>CM060903.1:66204000-67434938 GCA_030737815.1 Allium fistulosum
TCCATCCATCCAAATCGAAGATCAAGATTGAAGATTCAAGAGCTTAGATTGAAGATCTTCATCTTTTCAAGAGAGATTTCTTCGTTTGAAGCGGATTCGTGATAGATCAAGCTTGATCCTTCGCTGTCCAGATCTGAAGAGTGTTGATTTGGGTTTGTTTAGGTGATTTGGTGAGTGGTGATTATCTCTCACACGGATCCAAAGGAGTATATCGGATTGTTGGCTCGATTTGGTGTTAAAATAGTGATTTCCATGCATTTTCTTCATCCTAAGTGTAGATCCATATTGATCCATTGTTCATGATGATGTTACATCCATTTTATCATATGTTAACCTATGCAAGTTCATTCATCAAGTTTGTAGAGATATAATTCATGTTTCCATGCTTATTGGACTTTCAACTCTTTAATTACGAAAATGCCATTATTGTTATAATTGTCTACTTAGATCGTATTTGAATGCTTGATTGCTTGGATTGATGTTTGATTTGATTGATTGTTATGAACTAGATGATTGATGATTAGATTTAGACCGAAGATGATTCAAAAGCTAAGGGAAAGGCTCTTGAATTGGGAAAGCTGCTCGTGGCATATGTAGCGGGATGATGAAGCTCTTATGCATAGATTAGATGATGTGATGTTGAGATGAGGCTTCGCGAGGATGTGATGAAGCGAGGCAATCATGTGATGAAGACTTGGTCTAATCCAGACGGGATCATTCCAAGCATGTTGATAACTCGGTGATATGATTCGAGTTGAGGATAATAAATGGATATGAGAATAGTCGTCGAGGAGGATGACTAGGAGGCTTGGATAGCATCGTTGTTGAAGGTTCTAGCATGCTCTAAGCAAGAGTACGTTTGGGCAGATTCGATAGTCCCAACGACTAACTGTTGATGGTCGAGTACTCTGGGCAGATTCGATAGTCCTAGGCACGGGTTGTGACGACGTGCGGGAGTTATGTCTAGAACCGGGGTTTCCATTAGCCCTTGACGGACGGCTGAAAGAATGTGCCGGTCATTCAATTAATGGTGATATCGAAGCAATGATAACAGTGATAGCCAGAGTCATGGATGTTTGGTATCGTCATTCGGACTCAAGAGCGGTATTTTCTGGGTGCTTATCTGATTTAGGCCTTGGTACTTGGAAAACATCGCCCTTGACTCGAGTGATAGTAGCTTTACTTTAAATTGTATGCTCTGCTATGTTTGCTTCTGCTTAGTGTGTGTCTGGGGGCTATCACTGTAGAATGAGGTTGGAGTGGGAGGGTTGTATTCCTATTCCTTTTCCTTTATGCTCTTTTGGTATGTTGTTAGTTAATTTACTACTCACTAAGACTGTTGTCTGACTCAAGGCTTTATGTTTTAATTCTTATTGCCTTGGGCTATTCGTCCATTTTGGGACGGGCAGACTAGGTAGTAGGTGACAGGTGCTGTTCTCTTCTCACGATGCTGATATCGAAGACGAGCTGGAGGGTTGCATATTATCTTCTTATTATATGTACTGGATATTCCGCTGTTTTGTATTTTCTGAGAGATATGTAGTGAGGCTTGATGTATTGACTATGTGGATGCTTGTATTCAACTATTATGGAGTTTTATATGATGTCATTTTGTTCTGTAAAGCTTCACTATACATATGTTCTATTGTATTTTGTCCATGCGCTGTGAGTAATACGATAGATTCTGTTGTTTTAATCTTACCTTGACAATCGTCCATGGTCGCCTGGCACACTTTACAGCGCTCTATCTTTAGATTCGGTGCAGGGGTCATGGGCGGTCGTCACATTTGGTATCAGAGCATTGGTTAATCGATTTTACCCAACGCTCGCTGTCGTAACTACGTATGAGAGACGTAATTGTATTTTGATGGATGATTACTATATATAATATAGTAGTTTAGCAGTAAGTTAGTCCTTTATGCAGTTGTTTCTCTAGATGTTCTAATCATTCCTTTTTATAGATATTGAGAATGAGTCGAAGAGGGAGGCCAGCTGCTAGGGAGGGCCGAGCTGCTGAAGGGACTGCTGATTATGCAGCCATGTTCGAAGCTATGATGACTTCCATCATGAGAAGGACACCAGTTCCGGGGGCAGCAGTTGATGTTGGAATTCAGGTTCAGACTCCGAAACCAGTGGATTTTGCTAAGCTGTGCAAGGACTATACTGCTCTTGGAGGGAAGGTTTTCTTGGGAACAGAATCAACTATCGAAGTCCAGAGGTGGATGGATGCTTGTAGAAGGATCTTTGGTGATTTGGGAATTGATGATGCAACTAAGAGGAAGTTGGCATCAAGGCAGCTTCAAGGGAGAGCCTCTGATTGGTGGAACTCTATTACCATCAATACTGCGGAGGAAGAGATTACTTGGGAGCAATTCCAAGCTAGATTTGAAGCTAAGTTCATTTCTACAGCTCAGAAGTCTGTTCTGTTCAAGAGGTTTGTAGAGCTCAAGCAAGGTGGAAGATCAGTTCTTGAGTATGTTTCTGAGTTCGAAGCTTTGTCCAAGTATGCCCGGTCGTATATTGAATCTGCTTATCAGAAGAATGAGAAGTTCGTGATAGGCTTGGACAGTTATCTTGGGAGGCAGTTAGTGGATCATTTGGACGATTCATTTGAGAAGCTTGTGGAGAAAGCTCTCAGGCATGAGAGTCTGTTTCCTAAGGAAGGGTCTGTTGTTGCTGTGACCAGGGAGGAGTCTAAACCCCAGCAGGGTGGAAACAAGAAGAGGAAGCAGTAGCAGCAGAAGGGTAAGGATGGCCAGAAGAAGCCGAAAGGCGAAGTGACTTGCTACAATTGTCAGCAGAAGGGCCATTTCTCGAAGGATTGTAAGAATCCGAAGGTGCCAATGAAGTGTCACAACTGTGACAAGCCAGGGCACATCAGGAAGAATTGTCCAGAACCAAGGAAGGACAAGAAGATTGTGCAAGCTTATGCTTTGGGAGCTGTTCCGTCGTCTTCAAAAGCTCCTACTGCTGAAGAGAAGGGAAAGAGTGTGGTTGTTCAAGGTACTCTTTTCCTATGTGGTGTTCCGGTTAGAGTTCTGTTTGATACAGGAGCGTCGCATTCGTTTGTTTGTAATGATCTCGTAGGCCGGTTAGGTTTGGAACCGGATATTGTTGATAGGCCATTGGTTGTGACTAATCCAGTTGGGGGTTCGTCTTGTTTGTGTATGTTATGCCGTGGTCTAGTTGTATCGAGTCATGGTTGCTCTTTTGTTTGTGATTGTTTTGTTCTGAACTTTGCGGGGTTCGGAATTATCTTGGGTATGGACTGGCTTAGGAAGTATGCGGCAAAGGTTGATTGCGAAAGGCTGGAAGTGACAGTCGAGAATGTGGAGGGGCGAAAGGTTGTAATACGATGTAAGCATGAGGAAGGCGTCTTCATGAGCTTCATGTATTCGCTGGTTGTTCCACGGGATGGACTGTCATCGGTGCCAATCGCTAATGGATTCGAGGATGTCTTTGACGAAGTCAGCGGGTTGCCGCCGCATAGAGAGATCGAGTTTCGTATAGATCGGTTGAAGGAGCCAGACCTGTTGTGATGCCTCTAAGGCGGATGGCGCCTAGGGAACAGCAAGAGTTGAGGGTGCAAGTTGATGATCTTTTACAGAAAGGATTCATTCGGCGTAGTGTGTCCGAGTGGGGTGCACCAGTTGTGTTTGCAACCAAGGCAGATGGGTCGTTGAGATTGTGTGTGGATTATCGTGAGCTGAATAAGGTAACTAAGAAGAACAAGTATCCATTGCCGAGAATAGATGACTTGTTTGATCAGCTTCACGAAGCTAAGGTGTTTTCTCAGATGGATTTGGGAACGGGATTTCACCAGTTGAGAGTGGCTAAGGATAGTGTGCCGAAGACTGCTTTTCGAACACCATCCGGTTTCTTTGAGTGGCTGGTAATGCCGTTTGGATTGACTAACGCGCCAGCATATTTTGTGGATCTTATGAATAGAGTGTTCAGAGATCAGTTGAATAAGTTCGTACTTGTGTTCGTGGATGATATTCTGATTTATTCCAGAACGGAAGAGGAGCACAAGACGCACTTGCGTATTGTTTTGGAAATCTTGCGGAAACATCAGCTGAAGGCTAAGTTTTCGAAGTGTCACTTCTGGAAGAGTGAAGTAAGGTTCTTAGGCCATGTGATTTCTGGAAATGGAATAGCGGTTGATCCCGCTAAGGTGGCAGCAATCCAGGATTGGGTTAGACCTAAGAATGCATCTGATGTGAGAAGTTTTCTTGGATTAGCAGGATATTATCGACGGTTTATCAAAGACTTCTCCAAGGTAGCTGCACCGTTAACAGGATTGACGAAAAAGAACCAAGTGTTCAGTTGGGATGCTAAGTGTGAGCAAGCTTTCGGAATCCTGAAAGAGAGATTGACGAGTGCTCCTGTTTTGACTATTCCAAGTGGGAATGATGAGATGGTGGTTTACACCGACGCATGTGGTATTGTACTTGGAGCAGTGCTGATGCAGAGGGATAAAGTTGTTGCGTATGCCAGTCGACAATTGAAGCCGCATGAAAGGAATTACCCGACTCATGATTTGGAGTTAGCGGCGATTGTATTTGCTCTGAAGATGTGGAGACATTATCTGTTGGGAGTTCGATTTGAGTTGTTCACGGATCACAAGTCATTGAAGTATCTTTTCTCCCAAAAGGATTTGAATCTTCGGCAGCAATGTTGGCTAGAGTTTTTAGCATCATATGATTTTGGTATAGCTTATACTCCGGGAAAAGGTAACGCAGTGGCAGATGCGTTAAATCGAAGACATGCAGGATTGGGAGTCATGTTTTCAGAATGGAAGAATCTCGAGTATTTAGCTGGATTTGACTTCAGGCCTAGATGTGAATTGGAACCTGAGATGTTGGCAAACTTATCGATAAGACCTTCTCTTGTGGAAAGAATTGGCGAGAGCCAAAAGCGAGATGATAAGCTTGTCAAGATTATCCGTGATTTGGAATCTGGATTGGAGCCAGAAAAGGATAAAGGATTCGAGGTCGATAGAGAAGGTTGGCTTCGAAAGCAAGGACGACTAGTTGTTCCCGATATAGATGAATTGAGGAGTGAAGTTCTGAAGGAAAGTCACCACTCAAAGTTGACAATTCATCCAGATGGGAATAAGATGTATCGGGATATGAAGAGAACCTACTACTGGGAAGGCATGAAGAAGGATGTTGGAAATTTTATTTCCAAATGCATGAACTGCCAGTTGGTAAAGGCTGAACAGAAGAAGCCAAGTGGATTGCTTCAGCCGTTAGAAGTTCCTACATGGAAGTGGGAGCAAGTATCGATGGATTTTATTGATGGATTGCCTAGAACAAGAACGGGAAATGAAGGGATTTGGGTCATTGTGGATCGTCTGACCAAGAGTGCGAGGTTCATTCCTGTTCGATCGACTAGGACCGCATCAAAGTTGGCTGAGTTGTATGTTAAGTGGATAGTTCGATTTCATGGTATTCCGAAAAGTATAGTGAGCGATCGAGACCCGTTGTTCACTAGTGGATTTTGGAAGAGCTTCCAGGAAGTTTTGGGAACCGAGTTGTGTTTGAGTACAGCTTATCACCCTCAAACAGATGGTCAGACCGAGAGAGTCAACCGAGTTTTGGAAGATCTTCTTAGAGCTTGTGTTTTGGATTTCGGAGGATCATGGGAAGATCACCTTCATTTGGTGGAGTTTGCGTACAACAACAGTTACCAGTCAAGCATTGGTATGGCACCGTATGAGGCATTGTATGGAAGACCGTGTAACTCTCCAACATGTTGGTTGGAAACTGGAGAAAAGCTGATGCTTGGGCCAGAGATGATTCGACAGACTTCAGATAATATAGAGATCATTCGGCAACAAATGAAGGCAGCTCAAGACCGTCAGAAGAGTTTTGCCGATAAGCGTCGAAAGGATTTGGAATTCGACGTAGGAGATATGGTTTTTGTGAAGATTTCTCCACTGAAGAATGTTATCCGATTCGGGAAGAAATAAAAATTGACTCCGAGATTTGTTGGACCATTCCCGATTATTGAGCGAATTGGAAAGCTCGCTTATAGATTGGAATTACCGGAGAAGATGTCGGGTGTGCACAATGTTTTTCATGTATCATATCTACGGAAGTATGTACACGACTCGAATACAGTGGTTTCTGCTGATAGCTGTGAAGACTTCGAAGTTGATCCAGTCGATAGAAGACCTCGTAAGCCGCTTCGTGTTGTTGGAACCGACACGAAACAGCTTAGGAGGAAGGTAGTTAAGTTGCTCAAGATACAATGGAGTGACGATGATAACGCCTGTACGTGGGAGGTGGAAGAGAGGATGAAAGCAGCTCATCCTGAACTCTTCAAGGTATGGCCCTAAGGTGTCGTGTCATCTCGCGATATTGTAACTTGTTCTAATTTTAGAATTCTGTACGCTAAGCTAGAATTGGATGCATGGTTTGCTGATTGTTATGGTTGGTAGGCGTACAGAATAGTCTTTGATTGCTTTGTTTGTTTGGAATTTCGGGGGCGAAATTCCTAAGGGGGAGAGAATGTAACGACCCGTATTTTTACGGATCGACAAGTTCGACAGAATCTGGAATTTTAGCATTCTTAAGTCATTTCAGATTTTGAGGCAGATTTGTCTAAGTCCTAGGTCGTGAACGACCTAAGAGCTAAGTCGTGACCGAGTTAAGGAATTCAGCGAGTTAGTGTTAGGTCGTGGATTAGTTGGAGCGACCTATAGAATTATGCAACCTAGGATTTAGTTAAGTGTTAGGTCGGCAGGCGAGTTAACGACCTAAAGAACTGACCGACTTAAGGATATGGCGACTCAAGGGTAGGCAGACCTAGTGGAGTTAGCGACCTAGTGGGTACCGGGTTAGCATAGTTAGGTCGGCAACGACCTAGGGGAGCTGGGGTAGCTGGTTAGCGACTTAGTAGAGTGAGCGACCTATGGGATTGACCAACCTAAGAAATAAGTAGTTAGGTCGCATAGGTTGGTAGGTCGCGTGTTGTTTTAGGTCGTCATGTGTTAGGTCGCTAAGGAGTTAAGTCGTAGCATCTGTTGGTCGCGTGGGTTGCTAAAGTTGTTAGGTCGCAAGGTTTTGTCTAAGTGTTAGGTCGCGATCTGTGTTAGGTCGTAAGTCGTATACAGGTGAAGCGCATGTGTTAAGTCGCGCGTTGCGTTAGGTCGTAGGTCGCTGGGTGTTTGGATGCGCAGAGGTGTTAGGTCGTAGGAGTTGGGGCGCGTGCATCTGTTAGGTCGGAGAGGCTTAGGTCGAGAGGCTTAGGTCGAAAACGACCTAGAGAGATAGCCGAGTTACGACTTAGGGTATTTTCTGCTATAAATAGGAGAGCTTCTCTTCATTTTTGGGATCCAGATTTTGAAGCGACGAAGTGCTGCCATTTTGAGAGCTCGACTTCTACACTTCTTCACTTCTTTTCTCCACTCTAATCTAGTGCTTCCATCCATCCAAATCGAAGATCAAGATTGAAGATTCAAGAGCTTAGATTGAAGATCTTCATCTTTTCAAGAGAGATTTCTTCGTTTGAAGCGGATTCGTGATAGATCAAGCTTGATCCTTCGCTGTCCAGATCTGAAGAGTGTTGATTTGGGTTTGTTTAGGTGATTTGGTGAGTGGTGATTATCTCTCACACGGATCCAAAGGAGTATATCGGATTGTTGGCTCGATTTGGTGTTAAAATAGTGATTTCCATGCATTTTCTTCATCCTAAGTGTAGATCCATATTGATCCATTGTTCATGATGATGTTACATCCATTTTATCATATGTTAACCTATGCAAGTTCATTCATCAAGTTTGTAGAGATATAATTCATGTTTCCATGCTTATTGGACTTTCAACTCTTTGATTACGAAAATGCCATTATTGTTATAATTGTCTACTTAGATCGTATTTGAATGCTTGATTGCTTGGATTGATGTTTGATTTGATTGATTGTTATGAACTAGATGATTGATGATTAGATTTAGACCGAAGACGATTCAAAAGCTAAGGGAAAGGCTCTTGAATTGGGAAAGCTGCTCGTGGCATATGTAGCGGGATGATGAAGCTCTTATGCATAGATTAGATGATGTGATGTTGAGATGAGGCTTCGCGAGGATGTGATGAAGCGAGGCAATCATGTGATGAAGACTTGGTCTAATCCAGACGGGATCATTCCAAGCATGTTGATAACTCGGTGATATGATTCGAGTTGAGGATAATAAATGGATATGAGAATAGTCGTCGAGGAGGATGACTAGGAGGCTTGGATAGCATCGTTGTTGAAGGTTCTAGCATGCTCTAAGCAAGAGTACGTTTGGGCAGATTCGATAGTCCCAACGACTAACTGTTGATGGTCGAGTACTCTGGGCAGATTCGATAGTCCTAGGCACGGGTTGTGACGACGTGCGGGAGTTATGTCTAGAACCGGGGTTTCCATTAGCCCTTGACGGACGGCTGAAAGAATGTGCCGGTCATTCAATTAACGGTGATATCGAAGCAATGATAACAGTGATAGCCAGAGTCATGGATGTTTGGTTGTATCGTCATTCGGACTCAAGAGCGGTATTTTCTGGGTGCTTATCTGATTTAGGCCTTGGTACTTGGAAAACATCGCCCTTGACTCGAGTGATAGTAGCTTTACTTTAAATTGTATGCTCTGCTATGTTTGCTTCTGCTTAGTGTGTGTCTGGGGGCTATCACTGTAGAATGAGGTTGGAGTGGGAGGGTTGTATTCCTATTCCTTTTCCTTTATGCTCTTTTGGTATGTTGTTAGTTAATTTACTACTCACTAAGACTGTTGTCTGACTCAAGGCTTTATGTTTTAATTCTTATTGCCTTGGGCTGTTCGTCCATTTTGGGACGGGCAGACTAGGTAGCAGGTGACAGGTGCTGTTCTCTTCTCACGATGCTGATATCGAAGACGAGCTGGAGGGTTGCATATTATCTTCTTATTATATGTACTGGATATTCCGCTGTTTTGTATTTTCTGAGAGATATGTAGTGAGGCTTGATGTATTGACTATGTGGATGCTTGTATTCAACTATTATGGAGTTTTATATGATGTCATTTTGTTCTGTAAAGCTTCACTATACATATGTTCTATTGTATTTTGTCCATGCGCTGTGAGTAATACGATAGATTCTGTTGTTTTAATCTTACCTTGACAATCGTCCATGGTCGCCTGGCACACTTTACAGCGCTCTATCTTTAGATTCGGTGCAGGGGTCATGGGCGGTCGTCACAAGCAGCATATTTCAATTGTTGTTTCAATTGAAATCAAATTTAATAAATATAAGAACGTTAATCGTGAGTGATTGCTCACCTTTCGAGGTTAGATAGATTTTGACAAAGGAATGAGCTACGAATTTCAAAGCAAATGCTAGATGGCACGAATTCGGCGAACAGAGCTGCTAAATAGGAATTGATAAAATGAATCAGAACCGGATTGATGAAGATGAATGGTATAAATGACCTTATATGTATAGCTATATATAACTATTTATATAAAATCATATTTTAAATTTCAAACACATATTGAATTAAATATATATATATAGGGTTTCAAAAATCATAATTATAAATTAAAACACATATATCAAATCAACATATACACGTTATATACTTTGAAAAAAATAAAAAAATACACACATATATTTATTAAATATTTACATATATAGTGTATGTTCATTACAACATAACAAATACCGTGTATATAAACTTATATTTCAACTTAACAGATCATGTAGCTAACATAACTAACAAATTTTTAAATATATAAGTTGACTGTAAAACAACTGTAATACTTAAACGATATACAAACCAGCATAATACTGTAAATAATAATGTAACCTGTATAAATCTATACAGGACCAAAATGATATAGAACTGGTATAAATTCTTATATATAAAAGCAACATATTTTTATATAAAACTAATATATATAGTTTACATACCTTTAAACATATATAAGCTGTCAGGTTATATAAACAAAATCCAACATTTACCTTTTATAACAAACCTTTTTATACAATACATCATACTATATACATATACAATATAAAACTGTATACTTTAATAACTTTCTCAACTTTATAAACTAATATAAAATAAAATCTTATATAACTAAGCATATATATAAACAGCATTATAAACTAACACACAATACAAATAACATATATTTCTTTTATATTGTTCGTACTATAAACATATATAAACATATATCCTATATAAAATTTAATATATCTCTTACAAAAATGCAAGCTACAGTATGAATTCATATTTTTTTTTAAATAACTAAGTTATTATATACTAACATGACATATTGTATACATATAGAGTCATATATGCACGCAAGCTCATATGCAGCAGGCTTCATGCATCAGCACCCTTCGGTTTGATGGCACGGCAAAAGGAAAGGAGCTCGCAGTTGAGAAAAATGGCCACGCGATGAGATCTCGGTAGTTTGGAGGGGCTTAAACGGCGGGACAGAGGGAGGTGAAGGCTGCAGTTTGATACTCGGTTGCACGGAGACAAACGTGGAGGAGCCAGAGATGCTCAGCAGCTTAGAGGCGAAACGATGGAGGGTGTGCGAGCTGTGGGTGATGGCGACGTGGATGAGCTCGGGTTGGCTGTGTTCGGAGGAAAGGGATGCACGTGGTGACGAAGGTAGGGCTTCGTTCATGTGTTCGGCGATAAGAGGAGTGGTGTTGTGAAGTCGAGGCTAAGGGCGGTTTCGTGGTGGGTCGATGGGCGGTGGCTGCTTGAGGTCAGGATGAGGTTGTAGAGGAGAAGAGCAGCATACTAGGTGGGTGTTCGGTTAGGCGGAAGGAGGCTGTGGTGGAGCATGGGAAGTAGATGGCTCGAAGGTGGGTTTACATAAATGGTTTGTGGCAAAAGAAGGATGAACATGGAAACTCTCAGGTGACATAAACGAATGCAACATTATATATATTTCTAATTTTTTTTTCTTCAATGAGAAAGAAGAGTAAAAAATAAGTGGAAGCCAACAAATATAATTTAGCATTGGGAAATCAAAAAGCCAAAAGTTGAGATTGGGAAGAGTGACAGGCACGAGAATAGTAAAAGCAATTGATTGGTTTGTAACCGATGTAAAATTTGAATGGACAGAAAGGAAATGAAATTAATTGTAACAGTCAATTCTCTGATTTCGTGCAAATCAATTAATTATTTGTTTGGGCTGCACGTTATAGAATTGAAAACAAAGGAAGTGTAAAGTCATAATTAAAGGTACCGTTACAACGAATACTTTATTGTTTCCGTCGTGTACCGGACCTCAAAATACAGAAATAAATATACCGTAGAGATCAGCACGACGAGACGATCAAAACGGTATATGGATATTGGTGGTATGATCATCCTATCAAAAGTCGTATCGGTACCAAAATGTTGTTATTTCGCCGAAAATAAGATCGACGGAGCAATAACAGTCAAAATTTGGAGAAACGAAATATGTCGTCTTGCTTAGAAGATGATTTACAATTTTTCTATATAAAAATATTCAGGTTTCGAAAAAAATTTATTTTCATCAATATTAACTGATTAAATTGAAATAGAATTACACAATAAAATTTACTTGCACATTTTCTGGTGAAAATTTACCAGTTGCTATGTTAAAATAGATGCATTCCAAATATCAAATTTTTATTGCAAAATTTTATTATTTAAAATTTCACAAAATTTCAATTTATTAAATAAATAAAACCACTAAATTTTACGGGTCGTTACACTCTCCCCCACTCAAAACTTTTCGTCCCCGAAAAGGAAGGAGGTAGGAGAATAGAAACAACCAGAAAAAAATAGACTTGAATTACAAATAAAATAATTAATTTAAAACCATATAAATTCCAATTTAAATTAATTAATATTCAATAATTGATTTAAATTCAAGATATTTCATTAAGTTGATTTAATTTTTGATTTATAAATTCTTTTAAACAAAATTTATTTAATTCACATTCGATAAAATTTGGATCATTTCTCGATTTGTGCGTGTCATCCTTGCGCGGGGCCATGCTAATCTTCTCTGTATCGTTCCAATTTTATCTTAATTAGCAATTCTATAATCATAAAATTAAGTATGAAACATTATTATAACCACTTGAATTTATTTATAAATTCTTTTAACATCGTTTTATATCATTTTATATCTTGAATTTAATTTCAATTTATTAATTCCCTCAAAACAGAATTTATTTTATCTATCTCATCACTTATTATTCTATTTATCTCTGATAACGTTTTTTAATTATAATTCAAGTATATAACATTTGTTATAACTACTCAAATTTTATTTATAAAATCAATTTATAATGTATATTATACAATTACATAGTTAACTTCTGAGTAATTAAGGTAAGTTATATTTTAGGATGCAATTGAGTATTATACAAATAAAAATTTCCTAATTCCATTTATTTCAAGTTTAGATATTTATTCAAAAAATTTGATTTCATTTTATAATTGAAATCACCCATTAACAAAAAATTTAAGAATTACATTTCCGATTAACTTCAACCATTTTAGAGGTAAATGTATATATATATACACTATATATATCAAATCAAATTTATAATCCTATACCTATATATTATAAATCAAGTCATACTTTAGAAATTCAAATCTATTTAACTCTCAAAACAAAGTGTAGCAAAGCTACAAAATGGTCTCTCCACTCTGAAACTCGAAAATGAATGTCGATGATGTGGCCGCCATCACCGAAATTATATTCCAGCGTCAATGGAGGAGAGCATTGATTTCAACATTTAAAATTCTTTGGAAACAATTTCTATTCGAAAAAACTTTACATAATATGCATTTTAAAACTTTAAAACCAAAGTTTGAAATCATCGAAAATTAATTCTCAAATTCTTGATTTTTAAATTCCTTTCGATTCTAATTAAATTTATAAATCATGTTTATAAATTCATTTATTTATATGTTGGTAAAATCAATGGTTTACAAACAATAAATGAAAATCAAGTATTATCATTTCTGATGACAAATTCATTAACAATTTAATTTCAGAAAAACAATTTATACTTATATATAATATAATCATTCAAAATTATTTTATCTACCAAAATTGAAAACAATATTGTGTCAGTTTGCTCTGTTCAAGTGTTTTGGAGTTCCTATCGATAGCGTTGATCAGACGAATCGATCGAAAACCCAAATCAACGTCAACAACTCAAACAACACAATATATAAAACATTTTTAATATTAATCTACAAATACACTCCTTCACTCGATGATTCAAAGATGGATTTCAAAACAAGGATAGAGATTCAAATTAGGGGGACCCAAATCAAAAGAATTCCGGCTAGACGATAGGCTTGAAAGGAAGATAAGATACTGAATTTTAAACTAGGAAAATGGATAGACTTATATAAATCGCGGGCAACCTTAACCAGGTCTACCGTGACTTCAAGAATAAGATTGATACAGAATTCTGAAGCAATTCGACATCAGATCACAAGAGATATAATTCGGGTAAAGTAAGATATAGCAGCATCTAGACCGAGGATACAGAAATCTTCGGTGAATCAATGCTTATTGTGAAGGAGTTTCACCCCTTTACAAATCATTTAGAGATTGGCGAGACCGCCGATTTACTATAGAGATCATTCAAAGTGGAGTTATGAGGATACTCCAGGATCAAGAAGACATGGATAGGGGAGACAAGAATGGACCTTGGAACCCAAGTGAACGTTCCAAAATTCAAAGAAACCGAGTCAAAGAAGAAGAGATTCGATCTAGAATGAACGTGATTCCGTAATTAAATTTACTACATATGTTGAGTTTTGCCTAAAACCAGAGCTCTGATACCACATGTAACGATCCAGTATTTTGTACCATTCAAATCGACAATAAATCCACACATGCCGGACTTGAATAATTCAAAACAATGGATTGTAAATAAAATTTGGCAAAACTCAGCATATACAGTAAATAAAATAATCACAGATCACAGACACAGAGTAATATAACAATAATGCAGCGGAAGCAAAAGAATAGTAGTTCATGAAGCTACTATATATATAACAGAGTTAAACAAGGTACAACAAAATTCACGAGTACATAGATGTCTCAATACAATAATCAAATACAAGATCTGAATGCATCACTGGGATCGACTGAACTACTGATAGCAGAATCGATAGATAGCTGGGTCTCCAAGCGAAGCTCCAACTCCAAAGGTGAGTCTCGAATACTGGTACACTCAGTCTGACCCGAGCGTAAAGCAAAACACAAAACACTCGAGTCAGGATTAACATTCTTATATCAATAAATCCAACTCAAGTGAAATAACAACTGAAAATACAAGTAACTCAAAGGATGTTTGGGATAACCATCCTCTAAGGATCCATTAAACCATTTATATATAGTAGTGTATGCTAAGTAGATAATGCCTATCAGTAATATAAAGTATCAAAATAGCATTAAGGCGTTACCATTATCCCCCTTAACACATTTTATATACGCGTCATAGTCTATACAGCACTGTAAACTCCACCGTAAATTAGTGGGCTATCAGGGAGTACTCCATAGTATAACATGAAACAAATTGTAGTGGTCGCGCATAGGGATACGAGTATGACAAGGCACATGAGGCAATACCCAAGGTAGTGTAACAACCCGCATATTTATCGGTTGTATATTTAAATATTTTATTTAAATATAATGTCGTTTGTCGGATTATAGTCCGAAAAGCTACTTTTTGCAAACAGTCGAATTGAGACTCGAGACCACTTCCATTGAGTTCAAAATGTCATTTGCGATCTTTTTGAGTATAAGCTTCGATATGTTTGGAGTTTGTGGAGTTTTGACCCTTTTTCACTTTGGACTTGGGTTTGGGTTCAGCCCTTAACCCCACTTAACCCCCCCCCATCTCCTTAACTCTTCATCCATTCATCTCCATTTCATTTCATTCCTCAAGCTAAAACTGAAATGGGGAAAGGGAAGAGGAAATAGAAATTAGCAAGCCCTAGTTTCTTCTTGCATCTTGGTTTCTTGCTCCAAAATCAAATAAAAGCCATTGGTAAGCCTCCTCTTCATCTTCTCCAACTCTTTCTCCTTCAATTTCAGAAAGTTTCCTAACCCTAACTTAGGAAATACTTGTTTTGATCTTAGATTGAAGCTTGTTGAGTTGAAGTAGTGAGTGGTTGATCTTCTCTTTGCAATTGAGCTTCTTCTTCTTTGTTTTGGGTAAAAAGGTGAGATTTTTATCTCACATCTATGTGTATATCTATCATTGATGTTGGGTATGAATTCCTAACAAGTATTCATGTGCTATTGCTTTTGATTTGGAAAGAATTGGTATTCATTGATAGGGCAAGAAGTGCTGGAAATCAGGCTCCGGCCGACCGAATGCAGGGTCCGGTCGACCGACCTGCTACCTGAGCTATTCCCTGCCTCTGTTTTGGAAGTGCAGGAATTCAGGCTCCGGCTAACCGACCCAGGAAGTCCGGTCAACCGACCTGCTTCCCGAGAATTTTTCCAGGACAGTGTCCGGTCGACCGAGCCCTATAGCCGGCCGACCGACCTGCTCCTGTTTTCCCTGTTTTGCCTATTTTTGTTCGTTTTGATCGGTTTTCCAAATCTTATCAATGCAAGTTGGTTTTTAATGTTTGTTATTGCATCTTTGGCTTTGATAACATACTTTTGACTTCATTCACAGTTTTTATAAATAATCCCTCTAAATTGTATTAAAAGCTCCCTTAATCGCTTTATAAATTTCTATTTAAACACACACGATTTTGCACTTTGAACGAAGTGGAAAGGAGATTAAATGGTTAGGTAAAACACGGACCATGAATCCGCCCGTTCACCTTTACGATTAGTCCCCGACCTATTCGATTGATAGTTTTGACCTTTGTGTCTGGTTTACCGATGACATGAGGTAAACTTTGTAATGCTTTGAGTGTGAAATTGGCTAATGGATAGTAAACCGTTTAGTGCGAACGAGTGGTTATGGGACATACGTTAACACTTTTCGGGTTCCTTTTCGAGAGTTATGACACATTCCGCCAGTTAGTGGTGTCCAGTACTGGGCCTCCGGACCTTCGCCACTACGGTTTGTTGCCTTCGGGTATGTGGCCTTCGGGTTTGTACCTTCGGGTGTGTGCCTTCGGGTTTGTTGCCCTATAGTATCGCTTCCGATGTTGGTCTTTATGAGCCGCATGGGTGATATTTGGGTTTGGAGCCTTCGGGCTCATGGATCCTTGTTTATACAGTACTAAGCTCGAGCATCTTTTGTTGTTTTGATTGATATGTATATTCCCTAGTGCATCGCCTTTCGGTGTTGGTCTTTTTGAGCCGCATGATATGTAGCGATCATCTAGTGGAACATGTGTACCTTCATTGGTATTTGTTATTTGCCTTTTTGGCTTGATTTGGGATATGATATCCTTTGCTTGTTGAGATGCCGATGATATGAGGCTTGTTTTGTTATGATTCATCTTATGTTAGATGATTGAGTTATCTCCTTTAGAGATAATTGTTATACTATATGATCTTGCAGGTTTATTATCGTTCAGTTTATCTAACTGATTAGTTTAGCTAGACTGACCCGTGTATTCTATACTCGGGTCAGACCGAGATGTTTCAGGTTAGGTGCTTTTGGACTTAGCCTCTTTTGCTTCCGCATGGACTATTCCGCTAGCTTCTTTTTGTCTTAGCTTTTTGTGTAGTCCTTATCTGTTGTAACTCTGATATGTATTCTTGTGAACTCGTCTGTAAATTGTGGTTTGCTATACCACTTGACATGTATCATTTTGTATACTCTACTTTGTATCAGAATATGTGTTTATGATGATCCGCTGTTCTGTGATGTATATTACATTGAGTTGTTACATTTTGTTCTGATAGATCCTATAGCCATTGTAGTTTTTCTTTAAGTATTTATTGAACTTGTCGAACCACATGAGATGATAAAAACCACTTTTCGGCGTGTTCAGTAGATAGTTAAAGTAAGACTACACATGGTCGCTTCCATTATACTCTATTGTCCGCATTAGCAGACGGTATTATCCATATAATACTCTTTGTTAATGAGGCTCTCGGAGTAGGGCGTCACAGGTAGTGAAACTACCGTTTGCCTGATCCGGACTGGTGAGAACGCATCGCCGCAACGATCGCAACACGTGAAACAACACTCTCAATTCAAGGGTGCGCACCAATCAAAAACAAGTAATGAGTAGTTTACGAAGAAGTGTGTCCGCTAAAGGTAGCTAACCTCACTGGCCCGGCACGACTCCTGTTTAAGTCATTTTCAATTTAACACAAGTGTCAAGGTCATCCATTATCGTTCTCTTTCTTCAAATCGAGCAACGTCATCATTCCAACCACTTCATTCTGGATCACACTCCGCGTATAATAGTTATTAAAGTGGTTTTCGGTTTAGACAGAGAGTATGTCCCTAACCGATCCCGGACTCTTCAATAACTACGTAATTATTACACCGATTAGTCATTTAATAAACTTTCAAAATAGTTTATATTTCAAAACCAAGATATCATTGCCATTTCAAAACCATATCCATACGATATCATTTTCACTTCAAATAAATCCATTTCCAAAATCATATCACTTTCCAAAGTTATATCGCTTTCGAAATCGTAAGTCTTTTAAAATCAAAACACTTTGGAAATCAAAACCTTGAAATTCATAACACTTTGAAACTATAGCTTGAAATCATAACATTTTGGAATCCATAACACTTTTCTCTTAAAAAGTTTAGATATTAAAATTAGTGTATAAAATAAGATAGTTTATAAAATAAAAATAGTTTATGTAAAATAGTTATAAGTTAAAATAGATTATAATAAAATAATATATATTGAAATGATTTACATAAAATAATTTATATTAAAATAATTTATAAAGTAAAATATAAATAGTTGTAGATATAGTTTAAAAATACTTTATAAAATAAAATAGCTTCCACAAGTTCACAAATCGATTCAAATTAACTCGACTTCCAAATTCAACTTAATTCAATCTCAATTCATAAATTTCAACTCAATTCAATATCTCAATAAATCATTTCGAATTATAACGATTTCAAATACAGATTTGAAACACAAAATAAACCATTAAATTTCAATATATTTCAAAGCTTTAAATATTCTACATTTCAAAAAACTAAATTTGATAATTCCATTTATATCTCAATTTAATTTCATTTCATTTAGTTTCTGAGATATTTCTTTAATCATTTCAATACATCTAAATACAACTTCAATTTACAAATTTATATAAACAAAATATCCCATTTAAATTTATATAAGTTTGAAATATTCATTTAAGCCACTTTTAATCAAATTCAAGTTATAAAACATATCTTAAAATTTCAAATTTAATAGATTTCAAATCAAACTTATTTAAGTATAATTCTTAAATAATTAAAAATTCCAAATCAAATTCGAATTTATCTTTCAACCTGAAACATTATAAACTCTATATTTGAAAATATAAATTTTACATAAATACTTAAACATATTTTATATTGATTCAAATCAACTTTAATAAATCTTTAAAATCAATATTTATTAAAACCATATACTTCTTTTCGAAATCATAGAAATCATTTTTTTTCAAAATATATATAGACCAACGGTGTCTGTATACAATTTTCTATCCTATGGTCAAGTGATACGAATATTTATCATTTCAATCCGTAATTTAAAAATATATATATATATATATATATATATATATATATATATATACGGGTATATATCTTTTCAACCCGTAATCCCAAATTCAATTCAATGAAAATCTCTTGGGTTTATCATTTCAACCCATAACGATTTTCTCCTATTCTACAGATCGTTCGGGTATGTATCATTTCAACCCTTAGTGAATTCTATACTAACAGAGAACTTGCAGAGTGATAATAGATATGATAATAATATAACAATAAGTAACATGCATATATCATCAGTGATAAATAACAGATATTAGTGTCAGATGTCACAAGTGAACAGATACAGATAATAGCATATATATCTAGCAATATAAATAACAGATAATGGTGTCAGATGTCACAGGTGAACAGATACAAATAATGGCATATATATAGCAATATATATAACTAACAGCAGCATATTTCAATTGTCATTTCAATTGAAATCAAATTTAATAAATATAAGAATGTTAATCATGAGTGATTGCTCACCTTTCGAGGTTAGATAGATTTTGACAAAGGAATGAGCTACGAATTCCAAAGCAAATGCTAGATGGCACGAATTCGGCGAACATGGCTGCTAAATAGGAATTGATAAAATGAACCAGAACCGATTGATGTAGATGAATGGTATAAATGACCTTATATGTATAACTATATATAACTATTTATATAAAATCATATTTTAAATTTCAAACACATATTGAATTAAATATATATATAGGGTTTCAAAAATCATAATTATAAATTAAAACACATATATCAAATCAACATATACACGTTATATAGTTTGAAAAAAAAATACACATATATATTTATTAAATATTTACATATATAGTGTATGTTCATTACAACATAACAAATATCATGTATATAAACTTATATTTCAACTTAACAGATCTTGTAGACATAACTAACAAATTTTTAAATATATAAGTTGACTGTAAAACAACTGTAATACTTAAACGATATACAAACCAGCATAATACTGTAAATAATAATTAGCCTGTATAAATCTATATAGGACCAAAATGATATAGAGCTGGAATAAATTCTTTTATATAAAAGCAACATATTTTTATATAGAACGAATATATATTGTTTACATACCTTACGTATATAAGCTGTCAGGTTATATAAACAAAATCCCACATTTACCTTTTATAACAAACCTTTTTATACAATAGATCATACTGTATACATATACAATATAAAACTGTGTACTTTAATAACTTTCTCAACTATATAAACTAGTATAAAATAAAATCTTATATAACTAAGCATATATATAAACAGCATTATAAACTAACACACAATACAAATAGCATATATTTCTTTTATATTGTTCGTACTATAAACATATATAAACATATATCCTATATAAAATTTAATATATCTCTTACAAAAATGCAAGCTACAGTATGAATTCATATTATTTTTTTAAACAAATAACTAAGTTATTATATACTTACATGACATATTGTATACATATAGAGTCATATATGCACGCAAGCTCCTATGCAGCAGGCTTCATGCATTAGCACCCTACGTTTGATGGCACGACAAAAGGAAAGGAGCTCGCAGTTGAGAAAAATGGCCATGCGATGAGATCTCGTTTGTTTGGAGGGGCTTAAACGGCGGGACAGAGGAAGGTGAAGGCTACAGTTTGATACTCGGTTGCACGGAGACAAACATGGAGGAGCCAGAGATGCTCAGCAGCTTAGAGTCGAAATGGGGGAGGGTGTTCGAGCTGTGGGTGATGGAGACGTGGATGAGCTCGGGTTGGCTGTGTTCGGAGGAAAGGGATGCACGTGGTGGCGAAGGCAGGGCTTCGTTCATGTGTTTTGGGACAAGAGGAGTGGTGATTTGAAGTCAATGCTGAGGGCGGTCTCGTGGCGGGTCGATGGGCGGTGGCTGCTTGAGGTCAGGACGAGGTTGTAGAGGAGAAGCGCATCATACTAGGTGGGTGTTCGGTTAGGTGGAAGGAGGCTGTGGTGAAGCATGGGAAGTAGATGGCTCGAAGGTGGGTTTGCATAAATGGGTTTGTGGCAAAAGAAGGATGAACTTGGAAGCTCTCAGGTGACATAAACGAATGCAACAGTATATATATTTCTAATTTTTTTTCTTCAAAGAGAAAGAAGAGTCAAAAATAAGTGGAAGCCAGCAAATATAATTTAGCATTGGGAAACCAGAAAGCCAAAAGTTGAGATTGGGAAGAGTGACAGGCACGAGAATAGTAAAAGCAATTGATTGGTTTGTAACCGATGTAAAATTTGAATGGACAGAAAGGAAATGAAATTAATTGTAACAGTCAATTCTCTGATTTCGTGCAAATCAATTAATTATTTGTTTGTGCTGCATGTTGTAGAATTGAAAACAAAGGAAGTGTAAAGTCACAATTAAAGGTACCGTTACAACGAATACTTTATTGTTTTCGTCGCGTACCGGACCTCAAAATACAGAAATAAATATACCGTAGAGATCAGCACGACGAGACGATCAAAATGGTATACAGATATTAGTGGTACGATCATCCTATCAAAAGTCGATATCGGTACCAAATTGCTGCTATTTCGCCGAAAATAAGATCGACGGAGCAATAACAGTCAAAATTTGGAGAAATGAAATATGTCGTCTTGCTCAGAAGATGATTTACAATTTTTCTATATAAATTATTCAGGTTTCGAAAACAATTTATTTTCATCATATTAACTGATTAAATTGAAATATAATTACACAATAAAATTTACTTGCACATTTTTTGGTGAAAATTTACCAGTTGCTATGTTAAAATAGACGCATTCCAAATATCAAATTTTTATTTCAAAATTTTATTAGTTAAAATTTCACAAAATTTCAATTTATTAAATAAATAAAACCACTAAAATTTACGGGTCGTTACATTCGAAGTTATAGTGGGGTTATAAATGTTATTCCAAAATTGCATTGACGTTTTAAGGAGGAAAAGAGTGGTTTTGATGTTCTAGGATTTACAACCATGGATGAAGAAAAAAAAAGAGTGAAGAAGTAGAATAGATGAAATGAGCAAAGTTAAAATGAGAACAAATACCTACTTATACAGTTTTTCCAAAAAGTGGAAAATTACCCTCACTACCCCATAATCAAATTGCCACTCTACCCCTCCAATACCCCTCCTCCTTTCATGGTAACATGCTTTCTTAAATGATAGAAATGTCTCCTTAAATCATGGAAACATGTCTCCTTAAATCATGGAAACATTTCATCTTTATTACTTAATTCTTTTAAAATAATTTCTAGCCTCTTATTTAATTTGTTAATTATATTTTAGTGCTAAACACTTCTTATTTTTCACATATGCATGTTCAAATGTAAACTAGTGTGCACAACAAGTCCAATAACTTTTGTTCGATGAAAAGTCGAAAATTCGAAAAAAAAATTCCAATAACATTTTTAATTTTCCATCGAACTATTTTATTTATGTAAAAAAATATTCAAAATGAGCTCATCATTATTTATTAATTAAAATAGGGTTATTTGATTATTAAAATCATTTAAAACTATAATCTCGACCATTTAAAACTTCTTAAGTGGGAATTAGGCAGACCCTATAAGAATCACTTAGCACCTCTAACCAAGAAGCAGGTCATATGCTTTATGACCCTTACCCCAAACTGTGACGTCTCACATTAGTCCGACTATTTGTAGGTACTGGTAGCTAGATTAGCTAGGAAGACTTACCCTACAGAATTAGGACTAACCTAGTGTCATCCATGGTTACTTATTATAGGCGATGTCTCACATTAGTCCCAAAGTCACGCTGCCGGTAGACAAATTAGCTAGGCAGCCTTTTATGTGCTTTGACTTACCTTACATCCTGATAACTTTGTCATAATTCCTCTCTCTTAACACACTACCATACCTATCTCACCCGCATTTACATACTAAGGCCATATAAGGTAAACCCCTTATTTCGCTTTTAATTACAGACTAATTTCCATAATTATCCTTAACTTCCCGCCTAAGGGGTTTAATGCAAATTAATAACCTATTCATACTATGTGACTATATGTTGTTAATATATATATATATATATATATCTGTGTGTGTGTGTGTGTATCCCTAAGCAAGCGAACGATAGCCCTATTCTTCCATATGCAAGTCTAACTCCATACCATAACTTTCTAACCAGCTAATATCCTTAACCAACAAAATCGACTTGCATAAATAAAATAGAATCATAACCGAACTTATTCTATACTAATATAGTAGAATCAACACCTCTATTTCAAGGAAACAAAATTTACAATTTAAATCTTTTATATTCTATTCAAATTTTATGTATACAAACCTGAAGTGAAAAAGGGATTCATTTTTTTCAAAATTACGGAGATAAGCAGTGCAAACTACGAATATGAGGATTCGTACTTTATACACCATTTCCTAACTTATTTTTTCTTTTAGAACCCTTTAGCAAAACAATAGAGAAGAGTTGGAAGTGGAATAGAATATAAAATATTCAAATTATAATAAAAAAAAAAAATTCTACTATTTTAATATAAAATAATCGAGATTCCAATAAACATAAGAATTGGCAATTCGTTTGGAAGAATTTTGGGATTTTTATTTGTAGGGTTTCCATAAACAAAATTCGTAAGGCATAAAATAAATCCAAACTTCTAATATACAGATACTAAAATGTGAAAAACTAAGATTTCCACTCATAGAGAATTTGCTTGCTCCCTTTTTGGATTTGCTTACGCCTACTCCTAATTGCTCTTTTAAATCTCTTCTCTTTGAAATATACAAAAATTGGATTGTATATAAATTAGATTCAAAATTAGGGATTTGGGAGGAATATAATTAGAAACAGAATATTCAAATATCTAAAATCCATTACTTAGAAATCCTAAATGATTCTGGGCCGTAGAAAAGGAAAAGATGACAGAACTCCCTTAGCGTTCCTAAATAATTTGTGAATGAAATTGAGGAGGCCAGCCTCTTATTTATAGTGGTTAGAAGGCGTTAGAGACATTAGATTTAGGTCAGTTTCAAATAATAAAATCCGGGTCGTTCGTGCCAAGCAAAACCCTAGCCACCTCAACTATACTGGTCGATCGCTCACCATCAAGTGGTCGTGTGGTTCTTATTTGGGGATGTATATTTATTTCTTGTCATTTTTAATTTATTTTATTCATATTTTAACTTTGTTGTTAACGTTGTCTTTTAACATTACCATAACATTATATTATTCATTTCCATCTTAATCCCAAACGTTAATGTTACATAATTTTTAAAATTTGAATTCCATTCGAATTATTTTCGATTCGAAAACTTCAAACGTCAATAATTTTTCCATTTGATCTTTGATTACAAAACTCTATATAAAAAAGTTGATTAGAAAATTGCCATGAATGCAGTGGTTTAACTTTCATGGCCAAATTCAAACATCCATAAAATTTCCATATTATTAATTAATTAATTTCTTACTAAATTTTATGGGTTTACATTCTCCCCTCAAAAAAGGATTCTTCTTAAGGGATCGATAATGTAACGTGCACTCAATATCCATGTTATACAACCAAATCATCTACACAACCATCTACTCAACCAAAAATTCAATGTGGTTATGTATTCAACATACTATAGGTGAGCTCAGTCCTAGCGTGAAAGCAAGATCGTGACAGATAGGCATGTATGCAAGCATCCTAAATATGCATAAATTTCTACATTAGTGCAAAAATAATAGTAAAACGTGTGGCAACCATCCCCTACCATCCAATATAGCAACCACGATGCGACCAAAGTCAAAATTTTGGAGAGAGAAAGTTTACTAGATAAATGCTGAGGTTGAGAAGCCTTCATCTTCCCTTTCGTTTCCTATGCACTTTCCGCCGGATTATCTCCCCAGTCTACTCAGACAAGCCTAATTTCTTTGTTGTGGAGCTTCCTAGTTTTGTGCTCCACTATGCATGCAGGGGCACAGTGCTATCGGCTCCGTCCGAATATCTACCAACTGATCAGGTTCTACTATAAAGGCAGTGTCATGAAGGCATTTCCTCAAGTGCGAAACATGAAATACTTCCTGGACTCCCGCTAGTAGCTCTACTAGGTATGCAAGTTTTCTAATCCTTTCTAAGATCGGGTAAGCCCCAACAAACCTTGGCGCCAACTTCCCCGACGTACCAAACCTCGTAACCTTTCCAAGAGGGAAAACCTTAATGAACACCATGTCTCCTACCTAAAAATCCAATTTCTTACTTTGCTTATCAGCATAGGACTTCTAACGTCTTGTATGTCCTTCATTCGCTGCGTATTCATCTATATCTTTTTCAAGGTCTCAATAACCAAGTTTGGTCCAAGTAGAATTTTGTCAGTGGTTTCCACCAACAATTAGGCAATTTGCATGGCCTTCCGTAAATTGCGTTGAAGGGTGCCATGCCAATCGTCACTTGGTAACTATTATTGTATGCGAATTCTACTAAGGGTAAATGCTGCTCTCAATCTCCTCCAAAATCCATGATGCAAGCTCTCGACAAATCTTCCAAAATCCTATTCACCCTTTACGTCTATCCATCGGTTTATAGATGATAAGCGGTGCTAAGATTCAACGTCATTCCTAAAGCTATTTGCAAACTCCTCCAAAATTCATTTGTGAACAAGGAGTCTCTATCAATAACAATACTGACCGAAACTCCATGTAACTGCACCATCTCCTCGATATAAATTTGCGCTAGAGATGTTGAAGTCCTATTGCACCTAACAGGAATAAAGTAGGCACTTTTAGTGAGTCGATCCACTATAACTCAAATAGCTTTATTGCCTCTTTGACTTCTAGGAAACTCATCTATAAAGTCCATCAATATATGCTCCCATTTCCATGTTAGCACCACTAACGACAATGATAATCATTCGGGCTTGCCTCATTTTTCCTTTATCTTTTGGCAAGTCAATCACTTTGAAACAAATTCCACTACCCTCTTCTTCATTCTTAGCCAACATAAAATCTGCTTAAAATCTTCATACATTTTATCTCCTCCGGTTGAATGGTCATCCTTGAATAGTGACACTCAGCCAAAACTTCCCCCAAAACATCCTCCACCATAGGGACACATAGACATCCATCTCTTCTCAAATGTCCTCTTTCGTCAACTGCATATCTACCAACATGGGAAAAATGCCCATTCTGTACTTAGCTTGTACAAAATATCTAGTACACTGCATCTTTCTTCTTTTCTTGCCCGTTGTTGTCCATCAATTCCGGCCTAACCTCCATTGCTCCAAATATCCTTGAGTGGGTTCTGTTGGTGGTTGAAATTAAAATTCAAGAGGAACTCCAACCGCCTTTACTCATATATAGCACCTAGAGTAGCATGCCTTTGGCTAAGGGCGTCAGTTACAGCATTCCCTTTTCCGAGGGTATACTGTATCTCAAAGTCTTATGATGCTATAAATTCCATCTTCCTCGGCTGTCTAAGATTCAAATCTTTTTGTGAGAGTAGTATTTAAGGGATTTGTGATCAGTGGACAACTCAAACCTCTCTCCCAAAAGATAGTACCTCCACATCTTTAAGACAAAGACAATAGACACTAATTCCAAGTCATGAGTTGGTATCTCTTCTCATAGTCCTTAAATTGCCTACTTGCGTAGGCAATTACTCTACTCTCTTGCATAAGAGCCCCGAGTCCTGAATCACATGCGTCGGTGTAAATAGTGAAAGGCTTCGTCCCATCAGGAATGGTGAGTACTAATGCACTAGTTAATAGCTCCTTCAACTTCTCAAATGTATCTATGCATTTCTCATCCCATGCAAAAACTAGATTTTTCTTTATTAAGCGAATTAGCGGACTTCTATCTTGGCAAAGTCCTCGATGAATATTATAACCCGCCAACCCAAGAAAACTCCTAACTTCCGTGGCATTCTTCGAAATCTTCCAGTCTTGAATATCTTCCACTATTGCAGTGTCTACAGACATTCCCTTTTCAAACACAATCTATCCAAGAATTCTCACTTCCTTCTTCCAAAAACGACATTTTGAGAATTTGGCTTTTAGTTTTTGCCCTCTAAAGGTCCCTAGTACCTCCCATAAGTCATTTTCATGCCCACCTTCACTTTTAGATAATATTAGAATATCAAATACTACGACAAACTTATTCAACTATCCCTTAAAGACTTTACTCATCAAAACTACAAAGTACATAGAGGCATTTGTCAGTCTGAAAGGCAACACTTCCCATTCATACAGTCTTTCCGGAGTGCGAAATGTTGTCCTCTTCTTACTATCCTTAGCTATCCTCAATTGGTGGAATCCTATGGCTGAGTGCAATTTGAAAAAGATTTTGGCTTCAATAAACTGATCAAACAAGTCATATACTCTAGGTAAGGGATACCTATTCTTCTTGGTCAATTTGTTTAGCTCTCGATAGTCAACACATAACCTTAAAGAGCCGTATGTTTTAGTGGCAAAGACAACAGGTGCTCCCCATTCAGAAGTATTGCAGCGAATGAATCTCTTCTGCAATAGCTCTGAAATATGCTTATCCAACTCTCGCTATTTTTTTGAGGACTATGTGCCTTCATGGCAAAGCGACGAGTCAAATGTCTTTCTCCAAATCGATCCTAAACTTGATCTACCTACGAGGCAAGAGACCCAAGACTTTCTCAAAAAAATAAGAAAATTCTCGAACTGTGGGTACATATAAGAGATTATCTTGTGATAGGCTAAGGGAATATAAATAACCTAGATTGACTGAGTTTTGGGCTGTACAACGAACATTTATATCCCACCCCGTACAACTCTTTAACCATACAATCTTCCTATCACAATCTAAGACAACCTCGTAGTAGGATAACAAATCCATTCCTAGAATAAGTTCACACCCCTCAAATTAAGAATATACTCGTTACATGTAAAATCGACATTAAATATATCCACAGCTAGGCCTTTACCAAATAAAGAAAGGTGTATCGACTCCCTAATAGGATTTGGCACAAGTATTGGGTCGGTGACAACCTAGGTTCTTAATCTCAAGGAGTAAACTACATTTCTAGCTATAAATGAATGTGATGCTCCTGAGCCAAATCAGGTATAAATAGTATTTCCTGAAATAACAGTTGTACCGTCCATTGTAACTTTTTTGGTTTTTAGGAGGAAGTTTACTTGAGATAGGTATAGGTTATATGGCATAAGCTTACCTACTCTGTCCTTACCTTGCAAGCTTTAGACTTTGATTCTTATAGTATCTCTCCTCATGGCCATGATAACACTTCTTTTTGAACTCCTCCCTAATCAAATTCACCTTACAATACTTAGCAACGTGTCCTTTCTTTTGGCACCTATGACATGTCGCACCTTCTTTCTCGATCTTCCCCTTCTTAGCTTCACCTTGGTATTGTGACTTCTAACCTTTTCCTTCTTTACTCCTTCCCTTTCTTTTCCAAGCTAATAGTCTGAAGTAAAGCCATCTCAATTATCATCTCATAATAGCGCCCATGGGAATTTGTGTTAAAAGTAGCTCCCTAAGTGGAGAATTTAGTCGCTTAACAAATTTCATAGCCTTCTTCGCACCAGTGTCAATCAGACTCGGTCCAAACTTAGTCATTTCCGTGAACTTATAGATATATTCCTTCAAGTTGGAGTCTCCTTGCCTCAACTGTATAAACTTCTCCAACTGCAAACTTACTTTTGCTTTGGAAAAATTGAGACACAAAGTGAATCCTAAATCCACCCTAAGTGATTTTTCCTCATCGTTATCTTCAACTACTATGGTCCACCATCTAATGCTTCTCCATTTAAATGTCATGCAGCCATCCTTCTTTTAAATGAAAGGATATAAGCCTCAGTGGGTAGTTTGGGAATTGCATGTTTGTTTGTGCATCATAGGCTCCTTGAGTCCTATTTATGATAGGTGAACTACGTTGGCTTTATCTTGTATCTAATTGGGTACCTAATTAGATAAGGAAATATAGGCCAGTCACAAGTGGTAAGTGGTGCAGCCCCGATAATAATATATATTTTTTCATGTTCATTGTTTGCTAATTATCATGTATTGATGTATTTTTCCTGCTTACCATTCTATTTCGCATCGACATGTTTATTGAGTTTGCAGGAATGACTATTGCTGTCTCTCGCATTGGAGTTGTGTAAGGGTAGATTTATAGTATTTGAGTTTGGTAGTATTAAAGCACACCCTATAGGATAAATGATTACTCTGATAAGTTGTATTATTAAGATTTGTATCCTTTACATTTAGTAGTGTTGCATATTTATCAGATTATAATATGTTAAAATGTTAGTTTTTATTCGCAGTTTTAGAAAGGATGGATTTTTGATAATTTTGATTGGTTTAAAAATCTAGGCCATTACAACTGGTATCAGACCTTAGATTTGGTGCATAAGTAAAATTTCACCTAGGGTTAGTAAATCAACCTAGGAATTTTAAATGAAACTACCTTAATTTGATAAATAAAATGGACAGGATAAGACACCATACCTCCAACCGAGGTTATGGATGATAATATTTTTGGTGTGCTTACCTTTTGTTAATTATTTGGCTTTCGTTATATTATCCGCTCCATGGTATTTCGGGATGAAATTATTTTAAGGGGAAGAATGTAATGATTCGATTTTTAGCGTAGTATTATCAATTTAATTTATAAGATTTTCCTATAATTTTTAATTTGAAAAATAATTAAATTTTCGTTTGAGCATTACGTCGGTATTTTTGAAACTTCACAGAATATGTTAACCAGTATATTTTATTATTGTTTTATGATTGTCTCACATTGTTGTGAGCGATCTATTTTTATTTCTTCGTTCGCGGCTCATACCCAAATGTGATATTGTGTAGCGCTATACCGCAAAACTCTCATTTATAAAATATACACCAATACACACACTCGCACACCCTTATTTTTCCTTGTCTCTTTAAACATGCCTCCTTGAAACATGCCTTGTCTTGTAGAAGTATGGTTGGAAATAGAATGATTTTGTAATGTAACGATCCTGAAATCCAACGTCCGAAAATCAACATCAAATACCTCACTTGTATTCGACTGTCGGATATTCAAACGTCAAACTTCAGTTTGGCAGAGCTTATAACAACATCAGATGAATATAAACAGCGGAAATAATCTGAATATCATACATTACATCATAGATACAACATCATCATAATATCCATTACTACATCAGAGTATCATAATACATATGTCTTCCATACCAGAGCACTACATATAGATACAATAAGAGAAGATAATAACTCCACAACATAACAACAACAGAGTCTTCCAAAAAGTTCCAACATACATCTACTTGGATAAAGTCTTTAGAACTCTAAGCACTTCAAAAGGTATCCAAGACAAAAGCTTCCCAAAATCTGATAGCTCCTAAACCCAAAAAGACTTCAAAATCCAGCTAACACCAAAGTACGGAAAACCTGCTACTAGGCTGTCCGTGTGGAAATAATGGGCACCCAGAGTTTAGAAAAGAAACAATAAACTCCGGATCAGTCATGGGACTGGTATGAGTAAACAAAAGTAGTTGCTTTAAATAAGACAGAATTAAAGAGAATCCGATATGCTTTTGAAAAATGAAACTACCATAAGACCTCTCGCCACACACACAATGCAAACGCAGAATTGGAGAAGATTTCTTCTTATGATAGTCAAATATGCTTAATACGAGAAAAATTCTTGGATATTATTACTAATGCATAGTGTAGAAAGCAGTTCGAAGATACAATATTAATCTTAGCCAACATAGACATTTCGAACTATGCCTACTATAGCTACCATGTTTTGTGGCAGGTTACCGCCACGCTGCATGGCAGGTTATACAACTAAAACCGTACAAGGCTTGTATTGGAAATTTGATTTCTAACAAATGGTCAGGCTAAGGAACTTCCTCCTGCCACTTGGGTACGCCTCTGGCTGGACGTCCCGAGAGACAACTGCTCTCTGCCAACACAAGGCCGGGTTACCCCTGTAACTAGGTAACTCACGAATATGCCATTCCCCGATCCTTTGGGACCTTTATCCGAGGCGTCTCGATAAACACACAATCACACAATAAATGAGATCGGAGTATCCACATAGGTTAAATATCAGGGCTCCATACCTGATACCACCCTTTTCCAGAAGGAAATGACATACCCTAAAGGGCGCGACCCTCATAACTTTGCCGCATCTTTCCTGTTTTGACCATTTCTAGGTTGTGAGGTCCGATGAGGTCTCGTCCACAAAGCTACGCTTTTTCACAAAGCCATGCTTTGATCAACAAATGATCAGCAACTCACAGCAGCACTCAACATGCCACACTACCAAATTGGGAGTATATCACTGATAACCTTCAACTACATAACCTATGAGCTCGTACGTCTCAGAGAAGGGTGTTAAGCAAAGAGAATAAATTCTCCGCCACCAAACAGAAATGTATTTGAAAGAAATCAGCTTTATATCTCAAAGTGTAGTGTCGGACATACAACCATACAAGTCTGTTCCGGGGTCGAACAGAACCGAAGGCACTTCCGAAGAAGTTCTTGCAATCCGGGTATTTACAATCCCGATCGGACTTCCCATCACTTAGGGAATCTCTATACCGGAGCAACTCAGTGTAGAGACAATCGATAGGTCATCCTATCGTTTTCATAAATACCCGGTCTTCAACACCGGTCTTCAAATGCTATCCATTACGACGTATCACTATTCGGAATGGGTTATATGACACAAAGGTCCTCTCCTGACTAAACTGAATAGTGATCGATAAATTTTGAAAACACGTGGATATGACAATCACAAAGATTCATATTCAGGGTTCGATGTGGGTTTCGGATAACAAACTAAAATCCGACTCCCTGTCGCATCGAAGTAGAAATGTCGTTCTATGGACAAAGGGGTTTTCACATCAATACAGAATTAAATCACAAATCACAGTTCAGTACCAAAACAATAACAGTATCAAAATAGAAATATCAATTCAGTACAGAATATTTGATGATAGTCAATCATCTCTAATTTGGGTGAATGTGATTTAAAAGTGAATTAACCACATAATTGTCTTCATAAATTTTAATTTTTAAAATTATTTATCCTTAACTATGAATTAATTAAATTTTAATTAACTTAACTAATTAATTTTTTCTTTAACTAATTATCTTAATTTATTTATTCTTAATTGTTAATTTATTAAATCTTAATTATCTTTATTAATTAATTATTCTTTAAATTAATCAACTCTTAATTACAAGGTAATTACAAATTATTAATTGTTTAATCATTATTTAACCATTATAAATAATTTCTGATTTAATTTAAAATTTTAAATATTTGATTTATTCTTCAAATATTTTATCAAGTTAATTTCTTAAACAATTTTACTTTTAAAATTTAAGCCTTTAAAATAATTTATTTATTTCAGATGATTATTTGAAAAACAAATTTTAAACTATGTTTCAAAATTTTCAAAACTTAAATTTTTACTGCTTTTTAGGCCTGACCCGAGACTGTCTCGAGTCATTCCCGAGAAAAACCCTTCCCTGCTTCGAGAAATTGGCCAGTTCGACCCGTGTGAATATATTTTTTTCAAAAATTTGTTTAAGTCATAAAACATACTCGATATCACACTAAAACGACTCGAGCTCGCCTTCGAGTTTTCACCTCAATTCCCCGAGCAGTGCTTCGAGCTACTTCCCTCTCTTTCCCAACTCATCACAACTGACACCACCACCTCCTCGTGCACATGCACATCATCGTGCCGCCGTTCTGGCGAACTCCAGCACCTCCAACAAGTCGCGATACCCCCCTACGTTCAAAACCCAAACTCGACTCGAAGAAAATAATTCAAAATCAAATTTTTGGCATCTCGAGTCGAACTGTAACCTAGATGCAACCACGAACTGACCTCGCCAGCATTCCTCAGACCTTCGGAGGAGCTTCGACCCCGTCCACACCATCTCAACACCGCGCTCTACCATTACCTGAAGCACCACGCAACTCGATGCATCGGAGGATACGATCTCGTCTCGTTACAGACTGGCAAAAAACTTGAAATAAAACCCTAAATCAACCTCGTACCATTAATTCACGCAATAGAAATTTTTTTTCACAATTTTCCTGAAATCGTTGATTCATAAACTAGCTTCAACCCAAGTTTCAACATTTATAATTGAATCGATCACCTGAAATTCGTAACAATGCAATCTTTGTTCAAATACCAACTGCTCTGAGAATACTAAACTAAAAATCTTCATTTTTTTTTAAAAATCATGATTTGCAGTAAGGATTTAAGCGATAAACTTGAATTAGCTTTTTATAATACTTGAGTTTATCACTTTTTTTCTTGATTACCTGTAAACAAAGCTTTAGTGATGATATCTTACAGCCTTGGGTTTTAAATCAGCTTTTAAAAACCTATATTTGAGTTCCATTATCTTGTTTGATTTAAAACTGAAAGCTTTACTATGATTCAGATGAAAACTACTTGAGTTTGAAGGAAAATCAACCCTGTAACCCATAACAGAGAAGAACAATATACAGAGTAACCTGTATATATATATATATATTTACCAAATTATATTCAAAGATAAACATATACAATGCCATGAAACAAAGAATCATCTTTACAGTTAACTTAAAGCTTTTAAGTTGATGTTTACTCACCTGTATATATTTGAAGCAAAGGGAAAACTTGGTTTTGAAAACTGTAGTTCTGATCTCTCTTTAAAACTTCTTGCTTTGTTGTTGAATTGGATTTTGAATTTGTAAGATAATGGTGTTTTTATTTTATTTTTATCCTCAGGCTAGATGAGTTTGGTTTGAACGAACTGAAATGAGAAATGTTAATGTATAAAAGAAGTTTAGAGAGGACTTTATTTGTACAAGTGGTTCATATACAAGTACAAGAATTTCTTTGGTTTGGTCAGAGAAATTTGAAAGTTGGAGGCTGGTTTGAAAGCATTTAATGCTCATGTTCCCATCCTTGTCAACATGCAATTTTATTTTATTTTTTCCCAGTACAAATTTTATTTTATTAAAAGATATTTCTTGCATGCATTTTCCTATTACCTTTCTTGTTTTTACAGCAAACATATTTATTTGATTCTTGTATGTGATCCATATGTCACCTTATAACCACAAAATCTTATTACAACATAATTTGTTTATTTTATTTCCATTTAAAGTTTTACTATCAACATTTAAATTATCACATGTATTTTATTTCAGAGTTGAACACAAATTCCTATTTGTGGTATATATATATATCTATTTTATTTTTATAATTCATATCCTTTTCTATTTAAGTTTATATATTTATTTTACTTATGAAATTTTCATAGTTTATAGGGTTGAGATATATATTTGTTTGTATTATATTTGTAAGTATATTTATTTATATTTTCTTTTGCTTCATATATTTATTTAACTTCTCAAATTAAATTACCAAAAATTCATATAAATCACTAAATTTAAATTAATAAAATCTGGGATGTTACAATATCCCCTCCTTAAGAAAATTTCGTCCTTAAAATTTAAAAGAGAGAGAAAAACAAACAAAGAGTTCTCAAATTCAGAAAAAGATAGAAAAAATGGCTTACCAGTTTAAGCCGAGATATCCATTCTGCAACTGGTATATGATTTTTGCATATTATCTTCAGTTTCCCAAGTGCAGTCCTTTGGATCGCCACTCCATTGCACTTTAACCAGTTTTACAACTTTATTCCTCAATCGCTTTTCATCACGGTCTAGAATCTTGATTGGTTCTCTTCTGACCGTTAAATTTGGAGTGATTTCAATATCCTGCTGAGCAGCTTCTTCAATAATACAGTCTGGATCGTGCACACATTTCCGAAGGCTAGAAATGTGAAACACATCATGGACACCAGACAACCAGCTGGGCAGCTGTACTCGATAAGCTAAAGAACCGATCCTCTCCAGAATAGGAAAAGGACCAATATACCGCGGTGCCAACTTACCGGTTTTCCCGAATCTCAATACACCCCGCATCGGAGACGCTTTCAGAAATACAGAATCCCCAACTTGAAATTCCAGACCTCTCCTTCTACGATCATAATAGCCCTTTTGGCAGCTTTGAGCAGTTATCAACTTCTTCCGTATAAAATCAACATTTTCAGTGGCTTCTTTAATCATATCTGGTCCAAGGACAAGTCTATCACCTGCCTCGATCCAGCATGTAGGTGATCGACACGGACGACCATATAAAGCTTCAAAAGGAGCCATCTCTATACTGGCCTGATAGCTGTTGTTATAAGAGAACTTGACCAGATGTAAATGGTCCTCCCAGGAACCACCAAAATCAAGTATACAAGCACGCAATAGGTCTTCTAAAATTCGGTTAACCCTTTCAGTCTGCCCATCAGACTGTGGGTGATAAGCAGTGCTGAAATTTAGTATTGTTCCTAACGCGTGTTGAAATGCCTTCCAAAATCTACTAGTGAAGATCGGGTCACGATCACTCACTATACTGCTAGGGACACCATGGAGATGGACAATTTCTTTCACGTATAATGCGACTAAGCTTGCTGCCGTGCGGGTAGACTTTACTGGCAAGAAATGGGCTGTCTTAGTCAAACGGTCCACAATGACCCAAATGGCTTCATTTCCCTTCCGAGAACGAGGCAATCCATCGATGAAATCCATCGACACTTGGTCCCATTTCCACTTCGGTATTTCTAAAGGCTGAAGTAAACCCGCCATTTTCTTTTGATCGCTTTTGACTTGTTGGCAAGTAGCACAGCGACTTACGTATATAGATATATCTCTTTTCATTGTCTTCCACCAGAAAGTTCTTTTAATATCACGATACATCTTATTAACTCCTGGATGGATGCAAAGTTTAGACTTGTGGCATTCATCTAGAACTTCACGCTTCAGATCAGGGAAGTTTGGAACACATATTCTACCTTTTAATCTTATAACTCCTCTACCATCAATTTCAAAACTAGTATCTTCACCTTGATGAATTCTTTTACAAACTCCACGGAGGAACTGGTCTTCTTTTTGCTTGCTGGCGATTTTTTCAAGTAGAGTAGGAGTGACAGTTAAATATGCAAGAACAGCATATCTCCTACTTAGAGCATCGGCAACTACATTGGCTTTTCCGAGTGTATATTGAATATCTAGATCATAAGATGCCAGAAATTCCAACCAACGTTGTTGTCGCAAATTCAGATCTTTCTGGATGAAGAGATATTTCAAAGATTTGTGGTCGGTGAATAATTCGAATTTTTCACCTATAACAGAAGAATTTATTAAGTATAAGTATATGTTAAGTTAATTCGAACTTAAAAGTTTTCTTTTAGAAAGCTGAAGGAGATTCTTACCCAGAAGATAATGTCGCCAGATCTTTAAGGCGAAAATAACAGCTAAAAGCTCTAAATCGTGTGTTGGGTAGTTTCTTTCATGTGGACGTAATTGTCTACTCGTGTAGGCAATCACCTTCCCGTTCTGCATTAATACTGCACCTACCACATCACCACAAGCATCGATATAGACAAATAAACCCTGGTTCCCATTGATAATCGCGAGAACAGGAGCGGTGGTTAATCTCTTCTTTAACTCCTGAAAAGCTTCATCACATTTCGGAGTCCAGTTAAATTTTTCATTTTTCATTGTTAGCTTAGTCAATGGACTAGCTATCTTCGAAAAGTCCTGAACGAACTTCCGATAATAACCTGCTAAACCCAAGAAGCTTCAAACTTCTTTCGAAGTAGTAGGTTGCTTCCAATCTAGAATAGAAGAAATCTTGCTAGGATCAATAGAAATTCCTTCTTCATTAACAATGTGGCCAAGAAATTTAACTTCTTTGACCCAAAAATGGCATTTAGAAAATTTGGCGAACAAGACGTTCCTTTTTAATATTTCCAAAACAATTCTGAGATGTTCAGAATAGTCCTCCTCCATTTTGGAATAAATCAGGATATCATCAATAAATACAAGAACAAATTCATTCAATACTTCCCGGAATACACGAGTCATAAGATCTACGAAGTATGCTGGAGCATTGGTTAGCCCGAAAGGCATGACTAACCATTCGTAGAACATATTAGGACCCCTGAAAGCGGTCAAATGAACACAATCTTCGGCGATTCATAACTGATGGAATCCCTGAGCTAGATCCATCTTTGAAAAGAAATGAGCGCCATGTAGTTGATCAAATAGGTCGTCAATTCTAGGTAGAGGAAATTTATTCTTAAGAGTCTACTTATTGAGATCGCGGTAGTCTACACACAATATCAAAGATCCGTCCGATTTAGCTACAAACACAACGGCTGAACCCCATTCAGAAACACTAGGACGAATTAATCCTTTGCTTAGCAGATCATTAGTTTGCTTGACTAATTCACCCTTCTCTCTAGGCGCCATCCTGCGACTTGCGTGAACTACAAGACAAGCATTTGGAACTAAGTCAATTCTGAATTCTATTTCTCGATGTGGAGGTAAGGATTTTACTTCTTCGAACACGTGTGGAAAATCTCTAACAATAGGTATAGACTCCAAACTAAGTTCATAATATCCCAAATTATACATCAACCCTTCTCTCTTAGGTCTAGGGTCCTCACAAGAAATCTCAATAAAATCTCAAGATTCGGTTTTAATCGAAATCAATTGATTGTTACAATCCAATTTGGTTTAGTATTTTGAAACGACCCGACTTTCCAGTCCCGGAAAATCGAACCATTTGCGTTAAAGAAGAAGAGGTAGAAGAAGAAAGAAACAGAAAACAACATCAAAATCTCACATCGCAGCGGAATAAAATATAATAGAAATAACAGATCTTTACACAAACCAAAACTATATCTGTTTATACATTACATTCACAGAATACATCATCAGAGTTCAACACATCTGTATCATACAACTGAATACACAGCGGAAAAATAATAGCAAGTACGGAAAATATGTCTCGACATCCAGCTCGTCTCCTGAGCTTCACAGCATCATATCCTGTATCCTATTTATCTGGGTCTGACCCGAGCATCATTTAAAATAACACCCGAGTCAGTCTGGAATACCAGCGTGAGAAAATCACACTCAATTTGATTATTAAAGTTTCAAAAATCCTTTGAAAAACAAAAGCATCTCGTAAGACCACGCCACAAATAAACATGTCGGGTTTTTACCTTACGATAGCTAAAACACTTTTATAAAATCCTCTGATATTATAATAGTGTCTATTTACAAATACTTATAAAATAGCCGAAATTGTTACATCTATTAAATTCTGGCATACTAGCCACACCGTGGGTAATACAAACAAAAATCGTACAAGGCACGTAGGGAGAATGGATTTCCAATGAATGACTAGGCACTGGGGTACCATCTGTCATAGTACGTGGCCTAGATCACAGTACCGAGGAGTACGCCCGCTCCCCTGCAACACAAAGCCGGACCCGTTCCTTACTGAACAGTTCCAAATAGAATAACCCCACAGTTGGTTGCAGTTCCAACTTCCACTACCGAAACAAAATGGACCTCTAGACAGGGGTATATCCTACTCTCAAGTGGGAGCTACCCACGAAGCTTTGCTGCATAACCCCTGATTTTCAGTCATTCCCGGTTGATGAGGCTTGAGGCTAAACGTTACCTTCAGAACGTTTCACTTAGAATGCCCATCGTCCCCCGACGATGTCCGAAAGCATTCATCCATACAAGTCCGTTCCAGGTCCGAACAGAACTGAAAACACTATCCCATCATCAATATTACCCTCGTTTCCCCACGAAACGTACAAACCGGATCGAAGTGGTTTTCGAGAAATAAATTTCAATCCCGGTCTCTTCGAAACGATCAGCGCATTGGTCCAAATATTGATAGTCGGTTATTTAACTATCAATTAACATCCACAACATCCATTAACAATAAATAATTTTTTCCCAATTATTTATTTACCTCAAATATCTTCGCAAGATATTATTTCCATTTTCAATTTCCATTGGAAACAATTTCAAACCATATTCCTCTCACGGAATAATTTCCCAAATATTTATTTTCACTGGAATACCAAGTACAAACCATTTTAGATTTTTAAAATAAATTTTAAAAATACTTTATTATAAATATACTTTATAAACGCCCCTTTTAAAACTACTTTAATACTTAAGTTAAAATATATATTTAAAAATATTTAAAATAAAACCATTTTAAAAATATAAACAAATTTCCTTTTAAAACATATTATCAAATCACATTTATATTTACTACAATAATAGATTTGAAAAATACTTACTTTTGAAATTTAACATTTGGAAATAATAGATTTCTAAAATATAATTTTAAAATAACTATAAATCTTTTAACAAATATTTAAAATTGCTTTAAACAAAATGTACTTGGCTAATCGGAAAATACTTCTCTTCCACTTCTTTTAAAAAAATAAATCACTATTTATTTTTAAATAAATTCACCTTCCTTTATAAATTCCCATCCCGAATTTATATTTAAAATATGCACCGATATTTATTTCACTTTATAAACCCAGTTTATAAATTTTCAAAATCTCATTTCTCTTTAAATTTCTAATTCCAAAACATTTTAAATCTATTTATAATTGATTCCCAATTTACTTTGCTTGGAATGATTTTACTTACTTACTTAATTCATTTGAAATAAATTTCTTATTTACTTCAATTATTGCAAATTACTTTAACTCTCAGAATTCACTTTTTAATTGTGAATTAAAACCCCTTTTAACTAAACTACCAATTCCTAATTTTTAAAATTCCTTTATCCTTTTAGGAAATCACTTTAGTATAAAAAAAAATTATTTTCCTGCTACTTCGAAAATTTCCTTATCTCAAAATTGTTAAAATCCAAATCACTTTATTTTATTTCAATCCCTTATTAATTTTATTTCCAATTGCCTTGAATTATTTCACTTAAATTTTTTTTTCTTTTATTTCCTTTCAAAAATACAATTCCATCGATTTTAAATTTTATTATACCGGGAATTCAATCAATCACAACATCAAATATAAAATCATCACAGAATATCACATATTCAGAGCACAGAATATTAAAATAACTTTGAGGAATCCAGTTGGATCCCTCCAACCTGATTCCCTGCATCCACAGACGTTAGCACAATACCAATTCCACTTCGAGGTGGAATATCGTGGTATATGGGATTTAAATAAATAGCATCCGCTATTATGCGGCGCATAGGGTCTAATCCGCTACCAAATGCGGGAATATCAAATCCAATATATACATATGCCAATATATATATATATATATATATATATATATATTGGTATATACTACTATATACCATATCAATCAAATCAATCATCCATCCAGACATTCAAATTTTACCAATTAAATTTAAATATAACTGAGTGAGATTAACTCACCTTTGATTTTATTTGCAATCCAATCCCAATCGGCCTGTCTTTCCTTGATTCCAGACCTTGTATAATATTTATATGGTTAATTTATATTTGAACCAACCGAATAATTAAATTTCTATTTAACAAATTTTGATTAAAACTATTACATAATTTAAAATCCCCTTTCAACCCTAAAAATTCCATTTGACAAATTTATTTAACTAACCATTCATTTTAACTAATTTCCCATTTTAAATTTAAATCTACCAGGTAAATAAAATTATAAACTTTACTTAAACTAATTTATCCTAAATAAAACATTTTTGGTTATCAAAATAATAGTTAAATTACTGACATAACTTGAATACCCAATTATTTCATTTGAACTATTCGAACAACCCATTACTATCTAAATAATATAATTTGAACTAATTTGCCTTTAGTAATTATTTCCAGCAACTAAAACCATTAAATAAATTTTATTAACAATTTATCTTTATCATATATATATATATATATATATATATATTCTCTATACTGTAAACATATATTATTGTTATCAATAATAATTTTCTGTTTACAGATCTATACCTATATATTTATAAATTTAAAATATAAAAATACCTTACTGACTCAGCCCCAAAACCATCACCACGACGACCCAACCTCGACTTCCACCTCCACATGAGTCCAAGCATCCATCGCGAACTTCTCTGACCTTCCTTCGAGTCGCGATACCCCACAGTCGCCTGCCCAGCTACGCGAGCCACCACCGCGAGCTCACTCGCGACACCCACTAACCCTCGACATCGCCGGCCTCGCGCATCACCCCTTGCCGAGACCACTACGCCGCCCCTTCGACGGCAATCCCTGCTTCCGATGCCTCACGAACTTCGTTTGATCCCCCACCTTCTTCGATCGCGGCATCGATTCATTCGATTTTTTTTCTTTTTTTTCCTTTTTGGGTTCCAGCATCGCAACATGGAGATTGCCATTCAACTGTAACTTCGGAGTAAACAGATTTTTAAAAGAGGGAGGGGATGTTGGCTTCGTGAAGAAGATTTGCCCTCCTCTAATCTTTTTAAAAACTGTCGTAGAAGACTTTGGGGCAAAAAGATTAGGGGTGGTAAGATAAAAGGGTTTCAAGCTTCTGTCAAAAGATTCAAGTAAAGAAAGTTCCAGAACCCAGTTATAATATTAAATCTCCGATTAAATTTAACGCGCTTCCTTACCATACACTCATACAGCACGTCCGATTATTACGAAATCTGAAATCCGATAATAAAACAATATTACGGATCCAATGGAACTGGTTTCGTCGAATTCCGAGACTGTGCCCCGGACGACTATTTTTAAATTCAATTTAAACAAATAAAATTTCAAAACTGAACAAAATGCTTTGAAATTCAATTTTAAAAGTTTCATCACCTTCAATATTATCAATATAAATTTTACAAGTCATCAAATTATTTTTAACGAGCTTACAACTGAAAATTTGATATTTTACCCAATTTTAAATTGTTTAATTCCATAATTAAATTATCAAACAAATGTTGATATTTAAAATTCTAGTTAATAATTTACTTTTGAATATTTAAAATAATTTAAATATCAAATTTTCAAATGCTCAAAAATTCCGGGTCGTCACATTCCTCCCCCCTTAAAAGAATTTCGTCCCCGAAATTACCTATTAAGAGGAATGTTCCAATTCCCGCTTATCATTTCCCCTAAACAAAACAGTTTCATCAAATTATCATCCCAATTCTTTTATTAAAGATCATCATTTCAACTAACTGTTCACATTTTAACCATAGTTTCCAAACATCTTAATTTTACTTCACAATTCAAATTCAAATTCAAATTTGAATTCAAATTTAAATTATTCAAAATTTCTCAAAAATTTTCTAACTCTCCAAATTCCTGAAAATTTTTGCCAGCATCTCCTTTGCGCGGCTAGCTCGGTACTACTACAAGATGGCTCTACAGCCTCCCATATTCAAAAAGAAAACAAAAAGCCAAGTGGCTGCATCAAATTTCATACGAAAATTTAAATACATACCTTTAGTCGAGCAAATTAAATTTTCTTCAAAATCGAAAATCCAATTCCATTTCCCTTTGGCTTTACAAACCCTGTATATTTTACGGAACAAAAATATCCAAATTCACTTATTGGATTTCCCAATACCAATTTACTTAAGAATTTCATTCATTCCTTTCTTAAGTGCAATATGAGTATTACATACTTTTTATATTCATTTCCTCACTAACAAAGTTATATATATTTATTTCTATTAAATTTTGCACTTCAATTTCATTTGAATTCAATTGACAATTTCAATTCTATTTGAATTCATTTCAAATCTCTATACTTTTATTTCCAAATTTTTTTTCAGATTTTCGTTTAGCTTGTTACACAATTACAATTGATATCCATTATACCAATTTTCTTTTATTCTCATGCAATTTGATTATTATCCACTTTTCCACCATCATCATATTTTACACTTCAGATTAATTTCTATTCAATAATTCACTAAGAATAATTTCTGAATACCAAACTAACTTAAGAATTTACTATTTATTTCCAAAATAAATATTTTACAGCTTATACTTATTTCCATTTCACTATTGAAGTTTATATCATCCCTCCACTTTGAATATTCAATCAGTTACATTTACTAATTACTTTAAATTTCGATTAACAATTTATTCGCAAACTTCACTCCTTTAGTTCCCTCGATTTCACTTATCCTTACATTCATATTTGAATTAGATTCCAATATCCAGTTCCAATTTCATTTTCTGAACAAATTTAAATCATTTGTCGTTAAATGAAAATTTTCAAAAATCTCAAAATTTTCTAACTCCCGAAATTTACGAAAATTTTTGGCAGAGTCTCCCTTGTACGGAGGGACTTCTGCGATATCGCAGGATGCACAGATATATATATACATCGGCCTCAGGCCGGAAATCACAATATATATCAATAAATGCAGTTCATATCTCCTATTTTGAATTCTTTGCGTAGGCGTACCTTTTATTTAGCATTTTTAAAGCAAGCGGCGATTCATTTTAGCATTTTACGCAGTCAAAATTAGTAAAATGGCTTCCCTGAACCTGTACTGACTCAATTTAAACAGATAAGTGACGATATACCAAATTTTATAGCATTTCAATTAATATCAATAGCAAACAAGTAGTTTTCATAAGCAATGCACTTAATATAATTCTCATAAGCAATTTATATGGTTTCAATACAATTTCAATCGTCTACAACCAATTCACATACCATTTCTATTCAATTCAATGGTTTACAATTCATTTTATTTCTATCAATACGTAGAATTTTAATTACTTTCATTTATATTAAATGATAATTTATTCTATGCAATTTGACGAGATTTATGTGAATAAATAAGCCTTTATGTTTTATCACCAATTTAAATTGATTTCAACTCAATTTATACTTAATGCTATTCCATTTTAAATTTATTCACAATCCAAGCATTCTCATTTTTCATTGAACTTTTAAATTTTAATCCATTCACTTGCATTTATTTCAATTATGCAACAGGTTCCATCCAAAACCATTTATTTAGCTCGACACATTCCATTTTAATTCCTTATCAATTTAAATCGTTTACAATTATTTATTTAAGAAATTTCATTCCATTAAATATTAGCTTAACTCACCAAATTTTATTTCGATTAAACTCTAATTCCACTTGATTTTGAACCAATTCAATATTATTAAACTTAGTTTAAATTGAAATCAATTCAACTCTCCTCAATTCATTTAAATTTTTATACTTAAGCTCACTTCATTTTACACGTAAATTTTCTCTTCTATTCAACTTAATTCTCCCTCAATTAAATCTCATTTTTAATCTACAATTTTGTTTGATTAGTTATTCCAAAATTAAAATCTTCAGATTCAATTTATTCAATTTATTTCAAAGCCATTCCAATTTATTTCCACTTATTAGGAATTTATTCGAAATTCAAACTATTACTATTTTAATCCAATTTTCTTTTATTTGGCAACATTTCAATTATATTTATTTTGGGTTTTCTATCTCACTTTTAATTTTATACGTCTCAACTTATAATTTTCCCATTTCCATTGGTTTTAATTCTTTAAATAAGTTATTTTGATTTATTTATTCCAATTAGATATTATTTTAGCCCAGATTTATTTAACTCAATTCGTATACAACTAGATATTATTCTCAACTTATTTTAAAATTTCAATCTAGTCAAAAAATTTCAACCCAAGTCAATTTCATTCTTGACCTTTCCCTTATTAAAATACCCGGTTTTTAATTTCAAATCATTTTGGAATCTCCAACATCTCCAAATCACATTTCTCAAAAATTTAAACCAATCCTGGTTTTTATTTTCCTTTGAAAATTTTCAAAAACAACTAGCTTTTCTGAATAAATCAATTTGGCAGCAATTCGTCACTCAGAAGTTCGAAAATGAATTCTGAAGATGCGGCCGTCATCCTCCGAATTATTTTCCAGCGACTGAAGTGAATTTATTGCTATATCCCTTTCAAAAATTTATTTGAAACAATTTCCCTTCCATAAATACTTTCCAAAATAATAATGCTAGTGTTTATCTTCAAAACACTTTGAAAACACTTCCAAATATCCAGGGTTTAAATTTACCGTTTTGATTAAATCAAATTTTTAGCTATAATTTATTTGTACAATTTATATTTATACAAATATCCATTGGTTATGTAAATCATTCTAATTTTACAAATTTACCATATTTTTCTTTCAATTTTATTTGTTAGAATATTTTCATCCAAACATCCAAATGTATAATAATTTACAGAAATATTTCTTATACCAAAATACATTTTTCGGGTAAAATTATTTCATCTACCCGTTTCAAAACAATATTGTGTCGAATTGTTCTATTCGAGTGTTTAGAAACCCCTTCGATACAGTTGCGCAGACTGTGCCAACGAAGGTTCATATACCACTCAATAAATCAACCAACACAATATAAAACCATTTTATTATTCACTAACAAATACGCACTCATATCTATTATTACACTCAAAATTTCCACCAGAGCCAAAGTTATCGCCAACCTTTGCTCTGATACCAAGTGAAATGACCCGACTTTCCAGTCCCGGAAAATCGAACCATTTGCGTTAAAGAAGAAGAGGTAGAAGAAGAAAGAAACAGAAAACAACATCAAAATCTCACATCGCAGCGGAATAAAATATAATAGAAATAACAGATCTTTACACAAACCAAAACTATATCTGTTTATACATTACATTCACAGAATACATCATCAGAGTTCAACACATCCGTATCATACAATTGAATACACAGCGGAAAAATAATAGCAAGTACGGAAAATACGTCTCGACATCCAGCTCGTCTCCTAAGCTTCACAGCATCATATCCTGTATCCTGTTTATCTCGGTCTGACCCGAGCATCATTTAAAATAACACCCGAGTCAGTCTGGAATACCAGCGTGAGAAAATCACACTCAATTTGATTATTAAAGTTTCAAAAATCCTTTGAAAAACAAAAGCATCTCGTAAGACCACGCCACAAATAAACATGTCGGGTTTTTACTTTACGATAGCTAAAACACTTTTTATAAAATCCTCTGATATTATAATAGTGTCTATTTACAAATACTTATGAAATAGCCGAAATTGTTACATCTATTAAATTTCGGCATACTAGCCACACCGTGGGTAATACAAACAAAACTCGTACAAGGCACGTAGGGAGAATGGATTTCCAACGAATGACTAGGCACTGGGGTACCACCTGTCACAGTACGTGGCCTAGATCACAGTACCGAGGAGTACGCCCGCAACCCTACAACACAAAGCCGGACCCGTTCCTTACTGAACAGTTCCAAATAGAATAACCCCACAGTTGGCTGCAGTTCCAACTGCCACTACCGAAACAAAAGGGACCTCTAGACAGGGGTATATCCTACTCTTAAGTGGGAGCTACCCACGAAGCTTTGCTGCATAACCCCTGATTTTTAGTCATTCCCGGTTGATGAGGTTTGAGGCTAAATGTTACCTTCAGAACGTTTCACTTAGAATGCCCATCGTCCCCTGACGATGTCCGAAAGCATTCATCCATACAAGTCCGTTCCAGGTCCGAACAGAACTGAAAACACTATCCCATCATCAATATTACCCTCGTTTCCCCACGAAACGTACAAACCGGATCGATGTGGTTTTCGAGAAATAAATCTCGATCCCGGTCTCTTCGAAACGATCAGCGCATTGGTCCAAATATTGATAGTCGGTTATTTAACTATCAATTAACATCCACAACATCCATTAACAATAAATAATTTTTTCACAATTATTTATTTACCTCAAATATCTTCGCAAGATATTATTTCCATTTTCAATTTCCATTGGAAACAATTTCAAACCATATTCCTCTCACGGAATAATTTCCCAAATATTTATTTTCACCGGAATACCAAGTACAAACCATTTTAGATTTTTAAAATAAATTTTAAAAATACTTTATTATAAATATACTTTATAAACGCCCCTTTTTAAACTACTTTAATACTTAAGTTAAAATATATATTTAAAAATATTTAAAATAAAACCATTTTAAAAATATAAACAAATTTCCTTTTAAAACATATTATCAAATCACATTTATATTTACTACAATAATAGATTTGAAAAATACTTACTTTTAAATTTAACATTTGGAAATAATAGATTTTCTAAAATATAATTTTAAAATAACTATAAATCTTTTAACAAATATTTAAAATTGCTTTAAACAAAATGTACTTGGCTAACCGGAAAATACTTCTCTTCCACTTCTTTTAAAAAAATAAATCATTATTTATTTTTAAATAAATTCACCTTCCTTTATAAATTCCCGTCCTGAATTTATATTTAAAATATCCACCGATATTTATTTCACTTTATAAACCCAGTTTATAAATTTTCAAAATCTCATTTCTCTTTAAATTTCAAATTCCAAAACATTTTAAATCTATTTATAATTGATTCCCAATTTACTTTGCTTGGAATGATTTTACTTACTTACTTAATTCATTTGAAATAAATTTCTTATTTACTTCAATTATTGCAAATTACTTTAACTCTCAGAATTCACTTTTTAATTGTGAATTAAAACCCCTTTTAACTAAACTACCAATTCCTAATTTTTAAAATTCCTTTATCCTTTTAGGAAATCACTTTAGTATAAAAAAAATTATTTTCCTGCTACTTCGAAAATTTCCTTATCTCAAAATTGTTAAAATCCAAATCACTTTATTTTATTTCAATCCCTTATTAATTTTATTTCCAATTGCCTTGAATTATTTCACTTAAATTTTTTTTTCTTTTATTTCCTTTCAAAAATACAATTCCATCGATTTTAAATTTTATTATACCGGGAATTCAATCAATCACAACATCAAATATAAAATCATCACAGAATATCACATATTCAGAGCACAGAATATTAAAATAACTTTGAGGAATCCAGTTGGATCCCTCCAACCTGTTTCCCTGCATCCACAGACGTTAGCACAATACCAATTCCACTTCGAGGTGGAATATCGCGGTATATGGGATTTAAATAAATATCATCCGCTATTATGCGGCGCATAGGGTCTCATCCGCTACCAAATGCGGGAATATCAAATCCAATATATACATATGCCAATATATATATATATATATTGGTATATACTATTATATACCATATCAATCAAATCAATCATCCATCCAGACATTCAAATTTTACCAATTAAATTTAAATATAACTGAGTGAGATTAACTCACCTTTGATTTTATTTGCTATCCAATCCCAATCGGCCTGTCTTTCCTTGATTCCAGACCTTGTATAATATTTATACGGTTAATTTATATTTGAACCAACCGAATAATTAAATTTCTATTTAACAAATTTTGATTAAAACTATTACATAATTTAAAATCCCCTTTCAACCCTAAAAATTCCATTTGACAAATTTATTTAACTAACCATTCATTTTAACTAATTTCCCATTTTAAATTTAAATTTACCAAGTAAATAAAATTATAAACTTTACTTAAACTAATTTATCCTAAATAAAACATTTCTGGTTATCAAAATAATAGTTAAATTACTGAAATAACTTGAATAACCAATTATTTCATTTGAACTATTCGAACAACCCATTACTATCTAAATAATATAATTTGAACTAATTTGCCTTTAGTAATTATTTCCAGCAACTAAAACCATTAAATAAATTTTATTAACAATTTATCTTTATCATATATATATATATATATATATATATATATATTCTCTATACTGTAAACATATATTATTGTTATCAATAATAATTTTCTGTTTACAGATCTATACCTATATATTTATAAATTTAAAATATAAAAATACCTTACTGACTCAGCCCCAAAACCATCACCACGACGACCCAGCCTCGACTTCCACCTCCACATGAGTCCAAGCATCCATCGCGAACTTCTCTGACCTTCCTTCGAGTCGCGATACCCCACAGTCGCCTGCCCAGCTACGCGAGCCACCACCGCGAGCTCACTCGCGACACCCACTAACCCTCGACATCGCCGGCCTCGCGCATCACCCCTTGCCGAGACCACTACGCCGCCCCTTCGACGGCAATCCCTGCTTCCGATGCCTCACGAACTTCGTTTGATCCCCCACCTTCTTCGATCGCGGCATCGATTCATTCGATTTTTTTTCTTTTTTTCCTTTTTGGGTTCCAGCATCGCAACATGGAGATTGCCATTCAACTGTAACTTCGGAGTAAACAGATTTTTAAAAGAGGGAGGGGATGTTGGCTTCGTGAAGATGATTTGCCCTCCTCTAATTTTTTTTATAAACTGTCGTAGAAGACTTTGGGGAAAAAAGATTAGGGGTGGTAAGATAAAAGGGTTTCAAGCTTCTGTCAGAAGACTCAAGTAAAGAGAGTTCCAGAACCCAGTTATAATATTAAATCTCCGATTAAATTTAACACGCTTCCTTACCGTACACTCATACAGCACGTCCGATTATTACGAAATCTGAAATCCGATAATAAAACAATATTACGGATCCAATGGAACTGGTTTCGTCAAATTCCGAGACTGTGCCCCGGACGACTATTTTTAAATTCAATTTAAACAAATAAAATTTCAAAACCGAACAAAATGCTTTGAAATTCAATTTTAAAAGTTTCATCACCTTCAATATTATCAATATAAATTTTACAAGTCATCAAATTATTTTTAACGAGCTTATAACTGAAAATTTGATATTTTACCCAATTTTAAATTGTTTAATTCCATAATTAAATTATCAAACAAATGTTGATATTTAAAATTCTAGTTAATAATTTACTTTTGAATATTTAAAATAATTTAAATATCAAATTTTCAAATGCTCAAAAATTTCGGATCGTCACATATTTCGTTAGCCAATCCATTCCGAGTAAGATTTCGAATTCATTAAAATCAAGGACAATGAGACCAATAGGGAATTGGTAATAAGAATATGAGATAGAAACATCTTTACATCGAAGACAAAGGTTTGCGGGGCCTCCGACTGGATTCTTTACGCATATAGGCTCCTCAACGAAATCGGATTCAAGACTTAGTTCATTTACAGTTTGTTGAGAAATAAAACTATGTGTAGCACCAGTGTCAAACAAAACTCTAACAATCCTATCATAAATAGTAAGATTACCTTCCAGAACCCCCTTCCCCTTTCCTGCTTTAGAAGTTGTAGGTTGATCTTTGACTGCGTATACCTTTGCTACCTGTGCTTTCTTCATCATTGGGCAGTCTTTGACTTCATTTCCCTCTTCCTGACAAGCATAACATTTCTTGGACTTCGCTTGAACAAATTGATTCGCTTGTTTCTTAGGCTTCGTACAATTAGTTGAGTAGTGGCCTTTCTCTTGACAATTATAGCAAGTAACATTCTCTGATGTGTTTCCCTGGTCGCTCTCCTTTCTCTTCTTACCCTGCCATGGTTTCTTACCTCCAAATTTCCGCTTTTTCCAATTTGGATTGCTCGTATTTCCTCCCTCCTTCGGGACCTCTTGCATATCCAAGGTAGCATACCTATACCCCATATCAGTAAGATCAGAAAAAGACTCTTTGACGTGGCCAGTCATCCTTTCGTGGAACTTTTTGTTCATCCCACGAATGAACCTTTCATTCATCTTCAAAGGTGTGTTCACCAATTCTGGACCGAAACGTGATAATTCGTTGAATTTGTTTAGATACTCCTCAAATGACAAACTTCCTTGCTTCAAGTCCATAAATTCCTGATACATACGAGAAATCCTAGCTGATGGCATATAGCGCTTCTCAAATACTTCTTTAAATTTCTCCCAAGAAAACTCGTCTTCTGGCTTATCAACAGTGACCGTCTCCCACCAGGCTAAAGCTTCTTCTTGAAGTTGCCAAGAAGCTATTAGTCGCATTTGATCATCTTCCAATTTTAGCCCCCTAAAGATTCTTTCACAAGATCTGATCCATGCTTGGGCCTCAACAATAGACTCATTGCCGGTAAATGGCTTACCACCAAGCTTCGAGAAGTTCTTATATAAACCAGCCAGATTCGGCTGATGCTGAGTAGGTAAAGCTGCTTCTGCTATTGGGGGAATTTGATTAGCTGTTGTGGCATTTCCTTGACCCCCTAGCTCTTCCTCTTCGTCCTCTCATTCTTACTATCTGAAATTAGTAAGAAAAACTGGATTTAGATCCACGGACAAAATATCTCAAGGAATATCAGCAGTAAAAAGAAATAGACTAGGAAAATTCAAGTTTTCGGGTTATACTCATTCTAGGGTATACTTCACCCTATCTCTAATGAGTCATCTAATGTGTTATACTCCATAGCTAAAGTTCTTACCCAACCTTCTGCTCTGATACCAAATGTAACGATCCTGAAATCCAGCATTCGAAAATCAACATCAAATACCTCACTTGTATTCGACTGTCATATATTCAAACATCAAACTTCAGTTCGGCGGAGCTTATAACAACATCAGATGAATATAAACAGCGGAAATAAACTGAATATCATAAATTACATCATAGATACAACATCATCATAATATCCATTACTACATCAGAGTATCATAATACATATGTCTTCCATACCAGAGCACTACATATAGATACAATAACAGAAGATAATAACTCCACAACATAACAACAACAGAGTCTTCCAAAAAGTTCCAACATACATCTACTTGGATAAAGTCTTCAGAACTCTAAGCACTTCAAAAGGTATCCAAGACAAAAGCTTCCCAAAATCTGATAGCTACTAAACCCAAAAAGACTCCAAAATCCAGCTAACACCAAAGTACGGAAAACCTGCTACTAGGCTGCCCGTGTGGAAATAATGGGCACCCAGAGTTTAGAAAAGAAACAATAAACTCTGGGTCAATCATGGGACTGGTATGAGTAAACAAAAGTAGTTGCTTTAAATAAGACAGATTTAAAGAGAATCCGATATGCTTTTGAAAAATGAAACTACCATAAGACTCCCGCCAGACACACAATGCAAACGCAGAATTGGAGAAGATTTCTTCTTATGATAGTCAAATATGCTGAATACGGGAAAATTATTTGATATTATTACTAATGCATAGTGTAGAAAGCATTTCAAAGATACAATATTAATCTTAGCCAACATAGACATTTCGAACTATGCCTACTATAGCTACCATGTTTTGTGGCAGGTAACCGCCACGCTGCATGGCAGGTTATACAACTAAAATCGTACAAGGCTCGTATTGGAAATTGGATTTCCAACAAATGGTAGGCTAAGGAACTTCCTCCTGCCACATGGGTACGCCTCTGGCTGGACGTCCCGAGAGAGAACTGCTCTCTGCCAACATAAGGCCGGGTTACCCCTGTAACTTGGTAACTCACGAATATGCCATTCCCCGGTCCTTTGGGACCTTTATCCAAGGCGCCTCGATAAACACACAATCACACAATAAATGAGATCGGAGTATCCACATAGGTTAAATACCAGGGCTCCATACCTGATACCACCCTTTTCCAAAAGGAAATGACATACCCTAAAGGGCCCGACCCTCATAACCTTGCCGCATCTTTCCTGTTTTGACCATTTCCGGGTTGTGAGGTCCGATGAGGTCTCGTCAACAAAGCTACGCTTTTTCACAAAGCCGTGCTTTGATCAACAAATGATCAGCAACTCACAGCAGCACTCAACATGCCACACTACCAAATTGGGAGTATATCACTGATAACTTTCAACTACATAACCTCTGAGCTCGTACGTCTTAAAGAAGGGTGTTAAGCTAAGAGAATAAATTCTCTGCCACCAAACAAAAATGTATCCGAAAGAAATCAGCTTTATATCTCAAAGTGTAGTGTCGGACATACAACCATACAAGTCTGTTCCGGGGTCAAACTGAACCGAAGGCACTTCCGAAGAAGTCCTTGCAATCCGGGTATTTACAATCCCGTTCGGACTTCCCATCACTTAGGGAATCTCTATACCGGAGCAACTCAGTGTAGAGACAATCGATAGGTCATCCTATCGTTTTCATAAATACCCGGTCTTCAACACCGGTCTTCAAATGCTATCCATTACGACGTGTCACTATTCGGAATGGGTTATATGACACAAAGGTCCTCTCCTGACTAAACTGAATAGTGATCGATAAATTTTGAAAACACGTGGATATGACAATCACAAAGATTCATATTCAGGGTTCGATGTGGGTTTCGGATAACAAACTGAAATCCGACTCCCTGTCGCATCGAAGTAGAAATATCGTTCTATGAACAAAGGGGTTTTCACATCAATACAGAATTAAATCACAAATCATAGTTCAGTACCAAAACAATCACAGTATCAAAATAGAAATACCAATTCAGTACAGAATATTTGATGATAGTCAATCATCTCTAATTTAGGTGAATGTGATTTAAAAGTGAATTAACCACATAATTGTCTTCATAAATTTTAATTTTTAAAATTAATTATCCTTAACTATGAATTAATTAAATTTTAATTAACTTAACTAATTAATTTTTTCTTTAACTAATTATCTTAATTTATTTATTCTTAATTGTTAATTTATTAAATCTTAAATATCTTTATTAATTAATTATTCTTTAAATTAATCAACTCTTAATTACAAGGTAATAACAAATTATTAATTGTTTAATCATTATTTAATCATTATAAATAATTTTTGTTTTAATTTAAAATTTTAAATATTTGATTTATTCTTCAAATATTTTATCAAGTTAATTTCTTAAACAATTTTACTTTTAAAATTTAAGCCTTTAAAATACTTTATTTATTTCAGATGATTATTTGAAAAACAAATTTTAAACTATGTTTCAAAATTTTCAAAACTTAAATTTTTACTGTTTTTTAGGCCTGACCCGAGACTGTCTCGAGTCATTCCCGAGAAAAACCCTTCCCTGCTTCGAGAAATTGGCCAGTTCGACCCGTGTGAATATATTTTTTTCAAAAATTTGTTTAAGTCCTAAAACCTACACGATGTCACACTAAAACGACTCGAGCTCGCCTTCGAGTTTTCACCTCAATTCCCCGAGCAGTGCTTAATGCTACTTCCCTCTCTTTCCCAACTCATCACAACTGACACCACCACCTCCTCGTGCACATGCACATCATCGTGCCGCCGTTTTGGCGAACTCCAGCACCTCCAACAAGTCGCGATACCCCCCTACGTTCAAAACCCAAACTCGACTCGGAGAAAATAATTCGAAATCGAATTTTTGGCATCTCGAGTCGAACTATAACCCAGACGCCACCACGAACTCACCTCGCCAACGTTCCTCGGACCTCCGGAGGAGCTCCGACCCCGTCCACACCATCTCAACACCGCGCTCTACCATTACCTGAAGCGCCATGCAACTCGATGCATCGGAGGAGACGATCTCGTCTCGTTACAGACAGGCAAAAAACTTGAAATAAACCCTAAATCAACCTCGTACCTTTAATTCACGCAATAGAAATTTTTCTCGACAATTTTCCTGAAATCATTGATTCATAAACTAGCTTCAACCCAAGTTTCAACATTTATAATTGAATCGATCACCTGAAATTCATAAAAATGCAATCTTTGTTCAAATACCAACTGCTCTGAGAATACTAAACTAAAAATCTTCATTTTTGTTTTAAAAATCATAATTTGTAGTAAGAATTTAAGCTATTAACTTGAATTAGCTTTTTATAATACTTGAGTTTATCACTATTTTTCTTGATTACCTGTAAACAAAGCTTTAGTGATGATATCTTACATCCTTGGGTTTTAAATCAGCTTTTAAAAACCTATATTTGAGTTCCATTATCTTGTTTGATTTAAAACTGAAAGCTTTACTATGATTCAGATGAAAACTACTTGAGTTTGAATGAAAATCAACCCTGTAACCCATAACAGAGAAGAACAATATACAGAGTAACCTGTATATATATATATTTATCAAACTATATTCAAAGATAAACATATACAATGCCATGAAACAAAGAATCATCTTTACAGTTAACTTAAAGCTTTTAAGTTGATGTTTACTCACCTGTATATATTTGAAGCAGAGGGAAAACTTGGTTTTGAAAACTGTAGTTCTGATCTCTCTTTAAAACTTCTTGCTTTGTTGTTGAATTGGATTTTTAATTTGTAAGATAATGGTGTTTTTATTTTATTTTTTTCCTCAGGCTAGATGAGTTTGGTTTGAACGAACTAAAATGAGAAATGTTAATGTATAAAAGAAGTTTAGAGAGGACTTTATTTGTACAAGTGGTTCATATACAAGTACAAGAATTTCTTTGGTTTGGTCAGAGAAATTTGAAAGTTGGAGGCTGAGTTTGAAAGCATTTAATGCTCATGTTCCCATCCTTGTTAACATGCAATTTTATTTTATTTTTTCCCAGTACAAATTTTATTTTATTAAAAGATATTTTCTTGCATGCATTTTCCTATTACCTTTCTTGTTTTTACAGCAAACATATTTATTTGATTCTTGTATGTATTCCATATGTCACCTTATAACCACAAAATCTTATTACAACATAATTTGTTTATTTTATTTCCATTTAAAGTTTTACTATCAACATTTAAATTATCACATGTATTTTATTTCAGAGTTGAACACAAATATTTATTTGTGGTATATATATATATCTGTTTTATTTTTATAATTCATTTTCTTTTCTATTTAAGTTTATATATTTATTTTACTTATGAAATTTTCATAGTTTATAGGGTTGAGATATATATTTGTTTGTATTATATTTGTAAGTATATTTATTTATATTTTCTTTTGATTCATATATTTATTTAACTTCTCAAATTAAATTACCAAAAATTCATATAAATCACTAAATTTAAATTAATAAAATCTGGGATGTTACAATTTTGTTTTGAAAAATTTCATTATAAAGGGTAGCTAACACAACACAAAAATGGACACATTCCATATATTACTTCTCTGCAAATTCAATATGAACACGGCCACCTTTCCATTTTCAATTCATATTTCCAACAACTCCTCAGATACAAAGATTTAGCCAATGGCATAAACCTCAAAGTTGAAGAGGGTCAAATTAGCTACACCTTCCGTTCACGTTGTACTCGAGATAGTGGTGTGTGGAGGTCACGGTGGCCCGTGGTTGCGGAGGAGTAGTGGGTCGAGTGGAGAAGGAGGAGGCCAAGCATGAAGTTGCTGGTGTCTGGTGTGGAGAGGAAACGACTGTGATGCGCCGACGAAGATGTTTCGTTAAATAGTCGAGCAGAGAGGGAGATATGGAGGAGCGAAGGGATTGGCATGTGGGTTATGTGCATGGCCATAAATATGTGCAGGTGGAAGAGAAGATGGGTGAGGCTTTAGGTTGATTTGGGCCGTGGGCCTTGGGTAAGGAATTTATTTAAATAGTTTACTTATTTAATTTTGTTATAAATGATTTAACTTTGTAAAAGTACAACTTGCTCATTAACCCGTGGATTTATGCATTAGACTCGTATTGACGAGTATAACATTTTGGTATAACTTGTTGATAGTTTTAGCAAGGTATAATTAGTGATAAAATATAATTACGTTGATTTAAATAAATAACGTAGTTAAATTGAACTGATTATTTTGGACATCTGTTTATTAGAATAAATCCCTGTTCTTCTATTATATTAACTTGGAAATTTATTTATATACTAATTAATTTTGATTAATGTGTTCTTGTCCATTTACAATTATTGATAATAGTGTTTATTATTATTGTTTGTTTGGTTGTTTGAATTGTGTTCGGCCAATTCATGAGCAATTAATTTCCATTTATATGGGTTGGGTAGAAAACAATTGTGGGCCAACACCTTGTCACTTATTTAACAATTTGACTATAAGATGTTTAGCAATTATATTGGTTCATTAAATTATTATAATTAGTTATAATAATTTAACATTTAAGTTTGAATTTCAATTTAATAGAGTTGTTTGAAAGATGGTTTTCATAGAAGAATTTATTATGAAGAAATTATTTGCAAAAGATTTTGAAAATATTTGTAAAGGAAATAATTATAATAAAAGATGTTTATATAATTTTAAAAGTAAAATATACTTATCTTTTGAATGAAATATTTTCATTTAAAGAAATAGAAATATTTAGAGATAAATATTGGTGGAAGTGATTTATATAAGATATTTATGAAATGTGTTTTATAAATAAAGAGAATTTCATGGACTAAAACCCCGATACTATTCAAATGGCTTTCCAAAGATTTTAAGGAAATAAACAATATTGTGTTTTGAAAGTATTTGTGAATATTAGTACAGATGATTTGTCACTTCGAGGAACAAAATGATTTGTTATGTCAACGATGATTCGGGTAACTTGTAACTAAAATTTGGTAAAGGGTTTAGGTAACCGTTAGTATAGTCTACTCTTAGATAGAGAGATATACTTATTTATTAATTTTGGAAAGGCTATGATCCAGTTGCCTTGTTTATAGGAGAAACCTCCCGATCTGGTTGCATATATTTTGATATGCTTTTATAGTAAAGTATATGGGATTTTCAAATAAATATATCAAATACAATACTGTACTATTATGCAAGGTACTCAATATAGAAGTGATTTGTTTTAAATCTCGAAGAAAAGTATGATTTAATAGAAAAGAGGTATATATTATTATTTCAAAGGATTTGAAATGAAACCAGGAATTTAATTCGAAAAGATTATTTTCAAAAATTATTATAGTTTGAGAATAATAAAGTTAATCAAATTTCAGAAATATAAATAAAAGGAAATAAGCCTAAGTGAGTAGTTTGGGAATTGCATGTTTGTTTGTGCATCGTAGGCTCCTTGAGTCTTATTTGTGGTAGGAGAATTACGTTGGATTTATCCTATATCTAAATGGGTACTCAATTCGATAGGGGAACGTAGGCAGTCATAAGTGGTAGTGATGCAACCCCGTTAATAATATTTTTTTTCCTGTTCATTGTTTGCTAATTATCATGTGTTGATGTATTTTTCCTACTTACCATTTTATTCCGCATTGACATGTTTATTGAGTTTGTAGGATTGATTATTGTTTTCTCTCACATCAAAGTTATGCAGCGGTAGATTGGTAATATTTGAGTTTGGTGTGTATTAAAGCACACCTTGTAGAATAAATGATTACTTTGATAAGTTGTATTATTAAAATTTGTATCCTATACATTTAGTACTATTGTATATTTATCAAATTATGAAATGTTAAAATGTTAGTTTTCATTCGTAGTTTTAGAATGGACAGATTTTCGGTGATTTTGACTGGTCTAAAAATCCGGGTCGTTATAGTTTACGATGAAGTCAACTATGTGGAGAAGAATGCATGTGATGGAGGTCTACGTCAGGGCGGCTGCACGTGGAGAGGAAACACCGAGCTTGCAAGCAATGGTTTAACTATGATCGGGCTAGCTAGGGCTGTTTGGTTTGGTTATTCCTTTCATCGTTTTGGTGAGTTGTTTCTTAACCGAGAACTATGCTCTAGAACATATTTCTCTTTGATGTCATTGTTTGACTGTTGTTTGATAAATTTGGTTGGAAATTGTTTAGATTTGACTGAAATAATATTGTTCAAATATAATTTCAACAGCAAATAAATATTCCCTTTTATAATTCCAAAAGCAACGAGTGTTTTTTATGGGGATAAAAAAGAAGTGAAGCTTTATAAATAATGTTTTTAGAATAATAAAATTTTAAATGTGATTCATTTATTGTATGAAAATATTAGTAATGAAAATTTATTAGTACATTTCGTTAAGTATAATTTTTTTAGAAGTTCTTTATTGACTATCTTTGAATAAAAGGAAATTGATTTAAATACGTTTGGAAATGTTATAAAAGTGTATGAATTGAATTATTTTGAAAAGGGGAAGTTTTGAAATTTGGTTATCTAGGTGAATTTTATAAATCAATATTGTGTTGTTATATATTGAAACACAATTATAAAAATGGAATTTTAGGTTAATAAATTATTCTTGAAAGATGGTTTAGAAGGATTTGGAAGTAAATAAAGATTTTAGATATTGATATTAAATATTTGATCTTTGGAAATAAGTATTTCTATAATAAAAACCCCTTCTGAATCAATAAATGTTAAATTGTATATTTCTATATAATAAGGATTATTAATAAATGATTTTGTAATGTCTAACGGTATGAGACATTCGGTGATACTTTTATGATTATTCCTATGACTCGTTGTATAGAATATTTTTGTATCTTTTCAAGCGGAGTTAACTAACACTTAGTAAACATTCGCACACCACTAGTTGTATGGGACACTGATCTGATATTCGTTTGGCTACTATTTGTAAGTATATGACACTATGGGTCAAATGTCTTAGGTTCGGTGTTTTTTGTGCTCACTGTACTTACTGCATGTTTGGAACTGTAAGATACTTGAAAAAGCGGCAAGTTATCCACCCTAGCAGCTCGATTGTAGAGGTTGTGCATTGAACCATGTCATTACCCATCTTGCTGTGTGCATGACTTCTTTTCGTTGTATGTACTTTTTGTGTGCTTATACTACTCCCGGATGTCATCGAGCTAACAATCTGGTACTTGGGGCAAATTGATTCCATAACACTGCGTTTAGTTGAGATGCAACATACTACAACATGTAAGGTAAGACATTTTTGTTATAATGATCAGCGGTAACCAATAAGACTATAGAAGCATTGCTATGTTCTTTTCACACTCCTGGAGCATTACTGTGTGGTTGTTAGTCTCCCCTTGGAAAAGAGTGGCAACACGAAAATTCTCCTATATAGGCATCTATAAGAACAACCATGTTCTTGTCTGACCCGACTTGTTGTGTGCTCATTACTTGTTTCAACTTACTCTGTGCTAATCACATATTTTGAATGCTTCATGCTCATCGCTTTTTTGACTTGCATCATGCTCGTTGCTTATTATGACTAGTTTTGTGCTTGTCTTACATTATGACTTGCTATGTGCTTGTTAGCATTGCAAACTTGTTGTGTGTTCATCCATTTGTTAGCATTATTTGTTTGTTTAGTCGCTATTTACGCTTAAACATGACCTCATCAATATATGGACTTGTTGTGTTCTTTTCCATATCGCTTAGTTATTAGTTCATGTTTGTTTGTTTATCACCGTAGTCATCTGTATCATGCTCTATTACTTATGTTTTCATGGGTAATTATTGTTGAGACTTGCATAATACTTTATCATTGATACCAATTTGGATATTCATATTATGCCACGTACATGTCATATCTCTCATCATCATGCTATACTATTTATGTACTCACATTTGAACCTAGGCATAATCTGACATGTTTATTATTTATATAGTACTCGGATCAATTCGAGACTTGACAGGTTTAGGGACACACTGACTTTTGGATGATAGTCTATATTTTTGGGAGAGGGTTTTGACTTATATTTTGACAGTCTATTATGTATATATGTTTTATGTTGTCTCCATGTATATATTCTTATAATGATGCTCGGGATGTATATTGTATTTGACTTGTATCGATGTATATATTTTTGTAGTATGTCATATTCTTCTTTTTGTAGACCAACTTTGTCATATGTATGTTATGATATTATATTTTTTGTTGCATTTTGCGACTTTGTGTTCTGTGATTATATTGTGTATTGTTTTGTCTTGGTAAACCTACATGTTTATTGCTTTGTGTCGATACTTGAAAGAGTTAATAGTATACCCTAGGGAATTATGTAATTATCTACATGTATCTAATTCTGTAGTCAATCTTGTTTGTAATAAGGGTGTTTGATTTCTATTATATACTTTGTTATTTTATGACATAATTAATTAAGTGATTAATTTAAATTATATAAATAACAAAATCCTTAGATAAATTGTTATGTCATTGTAGTTGCATTCATGAGTAAGTAATCAAAAAATAAATAACATTTTGTTTTAAATATTATTGGTCAAGATTTCTCAAGAAAGGCTATCGATACATTCATTAAGATCGGACCGCATATCACTCTTCAATTGTTGGGTAGTGCATTACTCATAGTTGCTAGGGGAACCAAGGGGTTATGTAATTGCTGGAACTGAGCCAGCATATAGCGGGTTAAATGAATGAATTTCAAATTTTTTTACCATTTTAGATCTTATTAGGTCTATGAACTCTAAGTTGATCTGTGGCCTGGTAATGACACCTCAAATGCTGAATTTATTGAACTCCTAGTATTGAATCAGATCTCTTTTAGGAAGTGCTACTAGTTTACGAGATCAACACACCTTTCTTATGTTTGATTCTAATTTGTGTTCGGTTTGAAATAATGGAGGAATGTGTAACGACCTTGGTTTGAGAACTACCTAAAATAAAAATATAACATAATTTAAATTGGAGTTTTGAGGAAAATCCAAGATGTTTTTTTATTATAGAAATAAATTTAATGATATATGAGAATTTAAGATATTTAGGATTTTAAGGTTGAAAAGAATAAAAAGACTGTAATAAAAAAGAAGTATTTAAAACTCTAAAAGAATGGAATCGTAAATTTAAATAATATTGAAAATTTAAGATATGGAATTAATAGTTAAAATTTATAAATAAATCTATTTTATATGAAAAGTAGAGATTTTATTTTGTTGAAAACTTTTGAATTGTTATAAAGAGGAGTTTAAGAAGAGTTTATTTTATAAAAAATCATTTTATTGATATATTGGGATTTTAGTTTAAAATATAGTATTAAATATTATAATTTGATATTATAATAAAGATATAAATGGATGAATTTGTAAATTTATTAGTAGTATTGATTAGAAAATATATTTTGTAATTTATTTTAAAAGTATGGGTTAAAGAAGGAAAATAATAGAAATTAAAAAGAGAAGGAAACAAAATAGCATTTCATATTTGTGTATGGGTTAGTAATTTACCCAAAGCCCATCAACTATCTAAAAGAAGGAATTTCACCTTCTTACTCTTCATTGTATGCACAACTTTCAAAAAATGATAGAAAGCTTTTCCTCTTAAAAACCCTAGGCATATTTCATCAATTAAAATCCAAATTAAATTTCAGAAATTCAAGATAAATTTAGGTAGTTTTCTCAACCACTAACTCATCTTATAGGAAGTTAGAATTTCGGTTTTTGTAGTGATTTGAATTGCTTTCTTCTCCTTTTTGGTTGAGTATTGTTAGAGTTGGGCTGAAGTTGTAAGGCAAGATCAAATTTTAGAGTGTTGGCAAGCTATTTCGAAGAATTATGGGGAGTAATCCTCACAACTTTCTCTCTACATCCACTGCATGCTTGTGTAATTAGCTTATGGCGATGATTTAAGTTATGATCATGTATGAATTTGATACATTTGTGAAGTGGTGTTTGTTGGATAACTATAATTATTGAAATTGCAGGCATGTGTTCTATTGTTTTATAACATTATGTGATTGAATGCTTGTTCTGTGTAAATGCAAACCCGAGTATCATGTATCAGACCTTTAGAACAAAATACAAGTGCTGGAAGTCAGAAATAAATGATCAAAGTCGATCTCCTAGAGCTGAATGGCTCTAGGAATCATTGACACCGATGCACCAGTGTGATATCCACCGGTGGACCGATGTACACATCTTGAAGCCATTCAGCTCCAAGTCAAAAGCAAGATGTTGATTTTATTTCTTTCTTCTTCTTGTTGCTTTCCTATGATTTCCAAATTTTGAATTTCTCTCCACCTTCTTAGAATTCAACTTTGCAAATGATTTAAAAATATATTTAAATATAATTAATGTTATAATTAAAATCTGCTTTCTTTAACTATAAAAAGGTTATTCATTTTAAAAGCTTCTTTATGGACTTTTATATATAAATATAAATATAAATATATTGGGAGTATATTTCAAGTAAAAAATTATATATATATATATGTGTGTGTGTGTGTGTGTGTGTGTGTATTGTTCGTCGACTGAAATTCTATCGGTTTAGAAAACCGTCGAACGAATTTAAATTAAAAATAACCGCAAGCGCACGGCGTACACTTGTAGTATGTGGCGAATACGGGTCGATTCGCAGGGAATTGATGATTTTAAAAATCTATTCAACCAAATTAAACCAAAGTCGAGTGAAAGTTAAGCTAGAGAATTAGAGAATTAACTAACTAACTAAAAGAAAAGAAATGCAAATATAAGAGTTAAATGACAATTTAGAGAATAAATCCACTCTCTAGATCATGTAGTTCAACACATATGAAATCATAATCTCTCTTTTTTGGTCATTAGTGCTTTAATTGATGTGTTTATCATAAGTATGGCATATTTGTGCTATTGATTAGCCAACATAAGCCATCAAACTATAACACACCCCTTAAACTACTTACTAACTTCCATGGAATTTGACAATGAAAAGGAAAATGAAATCTATTTTAAGTATGGCCTATTAACTATTGATTAGAAATATAGACCATCAAATTTTAATTTCAAATCACTTTCTTATGCCATAAACATATTTTGATGAAGAGGCATTTGTGTTAGTGATTGTTTAAGCATAGTCTATTTGTTGTCAACAATATAGGCTATCAAATTCAAGACAAAAACAACAATTAAACCACTTCAATCATCATCATTAAGCACAAAAAGAGAGCATGAATTAACAAATAGTTAAAGCTACATAATTTGAGAGCTTCATTACCCCTAAATTGAAGGGGTTTAGCCTCTCATATTTGTCATTTGATTAACAAATGTAGCTTGCAACATGAAAGGAAAATGAAAGGAAAATGAAAGCTAAATGAAAGAAAACTATTCTAATTGCATAAAAGAAAATCTACACTACTAGCATGAAAGGAAATGAACATGTAATTAAAAGGAAACAATAATTACATTACATAAAAAAAAGGAAAGTTGCATGAAAATAAAAATGGCTAAGTAGCCATGGAAAAGAGAAGAGAGCTTTCTTTTATTTGATCTAAAACTAACTAAGAGAGACTAAGCAAGGAGAGTTACATGAAACATAAGGGGATTTTATACATGTGTTAAACCCTAATTCATATTTTTGGGGAATGCCCAAAGTACCCTCTTAGGAAGTGTGGAGACCAAGTAATCATTAGCTTCAAATAATCCTCATTTAAGTGTACATGAAGCCATTAACTCCATAAGCATGTGTATTAGCCTTTAATTTGTACATTAAGGTAGGTGGGTAGGTGGGGTCCTCCATTATCTTCACTTTGAATTATTTCTATCTTCATTTGTTCTCTTCACTCTTGTGCATGCATGTGTCTTCATGAAACCACTCCTATTTGAGATCAAATTCCTACACAAATATATATATAAATTTCCAATTAATTTTTCTCAAATTAATATATGCACAAAAATGACCATTTTACCCTTGGATGAAGATGAATATGTGACGATTTGAAAATAATATGAATTTTGGTTTAAACAAGTTAAAATGCCCGATATGATCATTTATTTAATTTAAATAGATTAAATATGGTGGTAAAAATATGCACATTTATGTGCACATCATATATGGAAATCTTTTTTAAGGTGGACATTATTTTATAAGAATTAAATGTTAATAATAATGTTTTCGAAGTATGACATTTAAGATGTGTGTGTGTACATAAGCCATTTTCCAAAGAGTTCATCAAAACTTGTAAAATATAGGCTTTGAAGGTTTTGCAAGTATTTTCTAAATATATTTATCTTTTATCAACAAATACATACATTTTAAAATATTAAGAACTAGCTTTTAAGCTAGATTTCATTTCTATTTAATGAGAAAATATGATTAAATGCTTTAGTTGTATCGAGTGGTATGGGACATTCGGTATCACTTATCGGTTAATTGTATGACTTGTGTAGAATATTTTCGGAGTGAGTGGAGGCTACTATTTTATGATAAATATTTAAGTAACACCGAGTGGTATAGGCACTCAAGCGATACTCGAGTAATTACAATTAGAAAGTATTTAACACTTCTGATTAATATAATCTTAGGGTTAGCTCTCTATTTCTATAGCTTTTAATATTGTGAAGTGTATTTCTATGGCTTGACCTCATAGGCTGTAACGACCCTGAATTTCCGACCTAATTTAATTTTTAAATCCATTTATTTAATATAAATTTTTTAATTTTATATACAATCTCAATTAACGTACAAACTTCGGTTATAAGATGCGTCTATTTAGTTATGGATATGGAAAAGTTTCGTCGCAGATTATTGCAGTAAATTTCGTTCGCGTTTTGATTGTATATCAGTTCATTTTAAACTGCGGAAAATTTATCTATCGAATCCAAATATTTTTAAACAACAATGTTGTAAAAATTTATCTAATCAAGACGTCGCTTTTCGTTTCGTCAAATTCTGTCGTCGCTTGCTTCATTTAAATTGTTTTGTCAAACGAACAACTCAATCGGCGTAAATTCGAGTTTTGATAAAACTGTCGTATCACAATTATCTGTATACCGTTGGAAGCGTCTCATCTCGTTTGAATGACCAAAACGGTATATTCATTTGTAAAAAAAAATCAGAGTTCAGCGTGAAACGTCGCGTTAATTTAACCGTTCCAGACGGACCGGTTAAACCATATTCAGCCAATAACAAACAGCCCGTATCCATTTAAAAATTTGAAAATAAAATTTGACTGGGGTGCATTCATTTGAGTGGTTGGGAGATGGTGATTGTAGCTTGGAAATAGGAATGACGTTTTGGAGTTCAAAACAATATTTTCTGCTGCGAAATTATAAAAATTTAAAGTAACGAAAAACATATTTGCTCATTTCAAATTACTACAGGTAACTTCTACTCTGCCTTCTCTCCTCTTTCATCTTCTCTTTTATTTTTCTTTTCCTCATTCTATATTTCTTCCTCTGAAAAAATAATTTGCATAAAGGAAATGAACGCAGACGCACGCACATTACGCCGAGCACTACATCCACTCGCCGATCCCTCCTTCACTTCACCCTTCCCTTGCGCACTGCCTCCCCTACCTCCCTTAAACGCACACACCCCTCTGGCCGCCTGTACCAAGCCCATCAACCCCACCATCGCCAGTCGCACACCACCATTTCTCCCCTCCACGCGCGCCCCTCCACCGCCTCAGCCGACCTCCAGACCAAGCCATCACTCCTCTGGCCATGCAACAACCCGCCGCATCTTGCCTGAACCACCATCGAGCGTCACGACCCGTCCCGCCTCCTCCGCGCGCACGCGCAACAGCCCAGACCTCGCCTGCGCCACCTTCCGGAACTGCCACACATACAGCCTCCCCTGCCTTGCCTGTGTTCGTGCGTAGTGTGCATGCCGCGTGCATATATATATATATATATATATATATATATATGCTTGTGTCATTTGCAGAATAGAAATGGTTATGAAACAGTCTCTATTTCTAGTAAAAAAATGAACAGTGTTGTTATATAAGAAAATGAAAGTGTACAGTGTGCTTGATGGAATGGTGAAGTGATACTGTCACTTTCAAAGGGTTGCAAAAGAGTGTGTGTGTGTGTGTGTGTGGGTGTATATTTTGTTGACTGAATAATAGTAACTGCTTCTTTTACTATTGTGTACAGCAGCAACCAGTTGAAGTTCCACTTTGCAGCAGCATCAAAATCCTCAGCTTTCTTCCTTTTCTTCGTCGTTGGTTAGCGCATATATAAATTTATAAAATATATATGAACGTCCATTTGAAATTAATACCATCTATCTTTTGTCGATGGTTGCAGTGTTCCATTGTTCGTGTTTGAGCTATGTTGAACCAATTCCATTCGTGCTTCTTCGTGCTTCGTCGTTCAATTTCTCTAACCACGAAAGGTGAATTAATTTCATGGCTTATATTCTTATACGATGATAATCAAGTTTGGTTGATAAATGATTGATTGTTTGATGTTGATATTGGACGTTAAAAATTGTTAATGAGTGAAGTGATAAATATTATACGATTGAATTTGACGTAAGATAGTTAACAATTTGGAATTAATATATGTGTTGAATTTGATTAGATAAAATTTGTATAATATGACCCCTTTTAATGTCTATTGAATTGACACGTAGAAATATGGTTAATTACACCTTGAATCATTTAAATTTATGTGGTATAAATTAATATAGTATGAAATTGAATAAGTAGAAACCAAGTGTAGAATTGCACAAAATAATAAGTGTAATGATCTTTAATCTACATGAAATGATAGTGTAGATTCTAGAAATAATTATATTAATTTATATAAACAACAATGTAAATTAATACGATTATTTCGGGATTATTTGAATTGATTATTGGATTGTTATTGATTGTTGTTATTGCTTGTTTATTTACTTTGACACCATCCCAATTATCACGTTGCAAGTTCCCTTTATTATGTTTTGATTTTGAATTGAAATGGAATCGGGTTGAAATGATAAATACCCAATAAAACATTGACTTAGGATAGAGAATTAAATAAAAACCCGATTGGTCAAATAATTCGATTTAAATAAATAAATAAAGATTTTATTTAAATGAAATAATAAGAGTTTAAAAATGAAGCTTGGAATTTGAATTCTAGTGAAATTTAAATGTTAATATTTAATAATTTGAGACAAAATATTAACAAAGTGTTTGATGCAAGAATGTGTTTAAATTTAAGAAATTTATTAAATTAAGCTTTGAAATTATTTAATAATTAAATAAAATTGAATTATTAAATTCCTCAATAAGTGAAATTGAATTTCGTTAATAAGTGAAATTGAATTTCTTTAATAATTAAGTTTTGAAATTTGTTTAAATTAAATAAGTGAATTTGAATTTCTTTAATAAGAAATAAAATGTGATTTATTGAAATTAATATAAGACTTGTAATTTAAAGAATTTAATTTGACGAATTTAATTTAATTTAATTTGAAAGTTTTGATATAATATAGGTAAACTTAAATTGATTTAATGAATTTGAAGGTTAATGGAAATTATTTCGAAAAGGATAAAATTACTTAATTTAAATGATTACTGAATGAATCCATCAATGAATCTAAATTGTTTTGAATGTTAATTAACTTAATTTAAATGATTATGGAATGAACTTATATATGAATTTAAATCGATATTTGAATTGTTTAATAAAATTTGAGTTGAATTATAAAATTTTGAAATGGAAAAAAAATTTAGAAGATTTGAAACGTAAATTTTGGAAATTGATATAGAAAGAGAAATGAAATGTTGGCCTTCGAATTCCAAGGGAAATTGAAATTGATTTAGTTTTGAAATTTATTAAATGACCAATCGGTATAATAATTACGAAAGTTATTAAAAAGACCGGAATCGGTTACGGACATACTCACTGTCTAAGCCGAATACCACTTTAATAACTATATGCGGAGTGTGATCCAGAACGAAGTGGTTGGAATGATGTACGATGATGACTGAAGAAAGAGAACGATAATGGATGACCTTGACACTTGTTTCAAATTGGAAATGACTAAAACAGGAGCCATGCCGGGCCAAATGGGGTTAGCTACCTCGAGCGAACACACTTCTTCGTAAACTACTCATTTCTTGTTATTGATTGGTGCGCACCCTTGAATTTGGAGTGTTTTTTCACGGTGTTGCGATCGGTGCGGCGATGCGTTCTCACCAGTCCGGATCAGGCAAACGGTAGTTTCACTACCTTGGGTATTGCCTCATGTGCCTTGTCATACTTGTATCCCTATGCGCGACCACTACGATTTGTTTTGTATTATACCAATGGAGTACTACCTGATAGCCCACTAGTTTACGGTGGAGTTTACAGTGATGTATAGACTATGATGCTTATATAAAATGTGTTAAAGGGGATAATGGTAACGCCTTAACGCTATTTTGATACTTTATCTTACTGATAGGCATTATCTACTTAGCGTACACTATTACATAGTAGATAGTTTAACGGATCCTGAAAGATGTTATTCCATTCATCTTTGAGTTATTGTTATTTCAAATTTGAACCATATTATCTTGTATAAGAATATATGTCCTGACTCGAGTGTTTGTTTATGCTTATGCTCGGGTCAGCTTGAGGATTTCTGTTGCTGTGCTGCTTGGAAGCTGAAGACTTGAAGACTCATTTATCTTTATCTTTATCAGTATTGCTCCATTCTATTTTGATATTTCATCGGACATCTATGTATTTCCATTTCACTATTTGCTTGAGACGTTGTTGTATTTACTTAGTAGCTTCATGAACTACTATTATGACATTGTTGTAATTTCGCTGCGTTATTCTGTTATTGTATCTGTCTGTGATTCTGTAATGATTCTCATTTATATACATATACTCCATTAATGATTCGTGTTTTGTACTATTTAAGTTGACATGTGTGGATTATTGTCAATTTAAATGGTCCAAATATACGGGTTATTACATAGGCTAGTTGTTCGTCCTAGCGGCTTGACTACGATGTTCACTCCCTAAGTCGTGGTATCCTTATGTTTTGCGAAGTGCTTATGTCTTGAGAAGTGTTTGAATTAAACATCGGATGTTTGCCCGATACCACAAAGCAAGCAGTTAGTTATCTAGGGCAATACTGGTATCATAAGTTTAGGTCATTTGTTATTAGACATGACATTTCAATGCGTTCGGGTAGGTGAGATAACGTTATGATAATCAGATAAATATTTGACTATAGGAGTGTTGTAATCGATGTTATTTTTGGAGAAACTTTTGGAGCAGGATGAAGTGTCCATCGGACTTCTCTTAAAAGATAGCACCTACAATTACATATCCCCAAAAGAAGTTTACTATAGGATCAGTTACTTTTCCTCGACTTTCTTTGTGATCATCTTTTGATGTTGACTTGCGATGTGCTCATCTTTTGACATTGACTTGCAATGTGCTATTCTTTTGATGTTGACTTGAATTGTGCTCGTCTTTGAGGTCGACTTGCTTTCATGCTAGTCTTTTAATCTGATTTTGATGTGCTATTCACTATATTTACGATGTTTGCCGATGATGGGAATGATATGACTTTATGACATTGTGATTTTAGTCATGATGCCTTATTTTTTGAGATGTTGGCATATTATATAGATGTTACTATACCTTTGAGATTATGCATGCTTATTACTACGATTTCACTCTTTATTATATATAGAGATAGTCTGACCGGTTTATTATTTTATAAAACTCGGGTCAAACCAAGACTTGACAGGTACAAGGACTTATTGACCGTGGATGTGGACTAGCTTTTGTGGGGATATATATATATATATATAGTTGTTTCATTTTATTATGGTCCTTATATATGCTTATATGAATTTTTGTTTGGGATGGTGCCTTATGATGTTTTATATATTCTTTTGATACACATTGGAGCTGATATATATGTATTATATTAGGGTCTAATGCTCCTTTTTGTAGACTCATCTTATATATTGTGTATGGCATGTATTATATTTTGCCGCTGCAACCTGTGATTTCATGTTCTCTATTGTGTTACATATTATTCTATTCTAAATTAGCTAATGTGTTATTACTTTGTGCTGATACTTAACACGTCAAATATATATATATATATGTTTGTGTGTGAAGTTAAAGTAAAATGTGTCAGTGTTAGCCCAAAGGAATATACATGGATGGTTGCTCTTCACAGGCCTTATTCTCCGTATTCCAGAAAATATTACTCTTTAATATTCTTTGATAGTATAGGTATAGAGGTGGGGCGTTATAGCATGGTATCAGAGTAGGTCAGAGCGATATAGAATTTGAGGGACATGAATCTTGCCCTAGATAGACTTAGAGTCCCATCCTTTAGGGTGAAGGGTAGACTTTTAGAGTTGTTCCTATTAGGAATAAGAATATAAATGATTATTGAGGATAATCATCAAGATGTATTTGAGAGATTTTTCCTTGCTATATGTGTCATTATTATGAATGTATTGCTAAATTTGGATCTCACTTGTGGCAGGAGTGAGATATGGCTGGTGATTGAACTAATCATTCTAAGGATGAACCATCTATTGGTACCAATTAGGAGGGAGTACTTATGACTGCCCAACAGATCATGGAGTTAGTTTGAAATGTTCAAATGTCAAGTTTAGCCTCTATAGATCCTCCCGACTATAGGACAAACTTCACTTGCATGTGCAGCAATTATGTCCATCTAGAAAGAAAGCAATTTAAGGTTTGGGAAGGAATTATAGAGGTTCGAGCTTGGTGGAAGACATGCAAGCATATATTTACTTGCATGGGATTATTTGATGTGCACAAGGTGTAGGTAGCTTCGAGTTAACTTCAAGAGAGAACCCTGGACTGCTATGATCTATTGATGGACGAGATTAATGAGGCCGAGTTGTCTTGGGAGTGGTTCAGAACCCGCTTCGAGATGAAGTTTTTTCCCGAAGCGAAGAAAGTAGCCTTAACCAAGATGTTCATTGAGCTTAAGTTAGAAGATTCTTTAGTTTTTGAATATGTGGCGATGTTTGAGGTTTTATCAAAGTACTAGGTGGATCTTATCAATAAACCTCTAAAGAAGAATTAAAGTCTATCTATGGGTTAAGGAATACTTTGAGGAAGGCACTCTTGCCTTCGCTTGAAGTCACTTTCAAGAAATTGGATGATACTGCTCTTTGATCAGGGGTGGCGGAGAGAGATAGTAGTGATGAGATTTCTCGGTTGAGGAAGGGATTTTCTTTAAAGAATAAGAAGCCATTTGGCAGATTCAAGCCCAGATTTTAAAGAAGATGAAAAAGTAAAGTTCATATTCCAAAAATCAGAGACGTGACTCTAGGGAATGCTTCAATTATGGCGATAAAGGCCATTTTTTTAGAGATTGTGCAAGGCCTAACATTTGTCGATAATGCAAGAAAGAATGTCATCTTATTTCCTCTTGTCCGGTAGTAGGCCAGGAGCCAAAGGGCGGGAAGTTGAATGTCATTGAGTCTTCTTGAGGTCTGAGTCAGTGGAGAGGTACTTCTTCATCTACTTTGTAGGGTTCTATATTATTTCGAGATCGTTCTATTCAAGTTCTCCTCGATACGGGTGCGTCTCACTGACTCGTGTTGAAAGAGCTCATCAATGCTTATTCTTTGGATGTTGTATGTCTGGTTTCTTCATTAAGGATTGCGAATTCTATGGGGGGATTTGCAATATTCAGTATATTATGTAAAGATGTTGAGCTTATCTCCTATGGCTTTCTGTTTCTTTTAAATTTGCATGTGATTCAGTTTTTCGGGTTCGATATGATATTGGGTATGGATTGGCTTGAGAAGTACGAGGCTCATATCTTATGTCCTGAGAGAATTATTTTATCTTAAGCATCCTCACTTTGAAGATCGACTCTCTTTAGCTCTTAAGGAGGTTGATCTAAGCTAGAGTTTATCTCTATATACTTTCAATTTTTGTGAAGAAGAAGAGGTAGTTAGAATTCCTGTAGTCTATGATTTCTATGATTTTCTAGATTGCCTCCTATGAGGGCAATCGAATTTAGGATCGATTTAGTTCCTGATTCTCAACTAACTAGTTGTCCTCCTACGAGGATATCAGAAAAAGAGAATAAAAAGTTAAAATGGAAATTAATTGAGCTTGAAGTAAAGCATCTTATTCAGTCTAGCAGTTCACCTTGAGATGTTGCAGTTGTATCTATGAAGAAAATAGATGGAACTCTCAAGTTGTGTATTGACTATAGAAAATTGAACAAGCTCACTATTAAGAACAGATATCCTCTACCTAGAATAGATGCTATATTCGATTAGCTAAGTGGCGCTAAAGTCTTTTCTTTGTTAGACTTAGCGACCAGTTTTCTTCAACATTATGTGGCAGAAAATAGTATTCCTCTAATATCTTTTAGAATCAGTATGGCTCTTATGATTAGCTCGTGTTGCCTTTTGGTTTGCCAAATGCGCCCATGTATTTTGTTGACCTAATGAATTGGTTTCGAGAGTATTTAGACAAATTGGTTCTCATCTTCATCGACGACATTCTAGTTTACTCTAGGTCTAAAGAAGATCATAAGAAGCATCTTTGTATTGTATTGGAGACACTCCGGAATCATCAGCTTAAAACCAAATTTTCTAAATGCCATTTCTGGAAGAAGAAAATAAAGATTTTGGGGCATCTAATTTTTGAAGCTAGAGTCTCGGTCAATCCAGTGAAAACTGAAGCAATTCAGAATTGCAATAGGCCGGAGAATGTGATAGAGATTCATAGTTTTCTGGGGTTAGCTGGTTATTATCGGTGTTTCATCAATAACTTCTCCAAAATTGTTCTTTCCCTCACTACCTTGACTAGAAAAGGAGTGAAGTATAATTTGACCGAAAAGTGTGAGGCAACTTTTTAGAAGTTGAAGGAACTACCGACTCATGCTCATATCCTTATTGTTTCGGAAGGGAACCAAAACCCACTTGTTTATACAGATGCTTGTGGTTCTAGTCTAGGAGTTGTGCTTATGCATGGAGACATAGTGGTTGCATATGTTTCAAGGTTGTTAAGACCGAATGAGATCAGATATGCCACTCATGATCCTGAGCTTGTAGCCTTTGTTTTTGAACTGATGATTTAGCCTCACTATCTTCTGGAAGAGAAGTTTATCACATATACTGACCATAAATCCCTGATGTATTTGTATTCGGGGAAGGAGATTAATATGCAACGTCATATGTTTTGGAATTCTTAGTATCTATTGATTTCAAGATTTAGTACAGTCACGGAAAGGGTAATCGAGTAGCTGATACTCTTAGCCGTAAGCACCAAGTTGTTGTATCTATGATATTATCAAAGTGGAAGGATTTTAAAGTCTTTCTTTGTGTAAGGTCAGAGATCAAGAATCAGATTCAAGTTTAGGAGTTATGTTGCTATTTTAGATGCCCAACCTTATATTTTAGATCAAGTTGTAGAAGCTCGAAAGCCAGATCTTTAGTAGAGCTTACTTGGAGTTGTTCTTGTAGTAGCGGTGTAGATGTATTGAAAGAATTTGAAGTTAATGCACGTGGTTGTATTCGAAGACAAGGTATACCTATTTTTACCCGATATTGATAATTTTCAAACAGATATTATGGATGAGTGTCACTGCACTAGAGATACCATGTATCCCTATAGTGGTAAGATGTATGTAGATATGAAGCGGCTATACTATTAGGAAGGAATGAAGTAAGATATTGCTTAGTATGTGAGAAGTTGTATGACCTGCTAGCTTGTTAAGGTAGAACACCAAAGACCTAGTGGACTCCTTCAGCCTTTGGAGGTTCTGTTGTGGAAGTGGGATCAGATAAATGTGGACTTATAGATTTAATAAGTTCATATTTATATCTTGTATTAAATTGATTTGGTAACGATCGAATCAATATCTTTTGCAAGTGTCCATGGATTTCGTAGATGGTTTGCCTTATTCTAAGTATGGGGATGACAGTTTGTGGGTGATTGTATATCGGATGACTAAATTAGCCTACTTTATTCTTATGAAGTCAAACTAAACCGTTCCTCGGTTGGAAAAGCTTTATTTTAAAGAGATTGTCAGGTTGCATGGCATTCCCCATGCCATTGAAGGGATCCTCTATTCACTAGTGGATTCTGGAAGAGCCTTCAAGTAGCATTGGGTACTAAGCTTGATCTCAATACCGCTTACCACCCATAGTCTAACGGGCAGACAGAGCAAGTGAACAAAGTTCTAGAATATTTGCTTCGCCCTTGTGTTCTGTATTTTGGAGGAAGTTCGAAAGACCTTATTTATCTCATAGAATTTGAATATAACACTAGTTTTCGGTCTACTTTTGGTATGACTTCAAAGCTTTATATGGAAGGCCATGTCAATCACTGTCTTATTGGCTAGAGACTGGTGAGAAGTTTATTTTGGGTCACAATTCAGCTCAAGAAGCTTTGGAGAAGATAGATAATATCAGGCAAGGATGAAAGAAGCTTAGGAAAGGTAGAAATCCTATGTGGATCGAAGAAGGAAGGATTTGGAGTTTTTGATTTGGGTTTTGGTCTTCATTCGGGTTTCCCCTTTGAAAGGAGTGATGCATTTCAGTCGATCTGGGAAGTTTACTCCTCGTTATATCAGGACATACCGAATCACTGAACGTATCGGCGGGGTAGCATATCGTGTTGCATTGTCATCTCATCTTTCTGGGATACATGATGTGTTCCATCTCTCTCAACTCCGTAAGTGCTCGAGAGATCCGAGACTATGTTAAAGCCTAAGCACTACAAGAAAAACCAATAATTATTGCAAATTAGGATGGCGTTGTAAGCTGGCATGCAATCTTTCGCTGCTTAGGGTATACTTAATTAATTTTTTCCCGCTTATCACACACAGTCCCAAATTGTAAGCGGCTAAAGTATTCGCTTTCCCTCTCTTATCGTTCAATTCCAAGTCTCCAGAAAAAATTGTTCCATGGAAGCTTCATCTGCCTTAAATATCTCATCGTTTTGTTGTTCAGTCACCGTTTTTCTTCTGATCCTCTTGTTTATTTTATTTCATGCAAATTGTCTTCGAAGTTCGTAGCCAAGTAATCTCCATTTTTTCATCAATCTCTCTATCTACTACTAGGTTTCTTTCTGGAAAAAACACTATTTCAATTTCATGCGAATCGATTATTATTATCGTTTTTATGTTAAAATTGATTCAAAATTGAGTTTATCTTGTATGCTTGACTGGAATACTTAGGGTTTTATGTTGGGTAAATTAGGGCTTTTATGTTTGGTTTCAACCCTCTATGTTAGATTTTGATAGATTACCATTGGGATTTTGACAGATCACTTAAATTTTAGAGAAGTGTTTTATGTTAGCCATGTTAAGGTGTTTTTTCATGAAACTAAAATAAGAAAATATTAGTTTCAGATTACAAACTTACCTCCTTTATTTGAATCGCTTCTAGAAAAATCTTTTTATTATTAATATTATTAAATTGTAAACTTTTCTTGTATCATAACTCAGGCATTATTGTTGATATATATCACAGTTGGTTATGTATATGCATTACTATAATTAGTTAGGACTTAAAATTATTTTCATGGTCCAATTTCCCTTTCTTGGGTTACAAGGAAAATTATTTATCTAAATAAATTTTGTTTTATTTTGTAATGTAATGATATGTGACCAAAGATTACTTTTTTTAGTTAACTAAGTTCATTTTTAATCTATTTTAAATTATTAATTCAGCTTAGAGTGCACTCTGAATGGAATAATAATTCAAAACATGCAGTAGTATAATATCTATGTATTTTAGTGGTAAAAATGGTTATTTTCTCACATCTAACACCAAGTCTTTAGCTCTTTTCTAAAGCTCACATCATAACTTTAGTTGATAACTATAAAATGTAGTGAAGTCACATGTTGCAAATGCATGTTCTATGAAATCAATGAAAGCTCCATTTAACTTCAAATAAAATGAGCAATTTCTACTCCTTTTTTAGATGTAAATGTTTGATTAAATTCAACAATTGACAAGCTGATTTCAAATTGTTATTATAATTGTGATACGTTATTTAGTACCCCTGCATTAATGGCCATGGAGTCGCTTTCTGTCTCCTACTATAATTTTTTTTGAAGTCCTCTTGTACATTCATTTCTTCAGGTAATTAAATTAGTGTATTAATTACAAAAAAAATGTATCACCAACCCTATAATGAAATACTGCATGTAATGGTTTTTTTAATCAAAAGATTATAGTCTTATCATCACCATAGCTAATATAATTTTATTTAACTAATTTATCCTATTTCTAAGCATTTTTTTCTAATTTTGTTTGTTTTCTCCACCATTTTTTTCCTTTTATAGTTTTTATTAGCAACATCATGTCCATCTCCTTCAATAAACAAATCGGTCTTGAAAATAAATGTGTTATGATTATCCATGTCTCAAATATTATATGTTTGTAAGAGACTATTATGTAATAATGATTATTTGAAATAAAATGAAGAAAACGATAATTGTATAACTGGACGATTGTTTAAATGGTAAGAGTAGTTTTAATACTAAACAAACAGTAAGATAGAGACAGTAGAGGTTGTCTGATAAGGTGAACAAGTTTCTAGAATCCTTAAAAGAGGATATTGATAACCAGATTAATACAAGAATTCCTATTAATTTGCATTCAATCTGTTTCTACATTGAATAGATTTTAATACAAGACATCCATAGAAATACATTTTAGCCCATGTATTTATGGTGTATCACCATGAGCTCTTTTGAACTTAATATTAAATCTTCAAAGTGATTGCTACAAGGATCAACTTTGGTGTCTATTTTTGCTTGTTATTGGAAAATTGGTTTGAGTTTTCATTTAACTGGTTAAATATCATAAGTAGGTAGCAACATTATCATCGCTTGGATTACTGATATAGTATATTGTACTACCATGTTACTAAACATATATTCTGATATATTGTAAATGTTTTATAGTATTTCGTGAACCAATTTAAATTATATAGCAAAAATGGTCTAACGATTTTAAATCAATTAAGACTGTATTGGTGGACATATCCTAAAGAGAGATTGAATAAATATTAGCTGTATAGTGCCCAATCTAGTCTATAGAGAGATTCTGAACTTAATGCTGAAACTTCAAAATGATTTCCACAAAAGTTAACTTTGGATTCTATTTAATTGTTTTTAAGAAATCAGTGTGAACTTGCACATAGTTCATTAAATAGCATTGGTAGGTAGTAGCATCATAATTTGGATTATTAATGTAGTATAATGTCCTTCCATGTTACTGAACACATCCTCTAATATCATATGTTTTTTCCTAGAGTACTTTCATTTATTTAACAAGTACAGCTTAAACAGCCCAAACCATTTTTATTCAATTAAAACTGTAATGTAGGATAAAGTCTATATAGAGATCAGGATACGTAAGTTGTACACTGCATAGCCTAGCTGCCTAGTCAAAGTTGAACTTACGTATTTATGGTGCATCAACATCAACCCATCTTAACATAAACTTAATTTTCCAATTGTTACTGACAAATTAATCTTAGCCTACACATAAGCCATTAAATAGCTAAAAAGATAGCAATGATGTCTTCCATATCAGTTAAGTCGAGGATACTACATGACTGCACTAGAACCACAAGTCTACAGAGTTAAGATATTTGTAAGAAATTCAACTAACGAGTTGCTAAAATATGCAATTTATGCTTACCATATGTGAAACTTTATCAGACTTGTAATATTTTTCCTTCTCTGCTTATTAATTTTTGGAATAAAAATATGAACAGAGTAAAGAATGACTTGCAAACTAATAACTCTAAGTATGAACAGGGTACAGAATGTGCTACGCCTATTTGCTGCATTGAGCGATGCCAAAGAAAGAAAATACTGCGTCATTAATAGACTACTAGGGTGTAATCTAAGAAGTAAATGTGGTTTTATCGTTGTGCAAGGTTAGTGAAAGAATGAGTCGTTTTTGGATTCTATAATGAGTGAGCTACAAGGAGTGTCAATATGAAAAAAACTACACAACAACAAGGCAGGACCTGTTGGACATCAACTTAATGTTAATGCATGTAGCTGCTTGCATTTATATCAACTTCAACATGAAAGCAACTTTAACTGCATTGACCAGCAACTTCAACATGAAATACTAACATCTGAAGGTGGTAAGCTATGGGAAAGGGCTAAAGAGAATAGGAGAACATGAATAGCAAATAGGTATGGCATATTGTTTTGCTTTAACCATTACGTTTTGTCTTCATCGTTCGTACTAATATTTATTGATAGTAGTTTGGGACCTTAGCTATATACCATCAAAATACATCATTTACTATGTGTTATAAATTCAACCATCAGTAAATTTATTACAAAGAAAAAGAAACTAGATGGATTCAAATTAAGGGATATTGATTTAATGATGGAAATACTTATATAAAATGGTCGCTTTCTGATACAAAAAGAAACCAATACATGGTTTTGGTTATGTTACTCCTACATGGAAGAACACAAAAGAGAATGGATTACAAAAAAAAAGTGAGCAGCAAACTATGGGTTCTCACTATTTTATTGTCTAATATTGGTGTAAAATGAATACTAGGTATTTACGTTGGATGCCTTGATTGTAATCATACCATCAATGATAACAAATATCAAAGGGTCAGGGTTATCCGGGCTGGGTATTTTGGAAATTTCACATGGGCACAGTTGATATTAAAGATTTATGGTTATCAACTTTAGGGAGTTATATACCTATGTAAACTTAGATTATTATCTTACTGGTATTCTGTATAAGATATTCATGCATTGTCCTCCATTTTTCAGTTTTTATTTTGTATGACTGTATGATTTATCAGAAACCTAAATGTACGTTTTCTCCTAAAAAAAGCACTGTTCAATTTGTGTATGAATTCTGCACACAGAAAAGATAGGAGGTCCCTCTATGCTACTTTCTTATTTCATTTGTTCACAGTTTCTTAGATATGAGCTGTAGAGAGAACTCCTCCTCTAAGTGAGCTGAATGAGATGCTTCTTGGCCAGCTGAGCTTTCTTTTTTAGTTTATTACTTCCTCCATCAATTTATTACCATCTTAGTTCCAAAGTTCTTTTCGTTGCACCACAATATATTTTATTTGGTTAGAATGTTTTCCACTAAAAATCCTGCCCAATGATGTGCTCCCTTTTCTTTCCAGGAGCAAGTGAATCAAAATGATGTCTCTGTATTTCACTTACAGGTACTTTCAACTTTCCGCTCACTAAATTAACTTTCGCAATTTCCCTTGAAATGAATTTTTCATCAAATCAACTTTATTTAACATTATATTATAATAGAGTATGAACATATACAATCTCAAATTATGTTGGATACATATAGACATAGCTCTATCAGGTTATTTAAGCCTATCTATGCAAGTTTACTATGGAAACATGCTCGTGCATTTACTCCAGTGACTGTTATACTCATTCAGTTAATTACTACACCTTTTGTATATTGCAATCAAATTATGCTGGACTTGATATATTTATGAATCCTTGCTTTTATGTGATTGATTTTGGTGAAACCCAACTATTATTTTTATGGAACACTCCATAATTTTCCATGTGTATTTTTGTCCTATTGTGACGTTATACTGTAACATCTCGTTCCAAAGTCAAAATGAAATAAACATTTTGAAATGGATAAATAGAGTTAAAAAGTTATTTGGGTATTTTATTGCATGTTTTTATTTGTTTAATAATAAAAGAAGAATATTAGTTTTAAATTAAAATTTGGAATTTGAATTTCTTGTATGTATTTCCTTATTTCCCTTATTTTTATTTGCTTTTATATTTATAATTGGGGTTGGATGATATAAAATGGAATTCTTAGTCCTAGTGCATAATACATACGATGAATTTACATTTATTTATGTTCTTATAACATTAAAACTGATCCAAAATCATCTGATCACCATATCTACTTTGGTTTATCAAGTGCAATGTATAAGTTCAACCTTTTCGAAAAATTATTACTACAAAGATTTGAACAACAAGATCAAAATCTTATTCTGTAAATAACCAAATATCTAATTTATTTTGTAACTAATTGTTTTCACTTAAATCATTATTTTCTTTTGAAAAAAAATTGTAATGACAAAGTATTTCATGAATAATTTCGATTTCACTTGTGTTGTCATAGTTGATAAATCAAAATAATGTTACAACGCCCAATTAACAATGGCACAAATAATTGGATTACACAAAACATATTTTGCACCTCACATTTATATATGGTCAGTAAGAATAATTAGTCATGAAAATATGTTTCCATGTATACTGTTAGCCTGATGTTTGGTACACGTGAATTTGCCAAAACCATTCATAGGTGCACGTGGATTGAGTCTAGGCTTGACTGTACACGACTTTGACCATGATAGTTAAGCTAAGTTTTGTTCATGTTTCACTAGAAGTAACCATGCTATGTTCCCTACAGTTGTATTTTCTTCCATATCGATGTATCTGTGTATGTGAGTGGGGTGTTTAACTTCACAAATCATTTTTATTTGACAGGCTCTGCATGATTTGTGATACTTATTCAAGGGCAGAAGGTTGAAGATAATATGGTGGTTGAGAATGGTTAAAGAGATGTTGTCATACTTGATGAGGTACGTTCTACTGTTGTCATTATACTTTTGCATTATACTGTTTTGTTCATACTCCCAGTCCATTGATTATATTAATGGTTTAGTGCGCTAAGTTTCTGAGCCAACAAAGTTAACGTCATGTATACTAAAGTTTTAAATACAGAAACTGTTATTTTATGGCTCGTTATGATCTTTTTACGAGTTGTAAAGAGATTTAAAGCATTCATCCTCCATCTTTGTATTGTTATGTAGTGATGTAGACTTATGCACATCAATTACACTATCATTTGAGATAATTCCATTACTTTTGCTTTACATGTAGATAGATGACTGTGATGCAAAAAAAGGTTGCAACGAGTTATGGATCGAAGTTATTTTTGCTGCTAGAACTACTTTTTGGTTTTAATGTATGTATTACTTGCTTTTTTTTATTGCTACTTGTTCTCTATTTTGTTTATGAACTATTGATGATGAACTATTTATGTTTGGTGTAAGAATATTGTGTATTTTGATTATGAAATTTCATATGTTTGTTATCAAATATGTGTCCAAAATGTGGTATTGATACAATATATTGATTTTGAAATGTGGTATTGATATAATATGCTAATTTTGAAATGTGGCATATATACACATTTATGTTTACTGAAATGGAATTTACAGAAAAGTAGAAAAAGCCTAATTGACTTAGCTTTGTATACAATTAAAGGCGTTTTTAAAACGCTGTTAAAACATTCCATGGTGTTTTTTAAACACCGTTGAATATTTTAACAGCGTTTTAAAAATTCCCTTAAATTGTATCTAAAAACATAACCAAATACAGTTTAACGACATTTTTATAACGCTGTTAAACATTCCACGGCGTTTTCTAAACGCCGTTGAATGTTTTAACAGCGTTTTAAAAACACCGTTGAATTGTTTTAACAGCGTTTTTTAAAAATGCCATTAAATTAGACCAAACGCTGTTAAATGATTTCATGCCACCAGGGAAACGCTGTACAAAAGGAAATTTAACAGGGTTTATTCCTTGTCATTGTATATCTTTGACATATAACTGCATGTCGATATACAGCGTATGTAAAAACGTTGTTAATAGCTTTTATAGCGTTTTTGAAACGCTGTTAAAGGTCCTGTTTGTTGTAGTGAAGCATATTAAAGAACTTGAGATTTCTCCTAATTTGACCTTTGTGCAGAAGCCGATCCGAATTGTCGCCTCTGAGACTAAATGGCTTTGAAGCAAGGACATTCCACTCGTTGAGGTCTAGCGGTAAGAGAATACTAAAGAATGCCCTTGGGAAACTAGAGAGTCTATTGAGTGGGCCTATCTAGAGCTGTTTTTGGATGCTCACGGGTTTGGTCGGTTTCTTTGAATTATCGAGCCATGTATTTCTTGGTTGTATTGTTGTTTGAGTTTTAGATAGACGTATTGCAAGATGTTAAAAGCACGTTATAGACTTTCTTTAAAAGGGAATTATTGGAACTCAATTTTCTGAAAGCGGGGAGTTTATAATGTACCTGGTTTGGGAACATACTGATGTGCACGTAAATGTGCATATTTTTACCACCATATTTAGTCTATTTAAATTAAATAAATGATCATATCGGGTATTTTAACTTGTTTAAACCAAAATTCAAATAATTCCAAATTGTCACATATTCATCTTCATCCAATGGCAAAATAGACATTTTTGTGCATAAATTAACTTGAGAAAATTTATTTATAAATTTCCATACTATTTTGTAGGAATTTGATTTCAATTACAAGTGGTTTGATGAAGAAGATATGCATGCACAAATAAAACACAGAGGAATGAAGATGGAAATAATTCAAAGTGAATATCATGGAGGACCCCACCCACTTACCTTGATTTTCAAATTAGGGGCTAAGCACATGATAAAAGGACATTAAAGCTTCATGTACATTTAAGTGGGGGATTAGTGGATGTTAATGATTACTTGTCCACCACACTACCTCAAGGGCAATTTGGGCATTCCCCAAAAATATGAATTAGGGTTTAACACTTGTATAAATACCCCATATCTTCATGTAACCTCCTCTCCCCCTTAGTCTCTCTTTAGTTAGTTTTTAGGCTCAAAATAAAAGAAAGCTTCTCTTTTCTTTTCATGGCTACTTAGCCATTTTCTCTTTATGTAATTTTTTTATGCAACTTTAATACATTGCTCTTTTCTTTTCTTGTTTATTTCCTTTCATGCTAGTAGTGTAGTTTGATTTTAATGCATGTAGATTAGTTTTATTTCTTGTTAATTAGCTCTCTTTTCCTCTTCTTTTTCATTCATGTTGCAAGCTACTTGTTTTTTTATGATAACACAAATGAGAGGCTAATCCCTTCAATTTAGGGGTAATGAAGCCTCTAATCATGTAGCTTCAACATTTTGATAATTATTGCTTTCTTTTGTGCTTAAATGAATGTTGATGTGATTTATTGTTTCATATTGAATTTGATAGTATATGTTGTTAATAACAAATAGGCTATGCTTAAACAATCACAAACAAAAATTGCCTCTTCATCTAAATATGATTATGGCAAAGAAGTGAATGTTGAAATTGAAATTTGATGGTCTATATTTCTAATTAATAGTTAATAGACCATACTTAAAATAGATTTTGCTTTCAACTTGTTGTCATTTTTCATGAGAATTAAAAATGGTTTAAAGGTTGTGTTATAGTTTGATGGCTTATGTTGAGCTAATTAATAGCACAAATGAGCCATACTTATGATAAACACATCATTTAAACTCATTTATGACCAAAGAAGAGAGATTATAATTTCATAAATTGTTGAACTATATGATCTAGAGAGTGGAATTACCTCTAAATTGTCATTTAACTTTCATTTTTCTTTCAAATTTCTTTTGCTAGTTTTCTACATTTTTAGCTTCACACTTTTCAACTTTGGTTAATTTGATTGAGTAGAAAATTTAAATCATCAATTCCCTGCGGATCGACCCATATTCGCCACGTACTACAAGTGTACGTCGTGCGCTTGCAGTTAAATTTTATTTCAAAATTCGTTCGACGGTTTTCTAAACCGATAGAATTTCCGTCGACGAACACATACCAAAATATAAATATATAAAATAATTTAAATTGGAATTTGAAGAAAATTTACGGAGGAAAATATATTTTATTATAGAAATAAAGTTTATGATATTGAGAATTTAAGATATCTAGGATTTTAAGGTTAAAAAGAATTAAAAGGCTGTAACATAAAAGAATTATTTTAAACTCTAAAAGAATGGAGTCATAAATTTAAGTAATATTGAAAACATAAGATATGGAATTAATAGTAGAAATTTATAAATAAATCTGTTTTATATGAAAAGTAGAGATTTTATTTTGTTGAAATTGTTTGAATTATTATAAAGAGGAGTTTAAGAAGTGTTTATTTTATAAATAATCATTTTAATTCTATATTGGGATTTTATTTTAAAATGTTGTATCAAATAATGTAATTTGATATTATAATAAAGATATAAATGGAAGAAAAATTTACTAGTAATATTGATTAGAAAATATATTTTAAAAGTATGGATTAAATAAGGAAAAATAGAAATTAAAAAAACAATAAAGTAAAATAGCATTTTGTATTTGAGTATGGGTTAGTAATTTACTCAAAGCCAATTAACTATCTAAATGAAGGAATTTCACCTTCTTACTCTTCACTGTACGTCCAACTTTCAGAAAAAAGATAGAAAACTTTTCCTCTTGAAAACCCTAGGCATATTTCATCAATTAAAATTCAACATAAATTCCAGAAATTCAAGATAAATTTAAGTAGCTTTCTTAACCACTAATACATCTTACAGGAAGGTAGAATTTCAGTTTTTGCAGTGATTTGAATCGCTTTGTTCTACTTTTTGGTTGAATGTTATTAGAGTTAAGCAGAAGTTGTAAGGCAAGGTTGAAATTTGGGATTTTTGCAAGCTATTTCGAAGAATTAAGGCGAGTAATCCTCACATCTTTCTCCACATTTACTGCACGCTTGTGTAATTAACTTATGGCGATGATTTCAGTTATAATTGTGTATGAATTACATACATTTGTGAAGTGGTGTTTGCCTAAAAACAATAATTGTTGAAATTGTAAGAACAAAATACAAGTGCCGAAAGTCGAAAATAGATGATCAAGGTTGGCCTCCTGGAGCTGAATGGCTCCAGGAATCGTTAACACTGATGCATTACTGAAATGTCCATCGGTGGATTGGTGTACGCATCCTGAAGCCATTCAACTCCAAGACAGAAGCACCCGATGTTGATTTTTTTATTTCTTTCTTTTTTCTGTTGCTTTCGTATGATTTCCATATTTTGAATTTCTCTCCACCTTCTTGGAATTCAACTTTGCAAAATGATTTAAAATATTTTTAAATATAATTAATGTACTTATAATTAAAATTTTCCTTTTTAACTATATAACAGTTTATTCTTTTTAAAAGCTTATTTATTGAATTTTATATATAAATATAAATATTTTAGGAGTAAATTTCAAGTCAAAAACTATATATATATATGGAAATTATTTTTTAGGTGGACATTGATTTATAAGAATAAATATTAATAATAATGTTTTTGAAATAAAGTATTTAAGATATTTAAATATATAGATACAAGTCATTTTCCAGAGAGTTCATCAAAACCCTGTAAAATTTAGACTTTTAATGTTTTGCAAGTAATTTCTAGATATAGTTATCTTTTATAAACAAATATGCACACCATTAAATACTTTTAGAAACTACTTTTAAGCTAGAATTCCTTTCTATTTAACGAGAACATATAATAAAATGATTTAGTTGTACCAAGTGGTATAAGACATTCAGTATCACTTTATCGGTTAATTGTACGACTTGTTGTGTAGAATATTTTTGAAGTTAGTGGAGACTACTACTTTATAGTAAATATTCAAGTAACAAAGTGATACTCAAATGATCCCGATTCGAAAGTATTTAACACTTTGGACCAATATAATCCAGGGGTTAGCTCGCTATTTCTGTAACTTGTGATATTGTGAAGTGTATTTCAATGGCCTGATCTTATAGGCTAGTTGTTCATCCTAGCAGCATGACTGTGTCGGACGCTCCCTAGTCGTGATATCTATATGTTTTGCGAAGTACTTATGCCTTGCGAAATGCTTGACTTAAACATATGATGTTTTCCCAATACCACAAAGCAAGCAGTCAGTTTTCTAGGGAAATATTGGTATCATACGATTGGGTCATTTGTTGTTAGATGCAACATTTCGGTGCACTCGGGTAAGTGAGATAACATTATGATGATCATATAACCATTTGACTATAGGAGTGTTGCGATCAATATTATTTTTGGAGAAACTCGCAGAGCTGGACGAAGTGTTCATCAGTCTCCTTGGAAGATATCGCCTACAATTACATATCCCCAAAATAAGTTTTCTACATGATCAGTTACTTTTCCCCAATTGCTTCATGCTCGTCTTTTGATGTTGACTTGCATTGTGCTTGTCTTTGAGGTCGACTTGCTTTCGCGCTCGTCTTTTGATGTGTTATACACCATATTTACGATGGTTGCTGATGATGGACATGATATAACTTTATGACATTATGATTTTAGTAATAATTCCTTATTGTTTGAGATGTTGGCGTGTAATATAGATGTTACTATACCATTGAGATTATGCATGCTTATTCTTGTGGTTTCACCCTTTATTGTATATAGAGATAGTCTGATCCATTTATTATGTTATCATATTCGGGTTAGACCGAGACTTGGCAGTTATAAGGACTCATTAACCGTGGATGTGGGCTAGCTTTTGTTGGATATATATATATATATATCATTTTGTGTTTTTTCAAAAAAATATATATCATTTTGTGCTAGTCCTTGTATATGCTTGTATAACTTTTTGTACGACATAGTGACTAATGATGTTGTATATATTCTTTTGATAATCATTGGAGTTGATATATATGTATTATATGTGGGTCTAGTGCTCCTTTTTGTAGACTCACATTATATATTGTGTATGGCATGTTTACTATGTACCGCTATGATATGTGATTCTGTGTTCTCTATTGTGTTATATATTATTCGATTCTTGATTAGACAATGTGTTATAACTTTGTGCCGATATCGAACACGTCAGATATATATGATGTTAAAGTAAAACTTGTCGATCTTAGCCAAAGGAATATTCATGATGGTCGCTCCTAACAAGCCTTATTCTCCATATTACTAAACAATATTACTATGTAATATTCTTTGGTAGTATGAGTATAGAGGTGAGGTGTTACAAATGGGTTGTGATAATTATCCGCTAGAGATTAGTGGAGAGGAAAGCCAAAAGGTAAAGTATAAATGATGAGGGGCAATGGGTTTAAATAGGATAAAAATGAGAGAGGAAAAGGAAGATCTAGATCCATCCTTTTCTCCACCAATTGAAACCCTAAAACATCAACATATCACCTTGTTTGGACCTTAAATGACACAAAGAAAGTGATTAAAATAGAGTAAAAACACATAATTTTTATAGTGGTTTAGCGAACACTCCGGCCTACTATAACATCCCTCATTTTGAGGCCCGAAAATAAGTGTTACTAATGCGGCAGTCATCAATAGTCTTTTTCTCCAGTGACAAAATGCGGTTATGTTAATCATATCAATAATCAGAAGCACTTGAGTATGAATTTTTTTTAAACACATTTCATTAATCAAACTTTCATTACATTTTAGAAATAAAATTTTCACATTCATTACATAATCCCATTCGTTGCCCATGTTCAGAGAAAATATAATAATTTCAAAATACTTCAAGAGCGACATATGAAGATACCCCCTTGGTTGATCAGAGTCTAATACTTGAAGTTATAAATTCTGTCATTACATCCATTTAAATATAGCATAAGCTTTAAATAACACAACGGAAATGAAAACTCCTACATTAGCTAACTTGTCTCCTGCACATCTCCAGAAGCTTATTCATCTAACTTGAAAACCTCTACTCTCAGCCTACTTAATTGAATGCCAGAGATTTTAGGGGAAAAACAAAAACTTCGGGTCAGACAGGAATCTGGTGTGAATAATAATATACCATCTCGAACCAAAGTAGATATCTAGTGAGACTACGCTACTTAGCGGAAGGGGTTTTCCCCTCACTAGTATCTTATCCAAATATGTCAATCACAAATCATGCACCTACAACCAGAAGGGTTAGAATAATCATGACATGATCATATGCACGTATGCAATATGGGTAAGTCTGACTAATCTGTCCTCCTAGGGCTGTGCACACCCAAAGTTTACCCTTCCCAAAATAGACTATCTGTCTTAAATCAAATGGACTATCTGTCTAATCTCCAATGGACTGTCTGTCACAGATCATAGTTTTCATAGGATCGCTATGAACCTATTAGTTGACACTAATAACCTTTCTCCAATCATAGTTTCCATGGGATCGCTATGAACCTATTAGTTGTCACTAATAACATCTTTCCGATCATAGTTTTCATGGGATCACTATGAACCTATTAGACTTCTCTAATAACATATCTCAAATCATAGTTTTCATGGGATCACTATGAACCTATTAGACTTCTCAATAACATATCCCAAATCATAGTTTTCATGGGATCACTATGAATAAATTAGTTATCACTAATAACATTCCTTTAAATCAATGTTTTCATGGGATCACTCTAAACCTAGTTTTCACTAATACCTTTCTCAAATTATATCCTTTTGACCAGTTCTTGCTGCATCACAACATATTAGATCTGTTTGATCTCTTGGATGCAATTCTACTCACTCAGAAGTTAAGTCTGACCATACTCGCTACTGGGACTACCTAGCTGGTAATTCTGCTACCAATACCAAAATTCAATGTTGGGTCATAATAATGTGAGCATGACAATGATAAATATGCAAATTAATTGATCAAATAGTAACAAGAATGTATAACATCATTCATTAAAATATGTTCAATCAACAACCATTGACATCACAAAATTACTTAACCTCAGGTAATAATTTCCTTCGGAAAATTCATATAAAACTTTGGGCTAAAATGCGATATTATTTTCTTGAAAACACTTGTCTTTGCAGATAGTTAATCACTTAAATTCATTCTTTAAAACAAGGAAAACTTAGCCCATTACTTAGTCAAAATATTATGCCAATTTACAATCATCTTTAAAATAGCTTATTCTTCATTCGATATCAAAATGAGATTATCGAACTTCCTAAATACATGGTTATCGAGCCACTACATAAAGCTATTTACTTCTTAAACATGCAGCATATATTCCGCTATACTAGGGTGTCGAGCCTCTATATATCGAGTCTCTAAATAAATTTTCTGATTTGCAAAACATAGGGCTAAAATGCCGAAGATATGTGGTTATTGAATTTCTAAAAACATAGGCTATCGTACCTTTTAAACATAACTTACTGGTTTGCAAAATATAAGGCTCTTGGCCTATAAAGCACAGATGTCGAAATTGTAAGTATATGACATCATTGCCACAAAATATAGAAGTCGAAAATATAGACTTATGACATCATTGCCACAAAACGATAGTTGTCGAAAGTATAGATTTACGACATCATTGCCATAAAACAGTGGATGTTAAAAATAAAGAGGACAAGGGATGTTGAACTTTTAAAAGATAACATGGAATTTCAAAACCATAGGGTTGCTGAACTTTGACAACTAGAGATACTGAACTTCTTTATAGTTTGGTGTCGAACTTCTACAGAAATCGATATATCACATATCTACTAGGTAGATGTTGCATATATCACTCCCTATAGATGTCGAACTCAGAGACACGATACCAGATATCGGCCTTTAATGTTGGAAATCTAGTTGACGATATGGCAATTCCGCAAGCACAAACTGATTTATTCCCTTATAAAGCCATTTCTTTCCACCAACTCTCATCCCTTGTCAAATTTTTATTGGATATCAAAACCCTTAATCATTTTTTTTCATAAATTTGCTAGAAGTAAGTTTTTACTTTGCCAAAACCATTTAGAAAATTTTAAATAATGCTATTAATTAATGTTAATCAATAGCCTTTCTAGCTCAAAAATTTCATAGAAAATCATAACCACTTGGGAAAAATCCTCAAAATTCACCAAAAATCAGAATTACCATATTCTTTAACATATAGAAACTTTGAGACCAAAATAATTATGTAATTATTTTTAATAATTAAAACCCGAAATAAACTCATTTTCCTCTTAGGAGATTGTAACGACCCGAAATTTTATCGTTTTAATTTGTGAATATTTAACTTATTTAAATATTCAGTTAATGGTTTTATTAATTTAATAACGCTCTTTTAATTTATAATAATAATAATTATTATTATTTTTAATTGATATCAACATAATTAGATAGTTCGACGAAAAACTGAAAATGTGACCGAAATACGCTTTTTGGATTTTCAACTTTTTATCGAACAATAAGTTATTGAAAGTTGTAATATCTTTGATCTTGCTCTAAACAACAACTATAAATATTTAAATACTTTTATTTCGAAATGTGAGAATAAATGATAATAAGAATTAGAAATATATATATATATATATATATATATATATCTAAAAGTTGAAATGATGGTTTGATTTCTTAAGTGTTAAACTAAACAAAGGTACATGTATCGCCTTAATTACCACCATATTTTCAAATGTTTAGTACTTCTGGTGGCTTAAGATTTGATGGAAAAGTTGAATAGGGAATCATGGGGGTATTTTTATCATTTGCTTTGCAATTTATAAAATGAACTTTTATCTTATTTTTCCATTCTTATCCCTCATTCTCGTATTCTTTTTCTTCTCAACTCCATATTTCCAAAGCATTGGGATTTAAGTCCTCAAATTTTCTATTTTAAATCCTTTTATTTATAAGCCACATTTTTATGAACTAATTTTAAAAAATCAACTTCTTCTATAAAACCATTTTTCAAATACTTATTATAAAATACTCTAGCTTTCCTTTAATACGCATCCTTATTAAAATCCAATTTTAATCCAACATTAACATCGAACGCCTTATATTCAAATTGTGAAACTTAATTCACAAGGTGTTTGTTTCAATGTTCCCACAATTTCCATCTACCCAACCCATGCTTTAAAAAAGTAATTGTTTATAAATTACCAAACAATGTCAATGCCCCAAACTGGACGAGGATGGCTGATCAAACCTTAAATAACAATAATAATCGAATATTATCATTTCCTAACAAATAAATACATCAAAACTATATTGACTTTTGAAAATTATGCTTTTATATATAAAATATACTCCTAGGTAAAATTATTTCATTTACCGATTTAAAACAATACTGTATTGGTTGGCCTTGTTCAAATGTTTAGGAATCCTAATCAATAATGTTAGCTACTCGTACTGAACAGAATCCATAAACAACTCAACATATCAATGAACACAATATAAAACATTTTTATAGCACTATCAAATACGCGCTCTTACACACACACACAATTAAACTCATTCTAGGGTGTTACTAACCCAATCTCTAATGAGTTTGCCCTACCAAAGCCAAAGTTCATGCTTAACCATCAGCTCTGATACTAAATGTAAAACCCCACCTTTTCGATTCTCAGAAGTCGACACTAATACATCTATGGTATTCACGTGTCGAATATCCAAGTGCCAGAAAGATAGATCATTGGGGTGAAAGAAAGATATAATAGAATCTCCCAAAACGTGATGAGTAATATATAATATACAACAAGCCTTTACAAAAAAGGAACTTTAATATACATACACACATCAGAATAAAATTATCCTATCATTAGACCCCAGACAGTTATAACATGTCTTTACAATTCTTGATAAATACAACAAGAACAAACAGCAGAAGATAAGGAAAATATGGGAGTACGTCTTGGAGGCATCTAGCTCGTCTGTTACAGCTCCAAATGTCCAGCTAAATCTGAAAAATATGCTCGAGCTGACCCGTGCATTATAAGAAAGGTATTGTCTGGATCAGTCTGGTAAAACCGACATGAGAAACACAATCAACTGGATTCTTAGTGTTTTATAAAAACTTTCAAAATAAAGGTATCTCGTAAGACCATGTCATTCATAAACACGGATGAATTTTTACCTTACGATAACCAAAACATTTCATAGGAAATCTTCTAATATTATAATAATGTGTAGGGTAAAATAAATATCAATAACAGTCGAAATTGTTACATTAATTAAATTCCAGCATAATAGGCTTACAACTAAATCAGTAGGTTACGTATTGGAGATTGGATTCCCATCAATGACAAGGCTACTGGGGTGTTCCTGCTACAGTACACCTGTAGAAAAATGTACTAAGGGCCTCACATTGACCTCCTGCGAATCAGAACCGACCTGCCCCTTTAAAATGACAAGCCAGATTACATCATTTCCCAGGAGCAAGGCTCCAAAACAATATGCACCAGCCATGGCCCCACTTTCGCATGCATATCAAATCCATAAATATCAATTCTAGATCAAGGAATAAGTGCTCCTAATGGTAGCGAACCATATAGCTCTGAAGCATATCTCTTGTCATGTTCGAGTTATGAGGCTTGTGAGGTCATGATTACCTTTATCCGCTCATAGCAATTCCCACTTGGAATTCTAACACTGCTCTCTAGGCACAATGCAATGCCAACATTCACTCATACAAGTTGTTCAGGATATGAACAAACCGAAGGCACTACTTCTACTAAATCCAGTTTAGAATCATCTTTAGGATTAATAGCAAGTAGCCCTTCTACTTCAAAGAGCTCCACCTTCAATTCCATCATTTTCAATATGACTTTAATATGACGCTTAAGTTGGTTCGAAGTGGTTTTCGGATAATTCATGCTTATCCGATCCCGGTCTCTTCGATCCAACATTCGATGGTTTCCGGTAAACTCAACTCTGGTTCTTTCGGAAATAATCTAACAACACATAAGAGCGGAGATCACCTCCTAAACGTTTAGGTGGACGGATTTTCTTATCATTTGTCCTAGGAGAACAAAACGAGATTTATATGCATGGTAGAACATCATCGAAGAGGACTATGCCGTATAACCCCGTGTTTCTTTTAGACATTTCCAGAGTTATATTTTTGGCCAAAATTTGGTAGTTAGTTATTTAACTATCAAATAACAAGCAATCAATCATAGATTTTATTCCATATGAGATTCACTAAGCCCTTATAAATAAATCTTTCAATAATTAAAAACTTTTTCAATTATTTGATTCAATATACCTTCACAAAAGATATATTCACAATTCCCTTATATTCTTTTAGTTACTTGGAAAAACATTCATATACTTATCTCAACGATATAAGTATATTTCAAAGCATTAAATTTTCATTACTTAGAAAATATCCATGTACCTATCTCAACGGTATAATTATATTCACAGAACTTGAGGGAGATTTCCCTCTTTTCCAAATCATATTTAAATGGGCCAAACAAATATTATTTAAAACATTTCTTACTATAAACCAAACCACAATCCTTTGGTGTTAAATGTGGAGAGAATGTTTTTCATACCACTATAATTAAGAAGGATTAATTATCTCAATCAAATCTCGTTCCTTTTTATAAAATTCTCTTTGTTATAGGCTTATTTCATATTTACATATATTTTATAAATCTCCAAATTCATATATTAAACTTCTTTTATAAATCTCTTAAAATGATTTAAACTCCTTATAAAACTCCTTTACCAAATATCGTTTAAAGTCTCCTTTGAAAACTATCATTTGTAAAAAACTTTTAAATAAATTCTTTTTACTAAGTATAACTCGATTTATAAAACAATTTATCATTTACAAACACACTTATTTAATCAATTAATTACTTTTTAAACATTAGAAGTAAATAATTAATTAACTGTAAATCACCATTAATAAAATAATTTATTTTACTTAAAAACATCATTAATTAAACACTTAACCTCGAACTGAGATAGAATTGAAGTTAATTTAAATCCATAACCTTTTCAATTTCGGAAAGAGGCTTAGCGAGCACAATGGTACTAAATCAGGTTCCCATTTAATTCAATTTGACCTTTTAAGTCACATAACTAGAATTTACATAAGCCATATATATGTAAATAAATAAATTAGTAGTCACTAGCTAATCCATCACTTATTCAATATGAATTAGTCCACTAATTAATTAACTGCCATACAAGTAAATGTCCAAATTAATATAATAGCAGAACAGGAATTTATTCTGCTGAACAGATGTCATCAATAATCTATTCAATTCAATTATAGTAGAATGATTTTATATTCTGCTAAATAGATGTCCAAATAATCTATTCAACTTAGTTTAACAGAGCGTGTTTTTATTTGGCCAAATAGATATCACCGATGAAGTATAATAAATTTAACCACATTATTATTTAAAATAATGTAATTATATTCAATCACTATTATTTAATCACAATTTTTAACATCGCCAAATCTATCAATAAGTTATGCCACAATGTTATACTCGTCAATACGAGTCCAGCGCTAAAATTCGAGGGTCAGACGGACTTAAATCGAATGAGATATAACATTTGAAGTCAGCGCACTTTATTAAAAGATTAAACAACTAAATTGTATAATATCTCACCCAAAAACTCTTAGCCCAAGGCCCATATCCCCATGTTAATCTTGCTACCTCATCTTCTATCCCCAAACCACCTCCTCCAAATCAAATTAGCTTCCCTCCCAAAATAACATGCCTTGAACACATATACATGTAGCTTCCCTCCCAAAATAACATGCCTTGAACACATACACATGGACACGACGTGCACCTTGCACCACCATCCCCACCACCCATTGCAAATCCAAGACCACACACGAATGCCACTTGCCGAGCTCATCACGCGAGTAGCCTCTCTCTTGCCTCCGACCGTTCCTAGCCAATTTTGACTCCTCTATCCAAATCAAAATCACGTATAGAAAATCGTTTTGAGAACGACGCTTGTCAAATTTCTATTGGATATCAAAACACTTTTTCATTTTTTTCAAAAATTTGCTGGACGTAAGTTTTTGCTTTTACAAAACCATTTAGCAAACCTCTGTAAATAATGCTATTACTTGATATTAATTAATAGCCTTTCTAGCTTAATAAATTTATAGAAAATCATAACCACTTGGGAAAATCCCCAAAATTCATCAAAAATAAGAATTTCCATATTCTTTAACATATAAAAATTTTGAGGCCAAAAAAATTATTTAATTATTGTTAATAATTAAAACCCGAAATAAACTCGTTTTACTCTTAGGAAATTCATCAAATATTCATACAAATTTGGAAAATTCTGAAATTGAAAACCCATCTCTATAATAATGGTTTACATAACATGTTAAAATTTGAAATCAAATGGAGAACAAAAACTTAGATTTTACCCTTAAAACCCATTAAACCAATTTTATAAAAATTCTAATAAATTATCAGTCCATCCAATAATGATATCAACTCAAACCATGACATATCATCATAAGTCATTCGGAAATTATTCATAGATCCGAAGTCAAAGCACAAAAAAATGAGATGAATACTATTATTCACCTTAGATTAGATAAGAGATTGAGATTTGATGTTGATTATCTTTCCCTTAAGCTTCCTTTTTGGATTTGCTGAATTTCCTTTTTCTCCTTTTACTAGTAATAGTCGACCTCCCTTTAGCTTTTATTTTGAGTAAGAATGTAAATGTGAAAATAAATGGGAAAGAGTGGTTTTGGAAATGGAATAAGGGTTGATTCCCATTTTTCCCTTCTCATTAGTTTCTTCCATTTTATGTTTTAAATCAATCTTATTAATTGATTACTTAAGGCACGACCCATGTCATTCTCCTTATCATACCATACATTATTCTATTTAATTTATAGAATAAAATCTTCTGAAGAATGTTAAACAAAATTAGAGATGTTGCACCTACGTCCTCTTTAACTTGTTATTGATTGTTGAGAGTTTACATAAACTATGATTTTGCAACTTGGCAGTCTCAACTCAGTGAGAATCCAACAAAGTATTTTTTAGGGTTATATTTTTTCAACTCATTGTAGTAAACAGTTCAAAATGAAGTAGAAGAAAAAGGTCCATTTTCAAGTGCTCGTCCTCTCTATTTATAGACGAAAATCACCGAAATAAGCTCCTAAAAAAGCTCCAGCATGTTCTCCACTTTCACCATGTCACTCCACAAAAGTTTTACGACCAACGTGACCCAAGAAGTCACAACTCGCACTCGCATTGTATTCTTCAACTAGTCACCGAGTCGACTCAGGCCGAGTTGTGTCTTGACTTGAGTTTGCCTCAAGTTTCTCCTTGAAGTGTCATCGCCCTTTGTATTGTTTGCCTTTGTTCATGTTGGTTTATCACATTGGAAACACAACTCGACATGGCTCTAAACTCATACCTGAGTTGTGCATTGGAGTTGACGGTGTTGAGTTGAAGCATCTTATCCACTTTTTATATTTATTTTGTACTCATCTACTCTATTATTTCATACTATCTCCAAGGGTTTTGCAGCCATTTCTCTATCGTCCTTTAGTTAAGTTTAATCATTCGAGTCTGTTCGAAGATGGAAAAATTTGGCCGTAATTATTTATTTGGCTATAAGGCCCATATAAATATTAATTAATCGATTTGTCTTCTATTTTCTCTTGCATTATAAAGGGTGATCCAATACGTAACAATATAAATGACAGTGATAAGGAATAAGTGAATACATGAGATGCTTTTTGGTTGTTAATTGAAGTGATATATGTGATATATATAGTATGATTTTTGATTCGATGGTGAACGTGGACGAAAACGAGATAGGGATGCTGGTTAAATGTCCCATAATGTATACGTAGAATATGTAATGAGAACCTATGACATGGGAAGTTGTCCAAGTAGATTGCGTGATGAGAACCTATGATACAAGGAGTTGTCAAGTAGATTATGTGATGAGAACCTGTGATACAAGGAGTTGTCCAGGTAGATTATGTGACGAGAACCAATAGTAGAGGAAGTTGTCCAAGTAGATCGCGTGATGGCAGACAACAGGCTCCCTGGATGGGCAAGGGTTCAGACCAGGGGGTGAGTTTGTATTAATATGATATAGCTAGATATGTAAGGTAGGTTGCATGACGATAGATAATAGGCTCCCTGAATGGGCAAGGGTTTGGACCGGGGTGAGTCTATATTTATATGATAGGGCTAAATATACTATTTTTAGGTTTGGATGATGATTGGACGTGTGGTGGCCGAACGATTGACTCATATCATGTTATAACGTTAATTTTGTATCATACTTAGACTATAGTATAGTCCACTCACAGACTTGTGTCTGACCCACTCCTATTTTTCCCCTATTATATATATACTCGGGTTACGGAGTTTGGAGATGACATGGTATCAGAGGCAGTGGTTCATTCGAGTATATTGGATGTGATGAAGTTAAGTGTTGTACATAGATTTGAATGTGTGTATTAGTTTGGATTATACCTGTATTTCTCAAACATGTAATTCATTCCGCTGAGAGACTCTGATAATACATGGTATTAGTTAGAATTGTGTCTGATATCTGTTTGTGGCTATGACCTTATATATATTTTATCCTACCACAACGACTCGTCTTTTTGGTTTTCCAACGTTGACGTCAGTTCGGGCGTTGGATCTGGATGTCGAAAAGACTAGTTGTTATATTTGGTATCAGAGCATAGGTTACAGGATTAGGAGCGTATTGAGAGCATAGTTTTATTTTCTATTAGATATATATAACACTATGAGTCAAATATGTTTGTAGTTGTTCGGTTGAGCTATCTATTCAATGGGGAGTTGTTTGTGAATCTCAATTACGGATAGAGAGGATAAATAAGTCAATAAGAATGGAAATGGTAACAAAGATATTTTTGGTAGAGTAAGATTGAAACTGAAATGGTATAGAGTCGATCTTAGGGATATTAAGGTGTGAACGTTCTCAATCGGTTCCACCAATATCTGTAGGCGATGAGTCATATGTTGAAATTAAACTGTAACTAATAACTAAAAGTGGCTAAGCACTTTTGAGAATATATAAGGACATTGGTTTGGTGGGATAGATGCATTGGATAGGGATTTGATGAGAGTGATAGGAGAATTGAGTTTTGGAAATGACATATTTTAAGAGTAGAAAGTTTTTGAAATATAACTTGTTCTGAAAGCTAGAATTTGAAATTTTGTTTATAAGAGAATTTATGAATTTATATCGTATTTATATAAGACTAGAAGTATTCAAAGGATTTTCATAAAAGGATTAAAATATTTAGTTCAAAGAATTATTCAGAGGATGAACCGATATATGTAAACTCTATTGAAAGTGTTAAAAAGATTTCAGAGTTGGCTATAAATAAAGTCTGCAAGCAAAGTGAATTTCAAAATATAATTTCTATATTTAGAATGTATTACATAAAGGTATTGAAGACTTTCAATTTATAAATAAATTGATGTATACTTTTACATGTATGATAAAATGGTTATAAATGATTTGAAATCACGTTTTGAAATAAAGCAAGAGTATTCAGAAAACAATCATAGTTTATTTAAATTTTAAATATATTTAAAAGTGATTAGAATTAAGTTATTGAAGTTAAAAGAAATTAAGTGACTTTGAGATTAAAATGTGAAGACAAAGTAAATATTTGATGAAAATATTATATTTTATGGTTTTAAGTAAATGAGGTGTTTTAGTAAAATAATATTTTGAAAATGTAACGAAGTATTTTAAAAGCAAATAGAAATTTAAATTTTGATATAGTAATGAGTGTCTGATTATAAAATCTTTACTATTATTTTAAATTGTGGAAAGAAATTTTGAATGGTCAAAATTTAAAATTTGTTTGATGGATTAGAAAACAAATAATGGAGAGAAATGTTATGTGCTGGAAGTGGCCCCATGTACAAGTATTTTGGCATCGGCTATAAAGAAAAGAGAACGGATCATGAGTTGGAAATGATTTGTGATTTTGGATTAGAAATGTGGTGGTAAACAATTTAAGAGTAATTCTCCTATAGTGTGTAAATCAATGATCTGGTGTAGATTGAATGATTTAATATGGAAAGATACTAGATGCAGAGAGAAATGGAGCTTGGATAAGAATAAGTGGACTAGGCACGATTTTGTCATATATTGTGATCCCAATAGTTGTAGGGGATTAAATAGAGAAAGAAAGATTGTGGTTATGGTTAGAAAAAGGAAAGTAAATCCGAGTTATTGTATTGAAGCAAATCAGAGAAAAGATGATTACCAAATAGCAAAATAAATTGGTTAAGATTATATGAAGAGATTTGGGCTTAAGTTATACTTATGGATATTGGAAAATTTTGGAGATATGGTTGAAGTAAAGTTGACACAGAAAAATTTGATAGTAAAGAGAAATGAGTGAGATTCGGAGTTTTAATTGATTGAATTCCATTAACCGACCGATTAAAAGTATTTGATATGTGGATAAATTTTTTTATTGAAGGTCTAGAATTTATTTAGGATATGGTCCAGGTGACCCAATGATGATACTATGTGATCTGACTCGGTGATCAGTACATGGTACAGAAATTTAAATGATATTTAGATTACTTTATTGTTTGATAATGCCTTAATGGTAGGTTGTTTTAGTTTATTGGAGAATGAGTGTCATTGGCCTGATGTTGCAAGTAGTGTTACACCATTTGTGTTTTATAGCTTAGATGGATGTTTCCAAGCGAGTGATTGTTGTATATGTTTTGGGGTGATATCTATAGACTTTCGATATTTGAGAAATAGATGCGATTACAAGTATATGACTTGGATTGGACGTGACATGAGTTTGATGGCATGTTCCTATACTAGTAGTTTGATGATTTGATTTATGTGGCGAGGCACCATCCATAATGAGTTGTCTTGTCATTAATATAAAAGAACTGTAAGTTGGTAAATGATATATGGGAAAATAAAACATTTGTTAATTATTATTAGAAAATCAATTGAGCATTTGACTTTGGTTACGAAGGATATTGAGTTGGAACTTTTGAATGTAAAAGATAAGATGGACTTGGTTTGGTGTTATTGATAAATGGAATACAGAGTATCGAGTTTGAATTATTATCCCTTCTCGTCTTTTATTCCCTTCTACCCCTGCTGTTTATTTCTCTGGTATCAGCATATAAACAAATTTCCATATTTGTATATTGTACATATTGTTGTTTAAATATGAAATGAAAGTACATGAGGAAGCAATCGTTTATGTCGAAAAGGCCCAATTGTTTTTTTATTTTTCCAAGGAATAGTTTATGGTAATTTTTTGATGTACCTGATGAAATGATGTTTGACAATAGATTTAATCATTACATTTATTTTGTTAGACTTTACCCTCTTGTGTTTCAATATTATACAAAAGAACTCTAATTTTTTATACCTAATTTGTCAACAAAATAAAATATATGTGTTACGTCATAAAGCTTAGCATTATTCAGTTAACCAATAAGCGTAGAAGTATTATCTCGTGCAGTACAATGGTTGTCATGGTAAAGTATTGCAAATATTATTTGATGGGATTTATTTTGTCTTTTTTTCACTTTTGCATGCAATTATTGTTTCAACTAAACCCTACATAATTTTACTATCAAAAGTCGTATAACCTGTACTAATTTCAGTGTCCTCATTTTATAGAATTTCATAATGGACAAAAAGAATTTGAGCATAAATGTATTTTTATTGAATTGCAGAAATATGATACAAAGTTGTTGTAATTTTTAATTATGTCATTATTTCATATTACGTTGCAATTGCTATACAATGTATTTATAACACAAGTAGCAGTTTATTATAATCGGCTGAAGATTGGCCCATTGCCCGTTTACCGCTTCACTTGATGATAATTTACTTAGTCTTCGTATTCATTTTGTTACTCATTTCATTTTCCCCTCTCAAACCCGAGTCTATGGTTAGAGTTTGCAAAGAGAAATTCCCAATTGCAGCCAATTTGATTTTCTTTCAAAATTTCTTCAAATTAATTGAAATTCCACTTCAACTCTTGCTTTAAACCATCTTTAGACTTCTTCGTCTTTTTTTCAAAATTGAAACATCACTGTATTTGAGATGGTTGAAACTTTAATGAAATCTAAAAAGTCTTCTTAATGCTTCTAGCTCTCTTGCATCTTAGCTTAGGACGAGTAAGATGGCTTCACTTGCTTTTCAACTCAACATGAGTAGATCCATCTTTAGTTTGATGATGATCATCAACGTCACTGACTTTAAGCTATTACTTGAACATCAGAAAGTTTTTCTTTGATAGAGGTTTGGTTAGTATGTCTACAATCTGGTAAGTTGCAAGTATATGGTTTACATTCAACTTGTTATTTGCGACTTGTTCTCTGACAAAGTAAAGGTCTAACTCCATATATTTGGTCCGTGAATGTAAGATTGGATTAGCACTGAGTAGAACTGTACTGAGATTGTAACACCATATTGTAACTTGATTGTCTGTCATAACTTTAAGTTTGCTCAATAATGAGTTAATGCACATTATTTCAGTAGTAGCATTTGCAACACTTCAGTATTCAGCTTCTGTACTAGATTTGGATATGTTTGGCTGTTTTTTAGAACACCATGAAAATGATTTTTTTCCTAGGAATATACAATATCTTGTGGTAGATCTCTTCTATCATCAGGATCAGCTACCCAGTCTGCATCTGCATATCCATTGATGCTGATGTTTTTACATGTCTCTAAGATTAATCCATGTTTCATTGTTACTTTTAAGTATCTTAAAATTCTGTTGACAGTCTTCCAATGTTCATCCAATCGATTTTGCATAAACTGACTTACTTTATTTACACTGAATGAGATTTCAGATCTGGTAGTTGTTGCATACTGTAATGCTCCCACTATACCTCTATACTGCTTGTCATTTGATATTGCTTCATCTTTGGTTTTAGATAGATGTAGATTGCTTGCCATGGAAGTAGACAGTGCATTTGCCTTGTACATTTTAGCTCTGAATAAAATTTCTGAAATATGTTTCTCTTGACTTAAATGAATTTTGTTGCTTGATATTCTTCTAACATCAATTCCCAGAAAGTAATTCAAGCATCCTAGATCTTTGATTGACAATTCTTTATTTAGATGTTGAATGAGTTTGCTAATTTCTATTTGAATGCTGCCTGTAATAATAAAATCATCAACATATATTAGCACATAAGTAGTTGCAAGCTTATTAAGTTTTGTAAATAAAGAGTTGTCAGATTTTGTTGGAGTGTAGCCAAAGACTGATTAATGTTGACTTCAGTTTTTCAAACCAAACTCTAGGTGCTTGTTTGAGCGCATAAATTGCTTTGTTTAATTTGCACATGAGCTTTTCATTCATCTTTTACTTGAATCCTTGAGGCTGCTCCATAAAGACTTCTTCTTGCAAAACACCATTTAAAAATGCACTATTTACATCTAATTGTTTGATACTTCAATCTCTGTGCAAGGCAATAGTGAGTATTATCTAACAGTATAAGGTTTCACAACGGGTGAAAATGTCTCATTGAAATCAAATCCATTTTTTTATGAATAACCTTTTGTTACTAGTCTTGCCTTGAACTTAGAGATTGAACCATCTGAGTTTTTCTTTATTCTATATGTCCATTTGCATCCAACAACACTTTTATTGCTTGGTAAAGAAACTAAAATCCAGGTCTTATTTCTTATTAAAGCATCATATTCTTCTTTCATTATTGTTATCCATTTTTCATTTTGTAAAGCTTCAAAATAAGTGCCTGGTTCCTTGGTTCCAAGTCAACATTATAGGCTTTTGGCTTGAATATTCCACTCTTTGCTCATGTTATCATGTAATGTCCAGTTGTTGCAGGTTGCTGATCTCTGTTGGTATTTGTGGCTTCTTGATTATTAGATGATTGGGAATCATCTAATAGTTGATGACTGCCTAATTGTAAATCAGTGCCATGCTGTGATGCTGAAATGGGAATATCTAATTTTGATTGCTCATGACCTAGCTCATTCCTGAGCATTGTGTGTTGTGAGCTGGAACTTTCTTCACTTGAAGTTGTACTTTGAGCATTTTGTTTCTTCTCTGTCTGATGTTGTGCTATTATCTCAGGCTGCTCAGGTATTTCTGGCATTGAAATTCTTGGATTGTATACCTTTTGTGATGTTTAATGTTTGCTTTGCTAAATGGAAACACATTTTCATTAAAAACCACTTATCTTGATATAAATATTTTTCCATTGCCATCTAAACATTTATATCCCTTTTTGTTAGTGGCATAACCCAAGAAAGTACAAGGAGATGATCTAAAATTTAATTTATGTGCATTATAGAGTCTTAAATAGAGAAAACATAGACATCCAAAAACTCTTAGACTCTGATAATCTGGTCTTATTTTATATAACACTTTCATTGGACTTTTGAACTCTAGAACTTTTGTTGGTAACCTATTTATCAAATGCACTATTGTAGAAAAGCATTAGGCCAAAACTTAAGTGGCAATGATGCTTGAGCAAGTAAAGTAAGGCTAGTTTCAACTATTTGTCTATGTTTTCTCTCAACCAGTCCATTTTGTTTTGATGTGTATAGACAAGTTGTTCTATGAATTATTCATTTTTTCAGAAAAAATACTTCAAGTGGTTGGAACTCTATTCTACCATTAGTTTCTATGACTTTTAGTTGACAACTTGTTTGTTTTTCAGCCTGAGCTATAAATTGTAACCTGCATTATAATTTTCAGATTTAGATTTAAGAAAATAAATCCATACATATCCGGAATATGCATCAACAAAATATAGTATTTGTACTCATAATTAGTACTAATTAGAGCTAGTCCCCATAAATTTGTGGCAATTAACTCTAAAGGTCTATTATATTCAGTTTGTGAGTCTGGAAATGCAAGATTATGGCTTTTCCCATTTTACAATAAGTGCAAACATAGGGCATTACAAATTTTTTATAAGAAATTGCATTACTATTCAATACATGTGTAACAACCCCCACTTGGAGGCCCAAAACTAACGGTTACAGATGCTGCACTCATCCATAGTTAATAATCCTCAACGACCAAATACGGTAATATTATATACATTGATATAACAGAAACACATGGACATGGAAATTTTTTAAAATCATTAAACAACTTTCACATTCCATTTCAAATCATTTCAAATTCATTACATAATCCCAGATTCGAGAACCACGTTCAAAGAAAATATAATTATTACAACATATGCCAAGAGCGACATATGAAGATGCCCCCTTAGATGATCAGGGTATATATAACTAGGCAATTAAACAACTTTGCCTTTACCACAAATCACGGCGTAATCAAAATAGAAAAGAACTCCTAATAGCTATCATATCTCGTACACGTCTCTGAAAGCTTATTTGTCTAAGGAGAACCTGAAAACCTAAACTCTTAAACTACTCAAAATCGATTGAGCATCCGAGAGTTTAAAGGGAAAACATAAACTTTGAGTCAGACATAAAGCCTGGTATGAATAATAACCTACCATCTCAAACCATTTAAATATCTACTAATACCACACCGCTTAGCGGAACGGATTTTCCCCTCACTGGTATCTTATCCAAAAGTTTATAATACCATATGTTGTGCCCCTGCATCCACAATGGTTAAAACATAATAATTCAAAATATTTGATGATATGCAAATAAGTAAATCAATTCTGGATTTTCCATCCCCATTAAATTTGACTATCTGTCTCATTTATAGTTTCTAGGATCACTATTAACCTATTAGTTTTTATGGGCTGACTAATAACATGTTTTAAAGCTTATGGACTCTCTATCCGGTTTCATATATAGTTTTCATGGGATCACCGAGAACCTATTGAGCCCTACCAATAAATTTATTATTTCATGGGTTCTCCCTGAACCTATTGGTATCTCCAATAACTTCCCTTATATCCTAGTTTTCATGGGTTGACTAGGAACCTATTGACTTCTGTCAATAACTTAATCTGGATGTAGTTTTCATGGATTCACTACAAACCTATTGGCTCCTGGCTATAACTCTTTCTAGACATAGTTTTCATGGGTTTACTATGAACTTATCTATCTGACAACTTGTTTAATCAATATTTAGACATCCTATATTCTGGTCTTCCTGACCTTCTGGTTGCAATTCTACTCATTCAGGAGTTAACTCAATTTATATTTACTACTGGGTCAACCTAACTAGTTATTCTGCCCTTTTTCCCCAAAATACAGCTATGGGTCCATTATAATGTGAATATATATATATATATATATATATATATTAGAAGAAGTAAACATATAACACCAACTTCTGTGGTTTAATGTCCTTGAAAGCATTTTCATATGAAACTTGGTTAATCACTTCAACCTATTATTTTATGAAGAAAAGCTTCTTCAAAAACTCCATACTTTAAAGTCATTTTAAAACTCCTTTATTTATGCCATAGTTTTTCCTTTTAAAAATGAGATTGGGTTCTTTGTTTTGAAAACTAAGACTTTCAAAACCTTAAACTTTTACTTTCGAAACCATTGGATAACTTCCTTCGAAAGCATTCAAATCTTCTTTTCAAAACACCAAGCATATACATTTCGAAACTCTTTAAATCATCTCTTTCGAAACCATCAAAATATACATTTGGGAAGTATTAAAGCATTACTTATTAATTCTTAGAAGCATAGCTTCGAAACCATTGAAAGTAACCCTTTCAAAATCATTGGGTTTATCTTTAAAATATCTTTTGGGTCAAAGTGAATATAAACGAAATTACCCCTTTCAAAACCATTAACCTTCATATAAAAGAGTTTGGGGAAAACTTATGACAACCATCCTTTCGAAAACTTAAATCATTTAAGTAAAACATTTGAAGGATAGCTTCGAAACCCCTTTCAAAGTCATTGCCTTCGAAACCATTAACCTATTCGAAAGCTTTAGGAAATGGCTTACTTCATTTATAAAACAAAAGCTACCTTTCGATCTAGTGATGACTTCAATCCATTTGAAAGGCATAAGGTCGGCAGTAAGGTTTTGATTGGGTTCAAACTACCCTTTCAAAAGCATTGATTTTTAAAGACAAGGCAACTCTTTCGAAAGCTTCACTTTAAACAAAAAGGCGGCAACATATTCAAAGGCTATTTAAATGGGTTTCGACACCTTTGAAAGCATCCTTTTGAAAACAAGGCAAGCACGTATCTTTGAAGAGTAAACAAAGACTTCGACTCCTTCGAAAGCATTGGTTTCAACATCATGTCTTCCGCCTTTCTCCAATCCACTACGTACTAACATATTGATACCTTGTGTACTAGTTTCGGCTTGGTTGGTTTTGACTTGGTTGAGATGGAAGCATAGGGTCAAAAGGTAGCCTATGAAAGCGGCGAAACAACATTTCTGGGTAAAGGCTGTTTTAATGTCTTTTTAAGTAATTGATTTTAAACCAACTTGCCTATTTGTAAATATTTGATTGATTGCCATAAACTTTTCAAATTCTTTCTAAAATAATTGCCGTAATTATTTCAGATCTAATTAAAACAATTTAGCAAATAAGCCCTTCCTTAAGCAAAATAAATAAAACATTTAAGTCCTTCATCTAAAATAATTTAATTTCCATAGTAAATCACTTAGGAAAAATCCCCAAAAATTATAGAAATTTACTTTTAATATGTTACCTAACATATATAAATTTCAGACTCAATTCCTTCGAATAATAGCCGAAACAATTTTAAACCCAATTTATTCATTTCTTCCTTCAAACATTCATAATAGATTTTCCATAGCTTGGAAAATTACAGAAAATTAAACCCTTCTTCAAAATAATGTTTTACATAACATATAAATTCCTCATGGCATTCAAAATCCTAAATAAATGATTTTAGCCTTAAAACCATGTAAAACAATTATCAAACAAACTTGTTTGAATATATCATATCATGAAATCCAAGCATATCATCACCAAAATCATCATAATGGATTTAAACTTAAACCCGAAAATCAAAATGATCATTAAAAACAATAATAGAGATGGTTTTGATTATTATTCATCTTGATTAGGATAAGGAATTTGAGATTTGATCCTTAATTAATTCCCTTAGCTTGATTCCTTAGCTTTAGATGAATTTCTCTTCTTTTCCTCCTAAGTAATGACCGGCTTGAGCTTTAGGTTTTACGTTTTGAGTTTTTTTTTGAAAAAATGAACGTGAGAAAGAATAGGAATGTAGGTTTAGGTGTTTCAAGAATTATGGTGCAACGATTTCTAATATGCCCTTTTTGTTAGCTGTTTTCTTATTCATTAACATATAAAACCATTCATAAGCCCATTTATTTAATTAAGCTCGGCCTCAAAATAAATTTTCAAATCTCAATCCCCTTATCACTGTAATATTTACATTATTCTATTTAATTTATCTAATTAAATCTCCTGAATAATGTTATTAAAAATTAAAGGTGTTACAACATGCTTTACAATGTTTACATTTTGGTGACCTAGCTTATAATGCCATACATCGAAATTCTTACAGATATTTTCATGTTTGATTTCAGAAATATTACACCGTTTTCCCTTAAATCTAGAATTTTTTGACTTAGCAACATTGTATTTGTACAACCCTCTAAATTCTTTACTGTGCAATAGAATTTCTTTGATTAGAATATTTTTGACCAAACAATGTTTTGGATAAAATTCAAAATATACATTATTATCTTTTGCAAATTGAGATACACTTAGTAAATTTTTTCTTATTAGGGGACTGCCAATAAATTATTGAGATAGAGTTGTTTTTTGCCCATAAAACTTGCATTTCCAGTGTGTGTAATTGTAATAGACTTTCCATCAACCATGTGCATAGATTGTGTACCTTTATATTCTTTGCTCCCCAAGTTTAGATTATTCAGATTGCTTGTTACATGATTGGTGGCTCCTGAATCTGAGTGCCAGCTTTCATTATGTATATCTTCCAATTTAGTTGCATCACTGCTTGCATTTTCTAATTGATTTTTGTTGTCTTGTTGAGCATTAACCATATTGGCATTGGGTTGATAGTTTGTTGTATTGCTTTGCTGTGATGCCACATAATTTGCATCAAATTTGAAATAACACTTACTTGTTGTATGACCATATCTCTCACATATCTGACATTTGATTCTGCTGTTGTTATTATACTTTCCACCTCTTCCTCGAGATCTGTTGACTTGACCACCTCTTTGACTGTTTGATTGATTTCTGTCGTTACAGTTCTTTTCTTGATTTTTGTATCTATTGTCACTAACAAAGTTGGCAGAAAAATTTGATACAATTGGCTTCTTTTGTTCTATTCTGCCTTCATGAGCATGACGTGTGGAATGTACATGCTGAATAGTGGGTGTTGTTTCTTTTGATGGGATCACCGCTATCACAGCCTCATATTCCTCATCTAACCATTCAATATAGACAGTATTTGCTCATAATCTGAAACTTTGTGGCCCGCTGATGCAAGTTGATTACACAATATTTTTTTTTAACTTTGGACAGATACTCTCTTATCGATAAGTTTTCCTTCTTTAAATTTTGCAATTGCCTTTTATAGTACATAACTTTTGCAGTAGATTGAGTATTGAAAATTTGTTCAATTGTTGATCGTATTTCATTAGCAGTTTTGCTTCGAATTAATTATGGTAAAAGATGTGCACTAATAGTGGAAAGTAACCAAGAACTTACAAAACTGTCATGTCTTTAATGAGATATGTATTCTTGATTGCTTAAAGTTTCCCATCTTTGTCTGTAGTATATCTTGGTGGTGTGAATAATGTTTCAAGAACATACTCCTCCAAACTGTAGCCTCTGATTGCAGTTTTTATTTGAAACTTCCAGAGGAGAAAATTTGTTTCAACTAGTTGCACATTGATAATTTGACTTTGTGGTTTGATCAAGGCCTTAATAAGATATTGTGTTGCAGATTTCTGGGTTGTTGAATATGAGTTTCTTGTTATGGATGAGTGATACACTACAGCTAAATGTAAGCAGCCATTACAGAAATTTGAGAGGAGAGAATAGCAGGGAAGAAGAGTTATATTTCATTCATACCATTTTCTATGTACAAACCTTTACTTATAGCTAGTGTCTCACACATCTAGCCATTCATTTCTAACCGATAAAGTGGTGGTCCTTACAACTTTAACCAACCACTAATTGCAATAAAAAGGAAAAACAGAAATTGCAGAAAAATTACTGAAGAAAATAACGGCTTGATGGTTTTCCAGAAGATGCTCTTTTGTCCTATCCTTGTGTAGTGTTTAGTCCAAATATCTGGCTAGCCTGCGCATGGTTCTTTGTGGACGTGCAGGTGCATGTGCATCAATACCTTCCTCTCCAAGAGCAACCTTGTCCTCAAGGTTGAGATGTGGGAAACTGCGGATCATTTGTGTATAGTCCTCCCATGTTGCCTCGGTGGAGTCTAGATTTTGCCATTGGATAAGGATTTGGTGTGTGGTGGGATTTAGCTGGCGGTGAGCGAGGATTTTGGCTGGTTGGTACAGTGGATGGCCTTCATGAGTAAGAGGTGGTAGTGTGGTGGGTATAGTGGAGTGTGGGTCAGGACAATACTTGAGGAGAGAGATGTGAAATACGGGATGGATTTTGGAGTCGTCGGGTAATCGGAGTTTGTAGGCAACCTTGCCGATTCGGTCAATAATTTCATAAAGGCCAAAGTACTTGCGAGCAAGTTTATGGTGTGTGTTGCCAAGGGAGGTTTGTCGGTAAGGTTGTAGGCGGACGAAGACCCATGTTCCAATGTTGAACTCTTTGTCCGTGCGGTGTTGGTTGGCATGGTTTGACATTCTCGATTGAGCTTTGAGCAAGTTGGTTTTGATTTGTTGAAGGAGGGCATTGCGGTCAATAAGCCATTCGTCCAATGCTTGTAGATTGGTACTGCCGTCGCAATAGTCAGTAAGTGTTGGTGAGGGTCGTCCATAGACAACCTGAAATGGAGAAGTGTTGAGGGAGGAGTGATGATTAGTGTTATACCACCACTCGGCCCATGGCAGTAGTTGAGTCCATCGGTTGGGTGTGTCGCCCACCATCGCTCGCAAGTAGGTTTCTAAACATCTATTGACCACCTCCGTCTGGCCGTCTATTTGCGGGTGGTAGGCGCTACTCATGTTTAGCTCGGTACCATGAAGGCGACAAAGCTCTTTCCAAAAATGGCTAATAAAGAGTCGTTCTCTATCAGAGACAATTGAGCAGGGAAAACCATGTAGGCGTACGTACTCTTGGACGAAGTAGTGGGCTAATTGGGCGGAGGAAGTGGATGTAGGTAAGGCGAGAAAGTGGCTATATTTGGAGAGGCAGTCGACGATGACCCAAATGACAGTTTTTCTGGAGGATGGTGGTAAATGCGTGATAAAATCCATCGATATGTCTTCCCAAATGCGAGAGGGGATCGGCAGAGGTTGTAATAGGCCTTTTGGGGGTGTATTTTCTGGTTTGGATTGCAAACAAACAGCACAGTGGTTGACAAATTCCTTAACAGAGTTGGGTAAGTTTGGCCAGTAAAAATTTGCAGAAATACGAGCGAGGGTAGATTTTATACCTGAGTGTCCTCCCAGTTTCGATGCATGAAGTGTAGCGAGAATCTGTTGGCGGAGATTGTGAGCCTCGGGAACGAAAATTTTGCCGTTGTAGAGGAGTAGTCCGTTGCGAAGTTGTAGATGAGGCGAAGTAGGGGAGATTTGCTGAAGTAGGTGTTGAGTATGGGGATCTACTGCTAAGGCGGTCTTGATTTTGTCAGTGAGAAGGAATCGGGTAGTCATGATGGTATGAAGTTGAGGGGAGGTTGCGGACTTGGTGGTGGTGGTGTATCGGAGTGGTGGTGGCGGCGGCGAGCTGGCAGTGGGAGGAAAGGGGCGGTCCGGAGCTGGGTCGGAAAGGATAGGGTGCGGCGGTAGCTCGGTGGAGGGTCGGCTGAGGTCAGGTGGTGAAGATTGAAACTGTATTAGTGGAGATGGTGGAATGGTTGGTAGTGATGGGGTTGAATTTGAAGCGGAGGCTGCTGTAGGTGATTTGTGGGTTGAAGTGGAAGAAGGGGCTAAGGGAAAATTGGTTATATGGGTTTGTATGGTAGTAGGCTGGGCTGAATTGGGCCGGAGTGAAAGAGCATCAGCGACGAAATTAAGACGGCCTGGTTGATAAATGATTGTGAAATCAAAGCCAAGTAATTTAGTTAACCAACGTTGTTGCTCCGGCGTTTGTATGGTTTGTGTTAATAATTGACGTAAGATTTGGTGGTCGGTGACAATGATGAAGTGGCGGCCAAGAAGGTAGTGACACCAACGTTTAACGGAAGAGGTGATAGCATACATTTCACGGCTATATGTAGAGGCGCGTTGAAGGAGTGGAGGAAGGGTTTTGCTAAAGAAGGAGATTGGATGTTTATTTTGGGAAAGGACGGCACCAATGGCGGTGATGGAAGCGTCGGTGTGGATGGTGAAAGTTTGGGTAAAATCGGGTAGGGCTAATATTGGGGTTGTGGTGACGGCTTGTTTTAGGGTGTTGAAGGCGTCCGTGGTGGTTTGGGTCCAAAGGAAGGAGTCTTTTTTGAGTAAGTTAGTAAGGGGGTTGGCAATTTGTGCGTAGTTTTGAATGAACTTGCGGTAATATCCCGTGAGGCCCAAAAATCCACGAAGCTCCGTTGTTGTGTGAGGGATGGGCCAATCAATCATGGCTTGTATTTTGGTTGGATCGACTTGGACTCCTTCAGCCGAGATAATATGGCCCAAATAGTCTATTTTGGTGAGGGCGAAAGCGCACTTTGAAAGATTGATGAAAAATTTATGGTCGGTTAGGAGTTGGAGGGTGGTTTGTAAGTGTGAGATGTGAGTGGTGAGGGTGGGGCTATAAATGAGGATGTCGTCAAAGAAAACCAAGATAAATTTGCGGAGGTAGAGGTTAAAGATTTTGTTCATGGTTGCTTGAAAGGTTGATGGGGCGTTTGTAAGACCGAATGGCATAACGACGAATTCATAATGTCCCTCATGAGTGCGGAAAGCCGTTTTGGAAATGTCCGGAGGGTGAACACGTATTTGAAAATAACCACTTCGCAAGTCCAATTTGGTGAAGTAAGTTGCGCCATGAAGCTCATCTAAAAGTTCATCAATGGTTGGAAGTGGAAATCGATCTTTGATGGTAATGGCGTTTAAAGCTCTATAATCAACACAAAAACGCTAAGTTCCATCTTTCTTTTTGACGAGGAGTACGAGTGATGAAAACGGGCTAGTGGAGGGTTGTATGAGTTTGGTATGGAGCATTTCACGGATTTGTTTTTCGATTTCGGTTTTTTGGTAATGAGGATATCGATATGGGCGGACGTTTACGGGTGGTTGGTTGGGTTTTAAATTGATGTGGTGGTCTAGGGAGCGATGAGGAGGTAGTTCGATTGGTTTTTGAAAAATGGAATTGTGTTGGTTCAATAATTTTTGAATGGGAGATGGGATGTTTGTGGTCGGTGGTTGGGGAACAAGGGTTGATGGGTTGATGTGTAGGTGAAAATAAGAGGCAATACTATTTATGGAGTCGAGACGTTTTAGTTGGTGTAGGGATATTTCTTTGGGGTTGGAGAGGTTAGAGAGGCCGGATAGGGTAATAAAATTTTGGTTGTAAATGAAGCTCATGGTGAGTGATTTGTGGTCGGTGGTAATTGGGCCTAACGTTTCCAACCATTGGATGCCTAAAACAATATCCGCACCCGTAAATTCAAGCAAATGTAAATCAGCTTCAAACACAAATTTCTGAATAGTAAACTGGACACGTTTACATCTGCCTTTACTTAATAACTTGGCTCCATTCCCCACAGTGACATAAAACTGTGTGTTCTCCTCAATTGGCAATTTAAGAAAAGAGGCAACACGTGGGTGAATGTAATTATGCGTCGAACCGATGTTGATCAAAGCTAAGACGTGGTGGCCTACGATAGTGGCGGAGAGACGGAGGGCACGGGGACCGGGGGCGCCGACCATGGCATGGAGGCTGACGTCGGCATGGTTATCAGAGAGGTCGATTAGGGTTGCTGGCGGTTGATGTTCCATGTGGGCCTCGAAATTTTCAGTGTCGTCGTCTGTAGGTGGTTCGAATATGTTAGGGCTTGGATTGGGTGGATCTGCGGTTGTGTCAGGTAGTAGCAGGAGGGCTCGCGGTGAGGAGCAGTGATGGCCAGGGGTGTAACGGCTGTCGCAATGGAAGCACAGCCCTTGAGCCTTCCGCTGGGCCATTTCGGAGGAATTGAAACGTCGGATTGGGTAATTTGTGGGGATTGGCTGATTGTTTTGTGGAGCAGTGGAGGAATTTTGTAGGCCAGTTGAGTGAGTTGGTGGTGCGGGCAAAAGTAGAGGCGGGTTTGGAGCATTTAGTGGCCGTTGGTTGGATCTGTAGAAAGAGGAGCGTTGGTCAGTGTTTTTGGTTTTGATGAGTTTGGCTAAATCGATAGCTTGGCAAAGTGTTGTTGGTTGTAATATGTGTAGCTCATTTCGGATGGGTGGTTTAAGGCCGGAAAGGAAACAATGAAGGAAGGAATCGGGGGAAAGGGAGGTTATACGGTTGCTTAGTGTTTCAAATGTCGCTTGATATTCTACCACGGATCCGGTTTGTCGAAGTTTGAAGAGAGAAGGTTCAGGATTAATAAAGGTAGAGGGTCCGAACCTTTGTTCAATCGCCGTTGTAAGTGCCGACCATGAGGAGAGTTGCTTGTTCCGGTACATCCATTGATACCAAGTTAATGCTTGGCCTTCCATGTAGAAGCTTGAGAGCTCGATCCGTTGCTCCTCCGGTGTAGAGTGATAGATGAAGAATCGTTCCGCTTGAAAGATCCAATCTAAGGGGTTTGATCCATTGAAGCGGGATAACTTGCATTTTGGGGTTCGGATGGCTATTGGGCTGGGAGGGAAAGCTGAATGAAGTGGGGTTGTGATGAGCGGTGGTGGACGGACATTGGGTGAAGAGTTTTGGGGTGTGGGCTGTGAGTTATGTGGTGGGTTGGTGAATTTTGTGGTGAATTCTTGCATCATGGTGGTCAGGTTGTTCATGGAAGTTTGGAGAGTGGAGATGTCGGAGCGCATGGTGTCCATGGATGTTGTGTGGGTGGTGGAATCTTCATGGAGTTGGGCTATAGCCTCATCAATGGCACGGTTTCGGTCGTGTGTTGTGTTAACCATGGTAGTGGAAGTGGGAGGGGAGTTGAGAAATGAAAGCACCAATGATACACTACAGCTAAATGTAAGCAGCCATTACAGAAATTTGAGAGGAGAGAATAGCAGGGAAGAAGAGTTATATTTCATTCATACCATTTTCTATGTACAAACTTTTACTTATAGCTAGTGTCTCACACATCTAGCCATTCATTTCTAACCGATAAAGTGGTGGTCCTTACAACTTTAACCAACCACTAATTACAATAAAAAGGAAAAACAGAAATTGCAGAGAAAATTACTGAAGAAAATAACGGCTTGATGGTTTTCCAGAAGATGCTCTTTTGTCCTATCCTTGTGTAGTGTTTAGTCCAAATATCTGGCTGGCCTGCGCATGGTTCTTTGTGGACGTGTAGGTGCATGTGCATCAATGAGCCATTTGATTGCATCAAAAAGTGATAAGTGCGGAGATCTTGAATCTCAAATGCAGTAGTCTTGAATAGCAAAGAAATCGAAATCTTTGCTGAAATTTGTTGCCGTTTGAAGTATAAAGAGACCAGATATGAACAAAGTGCAGCCAGAAGATACTATGAATGATGAAGTGGTTCTGATAGTGGCTTCTTAGCGAGGCACTGATTAAAACTTGATATCAAAATGATGAAAAAGATATGAATCTTGATACAGACCAAAGTGTGACCGAACTTGCACAATTAAATGACGAGAATTTTGATTCTCTAATGATTAAGGATGTGCAGCCCAATCTCAGTTATGAAATTGAATCCAGAGATTAATGGCAAGGCGTTTTCCTTCTTTTTTTTGCTGTTAAGCAACATACTGCTCTAATACCAAAAAATAGTATATGGTATGCAACTAAACGTACTGTTGTATCTAATGGAATGTATGCATTAAATTTTCAGGTGAGGCAAACATTTTCTATAAAAGAGAAGAAGGTGGATGTGACCTGATAATTCCAAAGGAAGATGAAAATGAAGTGGAGAATCTAAAAAACAGAGTGACAAATGCAGAAAGTGTAACTGGGTAACAACACCAGTGGTTTTTTAGTTCAAGAAAGTTTGTATTTTTTCGAAAGAGTGAGAATATTTATCAAATATTTGTCTCGTGACGAATATGGTAGGATCAATGTAACTAAAATTATGTATAATATAATCCTTCCTTAGTTTATAGTAGTGAGAGGTACTCGATTGTCCGGGGAATCAAACACTGCAGGAGCATCTTTGCCTTCTCCATTTGGTTGCTTTGGTGTAGTGCAATATTTTATCTTTGGAAATGACTTGAATAATTCCTCAAAATCTGGAGTTCTTTCCTCAATAGATGCCATGCTAGGTACATTAATTGTCGATTTTCTTGGAATCGACCAAGTTGGTTCATCCATCTATAAATCAAATAAAATGTTAACGCCAAAAATATGGCACTTCTAAACAAACTTACTTTTGTACTGTGATAGTTTTACCTTATATTTGACTTCCAGATGTCTATCTGAAACTTTAGAAACTTTTTGACTTTGTGCACTGCTCAAGTCTCTTAGTATTTCATTGCGTGGTATGATCGTTGAGTGAATGTTTTCGTTTGTATCATAATCATGGTTTAACGAACCTAAAATTTACAATTTGTTTCATCAATAACAGCGAGTTAATACATGTATGATAATAATGTAATATGGAAAGCTCACATTTGATTAACAAAATGAGATCCTTGTTTGCTATGTCTACATCATTAGTAATAGTTGATGCAGCAGAGGCATGTTTAGATCGTACTACCTGATCTGTCTCCGATCCAATTCTACCCAAATCAACTGAAGTAAACATGTATGTATGAAATATGAAGATGGAGCAAATTGTTACCTGCTTGCTAAATTTTGGACAAAAATTTAGCAACCCCTTTGAGACGCATGTTTTATAGTGGAAAACAAGCGTCACATGACGTCACTAAAATTTAGTGTCGTCTTTGCAACACATGTTTTACAATGAAAAATAGGCGTCACAATGGCGTTACTAAAATTTAGCAACGCCATTGTAATGTTAGTTTTGTGATGTCTTTATGACATGAAACGATTTAGTGATGCACATTTTTTTGATGGGTTGGCATCCTTGAATTTTTTAGCGATGCCAGAAGCCCTCCAGAAAATCGCAAATTTGTAGTAGTGTTTGACTGATTTTAGTTTGGTTAATATCTATATTTGGCTAACTATTGATTGAATTCATTTTTGTTTTTATTTATATATAGATTCGGTATTTCCTTGATATGTTCGTATGTTGTGATTTAATGATTTGTTACTATATATATGTTTACCTTACGATGTGCCAGTGTTATTGGTTATGCACACATATAGAATTTATATGATCATCCTATGATGCTTGCATCATGCTTTTATGTCATATCATCCCACTCATATAGAAGGGCCCAAATGTTAGACATTTGCATATATAATGTCATATGTCTTTGCATACATATCATGATGCTATGTTGTTGGTTGTATTTCATAAAGTACACAAGCACCACTATGTGTGCGTGTTTATACACTCATACTATTAATAATGATAATTCAGTGAATATGAATTCGACCGTGTCTTTGTGAACTTCCGATGATACCCTTTGCACATTTTTCGCTTCGTCCATCGTTTAATCTGTCTTCGGAAAACCAAAAAAAACCCCAACTCTCATTCCTCCATCCTGCAAAATAAAATGACGTAAATCAATTTCGTCTTCTTCCCGACACAAACTTGGGTTACTTCACTGCGACTCTAGATATAACATCTCCAACTTCGACTGCGACCATCGACCATGGTTTCATCTCCAACTTGATTCTAGATCTGACGATTATCAACCGATCCACTATCAACCAAAATTAGTATGTCAACCCGTGGGTTCTGATCTATTATTGACCAAGTTAGATTTGAAACTTGAACTATCGACTATCGACTAACCACAGAAATAACCTGGATTTGCTGATTCAATGTAGATAAAGAGTTATGGTCAATAATCCTCCATACGACATCCATTGACTTTAAATCCCAGGTAAGTTAATAATTTGGATGATCTATATATGTTTCTTTTGGTTGATTTAATCCAGTGGTATCTGGAAGTTGGGCTATGGTTTCTCTATATTTTATGTTATTTAACTGTACTATGTGTAGCATGAGTTGCAAGAAAGGTAGTTGCAAATTGATGTATAAGCAGTCATAGTATGATTAGGTGAACGGATTAATACAATACAATTGGATTTCATAAATAATTAGATGTGTTTGCAACTGTGCGCAAAAAGAAAAAACAAATTCACCACTGTTATTAGAGTTGTAATTTCATATATGTAATGCCTTATGCAACGTTAATAGTTCCATCACTCTATAGAGCGAATCAGACAAACCAGTGGCGTAGAGGTATCAAATGGATATAATTCTACAGTAAGTCCTTTATTCAGATTTTCCTCAGATTTGCTATTGAAAATTTACTCTGCCTGTCGTTCCAGTTGTATAACATCATGTCTTGAGATGATAATGTTGTTTCTTTATAGCTTTTGCATAGTGTCCATACTGAATTTGTCATCTTTCATATTTTATTTATTTCTACATGTACACACACATGAAAGTAATATATTCACATATTACTTGATAATTTTAGTATTAGTATTATGGGTCTTTGCCTAATACTAATGAAATTAGAGATCTAAAGATTTGAGTAAACAACAAACAAAAGAATGAAAAATCTAATGAAAACCAACCATGCTGTTTTACAGAGTCAACGTATTATGGTAATTCAAATGAAAGAGGTTATTTTTTTCAATAAGGATATGAATAGTAAGATTAAGATATTACCTTGGGTGCATATACACAACCAAGTGCTGCCACTATTAGTCCTCCTAATATGAAACCACCCACAAATGAATTATTTATGTTACTCTTCCTTCCAATATTGTCACTGTGATCAATAAAACACAAGTTACATATTATTACCACCTAGGCTTAAAATACAAAATACAAAAATACATTGTATATCACTAGGGGCAAAGCTTGGATTTTTTTGAAAGGGTCATAAAATTGAAGTGTTTATGTCGTTGTTAGACACAAACTTCCAGAATCAAATTATGAAGAGTTTCAATATCCGAATGTAATTTATAAGTATCTTCCGTAGAAGAAATTGATCTGATCTATAAAGATGAAATAAATATACTTGAAAGTGATTTATCATGTAATTGGCTTTTGCATGTAAATGAATGCAAAGTTTGATATTCCTTTATATTTAAAAGTGAGTTACTTGGTGTTCTCTACAGGTTTATGTGTACTTGAAAGTGATATACTAATATTCACTCCTGTAAAATGATTAACAGTGTAAATGATTACAGAATGCTTAAAATTCTAAAATATTTACTTTACTAGCTGATATTGACTCGGTTACAACATGCACTCCTGTAAAATTTTAACTTTCAAATGTCTTGGTTTTAGTTAGCTAATGTTTCTGTTTGTTACATGTTAATTGTGATTCACTATGAGATTACAGGCCTTTGTTTAGTATTTTCATTTGTTGATTGGATTTGAATATCTTTTGATGCTAATATATTGTTTTTTTTGTTATGTTTTCCTTGTTCACAAGGATGTGTTGAAATTGGTAAGATTGACCTACAAAGAAGCTTACATGTATTTGGTCTTTAGTTTGTAGGTTAACTATATAAAATATACTATGAACTATATGTCATATATTTCGCATAGTCTTACAATTGACTCAGATATTATACTTGCAGGAAAATCAATTTTAATATTTTTTGGTTGGTGTAAATTGTTTCAGTTCTAATTCATGAACTGTTCTGCTTTTAAATATTTAAAAAGGAAATACTAAAGTATTGAACTATCTGAGTGTTGGACTATCGGTTCAAATCATTCGATGAAATTTATTTCACATAAGCCTAATAGTTTACATGTAGGATCTATGGTCGTGACTACAAAAGATGCAGTTAACATGGTTATTTGTTGCAAACTTCCGTTGGTTCAACTATTTATATAAACCAAGTGTTTCAAGCATGTATTGCGTTCCATAGGTAAATTAAAAAATTAACATATATGAGTCATTTGATTGCATAGGTAAAATTTCAAAAGTAACATGTAAGGGTCATATAATTACATGTCCATGACATTCATAGTCATTTACACTCGATATATTTAACCATGTGATCAAGGTTTTATGATTTGTCTTATGAGTATCTACTAGGTTTATATTTACCATTACCTCAAACTATACTACATTGCAGGCATTTTAACAGTATTATGGCAGCGAACTTTTGACAATATTATGATGTTACAGTACCATTTCCTACAAATATACAGGAAGTGAAACTGATGGTACATACCTTATTTTTTAATGCTAAATGAAAATATAACTTAAAATTATTTACTTGTCAGTAAATTATTTCTTGCATTTGTAGAGGGAGACAATCACTTCTCAACGGATCCAATCCTCCCAATTTGTACTATATGTAGGTGTAGGTATACAAATTTGTAGTAAACATGTGGATGAGTATTGCATGGTCAAATGTCAAATTGGTATGATCCTGTTAACCTCTGTTTCAGACTTCACCATGATCTTTCGGGGAAATATGCTCATTTCCATGACTCCTCAAATCATGCATTTGGAAAAGTATGCTTATCACTTTTTTCTTAACGTTTGGAAAAATTGTATGTGTATGTCAATATACCAAAATAAGGATACAAGTACAACATGTGTATAATTAGACCGCATTACCCTTTGTGTAGCAGAAACATAATTCCTTCCTACCATCTGACATTCATCATTTTCATTGGAGCATGTTTCATTAATTGGTTGATTATCACTCTAACTATTCATGTATAATTCATCTGTTGTAGTTTTGAATTGTGTTTTTTTGTCATTTTGAGTAAAATATTAACATGCCGACAAGATGTGGTGTATTAACTATTGCAAAAGAACCTGTACATGTAGTGTTGTGAATATATGAACTTGCATATCAACTTTGTATTTCCATTTTTTACAACTTTAAAACATTATAATGCACACGGTACTCGTTACGCATCAAACTTTGTCACTTTCTTTTTCTTCACTCAAATTTCTTTCTATTCCTCCAAACCGCTCACAAGAATCTACTTTTATCTTTCTCGATTTTTATACTTAAAATTAAAAGGTTCCGTTGCTAGCGTGAAAGCTGGCAATGTCGGACCGGGATGACGGATTTACTGGTTATTAATTAAGTCAATAATTTGCTTTTAACATAGTTTTCTTTTCTCATGATTTTAATAAAAATGTACCAAAAGGTTTGGCTTTCAAATACACTGTCTTTTTTCTAAACCATATATATAATTGGTAGCTTGAAATTAAAGATAGTATTGAAGATGCCCTTGACAAATATAAAATCATTGCATTATTATTTTATATGTGAAAATAAATAAGAAATAAGCTACTATCAAATTATGATAAGACTACTTTATAGCTTTATATTCATCAATGCTTTATAATGCCTACACGTGGCCTATGCTTGAAAAATAAACTAAAATTTATGGACACCATGACATGAATGGAGAATGTGTGCTATATTTGTAAATAAAACATTATACATGAATTGAAATATGTACATTGTGATTAGATGCAGGTCCATCTGAGCGTGCATACACACTCGTATTGATAAACACATTTGCATTGATGGTTTTAATTTCTGATTTTTATATGTTATATATGAATGCTTGTTTTGACTGGTTTCTTTTTCATATAATGATTGTTTGGATGAACGGTTGTATTATTGACTGTATGTTAGATGTGTGTTTTAAATATAAATTGTGAAAATAAAGTCTTAGAAACTTTATTTTTGGTTGTTTGTGATAAAAATGAGTGAAATATTGTTTTAATTTAGTGCAATGCAATAAATTTAGTAAGTATTGTCAAATGTTTCTTTTATTGTTTTTTAAATGAGGTATTTGATTTAATATGTTGGTTATTATAAATAAAAAGGTGGAATTTTGTTTAAAAATAAGTTTTGGATATCAGTTTATCTCTTTTTGGGTAGTTTTGTAGTCGCTTTGTAAAACTCTAATAAGTATCTATTGTTTTGACTCAATATATTGTGGTCCTTGTACCACTTCTGTTGCATCATTTTGTATTGTACTGGGATGTATTTTTGTATATGTATATATATCTAAGTGACTACTGTTCTGTGATATGTTGTATTTATTGTTGTTGTATTTTGGTGATAAGAGAAAATACGATACATTCTTTGTTCCTTGGGAATTTTATGGATGAAATTCTTTTAGGGGAGAAAAATGTAATACTCCGCAAAATCTTGTATAATTTTAATAAAATATTTAAGTTATGAAATTATGAAATATATTGGAATTAACGAATTAATTAAATTACAAGGAGGGGCAAAATGATAATTTTACAAATAATAGAATTTGATGATAAAACTAGCGCTATTGTGATCGTCTCATTTTTTTTCTGAGTCGAGTAGTATATTTGTTTGTCTCATTTAGAGGTTGCATGAAGGAGATACGACCGAAACAAGTTTTGGAGTTAAGTGAGTTTTGAGCTTTGGTTTTTGGGCTCTGGAATTAGAATTTAAATTAAGCAGTTTAGAATTTCCCTCCTTTGATTTAAGTGGTAACAAAAAGTACATAACTTTCTTTTTCATAAAACCAACTCCATATAACTTCTCTTCTTCCTCCTCTCCTTTTCCTCTCAAAAAGCCACCTTGAATCAAATCACTATATCTTCATCATATCTCAACAAAAATCCATGAAACTGATGGTGTTTCAAAACTTTCGAAGAGGGATACAGATTTGGAGTTATTACGGAGAAATTTTTTGAAGTATGGAAATGCAACAGTCTTTGTGGAAAAATGAAGCATGTAAAGAGTACTACGCATAAAAATGAGTTTTGTGGGAAAATTGGAAGGTTTAAGTTACAGCAAGGCGAAACAGTGAAGAAATCCCATAACCCATTCATTGTCGACAACATCAAGATTCAAATTGACATATTGTTAACTCCTCTATTTGAAGCGACCTAAAACGTAAGCGACCTAAAATCTCAAGCGACCTAGCGACCTAAAGTTCCTAGCGACCCAAGCAACCCAGCGACCTAAAGTCCCAAGCAACCCAGCGACGTAACTCCTGAAAGAAGCTTAGCAACCTAAAAGCCCGAACGACTTAACGACCTAAAGGTTATCGCGACTTAGCGACCTAAAAGAACTAAAGAGCTAGCGACCTAAAGTTCCTAGCGACCTAAAGTCCTAAGCAACCCAGCGACCTAACTCCTGAAAGAAGCTTAGCGACCTAAAAGCCCGAACGACTTAACGACCTAAAGGTTATCGCGACTTAGCGACCTAAAAGAACTAAAGAGCTAGCGACCTAAAGTCCTAAGCGACCTAAAGTTTCCAACTATAAGTCGAAATAACTTAAGTCGCTAAATCAGCTATCTCAACATGGTTAAGTCGCTGGCGACCCTTTCAAGCTATAAGGTCGTGTCTTCTAAACCGCTGGCGACCCACGACCTAACTAAGGTCGCACGCGACCTTAGACCTACCTTAGTTCGTTCACGACCTATGACTTGTCAATATGTTCAAATGGTCGAGTGCAGCTAAGTTGTAACACATACTCCCTAGGTCGCCTACGACCTACGACCTACCTTAGGTCGTTCACGACCTATGACTCACCCCTGAAGTTTCCTATAAATACCCCACCTATTCCAACGAGAAAAGGACTTTTGGATCATTCTCTGGAGCGCCGATACTTTGCTATTTTCTCTACTCATCCGACACTTCAAACACCGAAGACGTTTCAACGAACTTCAAGAGGAGATCTAACACATTCAACATGAATTCGAAAGACTCTTCTACATCAAAGTTCTAGTTTCACGACTAAAGTGTGTTGTATTCGAAGTGTATTGTAAAAGTTGTAACCGAATCAGCAATAAAGAAGATTAAAGTGGACGTAGGCTGAATATTAAGCCGAACCACTATAAAACTGTTGTCTTTTACTGCTTTTATGTGATTTCTCAGCTTATATTCTATTCCCGCCAAAAGCGGGTGGTGCTTTCACTTTTTCTTTACAGACACCGGGGTGTTAGCATTCAATTTTTTACGTTAACACATATCTTCATCATTTCTTAAATGAATTTGACGATCCACCCCTTAAACAACCGTATGAATGAACACTACAATCTAGAAATGAAGTTTGAGAGAAATACGAAGGTCTATGGCTAGAAATTTTGGAGAACAACGAAGGAAAAAAACCATCTTAAGCATTTCGATGAGTGAACTACACCTGAATCTTCGTATATGCAATTTTAATGTTACAATATGATCTATAGGCTATGCTTAGAGTAGTACCTCATCTATGTAGACTAAATTTTGAATTAATGAGGGATTTGGGTTAACTAAAGTACTAGGAATTAGGTATCGGGCAATATTTGTAAACCTAAAAACAATCCCCTTAAATCATTGATATAATCGGACTTAGGAGTGTGTAACTAGGGTCTAGGAATGTTATACGACGATATGTGGCAAGGCAGTGACGATTAGAGGTGAGAAACAGTGGCAAAACGCAAAAATATATGAACTAAGGAACTTATAGGGAACGTGTACATCGGTCCACCTATGGACATGACTGGTCCACCTTTGGGCATCATTCCTGCCAGATTGAACGTTGGCCGTAAGGTCTATATAAATATTAATTAACCGATTTGATTCCTGTTTTCTCTTGCATTATTAAGGGTGATCCAATACGGAACAATATGAATATGGTGATAAGGAATAAGTGAATACATGATATGGTTTTTGGTTATTAATTGAAGTGATATATATACATATATATATATATATATATATATATATATATATAATATATAATGATTTCAGATATGCTGGTGAATGCGGAAGGGAATGAGACTAGGACGCTGGTTAAATGTCCTAGAATGTATACGTAGAATATGTAACGAACCCGTGACATAGGAAGTTGTCTAGGTAGATTGTGTGACGAGAACTTATGGTACAAGGAGTTGTCAAGGTAGATTATGTGATGAGAACCTGTGATACAAGGAGTTGTCCACATAGATTATGTGATGAGAACCCATGGCATAAGAAGTTGTCCAAGTAGATTGCATGATGGCAGACAATAGGCTCCCTGGATGGTCAAGGGTTCGGTCTGGGGGTGATTTTATATTATACGATACGGCTAGATACATGATTTTTAGGTTTGGAAGATGATTGGACGTGTGGTTGCCGACCGATAGACTCATATCATATTATAATATTAATTTTATATCATACTTAGACTAGAGTATAGTCCACTTACCAGACTTATGCCTGACGCACTCCTATTTTTTCCCTTATACACACACACACACACACTCAGGTTATGGAATTTAAAGACAACATGGTATCAGAGACAGTGGTTGATTCGAGTACATTTAATATGATGAAGTTAAGTGTTGTACCTAGATTTGACTCTTTGTGTGTGGGTTTGGTTTATACCTGTATTTCCTTAGACATATGCATATGACATTTCAGAGTGTTATAGTGATGTGACTACGTTATTGACTATGTGTTATATTTAATTCATTCCATTGAGAGACTCTGAAAGTAGATAGTATTAGTCAGAATTGTATCTGATATGTGTCAGTGACTGTGACCTTATCTATATTTTATCTTACGCCAATGACTCGTCTTTTCAGTTCTCGGGTGCTGACGTCAGTTCGTGCGTTGGATCTGGGTGTCGAAAAGACGGATTGTTACAAGAATTTTTGTTCCTTGCCTATAAAATTAATGTTAGTTTAAAATTTGAAGTCTTACTTCTATGGTTTTAGTTGTAAAATTCATAAATATATGTACTCATATGCTTGTTTGAGTTAAGTGTAGGTATTTGATGGCTCTTGACATGCTTTTGATGCTTTTCATATCCATGTTTCTTTGAAAAGTTAGCGAAATCGCAAGTATGCTGAAAGGTATGTTTTAATGCTTAATAGGGGTGTGTGCAATGTGACATACACACTTAATAAGATACATATATAAGTAAATATGAAGTTAAGTGTAGGTACCTAGATTTGACTAAAGTGTGTTGTATTCGAAGTGTATTGTAAAAGTTGTAATCGAATCAGCAATAAAGAAGATTAAAGTGGACGTAGGCTGAATATTAAGCCGAACCACTATAAAACTGCTGTCTTTTACTGCTTTTCTGTGATTTCTCAGCTTATATTATATTCCCGCCAAAAGCGGGTGGTACTTTCACTTTTTCTTTACACACACTAGGGTGTTAGCGTTCAATTTTTTACGTTAACATTTTGGTGCTTTCACTGAGAACCCAACTCAGGAATACTGTCATCATTGCTTCACGATAGTTTGTGGAAAAAGTTTCTTTGAAAACCAGAAGTTTGTCAGAAATAATGGCTTCCGGAAGAAAGCGCAAGTCTACCAGATCCGTCAATACTCATGATAACACTGCTACTTCTCCTTCATCAAGTCAAGCAGCTCCAAGCATTGGAGTGACACGAGCGGAGTTAGATGCTGCTGTGTCTGGGTTATATCAGCAAATTGAAACCCAGAACACCTTAATGCTAGAAAGGTTGAATGCTATGCTCGGAGCTAACCGTCAACCAGCGAATAATGAGGAAAACTTTGCTGATGCTGTTCACAACTCTGAAGGGAGAAACATTCCCCAAAGGGCAGCTGGCACTGCTGAAGGGGCACCTCCCCAAGCTGGAGTAACAAGGCCGCAACCAACTCTCCACGAACATTTGTTTAAGCAAACTTCCCGAGAAAATGGCTGATGTCTGCCCCGCAGAGCCTCTAAACAACGAGGAATACCTCTCGGGAATGATACGACAGATCATGAAAGAGAGCATGCAAAGAAATGAAGATGAGAACGACTGGGGGTTTGCTCCAAGTAAGACTCCGTTCACTGAGAAAATTCTAAAAGCTGAGTTTCCGAGAAAGTTTGTTCCTCCTACCATTCCAGCCTACCGAGGGACAAGCGACCCTAATCAATTTTTGTACAAGTACGACTGGCACATGACGGGTGCCAGGGCAATGGATGAAATTAAATGCCGGTACTTTCCGGTGTACTTGGAAGGGGTAGCATTACTCTGGTTTACAAAGCTGCCGGCCCGATCTGTAGACCAGTTTTCCGATTTAACCCGGAAGTTTAAAGAGCAATTCAGACTGTACGCTTCAAAGGCGAAAGACATAATGTCATTGTCTAGCCTTGAGCAGAATCGGGGAGAGTCTATTAAATCCTTCTTGAATCGCTTCAATATAGCTCTGGCTGAAGTTGACAACGCGGAGCCGCGAATGGTTTTGACTTATTTGATGCGGGCTATCGATAAGTCAAGTGAATTTGGGAAATGGCTGAAAATGAAGGAGCCAAATTCACTCGAGAAATTTTATAAGAAAGCTGACGAGTTCATGCGCTTGGAGAATCTTCCCACTCCAGCGAAAGTGGTGGTGAAAGAGATGGAGAATAACATTGCTGCCTCAACTAAGAAAGAATCCGGAAGTCAGAAGAGGGAGATTAATGGTGAGAAGAAACAAAAGGACATGAAGAAACCCCGCTTCTTTAAACCCTCAGATTTCACCCCCTAACCGACACTTCGGAAAATATCTTCTTCGCCACCAAGGATACCGTGGAATACCCTAAACCAGCTGAGATAAAGCCTGTAAAGAATGCTCTGCGAAATGGAAAATTCTGTCGATTTCATAACCAACCCGGTCATGATACCAATGAATGTCGTCATTTGAAGAGCTTGATTAAAGAATTGCTAAGACAAAACAAGCTGCAACAGTATGTTAAGAGAAACAGGGATGACCCAACTTCGTCCACTCAGGGGCAACAACTCCCTGCTCACCCATCTGGCTCAGGTGAGGGAACTACCGCACATGAATCTGAAAGGCCTATTATCAATGTGATTACGGGAGGCCCACATCCAGCGGGCAGAAGCTGGGGTGAAATGGAAAGATATGCTCGTGCTCTAAAATATGCCCCAGCTGAAGAGGATGTTTTTGTTTTGGAAGACGCTGCGCCCCTGAAACAGCAGAGAACTTCTAATGATGACATTGTGTTCAAAGCTAGAGATTCTATGGGTATTGAAGCTCCGACCATGGACCCCTTGGTCATTTCTGCAGGAATTGGGCCAGCTATTGTAAGACGAGTGCTTGTTGATTGCGGCGCTTATTGCAATATACTCTTCAAGAAGACATTCGATCAAATGAAAATTCCAATGACTGATGTTCAGGCTTCATCGCAGAAGGTTGTTGGGTTTACTGGGGAACCACAGCAGCCAATTGGAACTGTCGACTTGTTTGTGGAGCTCGGAGAGGGGCGGAAAAAGGTGGTTCGAAAACAGACCTTTGTAATTGTTGACGGATTTTCTGCCTACAATGCCTTCCTGGGCCGGCCAACTCTAGCTGCATTCAAAGCCGTTCTCGCCCCGTGGTGCCTAACTATGAAATTTCCCACAGATAATGGTGTTGGTGTCATTAAAGGGGACCAAAATGCTGGGCGTGAATGTTATCTTATAGAGTTTCGGGAGGCAAGGAAGAGAGAGATGGGAAAAGATGCGGCAGCCCCGCTCCGCATCAAAAAGCCAACCTTGTAGCAAGTACAGGGTGGCCCCTGCACTGGCGAGCATAGTGGAGCAAGGAAAGAAATGGATCCCAGAAAGGCCAGTGCGGGGGAGAATAGAGTGGTACCAGTGGAAGTAACGGTACCAGTACATGTTGATCTTAAAGACCCAAACAAAGTGCTGAATGTGAGTTCACAACTCAGTGTGGCAGTCCAAAATATGCTGATATCATTTTTGAAAGAAAATCTGGACGTATTCGCTCGGAGTCACGCCGATATGTGTGGAATATCTCCGGAGATTGCTGTACATACTTTGAATATTGATCCGAAGTTCATACCAGTGAAGCAGAAAAGAAGAACTCAGGGTCCAGAGAGGTCAGCAGCGCTAAAAGAAGAAGTAGATCGGCTCATAGAGAATGGTTTCATCAGGGAGTCTACTTATCCAAATTGGGTTTCAAATCCAGTACTGGTTAAAAAAGCAAATGGAAAGTGGAGAGTATGCATCGACTTTTCTGATCTAAACAAAGCCTGCCCCAAAGACTGCTTCCCGTTGCCGAGGATTGATCAGTTGGTAGATGGAACAGCCGGGCACGAATTGTTGCCTTTTATGGATGCTTACTCCGGGTATAACCAGATTATGATGCATGAGCCAGATCAGGAGGATACGAGCTTCATCATCGATATTGGTCTTTACTGCTACAAAGTCATGCCCTTCGGTTTGAAGAATGCAGGGGCAACATACCAAAGGCTTGTTAATGCAATGTTCAAATCACGGCTTGAAAAACTATGGAAGTCTATGTTGATGATATGTTGGTAAAATCAAAGAAAGTAGTTGACCATATGGATTACTTAGCAGAAATGTTCGCAATTCACCGAAAATATGGAATGAAGCTCAATCCTTTGAAATGTTCATTTGGAGTAGAGTCCGGGAAATTCTTGGGATTTATTGTAAGCGCTAGGGGCATTGAAGCTAATCCTGCTCAAATTACTGCTTTGAGAGAAGTCAAAGCCCCTAGGACAAAGAAGGAATTGCAAAGCCTCAATGGAAAAGTTGCTGCTTTAAGTCGGTTTATTTCCAAAGCCACTGATAAATGCATTCCCTTCTTTGACGCTCTAAAGAAAGGAAAGAAAAACTTCGAATGGACTCCTGAATGCCAAAAAGCTTTCGATGAACTAATCCGTCATATGGAAGCGCCTCCAATACTTTCCAAGCCCAACAATGGCGAAGTCTTTTCATATACTTAGCAGTTTCATCTCATGCCCTGAGTGCAGCATTAGTGCGGGAAGATGCGAAAGTTCAATGCCCGGTCTACTACATCAGCAAAAGATTCACTGGGGCAGAAATGAATTATTCAAAGCTAGAAAAGCTCGCCTATTGTCTACTAATTGCTTCTAGAAAGTTGAGGCCATATTTTCAAGCTCACCCTATCAAAGTTCTCACTGATCAGCCCCTAAAGCAAGTCCTATTTCGCCCTGAAACTTCGGGTCGTCTTCTTAAATGGAATATTGAACTTAGCCAATACGACATCACCTACCATCCCCGAAGAGCAATTAATGGTCAAGCTTTAGCAGATTTCATTGCAGAGTACACAGATAAGGGTGACAGTGAAGGAGAGGATACAGCTGATATCCCAACCAGATGGAAGTTATATGTTGACGGCGCAAGAAATGATTACTGTTCCGGAGCTGGGGTTGTGCTCGAAACCCTCGAAGGGCGATCGTTATGTTACGCATTGAGACTGGAATTTCCTTCTACAAATAATGAAGCAGAATATGAAGCTATAATTGCCGGATTAAAGATTGCAAAAGAACTGAACATCAAAGCGTTGCAGGTCTTTAGTGATTCTCAGCTTATTGTGTGTCAAGTCAAGAAAGAGTTTCAAACAAAAGGAGGAAATTTGCCTGCTTACTTATCAAAGGCCTGTTAGCTTCTCGACGATTTCGATCACTATTCGATAAGCCACATACTTCGAGAAGAAAACATGAAAGCAGATTCTCTTGAAAAGTATTCAAGTTCTGGAGAAGCTCAATTATTGGGATTGGTTCCAGTGGAAGTCTTGTCAGCTCCGAGCATTGATGAAATGGATATCGACTGGATCATGGCAGTACCTCAAGAACAAGAGTCATGGATGACCCCGATCAAAGAATATCTACTCAACGGCTCCCTGCCGGAAAATTCTAAAGAACGCCGAAAGCTGTTAAGAAAAGCATCGAGATATGTAATTCAAGACGGCCGGTTATACAGGCGGGGATTCTCAATGCCATTACTCCGATGTGTAACCAAGGAGTAAGCCAAGACAATTTTAGCAGAGGTGCACGGAGGAGAATGTGGGGATCATTCGGGTGGCCAAACTCTTGCCAAGAAAGTTCTCCAGTATGGGTACTTTCGGCCAGATATTAATCGAGATGCTGCTATCTACTCCCGAAAATGCGACAAATGCCAGAGATTTGCAAAAATCCCAAGAGCACCTTCCACCGAATTAACACAGATGATTAGTCCATGGCCATTCGCCATTTGGGGGATAGATCTAATCGGGCCTTTACCGGTCGCCAAATCTGGAATCTAATATGCTATTGTTGCTGTTGATTATTTTACTAAATGGGCTGAAGCTGAACCTTTGGCTACCATTACCTCTAAAAAGATGATAAATTTTGTAACTAAAAATATCATTTGCAGATATGGTGTGCCGCAGAAGATAATCACAGACAACGGTACTCAATTCGAAAGCGAAGAGTTCCAGGATTTTTGCAAGCGATTCAAAATTCGAAAAAGCTTCTCAGCAGTGGCTCACCCGTAGGCAAACGGGCAAGTGGAGGCAGTAAACAAAATTATCAAGTCAACCATCAAAAAGTAGCTTGAAAAAGCAAAAGGTGGATGGGTTGATAAGCTACCACTAGCACTATGGGCATACAGAACAACCCATAAAACTACGACTGAGCACACTCCATTCTCATTAGCATACGGATCAGAAGCGATGATTCTAGTAGAACTAGAAGTCCCTTCACACAGGAGAATTCATTTCAACCAGGCTAAAAACGAAAAATTGCAACTCGAAGCACTTGATTTTCTTGATGAAAGAAGGGAAGAAGCCAGGCTCAGAGTTGCGGCCCATCAGCAAAGGATAGCCAGGCATTTCAACTCTAAAGTTCGTCAACGAAGCTTTGAGATCGGGGATCTAGTCTTGAAAAGGATCATGACAGCAACTGGAGTGTTTGGACCAAATTGGGAAGGACCATATGTTATAGGCAATATACTTCTCAATAGCACCTTCAAACTCACAACTGTCGAAGGAGATCCAATCCCGAGAGCCTGGAACAGCAACCATTTGCGTCCATATTTTACTTAAAAAGCTCTGCTTGAAATTGTAAAATGATTATGGATGTATCAGTTGTATTGTAAACCATTGTGAAGTCAATGATAATCAATAAAAGAGCTATAAAGTGGATGTAGGCCCAATTTTTGGCCGAACCACTATAAATTCTGTGTTCTTTATTATTATAAAATACCTGTTTCATTTCGATATGTAAATACTCTAAATGTATTGCTAAAATGTCGATTTAATATTGCAGGCCGTTAAAACAAAGCTTACCCATCACGAGGCCAAGTGAGCCCTGTAAATCACTCAATAAACAAATTTCAAGTCATAAAAGTTCCAGATTCGAATTCTGCATAAAATGGATTTCATGTAAAAAGTTAATGATTCCGCCGAAGGGACATCTTCCCAAAGCAAAGGAACCGGGCCCTTGTTAATTAATTACGATCGTCTGTATAAACGGACATCTGATTAGGTAACTTGCGCCTACCCTATGGAATCACTTAACAGTGAAATATACTTCTTCAGATAAAGCAAACCACTTGCAAAAGAAAGGAACACGAACTTGGAAGCGATAGCAGGGAACCACTGATGAGCAGATGATGAAAAGACATGGGCAAGCGGACACAAAAGCAGCCAAAAAGGAGTCTTTTCCGAAAAAGGTTGGCGGGATCACCGGAGGGGCACCTTCTCCAAAACGAAGGCACCAGGCCCTTGTTAACTAATCGCGACCGTTTGTACAAACGAACATCCGATTGGATAGCTTGCGTCTGCCCCGAGGATCCGCTAAACCAAGAGATGCAACCTTCCCGGCGAACCAATTAACAAAAGCCCTCTTCGGAGGCACAAGACCTCTTCGGAGGCACAACTCTTCGGAGGACAAAGACCTCTACGGAGGCACAAGCCCGCTTCGGAGGCACGCCAAAAAATGGAAGTTCTCTTCTCAACAAAGAGGTTGGTGGAACCACCGAAGGCACAGGGCCTCTGTTAACTAGTTGCGATCGTTTGTGCGAACGAACATCCAATTAAGTAACTTGCGTCCGCCCCGTGGATCCATTTAACTGTGAGAAAGTAACTTCCAGGCAATCAAATAAAGACCTCTCCGGAGGCACAAGACCTCTTCAGAGGCATAAGACCTCTCCCGAGGCACCACAAGACCTCTTCGGAGGCACAAGCCTTCTCCAAAGGCACATACTGCCCTCTTCGGAGACAGAAGACCTTCCCCAAGGCACACAAGACCTCTACGGAGGCACAAGACCTCTCCGGAGGCACAAGACCACTCCGGAGGCACAATACCTCTTTGGAGGCACGTCCCAGATGAAATGCTCTTCTCAAACAACAAAGTTGACGGAACCACCGGAGGAGCACCATCACTACATGAAGGCACAAGGCCCTTGTTAATTGGCTGTGATCGCTTGTGCAGACGAACGTCCAACCAAGTAACTTGCGTCCGCCCCGTGGTTCCATTCGACTGTGAGGAAGTAATTTCAAGCGAACAAAACTAGAAAGCCCTCCAACGAGGCACAACAAATATAAAAGAAAAAGAAAGAAAGCCCTCTTCAGAGGCACACTTCAATTCTCAAGGAAGACCAACTTGTCTATCTTGAAAAATTCTTCCCCAGAAATTGAAGTGCTGAATAAAGACCTCTCCAGAGGCCTGCTTTACCGTGTAGGGGAATCCACTTTTCTAAAATAAAAGCGTTCACCCCAGAAGGTTGAAGCGTTAAAAAAAAACTTCTCCAAAACGAGGCGCATTCTATTAAAGTAGAATAATACTTCCTCAAAAACGGAACAATTATTCTCTAAAATAAGAATACAAGTCTCCTCGAAATGATGAATATTACAATAAGCTGTGGTATGGGGGCAATATGATATGATATAGCTACATTAATAAAAGTGGTACTCAAGCAACATACCACAAGCTCATTGCAATATCATGTAAAGTAAATAAAGAAACTTGTGCAAAAACAAGGAATGAATGCATTCACGAATATATACAAGAAATTGTACAAGTGAAAAGAATCATTTTATTCCATACTATAAACTTTTTGTACATGTGCAGGTGTCAAGCGGGGGCCGGTACCCGCACAATCTCCGGTCGATACATGCAAAAAGCAAAAAAAAAAAGAAGAAGCGTGAAGTCCAGCTCATTACTCCTTCTTCCCGCTACCTTTAGAACTCTTGCCCGACCTGATGACTAATTTCGGAAGCCGGTGTGGACGGGTCGGGGAAGAAGGAGAAGGAGATGTAGACGGATCTTCTTCCACTTTTTCTTCACCAGCAGAAGTGTTTTTCTTCTTCCTCCTCGTAATTGCGCGCTTCCCCTTCTTCTTTGAAGAAGACTCACTGCCCGGAGTAATTAGCTCAGATAGCATCGTGTCATCATCATGAGTTTGCTCCGGAGTCTTTTCACCTTCTCCAAGTTCCTCAGCTTTCTGCTCTTGCGAAGCAGGTGGATCATCCAAGCCTCGAAGGGCTTCTATTTGCTCTTCCTGCGACCCTGGTTGAGAAGCAGGAGTGACTTGAAGAGATGAAGGAGGAACAGCTGGAAGGGGAGAAGTTAGCGCAGCTCTCGGTACTTCCGCTACAGAAGAAAAGAAGTTCTAATCAGTATTCTCCGAAAAAAGAGAAGATATTGGATCATCAGGACTTAAGTAATAAGCGAGAAATTCATTGAGCTCAGTTGAATCGAACGAGTAGTCTACTTGAGCTAGATCAGACTTGGAGTTACCTGGAGAAGTCGACTTAATCGCGACGATTTCAAAGTTTTCGGCTTCAGCATCATCCTAGGTCTTCTCCCGACTTGAACAGTAGGAGGCTCGGTAATGGCAGTTTTAACTTTGGCTTTTGCAGAAGGCGGAGAATAAGAACTAGAGCCGATGGTATCAGGGTCGACCGAAGCCGGAGGACGAACGGGGTCGGTTAAAGGCGCTTTCTCCAAACGCTCTCCTCCTGCTAATTCGGCTCGCTCCCTAGCAAGCTGTTCTTTTCCCCTGGCAAGGGCAGTATGTGCTTCATCATCCAGATAGAGCGCCTCAAGATCTGCCTCTTCATAGCCAGCACCTCCAAACATATCAAGTATGGCTTCCCACACTTCTGCCAAAGTAATCTCATACTTAGGTCCCAAAAACGAAAGACTACCACGACCCAGGACGCTGTGCAAGTAAAAATCGAATAAAGTGGAGCTGATATTGGCTTTGGTTGCCTCATGAGATTCTTCGGCTGCAACTTGGCCGGCAACTGCCTCATCGCGCTCTTTTTCAACTTTAAGAAGTCGAGCTTTTAACATTTCAATTTCCACATCCTGAGAGCTGGTTTTTTCTCGCAACCGAGCAACATCAGTACGGTAACTCTCGACAATTTTCTCTTGTGCCTCATATTTGGCTTCAGCATCTCGCTGAGCAGCATGAGCGTCTCGAACTTGCTTCTGGAGCATCTCTTCCTTTTGTGTATAAGAAGTGGAAGAGGTGGCGAGCTCGTTCTTTAGTCTTTCAACTTCGGCTTCAAGTCTCCCATATTCATCAGCGATGCTCTTCATTTCAGCATCATGCTGTTCGAGAATTTTTGCCATTCAGACTTGTCATTTTCCATAGTTAACATGGCTTCGAGATTCATGCGATTAACCCTTTGAAGCTCGTCAACCAGCTTTTGCCATCTAGACATCCTCTCGATGTCAAGCTTAACAGCGTCAAGATTCCTTAGCATAGCCTGCTTATCAATAGGAACCAAATCCAAGTCGAAGCGCACTCCGTTTAAGCACCAATTTGGGAATCGGCTTTGGAGTGTAGGCGGAGCATCCCTGACTTGGTACTGAGGCATGTTAATAATCGTCTGAATGTCGATTTTCTGAAGAGCAGGAGAACTAGCAGGGGTGTCAAAAGGGATAGGAGCATCAGGCTTTTCAGAAATTGCAGACGCATCACCAAGCTTGGCCCGCTTGCTTGGGTCTTCAATGATGTGACTCTTCCCTCTGTCATCATGGGATTTTCTTTTGTGGGAATCGTCACCTCTGTAAGAAGAGTCATATCGTTCATCCCTTCTCCCGTGTCGCTCCTCATAGTCTCGCCTTTCACGAGCCTTTCTAGCAACTCTCTCTTCATCGGTTTCTCTGGGGGTAGAGAGATAGGCCTGTAATCATAAGTGCCCTGCTTTCCATAGCGTTGTAAATCGTCGTAGTACGAGCCACTACGCCCCATTGGAGAATTTGAAAATGAAAAAGAGATGGAATTTAGAAATTCCCATAAAGAGGAAGCTAAGTGCCAAAAAATCCTAAGTGTGTGCGATGTGCAAGCTACGCGCGTCGAACTACAAACTACTCTTTGGTTGAGGAGTGATAGCAGATTGTGAAGTAGAAGTCAACTTTTGAGCTGACGAAATTTGCTACAAGGCAGATGTCACTTCAACTGCTGGAGATGTGACTTTCGTTGTATCGTCTTTGAAAAGCTCGCGTGAAGTCACCATTAGGTCACTTAGCTCACCAAAAATGTCTTTGTCGTCGTGCCGGGCGGAACTCTCTTTCTTAGCTCCTTCATCGGCTGCCTTCTCGGGGCATTGAGGAGGTTCCTCCTCTTCGATGACCGGAGAGAGTGTAAACTTGCCGGATGAACCCGCAACATCGGCAGAAGTGGAACACTTCACCAGTGCAGCCTCTACAGCAGGTTCCTTCGATGTAATCTCTTATGCAGAGACTAGGGCATCCGATGTCTCTGCTTGAGAATCAGAAACTTCATGAATCTGAGTGGATCGAGAAAGGTGTAAAAGTCCAAACTGATGCAAAAAATCATCTTTCAACAAAAATTTAGTGCTTCTTTCTTCAACAACCACAACACTTAATGTTTCGAAGGTTGGCTTGTGGCTAGAATCTCTAGAAGGAGGAGGAAGTGCTACAAAAGTAAAGAATGAAGTTAAGCATTTGACAATTCGAGTTTCGAGAAGTTCAGAAAATGAAGTGAACGGAGAAAGGCAATCTTACTTCCGATTCTCCAGACGGCATAGAATCCCGGGGAGCAGCGGACGAAGAAAAATTGACTTAAAAACCCGTGTGCACTCTCGGGCAAGTCTAGAATCAATTTACGGTTTCTTGCGCCTCTCACAAGTATAATTGAAGGGTGATCTTTATTCTTTGCGAATGTGCACAAGTAGCAGATCTCTTCAAAGCTAGGAAGACGATCGAGCGTCCTCCTGAACTGCACACACAACCCCATCAATATGGCATAGCCATTAGGGTGTAGCTGGAAGGGAGAGATAGTCAATCGAAGAAGAAGCTGTCGAAGAAAATCATTAAAGGGAGGAATAGCTCCATTTAAGCACATCTGACAATTAACTGCAATAAAGCCATGAGGTGGCCTATCAGCAGTATCGTTTATCCCTGGAAGCTGGGCATCTGCTTCAGCAATGTCAAACTGAATGCATAACTGATTGAAGACTCTGTGGTTCAAGGAGGTCGAAGTTCTTTCCGGAGGATCAACCAACGGGTTAGCAATTGGAAAAAACTCCCCAGCTTGTCCTGATTCTTCTTGTTGAGAAGTCATTCTACACAAGGAACTGGATATTCAAATACGAAGGTGCACGTTTCCTAAAAGTGTGTGAAGTGTTGTGCAAAACAACTGAAATGACAAGTAAATAAAATTAAACTTGAAATAATACTGATTAATGCACGTCAATTTAGAAAGTTCCAAGGCTTGATATTAAATCAAAGTTAAGTGTAGTATCAATGCAGATGATATTTAGCAATATGTAAGTTTTAACTGTATGAATTTTGCATTGACGCTTCATTTAATCAGTTGAATCGCAATACTTCGCTTTTAACCAAATTCATGCTGTTTTGCTTAAGTAAAATATCAGTTCTTTAATCTAATCCATCACTCGATGTGGGCGGTCGATGATGAGTATATTCGTCCCATTTTTCTGCAAGTGTTGGGTTTAACAGGTTGTTAGCATTAAAGTTAGTATAATCTGCAAAGGAGTACAACAAAGTTCAAATAATTCAAGTTCAAATAGTTCAAGCAAGCTCTTTCAAATTGTACAAGTATTCTAATTTTGTCCATCTCTTAGGTCGTTCAGCGACCTAGCATAGGCCGGAAGTTTCTTAGGTCGCACTGTGCAAATCAAAAATTCATAGGCATCAGGTCAAAATTTGTTCAAGTCCTAACTCGGCCGCGACCAAAAGCCTATGCCGCAAAAGAGTTAAGTCGTAGATCCGAAGGATCCTTAGGTCGTGAAAATTTGTTAAGTCGGTTGGTTTGCTAGGTCGGCCAGGTTTCTTAGGTCGCGAACATTTTTAAGATCCTCAGATCTACTAAGTCGCTGACTTCCTCTCCACGCAATAGCTCATCATCTCGTTAAACCGTGACCCAATAACCCGTTATCATCTATACACTGAAATCCACCACTTCCTCAGTGGAATCTGTTATTTTCCCACACCATCGAATCGCCCAAGACAGATTCAAATCATATCAGATCCATCGTAAATCCAACACATAGCTGAGCCCTCGTGAAGCACAACAGCATAGCTAATGGCGATTGGAAATCAATCGCAACATGGCTCGAGAGTGTAACGCGATGTATGAAGTCGAATTGAGATCAGAGGATGGGGATTCACGATTTGGTGGCGATTATGGTTGGATAAAGATTGAATTCACTTACGTAATATGTTGGTAAAGATGAATTGACAACTAAACAAGATTGGATTCGCCCTTGGAAGTTCGAAGATTCGTCAATGGCAGAGCTAGAAATCGGAGCAGTAAGGTAAGGAAGAAGCAGCGACCTAACAATTTATATGGGGCAAAAAGAAGAAGACGAATAGGCACACGAGTTAGCACATGTTTTAGGTCGCTCACGACCTAGCAGAGTTAGATCGAAGCACACGACCTATGACATAGACCTGTACTTCGAGGGGCAAGTGTTAACTCCTCTATTTGAAGCGGCCTAAAACATAAGTGACCTAAAATCTCAAGCGACCTAGCGACCTAAAGTTCCTAGCGACCTAAAATTCCTAGCGACCTAAAGTCCTAAGCAACCCAGCGACCTAACTCCTGAAAGAAGCTTAGCGACCTAAAAGCCCGAACGACTTAACGACCTAAAGGTTATCGCGACTTAGCAACCTAAAAGAACTAAAGAGCTACCGACCTAAAGTTCCTAGCGACCTAAAGTCCTAAGCAACCCAGCGACCTAACTCCTGAAAGAAGCTTAGCGACCTAAAAGCCCGAACGACTTAACGACCTAAAGGTTATCGCGACTTAGCGACCTAAAAGAACTAAAGAGCTAGCGACCTAAAGTCCTAAGCGACCTAGCGACCTAAAGTCTCCAACTATAAGTCGAACCAACTTAAGTCGCTAAATCAGCTTTCTCAACATGGTTAAGTCGTTGGCGAACCTTTCAAGCTATAAGGTCATGTCTTCTAAACCGCTGGCGACCCACGACCTAACTAAGGTCGCACGCGACCTTAGACCTACCTTAGGTCGTTCACGACCTATGACTTGTCAATATGTTCAAATGGTCGAGTGTAGCTAAGTTGTAACACATACTCCCTAGGTCGCCTACGACCTACGACCTACCTTAGGTCGTTCACGACCTATGACTCACCCCTGAAGTTTCCTATAAATACCCCAGCTATTCCAATGAGAAAAGGACTTTTGGATCATTCTCCAGAGCGCCAATACTTTGCTATTTTCTCTACTCATCCGACACTTCAAACACCGAAGACGTTTCAACGAACTTCAAGAGGAGATCTAACACATTCAACATGAATTCGAAAGACTCTTCTACATCAAAGTTCTAGTTTCACGACTAAAGTGTGTTGTATTCGAAGTGTATTGTAAAAGTTGTAACCGAATCAGCAATAAAGAAGATTAAAGTGGACGTAGGCTGAATATTAAGCCGAACCACTATAAAACTGTTGTCTTTTACTGCTTTTATGTGATTTCTCAGCTTATATTCTATTCCCGCCAAAAGCGGGTGGTGCTTTCACTTTTTCTTTACAGACACCTCGGTGTTAGCGTTCAATTTTTTACGTTAACACATATCTTCATCATTTCTTAAATGAATTTGACGATCCACCCCTTAAACAACCGTATGAATGAGCACTACAATCTAGAAATGAAGTTTGAGAGAAATACGAAGGTCTATGGCTAGAAATTTTGGAGAACAACGAAGGCAAAAAACCATCTTAAGCATTTCGATGAGTGAACTACACCTGAATCTTCGTATATGCAATTTTAATGTTACAATATGATCTATAGGCTATGCTTAGAGTAGTACCTCATCTATGTAGACTAAATTTTGAATTAATGAGGGATTTGGGTTAACTAAAGTACTAGGAATTAGGTATCGGGCAATATTTGTAAACCTAAAAACAATCCCCTTAAATCATTGATATAATCGGACTTAGGAGTGTGTAACTAGGGTCTAGGAATGTTATACGACGATATGTGGCAAGGTAGTGACGATTAGAGGTGAGAAACAGAGGCAAAACGCAAAAATATATGAACTAAGGAACTTATAGGGAACGTGTACATCGGTCCACCTATGGACATGACTGGTCCACCTTTGGGCAGCATTCCTGCCAGATTGAACGTTGGCCGTAAGGTCTATATAAATATTAATTAACCGATTTGATTCCTGTTTTCTCTTGCATTATTAAGGGTGATCCAATACGGAACAATATGAATATGGTGATAAGGAATAAGTGAATACATGATATGGTTTTTGGTTATTAATTGAAGTGATATATATATATATATATATATATATATATATATATAATATAATGATTTCAGATATGCTGGTGAATGCGGAAGGGAATGAGACTAGGACGCTGGTTAAATGTCCTAGAATGTATACGTAGAATATGTAACGAACCCGTGACATAGGAAGTTGTCTAGGTAGATTATGTGACGAGAACTTATGGTACAAGGAGTTGTCAAGGTAGATTATGTGACGAGAACCCGTGATGCAAGGAGTTGTCCACATAGATTATGTGATGAGAACCCATGGCATAAGAAGTTGTCCAAGTAGATTGCATGATGGCAGACAATAGGCTCCCTGGATGGTCAAGGGTTCGGTCTGGGGGTGATTTTATATTATACGATACGGCTAGATACATGATTTTTAGGTTTGGAAGATGACTGGACGTGTGGTTGCCGACCGATAGACTCATATCATATTATAATATTAATTTTATATCATACTTAGACTAGAGTATAGTCCACTTACCAGACTTATGCCTGACGCACTCCTATTTTTTCCCTTATATATATATACTCAGGTTATGGAATTTAAAGACAACATGGTATCAGAGACAATGGTTGATTCGAGTACATTTAATATGATGAAGTTAAGTGTTGTACCTAGATTTGACTCTTTGTGTGTGGGTTTGTATTATACCTGTATTTCCTTAGACATATGCATATGACATTTCAGAGTGTTATAGTGATGTGACTATGTTATTGACTATGTGTTATATTTAATTCATTCCATTGAGAGACTCTGAAAGTAGATAGTATTAGTCAGAATTGTATCTGATATGTGTCAGTGACTGTGACCTTATCTATATTTTATCTTACGCCAATGACTTGTCTTTTCAGTTCTCGGGTGCTGACGTCGGTTCGTGCGTTGGATCTGGGTGTCGAAAAGACGGATTGTTACAAGAATTTTTGTTCCTTGCCTATAAAATTAATGTTAGTTTAAAATTTGAAGTCTTACTTCTATGGGTTTAGTTGTAAAATTCATAAATATATGTACTCATATGCTTGTTTGAGTTAAGTGTAGGTATTTGATGGCTCTTGACATGCTTTTGATGCTTTTCATATCCATGTTTCTTTGAAAAGTTAGCGAAATCGCAAGTATGCTGAAAGGTATGTTTTAATGCTTAATAGGGGTGTGTGCAATGTGACATACACACTTAATAAGATACATATATAAGTAAATATTTGGATAGTTTCCCGATGCGGGTGTTTGTGATAGATATATTGTGATTCTGATCATGTTTCGATCGTGTATATGTATTTCTCGTGTTTGAGATTTTTCTAGATGCTAGCCACGCAAATGAGACGCTTGAAAAAAATTCGAAAATTTAGACACTTAGAATACTTTTGATAAGAAATATTAGAAATTTTATTCTAATGTAGATACTTCATTTTTCAATTTTTTCCATATTCATATTTATATTCAATTCTAGTGGAAATATTCGTTCATTTACAGGTGAGAGAATGAAAGGTTTGGGATATATCTTTTTTTAATTGCAAACAACTAGCTACTTGTTTTTGTTGTATGTTTGCAATAGAATATTATGTAGCTAAAACCATGGGATCTTATGTGAATGAATATTTGGTTCCGTTTAATACATTGTGTTATATCTTTATGTTTAATATTTTCTATGATTTTCATCATCTAAATGAATTTAAGTGCTAGAAATATTCTTAATGCAGCATTTTGGTATGTATTGACTACCGTGATTTATAAGGATGCAGCAGATTTTAAAAATGCAAAAAATAAACCATTGCACTTAAAAAACGTTATAAAAACCTTACAAGAAAACCATTATCGAAAGTAAAAAAATATAGTGCTTCTTGTGTTACGAATAACTCAGTACCTATTATAACATGTCGATATACAGCCATTATTAGACCGCCATAAAAAACTTACAACATTGGACATAAAGCGCTATAAAAAATGATTTTTTATAGCGATTTTTTGTGCTATAAATAAGCCATTGTTATTTATAACATGTGTATACAACGTTTACTGAACCGCTATAATTACCATTTATAGCATTTTTAGGCCACTATTCATTACTCTTTTTGTTGTAGTGAACACGTGGTTTTTCCTTGGATTTCTCGTGTGCCCTTTCGAGTAGTTTGAGAAAGGCAGGTTTTCGTTAATGTTTATTGGAATTTGAGGAGATGAACTGGATGTTTCACCTATCATGGAATTCTTATTTCTACTGCATTGATACGAACTTTGTTTTTGTATCCATCAGAACCTATCGATACGAACGATCATTTCGTATCCATTTGTGACCATCGATGCGAATGAGCATTTTGTATCCATCAAGTCGACCCGCATCGATATAAAAAACTACTTTTCAACCTTTTACATCGATTCAGGAGAGGATCGATACAAGAGGGTAGTCAAAAACAGTCATCAAGCGTTGTTTCAACTCAAATTTCACGTCGGTTCAGGAGAGGATCGATATAGAATTCAATATAAGATAAACTGACAACGACTCATGAACGTCAGCGAGAGTCAGATTAACATATATGCATGAATGTTGGACTAATATTCAATATTCCAGATTTTCAGGAATCAGAAACACATCCAATAACGATTACAACAACGAACGGGTAACCACTAGCATACAGCAATCAGTTGCAACAAATACATGGTACATCAGTCGACAGTCAACAGTTTACATTATCAAGAAGAACGGTCGAAGGTCACAGCTTCCACCGAAAAGACAATAACTATTCAGAGTAAGGATAACAGTATTTCAAAGCACGTCATGTTCCCACAAGACGTACTTTGGGGGGAAATGTTATTCCGCCTTTTGGCAAGGCCGTAACACCAAGGAATTGACTAGTAACCAATGACGGTCCATCCTAGAGATCAGTTATACACGGGCTCACTACGGATATCGATGAATTTTGTCCGAGTCCGGATCGAGCCAAAATTGGTAGGACATGACAAGCTAAGCCATGCGAGCAAACGTTCCAAGTTTCAAGTCAATCCGAGTTCATATACTCAAGTTATGATGGATGCGAGTTGAAGGGAAAGGCCATGTTTTTGTATCCATCAGTGAGCCCCATTTCGTATCCATCATGGAAACCTCTCTTCGAATCCATCTGGGCAGAGCAAATCGAATCCATCAAGTTTCTCCTACTTCAAATCCATAACTGTTGCTAGACTTCGTATCCACTACATTCGCATCAGAAAGGAATTAGCCTCACGCCTGCATGGTTCGTATCCATCAAGTTGAAGTCCTTCGAATCCATCAAGTACAGTCATTTCGTATCGATCGACTGAAGCACATCATGATCGATACGAACGAAACCTCACTCGAATCCAGATGTTATTGATACCTTCGAATCCATCGAGTCAAGGCGGCGAAGTCTCCGGGACGACTCGATCAAACTGGTGAAAAAAGCGGATCGATGCGAAGTTCGCGCTCCACGTCGTCCCAAAGTCACATGCTAGCATGGATTCGAAGAGATGGATACAAACCGATCGATTCAAACGGGGCGAGCAGTTCAAAAAACACTATTTCGAATCGATGATATCTCACGATCCATAAGTCCAAATTCTATGAAATTTTCACAGAAGCTTACGTACATGTTGAAGAATGTACACACCAAATTTCAGCTCGATTGGATGATTTCTTTGATCGATTCGAATTGAGTTCGAATCGATCCCGAAGCGGGCCCAGATTTCCTGGACGCGGGCGTGTGGGCCCCCTCACGTGCCAGAAGTGGTCAACCGAAATTTCAGCAAAATATCAGCCTCCTACACCTATAAATAGAGCCTCAGAGCCTACAGAAGAAGGATCTTTTGATTCTAAAGCACCCAAACTCTGCCGGATTGAGATTTGCATCTGATTCTTACTGTGGAATTCGAATTCCAAACTGTAATCTACTGTTGTTCGCTGTAATCACCTGTAATCATTGAAAGAGAATCAATAAAATCATCAAAACTTCATAGTGGACGTAGGCAACACGCCGAACCACTCTAAATTGCTTTTCTGCGTATTTACAATTCTGTTTATTGGAGTTTTTGTTAGATAATCTTCATTTTCAATTTATTTTCCTCACTTTTATCTCTTCAAAAACTTCCGAAGAGTGTTGTGCCCATTTTTGGTACAAACACTTTGGTGCTTTCATTGAGAGAAAACTCAACTTTTCTCCTGCTCTGTGGATCTACTACCATTGTTGGATTGCAAAAATCTAAGGAGGAGATCCAGATCTGTCGTCAAGTGGTTCCATCTATTCAATTCAGATTGCTCTAGATATAAGAGGAACTGCATTCATCAATCATTAAATTTATATCCACATTTTCGTATCTATGAAATAACTCTGAAATGTTATCCATCTTAGAGTGATATTTTGTTATTGACTTTTAATATTATATTTTATCGTTCCGCTGTGAGATTCTTATAGTGTTCCTTCTTTCTTGTTCTATTTTTTTCTTTTATTTTACCCTAACAATATGTCTTTCCAGCACTTAAGTGCTCGGCACATGAGTTCCATTAATGTATTAGTGTTGACATTTGAGGATCGAAAAGACATATTGTTGCATATGTTGTATAGATTGTCATGCTCTTTTTCCTTGCTACTCTAGCAAGTTTTTTAAGGAGGCAGAGTCTTTGTTGTTCTTTAATGTTATTAATAAAGACTCATTTTTTCATATATATATATATATATAACGTAATTATTGTAGTTATTTATTTTTCTTAAAATTGTTAATGATAAATTATACCAAAAATTCAAATTAATTAGAATATTCAATTAAAATTTATCATTATTATAATTTATTAAATTTAATTAGTTAAAATTTAATTAACTAAAATCTGTACATATATTGACATGTGCACATAAACAAACTATAACTGTTGTGGTTGATTAACCTTTTTAAATAGTTTAAGATGAGTAATATAAAAATTGATATAAAATAAATTAAATATGATTTAATTAAGAAGAATCAGATAAATAATATTTAATCCATAAGATACATATATATTGTATAAGTGAATTAAATTATAAGAGTTATAAACAAATAAAAAATTATATAACTATATATGTATACCATATATGTGGAATTGAAATAAACCCAAAATAGATTCAAATAATAAATACATATGTATAGTACGTATACCATGATTACAGGTGTATCAAACATTGGAATCATGAGGTATTTTATAAAAAATACATTATTCCGTAAATCGATATCACTCAATATAAATATATTAAATATTACTAATATTTAATATATAATGTTGCCCTTTATTAATATGTTACTTTCATACTCTCTAATTATTGAGAAAATAAAGTTAGTGATGTTATGTGTAGTAATATTGATATATTGTTAGATGAGGTAAGATACATGCATATATTTGTTGAGCAAACACAAGGTATGTGCATTATACTTAGGTCATCGTGAAATGGTGGGTATAAATGAATAATTTCTTTCAATATGTTGAGCAGACTTAAGGTCGGGACTGAGATTAGGATAAGGTCCATGTATTAGGAGTTGTATATGATACAATCGATAAAGTGTTATCCATCACTTGCTGCCCTATGATTTGTTAAACAAACTCAAGGTCGCAGTCCCATGGTAAGAGAGTCCTAACACCCATTAGAGAAATTAAAACATTTCTATATTTCTCTTAGGGTTTTAAGAAACATAAAAGTCTAGTGGGAGCTTTACTATAAATATTAACCTTTCTAATATTGTAAGCGTATATGTCATACAAGTTGATATAATCTAATTTAACAAATTTGTGCAACTAATATAATTAATAAAATGTTTATCGGTTAAATTATATAATTGAACTGAATTAAGATTAAAATTGAAGAATAAAATATACTTACCAAAAAATATTTTTACATGTTTTCACTTCAAAATCCATGCAAAAACCAATTTATAAAACTGCTAAAACATTCATGCCTCGATCGGTTAAGTGTTTTTTTGTCCAAGACTGTGTATTGTCTCCTATTAGTTTTGCACTCTAAAGAAAGATAAGATGTGGATATTGACTCATATTCGATCACATATAAATTTTATATGGTGAATATTTGTTATTTGTAATGTACAAAACATCAATGAAATTATTTCATTCGAAATAAGCAAGCAAACCATCATACGAGATCATGTATTGAATATGATTGATTACAATAAAAACCTTGTTGTGTTAAATATAGCACTGGACCAAGAGCTACAAGATGTAGTGAGAAATTAGATCATTGAAATGTCAGTTTGATCAATTTACTAATGTAGCTTATCTGATATTCTTAAATGTTAGGTATGACCGAATGCATTTTTTAAAGAATTCTTAAGATCTTGTAGTAAGGGTTTCCTTTTGGATGGTTCGATCATTTCGAAGGAAAACAAATGTACGAGAGTGGATGTAACTTAAGGCACGATTAGGATGGAAAGAGTGAATGTTCACTTCTGCTTCATGAAGAAACATCAGAAATGAGAATTGTATACAATATTAAAAGATAATTAATATGGAATAAGAATTTGTTTTCTATTCTAAATGTATTTTCATCTAAAAAAATTATTTTCCATTAAATTTTTTTCTTCAAGTTCAAGATAATTGATTTGAAACTTACGACTGTAAATTAGTTATGGTGAATAAAATAAAATCTCATAGTAATTAGTCGAGTGGAGCTTCGTATTTCGTACGATGTTATAATGATGGAAATAGTGGCAACATACCTTATAACACTTCTTAGTCAATGCATCATGTTATGGAAATTGTTCTCATGAGCACACCAAATATTATTTATGAAATAATAATTGTTTTTAGTCTTAACTAAAAATAGACATAGTTTTAATTCAGTATGAATACTGTAAATATTCATTATAAGATAAAGCTATAATAATGACATCTAATATCATAACAAAATGACGCATTAGAAATACAAATGCATCTAAAATTTTACAATTATTTTGGAATTATGAACTAAGCTATACTTTTAAGAAATAATTCTTTAATCATGTGTTTATATATGAATCATATGATTCTGATGAACTATATCTCAAACGATTAAGGGCAAAGCACCTATTCAGTGGGAGCAACATAAGAGTAGGTGAGCTTTTAAGATTGAGACATATGGATGTTTGTAATCATAGATGTAATGATACCAAAATGGTTCCACGTACTTTGTTAAATTCATCAATGAGTTATCATAAATCTAAAAATATGTGCTTGATATACTTAAAGTATGTCTATAATAAGTTCATAGAATATAAAATAGAAGTAAATAACGTGCATCAGAAAATAAAGTGATTTGATTTGATCGAATAGGCGAGTGTATTGGAAAGGAGTTCCACTTAAAAACAAATAAGATCCAATTAAAAAACCTAGTCCTCCTTACGAGACATAATAATGTATCGACAAGGAGGAAGCAGATTGGATAAGTGAGGACAGATAATGAGTGAAGTTGAGTTAACTTTTTTCAATAAGGTCATATACTTAATACTAAGCACATAATGTTAAATTTGATTTAATCTAAATCAAAGTCCACAAATCATACAAGTTAAGAGGTGAGGAAACAGCCTCTATATATACTAGGTAAATCAGTTGATAGGCCGTGTTAGTCGAGGGATTGCACATAATACTTGTTCGTTAGGTGTATTGTGTGGACCACCCCAAGTGAGTTTGGGACTTATCAATATTGATTAACTAATTTGTGTTATGAACACAAGTTTAGTCAACTTAAAAGTCAAACGGGTTTTGTACACACACATAGATATATATATATATAGGTAATTTATAAATGCTTATGAATACCTATTTCATGCACTAAGAGACGCCAACTTTAGGATGAAGGAATTTCTTTTAGAAATTTGGGTAGTAAACTGGATGCAGATATGATCCAAAGATAAAACTAATTACAAAAGATGAAATGAAATTGACCAAGCCTAAATGGACATAACTAATTAGAATGCCTAAATGAACCAAGGAATTTGCATTTGGATTATAAAGTTGAATATGCACGATACTGGAATTTTGATTAGTACCAAATTTCATAAGTCTGAAATGATACAGTTTTGACGAAGAGAATTATGTAAATAATCATCACTATCAAGTACCACTTTTAATAAGTAAAATTATATTTCACCAAAAAGATGGGTAAACTATAAATTCAGCCCAAATATCACACACTAGCTAAGGTGACGTGTGAATCTTAATTTTTCAGATTGTTCAATATTAATTGCTGACTGAATTTACACCTTTGAGTCGCACAACCGTAATAATAAATACTCTAGATAAACCACACGATTTAATTAACTTATAAATTGTTGCAAATTAATTAAGATAATAAATATTTATGAAATATTTATTATTAAACTTTATTTGATTTGTTTGAATACCATTAGCGTTTAATAAAGCTTGTATATAAAAGTTATAAATGAGCGTATTGATAAACAGTATCGATGAAATTTTTTAAATTGGATTTAAATTGATTAATTGCTAAGTTATTTTGAGAATTTTTTCCTTAACGCCCAATGAAATAAGTTTCAAATGCAAAATCCAAAGGAGAAATTAAATCTCCGTCCTTTACTCCTCTTTTTGACTCACTTTAATCTCATTTATGAATTGACTTTTTCCCTTTTATCTTAATTCTATTTCTTCTGCCTAAAATATGAAGAGGAGGGAAACGATTTGACTAGATTTAATTAGGAATTAAATAGAGAGGTTTTAAAGGAGAAAATTGAAAGGTTTTAATGTTTCCTTTATAGCATATTCTCTCTTATTCAATCCGTTATTCTTTTCTTGACAAAAAATCTCATCTTCTTTCTCTTGCTCTCATCTTCTCCCATAAAGGCCTCCTTGAATACACTACTCATATGTTGCAGTTGCACTATACAGACATAAATGCATTTATACATTCATTATTATATATTTGAACTCAAATTAAATTTAAAACTCCTTTTACTTCTGAAATTAAAAAAAATATTGATTTTATTTAAAGGTACTTAGAAAAGTTCTAAATGAATTTAGGCTTCATAGACCCATTAAAGATCCAATAAAATAATTTTTTTTTGAAATTTACCTTTTAACCTTACCACGGGCTGGCCTAGTTCTTTCATACTTCACCTTTCGGGCCAGACCAATAGCTAAGGAGGGTAGAGTACTTGATTACCCAAACCCAACATTCGACACTACTTTTCTAGACACCCAATTAAATGGGTAGACTTCAATAAGTTAACCTTAATGTTGCTAATTTAGACCGCATGGACTATTGGGCTCTGATACAATTATTTGAACCGGGCCAACATGCAACGAGTAAATGAGTGAATTTCAAAAGAATTACCATTTTAGATCTTATTGAACCTATGAAGTTTAAATTGATTCAAATCTAATCTAAATAATTTTAAATAAAATCTTTATTTTATTTAATGATTAATATAAAGATTTAATTTGTGTGTATACATATATAATATGTAAAGTGTATATGTGTACCAAATACGCATACATTTAAGTGTACGTGCAACGTATAGATGTTTATATGGTTTAATGTGCTAAGAATATTTAAATGTTGGGATTTATGCTACAACGGACAAATTTGTCTATTTATATACGTATATGTTTTCCATATGTAATTTATTATTATATACATATCATACACACGCGCGCGCACACACACAAATATATATATATATATATGCACGCGCGCGCACGCACACACACTATATATATGCACACGCACACACAAATATATATATGTTAATGTATTTATTAAATGATTTTGACCGATTCAAAACAATTCAAATTAATAGCTGAAAATATCTAAAGGTAGATTTAAATTTAAAACAAATCTAAAACTATGACAAAGTCTATTTACATTTAAAACTCAAATTTCAAGAGTTATTTTTCTAAATATATATACATACACACATTAATATACATATACATATATATGAAATTTATTTTTGAAATTTTTTCGAAAATGTTAATTAATAATTATTTATAATTATAAATGTTGATTAATAAATATAAATAAATTTTTGTGTATATATTTTTATTAATTAATAATTATTTATAAAACATTAATTAATATAATTTTATTTCTAAAATGTTAATTAATAAATATTTAAATTCTTTCTTGTTCGAAGCATTTTAAACAAAATCAATTTTTTTAATTTAAATCTATGTGGATTTAAACTTTAACGTAATTTTTTAAATATAAAATATGTAAGAATTTTATACATAATAATATTTAAGAATTTTATATATAATAATATTTTTTAAACTTTAAAAATCCATGAGTGTTTTATTTGTAAAGTATGTTTATATATTAATAAATCTTATTCAATACATACTGGTTTAAAAATGTTTTAAATATATTTATAAAAATTAATTTCATATTTCCTTTCAGATTTAATTTTTTTTTGAAATGGTGCTTTATATTTAAGATGACACTAGGACAATATATCACATGTCAATAAACGTTCGAATCACGTTACGTAAGTTTTGAACTTATGACCTCTCGCAACAAAGGTGAATCACTTAACCACTAAGATTAATTTCCTTTCAGATTTAATTTCCTTTTAGATTTAATTATTATATATATATGTGAATGTTTGTAATATAAATTCCATAAGGAATATTATATATGTATGTATATACATAGATTAATTTTAAAATTGTTTTAATTCATTTTAAATTTCAAGAAAAAAATTATATTTAAAAAAATGGTTGAAAGGAATTACACATTGATATATTAATATTTTTTATATTAAATAAGTGTGTATTTTATATTAATTTAACAACAAACAAATATATAAACTTGTGATAAGATATGGTTATATTCTACCTATATGTATGTGTGTAATGACCCAAGATTTTAGGAATTTATTTTGACAAATATAAGTGAATTCAAAATAATTTTTGAATTAAATTTTGGAAGGAGATTGTTATGGCTTGATAGTGTATCAGTATGTGTGTACATGTGTGCACAGGGTATACACATGAACTAAAGCTAAAAATCTCTGAACTTTAAGAATAAATACATATTGATATGTATGGGAATATATATATATATATATATTAAATCTTTAAAAAGCTGAATGCATAAGTAAATATAAATATATGTATGCTACTGAATATTTTCTTAAGTATACATGTGCATGTGTGTGTCAGTATAGAATGATGCATAAATATATGGGGGGATGTACTAATTATTTCAGTAAGACTTACATACAAATATATATGTGTTAATAAAATACTAGAGTTTAAACTAGTGAAATAAAATATACAGACACAATTTTAATATAAGCAGAAATCAAAAGAAAGAAGATATAAAAAGAACTAATCCTCTTATAAATAAATAAAGGAAGTACATGCCATTTACATGAAAGCTAAAAATAGAAAAAAATAAGAGAAAACAGAGAAATGTTGCTATAGGCAGAATTAGGAAGTGTATTAAATAAATAACAAAACCAAGTCACATTTTTAGCATGATTGTAGACAAGGGGAAAAGTATTTTCTGAAAAGCAATTTCTGAAAGAAAAATGTAACCACTTTTCTCTTCACCCAAATTAAGCCGGGAAGGGGTAAAACTTTGGGTTAAAATGCAGATGACATGATTTTCTGGTGGGCAAAAATGGCTTTAGCCAATACCCAAAAACCCTAAGAGAGACCCTGCATATATATACATGTATATGCAGCAGCCTCCTCTTCTCCTCAGAAAAGAATTTTGAAAAAAAAAGAAGAAGAAAAACAATACCACAGAAATCATAAGACAAGAGAAGAAGGAGAGCTTGAGGATAAGAGCAGGAGTTCATCAATTAATTAAGGAAACAAAGGAGAGAGCTAGGTGAGAAAACTCACTCAAAAATCTAAGGCAATAAGTCCTAATGTAGGCAGCCAGATAAAAAGTATTTTTATTCAAAGAGTATTTTCATATATAAATGTTTATCTGTGAATCTAAACCTGAATATGTTTTGATTTTCTTTGGTTGATCATTTGTTTTATTATAACAAAGTCTATGTGTTGTTAGCATACATGTCTGTTTTATACACTCAGATCTCTGATATGTTAATGTTTAGGGATATAAATAAATACCTAGAAAATAAAATGTTGAGAATAGGCAAGTAGTATTGGTTTTGGCTCAACCCAGAAAGATGTAAATAATGTTGAGCTGCAATATACTCATGTATAAGTGCTGAGGCTTGAAATAGAAAGGAATTAGGGGTGCAATAGGGTTGCCTATGTGCTGATGCTCCTGATTCAATAAAATGCATAGCAAACAAGATTTTGTGATTCAGTGAAACCAGATTATTCTGAGTTTAACTCAAGCACAAATGTTTGCAAAAGAAAAACTCTCTCAGAGATCATAAGCCAATGTTAGTTGCCTAAACTCCTTTTAAAATACCAAGATGAATATATGTATATGCAGAACCTTATTTTGTAATCACCATTGGTTGTTTGCTTGTTTACCTCTGTATGGTCATGAATAATATGAGATGCCATGTTATGGATGTTTTAACTAATAAAATGAATCACTGAATGGTTTTGCCATGAATAATCAAAAGAGCTATTATTAACTTAAACCTGATTAGGAAATTGGGGTCAAGAACACTGCAGGAATGACTTGTGTGCTTGAGTAACATAAGTTGACACATGGCTTGTTTAAGTCCTGAGATCTTTGTGTAATGGAGTGAATTAGTTCATTACAGTGTGTCCATTGATTCATAAATATTGCAGATGAGACCAAGGATAGATAAATATACCAAGGAGATAATACTTGAGCAGTTGAGAAAACTAGAGTTTTTCCCAGATTTGAAATATGAGGATTGAATAAGTGATTTAACTCATATTAGTTATTTTCCTGTTTGGTATGAATGATTGTTTGTCTATGATTGAGTTGTATGCTTGAATATATGTGCCATATTCATATGTGTAGTCTCTGGAAAGAAAGTTAAAGTGTGCACATGCACAATGAAACAGAGCATGCACACAAGTATTTACCTGATTCCAAAGGACAGAACCTTATGTATTTGTACTTAACTTGATTTTAACCTAATTAACAAATTGCTTTTGTGAATTTTCTCATACCAGACATGTGTCTGACCCTAGTGTGCTAATGGCATCTGGGGTGTCTCATTTAAAATGAGGCAGTTTCAAATGCTTTTTCAGGGATTGCAGCAACTAAATAGGAGTAGGAGCAAGGCCTTGAGAAGAAGATATAGCATGCTAAAATTTAGTTAGATAAGAGCCTAAATGTTGAAATCTGCATGTATTGACAATTTAAATTGCTACTTGTATTAAGTGTTGAATATTGGATGGATATTTTGTTAGGCATTTTGTTAAGAGATTGATCTGTATCTGGAAACTATGAACTAAGTTAAATATCTGTTATGTTTAAAAAGGATTTTTGATCAAACCTTGTAAGTGGACTTAGCAAGAACACCATGTTAAAAATTGAATGATTACATTTTATAAATGTATTAGTCAATCTTGAGTCTTTGAAAAGGATTTAAGTTTTGGAAAATCAGGATAGTTGGTTTTCAGAAAATTAAATGGTTTTATCTTCTACTATGGCATATGTATATAAAAGAACTAGGCATAGGTTGAATGTTTTTATTTAGTTGCAAGGTTTCCATAATTAAACTTGTTCCATACAAATGTTCCCTGTCCTATTTTAATTAAAGTAAGGATCTGTAATAAAGGAAGAGTAAGACAGACCCAAATAGTTGCAGATATATATGCACATAAACATGTTTAAGTGCAAATTTTACCACACCTTTTCCCTTTGCACTTGTAATAGGAATCTGAAGTTCACTCAGACTTTAACCAAATGTGTTTTAAATGCCAGACAGACCTTATAAGAAGAAATACAAACCTGAATGATGATAAACACTTCTATCATCCTCAAAACCCAAGAAACCTTACTCTTAATTCATATCAATCCTGAAGCCTTCCAGGTTATAGGGATGGGATTCAATAATGATTAAGCAAGGATTATTGTTTTCTATGATGGATTTTAGGCAAAAATAAAATATATATATGTGCAGATAGGTAGATAACAGATTCTAGACTGCACAAAAGAAAAAAAAAACCAAAAATTGTGTTTGAACCGACCAACATAGCACTCGAACTCGTGACCTTGCATGTATAAGTTAGGCGCGTTTCCATTACGCCTAGATGTTGCTTGTGTTTCCTTAGGATCCACTTTATTTTATACTGATTTTGACACTATTCAGAACTTAACACAAACATCTATATTAAAAGCTTGTTTACTACTGATTATTTCTTGATCACTTCTTAGTTAGTATAAACAGACTAATGTGTATGTTTCCGGTGGATTGTTTGATCAAAAAAAAAAATATGAAATAAATTAGCAATCCAACATCCTCTTGTTTTTTCAAAACTCTGATTCAAACAAGAGAGGCATATACATCCTCACATGTATGTGCTTATCTTTGTGAATGTACTGATATACTTATATTGGTTGATTATTGTGATCCTGGATATATTTTGGTTTATTGTAGAAAGATATTGACCCTGAGAATTATATTTGCAATGGATATATCTATATATCCTCTTTACCAAAAAAAAAATTTCCTTATGAAATTAGAATAGAATATAGGAGGGTCATTTCAGTTGGTATCAGAGCTATGTTATTCAACATAGTAGAAGTAAGGATCAAGTCCTTAGATAGAAATAAAATTAAAAGGAACTAAATATTAAACTAACCAGCTATGTAAATTATTATTAGCAAACTATGGTAGGGAGACCACCAAATCAGGGGGCAGGATCTTCCCATGCACCACCAATGGTCAATCTGCAAGACTTAGTGAGAGCATTTAGGGATGGGGCAGGACAAAGGCAAGAAAATCCCTATGAAGAACTCTCAAAATTGCTTAAGACATATACTCATTTAGGAGGCAAAAGCTTTGAAGGAACAGAGAGTATCATGGAAATTCAAACATGGTTGAGAACATTGGAAAGAATTTTCAATGACATGCAACTTGATGATCAAAGAAAGAGGCAAGTGGCTTCAAGACAGCTAAAAGGAGTAGCTTTAGGCTGGTGGGAAGTAATCATTGCAGGAAGAAATGAGAATGAAATCACTTGGAATCAATTCAAAGAGATGTTGGAAGCAAGGTTTGTACCAGCATCAGCAAAGACTACCTTGTTAGAAGAATTCATTAGACTTAGACAAGGAACCATGACTGTCACAGAATATACTCATAAGTTTGAGGGGCTCTCCACATATGGAGCAATGCTTGTGGCAGATGAGGCATCTAAAAATGATAGGTACATAAAGGGTCTGAACCCAGGACTTAGCAGAGCCATGTTACCCTATGCAGACAAGACTTTTGATCATGTGATAGACTTGGCTTTGAGGTTGGAGCAGCATGACAAGGAAAGGGAGAAGTTCAGAAATTTTAAGAGCAATAATAACAAGAAAGGTAAGGGGAGGTATCACCCTTATGATAAGAAGAAAGAAGAGGCTAGTAACAAAAGCACTGGAGATGTCAAAGCTAAGGAAGACAAGAAGAAAATTGTGTGCCATCAATGTGGAAAGGAAGGGCATATCAAACCAAAATGTCCAGAATTGAAAGGAGGAGCTTTCAAATGCTATCTATGTGGGAAGGAGGGGCATATGAAGAGGAATTGTCCTGAGTATAAACAGCAAGGCAAATTGGCAAATTTGGAAGGAAAAGGAAAAGCCACAGTGGAGAGTAGCACTGTAAACCATAGCCAAGTGGAAGGTACATTACTTATTTGTACCATACCCATAGCAGTAGTATATGATACTGGGGCAACTCACTCCTTAATTTCTTATGAACTGGTTAGAATGCTAAAACTGAATTGCATATTGGTTGAAACCCCATTGCATATACACAGTCCATTGGGGAGTTCTAGTGTTTTAAATATGATTTGTGTGGATGTGGGATTAAACATAGGAGGAAATATTTTTATTTCCAATTTATATGTTTTGAATTACCCAAGCATAGGTGTTATATTGGGGGTAGACTGGTTAAGGCAATTTAAAGCCATAATTAATTTAGACTCATCCACCATATCATTGCAAAATTCTAGAGGCCAGAGAATCACAGTTTTATGTGAGGTAGCTAAGGAAGGAAAACTATATCACTTAGTTGACTCAGAAAAAGATTTCAGTGAATTAACCATTGAAGAAATTCCCATAGTCAATGAATATTTGGATGTGTTTGGTGAGGTCAAGGGTATTCCACACCATAGACCAGTAGAATTCCAAATCAATTTAGTTCCAGGAGCAAGCCCAGTGATTAAAAAGCCAACTAGAATGGGGCCAAATGAACTAAAGGAATTAAAGAAACAGTTAGAAGAGTTGGAAGAAAAGGGTTTTATAAGACCAAGTAATTCTTGCTGGGGAGCACCAGTGGTGTTTGTTAAGAAGCAAGATGGCTCTTTAAGACTCTGCATAGATTATAGAGAATTAAACAAAGTAACTATTAAAAATAAATACCCATTGCCAAGAATAGATGATCTTTTTGATCAATTAGCAGGGGCAAAAGTATTCTCTAGACTAGACTTAGCATCTGGTTTTCATCAAATGAAGGTGGAAGAATCAAGCATCAAGTACACTGCCTTTAACACTAGGTATGGGTTGTATGAATTTTTGGTTATGCCATTTGGCTTGACCAATGCACCATCTTACTTTGTAGATTTAATGAACAGAACCTTTAGAGATTGTTTAGACAAGTTTGTGCTTATTTTCATAGATGACATTTTGATTTATTCCAAGACAGTGGAAGAACATAAGCATCATTTGCACCTGGTTTTGTCTAGGCTAAGGGAAAAAGATTTAAAGGCAAAATTTTCAAAATGTGTGTTTTGGAAGGAGGAAGTACATTTTCTTGGCCATGTTATATCTGCCAAGGGAATTTCTGTGAACCCCAATAAAGTAGTGGCTATCCAAGCATGGAAGAGGCCAAGCACTGTGAGTGAAGTGAGGTCATTTATGGGGATGGCAGGGTATTATAGAAGGTTTATAAAAGATTTTTCAAAAATTTCTACACCACTCACTAACCTAACCAGGAAGAACCAAGCTTTTGTTTGGTCAGAAAAATGTGAAAAGTCTTTTGAACAGTTGAAGGAGGCATTGGTGAATGCTCCAATTCTAAAGGTACCACATGGAAATGAAGAGTTAGTGGTATACACTGATGCTAGTGGATTTGGCTTGGGTGCAGTGTTGATGCAACAAGGCCAAGTCATTGCATATGCATCCAGACAACTAAAACCCCATGAAGTAAGGTATGCCACACATGATCTCGAATTAGCAGCTGTGATTTATGCTTTAAAACTTTGGAGACATTATTTGTTAGGCACTAAGTTTGAACTTTACACTGACCACAAGTCTCTAAAATATTTGTTTTCACAAAAAGATTTGAACATGAGGCAACATAGATGGGTGGAGTTCTTAGCTGCCTATGATTTTGACATACTCTATACACCAGGCAAAGCAAACAAAGTTGCAGATGCTCTAAGTAGACAGCATGCTAAATTGGCTATGATGATGATAGCAGAATTTAAAGATTTGTCTTTGCTAACTGAGTTAGAGATTGAGGAGAATGGTTGTGTGCAGATGCATGGTGCACAAGAAGATAAAGGGAAGTTAAGCTTAATGACACTGCAACCAGATTTAATTTTGAAGGTAGGAAAAATGCAAGAACAAGATGCTCACTTATTAGAGAAGAGAATGCTCCTCTCAAGAGGGGAGGAAGTATTGAATCACCACATTGATAAAAATGGCTATGTAAGATACCAGAATAGGATATGTGTACCAGAGGACATAGAATTGAAGAGGGAGATATTGAATGAATATCACAGAAGTAAATACTCCATACACCCAGGTAACACAAAAATGTATCAAAATTTGAAAAGAGACTTCTGGTGGAAAGGGATGAAATCTGATATAGCCAAGTACATTGCCAAATGTATGACTTGCCAACAAGTCAAGGCTGAAACTCAAAGACCATCAGGGTTGATGCAACCTCTTAGTGTACCACAGTGGAAGTGGGAAGACATATCTATGGACTTCATAGATGGACTGCCTAGATCTAAGAGAGGTAATACAAGCATATGGGTGATAGTGGATAGGCTAACCAAGGTAGCACACTTCATCCCAGTCAAGTCAGAAAGAACAGCACCAAAACTAGCTCAAATTTTTATAAAAGAAGTGGTAAGGTTACATGGCATTCCCAAAACCATTGTGAGTGATAGGGATACCATCTTCACTTCAAAATTCTGGAGAAGCTTTCAAGAAGCAATGGGAAGTGAACTATGTTTAAGTACTGCCTACCATCCTCAATCAGATGGGCAGACTGAGGTGGTAAACAAAGTTTTGGAGGACATGTTGAGGGCATGTATACTGGATTTTGGGGGCAACTGGGAAGATTATCTTCATCTAGTTGAATTTACATACAACAACAGCTACCAAAGCACCATAGGAATGGCTCCATTTGAGGCCTTATATGGTAAACCCTGCTTGTCACCTGTTTGCTGGGTAGAAGCAGGAGAAAGGTCTATTTTAGGACCTGAGTACATACAAGAAACCAAGGAGAAAATTGAGTTGATAAGAAGAAGAATGACTGCAGCTCAAGATAGGCAAAAGAAATTTGCAGACATGAGAAGGAGGCAGGTAGAATATGAAGTGGGAAATTTTGTTTTCATCAAAATCTCACCCATGAAAAATGTGTTGAGGTTTGGAAAACAAGGCAAATTAACCCTAAGATATATTGGACCATACAAAATTTTGGAGAGAATTGGTCCCTTGGCATATAGGTTGGAATTACCAGAAAACATGCAAGGCATACATGATGTTTTTCATGTATCACAATTGAGAAGGTGGGTCCATGACAAGGCAGAAATTCTTGAAACCCCAACCCAAGTGCAGATAAATCCTAATTTGATTTATGAAAAGGATCCAGTGGGAATTTTGGCAAAAGATGTGAAAAAGTTGAGAAATAAGTCTCTGAAACTTGTGAAGGTACAGTGGAGTCTAGATCCTAGTGATTGCACATGGGAATTAGAAGACAAGGTTAGGATAAATTATCCTAAGCTATTTTCAGATTAAGGTAATTCTGATCTTTGATTGTTTTCTTTATTTTGGATGAATATATTTTTAGTTAGTATAGAACTAAGAATCTATTTAGTAGAGAATATACTTGTTCTCTGAATTAAGTTTAAAATTTATTTTAAGCTTAGGAAAATTGTGGGACACAATTTCTAAAAGGAGGGGTGTATGTAATGACCCAAGATTTTAGGAATTTATTTTGACAAATATAAGTGAATTCAAAATAATTTTTGAATTAAATTTTGGAAGGAGATTGTTATGGCTTGATAGTGTATCAGTATGTGTGTACATGTGTGCACAGGGTATACACATGAACTAAAGCTAAAAATCTCTGAACTTTAAGAATAAATACATATTGATATGTATGGGAATATATATATATATATATATATATATTAAATCTTTAAAAAGCTGAATGCATAAGTAAATATAAATATATGTATGCTACTGAATATTTTCTTAAGTATACATGTGCATGTGTGTGTCAGTATAGAATGATGCATAAATATATGGGGGGATGTACTAATTATTTCAGTAAGACTTACATACAAATATATATGTGTTAATAAAATACTAGAGTTTAAACTAGTGAAATAAAATATACAGACACAATTTTAATATAAGCAGAAATCAAAAAAAAGAAGATATAAAAAGAACTAATCCTCTTATAAATAAATAAAGGAAGTACATGCCATTTACATGAAAGCTAAAAATAGAAAAAAATAAGAGAAAACAGAGAAATGTTGCTATAGGCAGAATTAGGAAGTGTATTAAATAAATAACAAAACCAAGTCACATTTTTAGCATGATTGTAGACAAGGGGAAAAGTATTTTCTGAAAAGCAATTTCTGAAAGAAAAATGTAACCACTTTTCTCTTCACCCAAATTAAGCCGGGAAGGGGTAAAACTTTGGGTTAAAATGCAGATGACATGATTTTCTGGTGGGCAAAAATGGCTTTAGCCAATACCCAAAAACCCTAAGAGAGACCCTGCATATATATACATGTATATGCAGCAGCCTCCTCTTCTCCTCGGAAAAGAATTTTGAAAAAAAAAGAAGAAGAAAAACAATACCACAGAAATCATAAGACAAGAGAAGAAGGAGAGCTTGAGGATAAGAGCAGGAGTTCATCAATTAATTAAGGAAACAAAGGAGAGAGCTAGGTGAGAAAACTCACTCAAAAATCTAAGGCAATAAGTCCTAATGTAGGCAGCCAGATAAAAAGTATTTTTATTCAAAGAGTATTTTCATATATAAATGTTTATCTGTGAATCTAAACCTGAATATGTTTTGATTTTCTTTGGTTGATCATTTGTTTTATTATAACAAAGTCTATGTGTTGTTAGCATACATGTCTGTTTTATACACTCAGATCTCTGATATGTTAATGTTTAGGGATATAAATAAATACCTAGAAAATAAAATGTTGAGAATAGGCAAGTAGTATTGGTTTTGGCTCAACCCAGAAAGATGTAAATAATGTTGAGCTGCAATATACTCATGTATAAGTGCTGAGGCTTGAAATAGAAAGGAATTAGGGGTGCAATAGGGTTGCCTATGTGCTGATGCTCCTGATTCAATAAAATGCATAGCAAACAAGATTTTGTGATTCAGTGAAACCAGATTATTCTGAGTTTAACTCAAGCACAAATGTTTGCAAAAGAAAAACTCTCTCAGAGATCATAAGCCAATGTTAGTTGCCTAAACTCCTTTTAAAATACCAAGATGAATATATGTATATGCAGAACCTTATTTTGTAATCACCATTGGTTGTTTGCTTGTTTACCTCTGTATGGTCATGAATAATATGAGATGCCATGTTATGGATGTTTTAACTAATAAAATGAATCACTGAATGGTTTTGCCATGAATAATCAAAAGAGCTATTATTAACTTAAACCTGATTAGGAAATTGGGGTCAAGAACACTGCAGGAATGACTTGTGTGCTTGAGTAACATAAGTTGACACATGGCTTGTTTAAGTCCTGAGATCTTTGTGTAATGGAGTGAATTAGTTCATTACAGTGTGTCCATTGATTCATAAATATTGCAGATGAGACCAAGGATAGATAAATATACCAAGGAGATAATACTTGAGCAGTTGAGAAAACTAGAGTTTTTCCCAGATTTGAAATATGAGGATTGAATAAGTGATTTAACTCATATTAGTTATTTTCCTGTTTGGTATGAATGATTGTTTGTCTATGATTGAGTTGTATGCTTGAATATATGTGCCATATTCATATGTGTAGTCTCTGGAAAGAAAGTTAAAGTGTGCACATGCACAATGAAACAGAGCATGCACACAAGTATTTACCTGATTCCAAAGGACAGAACCTTATGTATTTGTACTTAACTTGATTTTAACCTAATTAACAAATTGCTTTTGTGAATTTTCTCATACCAGACATGTGTCTGACCCTAGTGTGCTAATGGCATCTGGGGTGTCTCATTTAAAATGAGGCAGTTTCAAATGCTTTTTCAGGGATTGCAGCAACTAAATAGGAGTAGGAGCAAGGCCTTGAGAAGAAGATATAGCATGCTAAAATTTAGTTAGATAAGAGCCTAAATGTTGAAATCTGCATGTATTGACAATTTAAATTGCTACTTGTATTAAGTGTTGAATATTGGATGGATATTTTGTTAGGCATTTTGTTAAGAGATTGATCTGTATCTGGAAACTATGAACTAAGTTAAATATCTGTTATGTTTAAAAAGGATTTTTGATCAAACCTTGTAAGTGGACTTAGCAAGAACACCATGTTAAAAATTGAATGATTACATTTTATAAATGTATTAGTCAATCTTGAGTCTTTGAAAAGGATTTAAGTTTTGGAAAATCAGGATAGTTGGTTTTCAGAAAATTAAATGGTTTTATCTTCTACTATGGCATATGTATATAAAAGAACTAGGCATAGGTTGAATGTTTTTATTTGGTTGCAAGGTTTCCATAATTAAACTTGTTCCATACAAATGTTCCCTGTCCTATTTTAATTAAAGTAAGGATCTGTAATAAAGGAAGAGTAAGACAGACCCAAATAGTTGCAGATATATATGCACATAAACATGTTTAAGTGCAAATTTTACCACACCTTTTCCCTTTGCACTTGTAATAGGAATCTGAAGTTCACTCAGACTTTAACCAAATGTGTTTTAAATGCCAGACAGACCTTATAAGAAGAAATACAAACCTGAATGATGATAAACACTTCTATCATCCTCAAAACCCAAGAAACCTTACTCTTAATTCATATCAATCCTGAAGCCTTCCAGGTTATAGGGATGGGATTCAATAATGATTAAGCAAGGATTATTGTTTTCTATGATGGATTTTAGGCAAAAATAAAATATATATATGTGCAGATAGGTAGATAACAGATTCCAGACTGCACAAAAGAAAAAAAAAACCAAAAATTGTGTTTGAACCGACCAGCATAGCACTCGAACTCGTGACCTTGCATGTATAAGTTAGGCGCGTTTCCATTACGCCTAGATGTTGCTTGTGTTTCCTTAGGATCCACTTTATTTTATACTGATTTTGACACTATTCAGAACTTAACACAAACATCTATATTAAAAGCTTGTTTACTACTGATTATTTCTTGATCACTTCTTAGTTAGTATAAACAGACTAATGTGTATGTTTCCAGTGGATTGTTTGATCAAAAAAAAAAATATGAAATAAATTAGCAATCCAACATCCTCTTGTTTTTTCAAAACTCTGATTCAAACAAGAGAGGCATATACATCCTCACATGTATGTGCTTATCTTTGTGAATGTACTGATATACTTATATTGGTTGATTATTGTGATCCTGGATATATTTTGGTTTATTGTAGAAAGATATTGACCCTGAGAATTATATTTGCAATGGATATATCTATATATCCTCTTTACCAAAAAAAAAATTTCCTTATGAAATTAGAATAGAATATAGGAGGGTCATTTCAATGTGATGACATAAATGAACATATATAATAAATGATTAGATATTACCAATATTATGGTCTTGCACCTTGAATGATGAATCAGAATCTCCTTGGATCTAATCCTAACTCTTCTAAAAAAGCTACTAACCAAAAAGATTACCGCACCTTTGTATTGTATTTAGTTTGATTAAAATTTTAAATTGGAAATTAAGAAGTGAGAGGGCTTGAATTTTCGAAAGAACTAGGAGAAAGAGTGACCAAAGGTAAAATAGCAAAATAAGTTGGTTTTAAGTTTAAATAGACAAAAGAAAGGTGGAAAAAGGGGACATAGATTCCCTTTTTACATATTCTCTTTACTAATTCAAAGACAATATTTCAAATAAGTATCTCATTAGCTCTCCCCTTCCCTCAAGCATAGTCAACCACATCAATGGGCATATAGGCCCAAATACATTTCCAAACTCAATCAATATCCTATATCAGTACATACATCTATAACTTATACACACACACACATACACACACACACTTTATTAAATACTGATTCAAATAAATTAAATGATATTTTAGGTTTAATATCTATACTATATTATTATTAGTGAGTTAAATTTCAAGCTCACACAGGCCCCCTTGAAATTTGGCAACTGAACAGTCTCTAAATCTATATTTCCATTCTTTTATTCTTCCTAAGCGTCACATTCTTCCTCTCATCTCCGTAATTGTAGGAAAAACAAAACAACAAAATTTCTTTTCCCTGCTAATGGCCTCTCTTCTCTCATCTTCACTTCTAGACTTCCGATCAAATCAAATAAAATCGAACGTCTAAACCCTAGGCTTTAGTTGACATCCTCAATTCCTTCCCTCTTTCTCCTTTTCATCCACAAACCTTTCCCCTCTTTCGGCCTCTTCTTCTCTCCTCCCAGTTAACGCCGTCCACTGCCGATCGAATACCCTTTCTGTTTCCTATATTTTTTCACCCTCCCGCTTCAGCTTGATCTCCCCTCTTCCTCGCCCTATGCCTAACCCTAGACCTAGGTGTTACCATCCCTGTCGGTTTCGATTTTATGCACTTTGTCGTCCTTCCTCTTAGCTTTTAGCCTCCTTCGCCTCTCTTCTGGAGCGTGGTCGGAATCAATTCAGCGTACGGTTTTCGGCGCGATTGCTGGTCCTTCTACCCATGTAAGAACCCGTTCTTCTTTATTTCTACCGATCGATGTTAGGTTGGTTACGCTCCCGCTCTGTCTAATTTGGTTCGATCTGGATTTTCACTTTACTGTATGAAAAACATGATTATTTTTGGATATTTAGCTGCGTTGTGAAATTTTGCCTTCCTATAGTGATTTTCCCTGGCTTCGAAGTATGCTTCAAACCTGATTTTTTTTCATGGCCTTTGTTTTACAATTCTATTTGCATATGATAAGTAACTTTTTTTGGTTGTTTTCTAGGGATAAATGATTAAAAATACTATTTAAAGGTGGATAAAAATGGATCGATAAATAAAAAGGCCGCTTGCTTACATGTATGTGAAAACTAAAATTAATTTTCGTTCCCAGCTGTTAGAACAATTTAGAGTCATAAATTTCATATTCTATTTAGTGTGTAAATTGACATTTGCTTTCATGTGTTCATTGAATTTGCGTATGGAGTTTAATGAGTAGGGAAAGCATGAGTTCTGCAAATCTCATATTCTATTTTGTTAGAGTAAACTAGAGTATTAACCTAACGCTGATATTTTAAATGATTTTTACCAGAAAAAATGTTGACTAATCATCTAGCGAGGCCTAGGGTAAGTCATTCTGTATTTATGGTTTTTGCAAATTCAATTTTAGGTTTTGAAAATCTCCTTATCATTGAAAAATACGTTACTTGGATTGATACTCAATTGCAATATATTTTGTATACACTTGATCTATTTTATTGTCTAAAAAATATTCTTGATGATATTGGTGCAATTTTGCTTGAATTTGTACGGTGTTGCATTGCCTTTGTGATTTCAAAACCGTACATGTTGTTACTAACAATTGATTGTTGTTTTTCGTTATTTTTTGCAAGTTCAATTTTGGGTTTAGGAAATCTCCTCATCATTTAAAATACATTGATTAGATTGATAGTCAATTGCATTTCATTTTTATACACAGTTGATGTGTTTTATTGTCTAAAAAATCTTCTTGAATGATATTGGTACAATTTTGCTTGGATTTATACCATGTTGCGATATATACTATTCCAGTATGATTTTATGCAGTGATTTTAGGAATATATGAGCTAAATTTTGGTTATTAGGTTGATAAATTTATTCTGATTTCTTCCTTAAAACCTTCCTTTATAGCGGTAGATCTTATTCCAATTTGTACAAAGTTGTTTGGATTATACTGAACAACGCTATTTATTTCCCCCAATTTTGACTCATTATTTCGAACCTTCTAACCTAATCATTCCCATGTGTTATTTGACAATAATATGTCATTGTTTTGGAACTGTCCAATTCACATAGCACTAAAACTTAAATAGTTGATGTATTTTTTTTCCCATCGTTATTATTTCAATCATGGCTTTAGAGTTCCAAATAACCAAAAATGCATGGGTTTACACTATGATCAGTTTCTTCCATTACTTTCATCAGACCATAAATCAGATTCAACCTACCATTTGTTATAAGAAATTCAAGTCAATAAATAATGCAATATTTCATTAATTTCATCGACCGAAATTGGCAACTCGCCCCACACAATATTTTTTTTTGGTCAATTATTATTCAACAAACGCATCTGTTAAAACATAATCAGTAACGGCACATGTTGCTGCATAGCAGTAGGCGGCTGCTACTATGCACAACAGCGCTATGATATCGCATAGCAGCAGAATAACTACTGCTATACACATAAGCACCATGCTGCTGTTAGCATCAGTAGCACAAACAATTGCTATATCCCTTAAAAGAAGAGAAAAAATATGTACTTACATATACGTATAAAAATATTATATATTTGGGGGTGTATTCATTTTTGTTGATAACATGACATGGTTTTTTATTAGTTATCCAGGATTGCTTTTAAAACTTCTTGGTCATCCGATTTTAAATGAAAATGAGATGCATTAAGGTGAACTATTTATTGCATATACTCTCCATAATCCATTAAATGGTAATGCGAGTACATCTAATTTTATGTGTTCAAATTTGTCATATTAAATTTAATGATGTTATGATTTTTGAATTATTTTTCAAAATTATATAATGTCATGTATTGAAGAATTTCCTCCTTTTTTATTTTAAACTTTTTTCTATTTCAACGTAAAGGATACAAAGTATTTGATTTTCAACTTCCTTTTATTTCCAGTATACGGTAATAATAGGCATCCATCTATCACTATCTCAAGCAGGAGAGTCACCTACAATCTCGATAATCTTTGGCTGAATCTCAATGGGTTAGTCTACTATTCAACAACATTGATTTCCGCCATCAGTGAAGGTAAATTCTGCCCAACTTTTTCACTCCACTTTTTTTCATTTTAGCATCATCCGTGGATTTATGTTAGGGGGTTGTTGAGTGTCATTCTTAGCTTCATATGTAAGCCACTTCAATTATAATTTGATTCCTTTAGTTCTCTTTTATTATTTTTTGGCTCATGGTAATATTATGAAGCAAATAATCCTAGGTAGATTTTGTGAGGATTGTGTGATGTATGCAGCAGTTGCTGCTTGGTTTTGTTTTTATCCTACCACCTTTTGTTTTCATTCACTTTTTTTAAAGTGGTCTAATTTGATCTTCAAACTTAATTTGTGGTGAATATATTATTGACTGGTGTAGCTATCCTTTTTTTCCGTTGACGTTCTTCTGATATGAATCATGTGTTTTCAACAATTTTATTTACTCGCATGTATTCATGTTGTTCTTTAAAATTGTTCAGTCTATTAGACTCCAGTTGGAACTTCAAATTAGTTACGTTGTGAAAGAAAAGGTGAGGGAGAGATCTGTTTGTGATCTGTTATGCATTTGATTTTCTATCTCAAATCAAACCCTCATTTCCATTTTTTTTCAAATGCTAGATGACAAGCAATGTTAGATGTGCTTTTCTTGAGATTTCCAACCTTCAAGTTTAATTCTTGCATCCTTCTTTAATCACTGCTAACAATATTCTACAAATTAACTAAATAAACTATCTACTCCTTCTTTTGAAATTAAAATCGTTATTTTATCATTTCTCTATTTTTTTAAATATCCTGCATATTTCACCATCAATATCGTAACCTTAACCATAAAATATCCAGCATCCTAATTTACTAATCTGTTTACAAGATCTTTTATTTATTTGACTTTTTAGGTCAATTTTATGTTCTTTAATCCTTACTTTATGTTCAAATTGATAAAGTATGCTCTGATTTTCATAAATTTATGAAGCACATGTTTCCGTATGAATTTTGATGTTTATTTGGATAATAATATTTATTTGTTTGGAAATTGATGGTATGTTAACATCAGTTTTCCTTTATTTGTTTTAATTTTCATTCTATTAGTTTTTAGTTTGCATCTAATTTTAAATGACGATTACTCATCATAGGAGTTTTAATGAAAGCATCTTTATTTTCAAAACTTAAAAAATAATTTCATTTTTATGATTTCTGCTCCACCTTATTAACCCATCATTAACTTAAAATATTTGAGATTGCATCTAGGCCTAATTTTAATTTTATATCTTTTCTTTTCCCTTTACTTAAATATAAATTTCTCCTTTTTTGTGGTGGTCAAAACTAGCAAAAAATTTGTTGATTGCTTAAGCATATCAGTATTTAAACTATTGGATTTTCCAAATAGAAAAGTTGTTAAAAATAGATTAAAAGAACATTATCCAAAAAAGTTATATTTTATTTGATATGCTCTAGAGTTATCATTACTATTATTTATCTTTTGTTTGTGCAATTTTTTAATGCATCCTTTATTTTCCATCTACTCTATAAGTTTTAACAGTTTGCTAACACTCTTCATAAATCGCTGGCATGAATCTTAGTTACATCAAACGTAAGAAATGCTAAATGCTCTGAACACTAATTTTGGAGTATGAGGATGCTGCCATAATACCAGTTATGCGAAATAGTTCATAATCACGTGAATATATGTCATGCAACACTAACAATTTATATTTAACTTTGCTGGTGGTTTTCAAGACTGTACCATATGAATATGAATACTTTCATTGAGAAACTATTATGAAGTTATTGTTTTCCAAATTCTTTTATAAACCTAAATGCAGTATTGCTTTAATAAATACATAATACAATTGTGACGCTGAGTTAGGGGATCATGCTTCAAAATCTTTAAATGTAGTCTGACTTATTCATATTTGTTGAGTTTTAATTAAATATGAAGTATTTGGAAACTATTAATTAAAAATATCGTGCATTATTTTCCTCTTGAGGATTCTTACATATTGAAAAAATATTTGTTAATATGTACTTTGGAATGCATTCCTAATATTTGAATGATTACTAATACTATAAATGGTTTGTGTATTATATCACAATGCTCTTGAACCAACAGGATATATTAATTAATGTTAAGAATTTCTTTTAGTTTCACTTTGGGTTAATTGATTACAAAATTTCCCTGTTTAATCTATGATCAGTTTCACTTTTCTCTTACTACTAAATTAAACATTTAGCCATATCGTTAACAAATTTGTACATACAGATGAAGCAAATTTAATTATCTACCATGTTATAAAAATATTGAAATTAATTACTTTATTTCTATGCTATAATTAATTTTTCTCTCACATCAATCTTAATTGCAAGTCCTACCTTTTTTTGTTGCTATAATACATTTTATAATGTATGTTTTTTACTTTTGATTTATCGAATTGTAATTTATACAACTGATTGTGAGTTTACTAATATGAGTTGTAAGTTCACCATTTTCTTCATGAAAATAAAGTTCCATACATGCTTTATTTATTTTAAAATGAAAAGGTTTGTTAGATCATTGTTATGTGGCTATTTGTATTGGCTTATTTTTCAAACTTCTTTATTTGTGAAATCTTTCCAAATAAATTGGTAAAAAGGTTGATTCTCATATAATTGAGTTATGTCAGCTTGCAACTGTGTGTGAACTTGATGCATTATTTATGATACTCTTGTGTATGTGTTTATCCAGTTTTCCTTTAATTTATTATTCTATAATAAACTTAAAAGCTGAAACTGAAATAAAAGTTAGTTGGAAAAATAAAACTTATTCCCAAATAGACTTGAATAAATTGGATACAAATATGATTCAAAGATTGCTGCTAGGCTGAAAGCACCGCAGTGCAAAACAAAAACAATGATTAAGTTTTCCAAAATGCGAATGTCTTACTTCATATTTGGGGTTGGTCTGTATCATAATATATTATTTAATATGATATTATGTTTTCCTAATGATATATTTATCCAATGCACACATACAGAATCCATGTAGTTTATCATAATAAAATATTCAAGGGTTATAGTGTAGAGCATTTTTAGTTACATTTTTTTCAATTTAATATTTCTATGTAATAAAATTAGAAGCCGCTTCAATATTATGTTGCATGGTCGTGTTAGGGGCTTCATTCTGGTGGTGTGGGAGTTATCTCAGATCTGATGGTTGTTGTGATCAACATCTCAAGCTGTAGGAACACAAAAGATGTGCCTTTAAATTGGGTAGCTATCTTGTGCTTTATGCACAAGTGCAGTATCTTGCATGTTAGTTGATCTCATCTCTACACTTGGTGGTGGAAACTAGCCTTCTATCTCCATTAAGTAAAAATGGTGTTCATATTGTTCTGGTTCAAGAATTTTAGGTAATAAAACATTAATTTTCAAATGAGTAATTTGGTCGTTAGTAATATGCAGATTGGATAGTGAATAAATTGAGCTTGACTAAACGTGAGATAAAAGTACAACTTAAGAGCTTAAAATATTAGCTACATTGATACTTTTTTAGAACTAATGTCTACACCAATTCCAATCATTGTCAATTTGAGTGATGTTTGTTTTTTCATCTGCTCATATATCAATTTGATGGATAATTCATGCACAAGGATTCTACGATTGTAGTTAAAATACGAAACTTAAGAGTTAAATTTAGGCTACATAGTCAATTTTCTAAACAAGTAACTTAGGAGTAGATACATCAAAAGCTTTTTTTATTTGTTGCAATTTACATATCAATTATGCTAAAAAAATGTTCATGCATGTGGCAGAGTACATTAATTTGACATATGATTTTTTTAAATTATGATTTTTATTTAAGAAATGCATATAAAAAAAAGTTATATATACAAACGTTTCATTGAAATAAGTAATAGCGTTCAAATAAAGTTCTCTATTTAAGCTTACTAAAGGATTGCTATATATTTCTTTTCACAGAATTTGAGTTATTTTTTCTTTGTAAGGGTTATTGGGTAAAGGAACAATAATTAAACATGAAGGTGAGAATGTGATTAATAATCAGCGACGAACATGTATACATTGGTAAAAGAGAGAGAATAATTTTTTTTGAGATATTTTTCCTTTATGGGAATAATAATTATTATTATTATTCTGTATTCTTTTTCCATTTTCCTTTTTTAGGTTTCCTAACCTTTTCACATGAATTGCATAAATCAATCTATATACTATTTATAATATTCAATCGTCATGAATTGTATAAATTCAGGAGAACATCAATTGATGTGATAATATGATGGAGCCATGAATTGCATGAAATTAAATTTGTAGTCTTAAGCTGATACTAATAGAGTTAAATTCATTGGGCTCAATTGGAAAGTAAGGATATGGTGAAGAAACAAGTCACATAATTGTTCAAAACATCAAGTACAATCATAATTTGTTTTGTATGTTGTACCAAATAGTTAATTCAAATCAAATTAACTATAGCTGCCAATGTAGTATATTTACCATTTCCTATATGGACACCGAAGAGAGGAAGAAGGATCAAAAGCATGTACAGACCAATTGATTTAATGCTTGCTTTCAAAGATCCAATTTCAATCACATTTTTGATAGACTACATGGGGTCCAGTGATTCACTTATATACAACTATTGGTTCACTATTTGTATCATTGAACTATAATTTCTTTTCACCAGAATTGAAAACAAGGAAGATTTAATACAAATATAACAAAACATTTATAATTTCATATATATGGGAGTAATCTATACAATATATGGGTTTGAAAATTAATAAAATGTCGGCAACTTAATGCTTTTGGCTTGAAAATTTTATTAATTTTCTTTTTCTGTTGGAACCTAGCTTCAGCCTCTGTAATTTCTTATTCAAAAAACATTTTTTTTATTTTACAGGGTTCCTATTATGACAAGGCATGAAAACTCAATTATTATGTCATTAATACTATAAACTTTAATTAATAAAATGAGTACTTTTGTCCATTACAGGTCCTTTGTCCTACTTTGTACAGGAATCAAAATGATCATGGCGAGCGAACTTGACCAACAATTGACCTATTTGATTGAGCATTTTCAAGCATATTTGATGTTAAGAAACAATAAAAGATCGATGCTTCATTATACATATTCTCTTCTTGGGTTTTGCCCAAAGCAAGCTTAGCCTAAATTAAAATTTTCAAACATTGTTATTACTATATGCACCGCTTGATTGATTTTTGTGATAAAATGAGACATAAAAATGACCTTAGCTTAAATTTGCATTGTTTGAAGATATGTAACTGTATGCGCATTTGTATGTCAACTGTTCCAAATTTATTATTGTCGTCATTGTTGGTGTTATTATTATTGTTAGGCTATTAATATTTTCTTATACAACCATATATTTTTTCCATTTCTGTGTGCGAAGCACGGGTGCACACTAGTTTCATATATATTAAATGGTTTAATTAAATCGTGTGGTTGTTTAGAGTCTTCAACATTTCGATTATGTACAATTGTAGTGGAAAAATTATACTAGGGATAAAATGAGAATATAGCATAAAATAACATAACCATGAAAGAACTATATTCGTGATAAAATTTAATTTTCAGAAAGGGTTTATTATTAGTGGAGGAAAATAAACATTATTTACTCTTATATAACAAAATTCCAGTATTGTTCTAAATTATGTTGAGCAATTATATCTTGCAATTGGGCATATATCGTAACTTTGTTGGTTTGGTTCAATGTAGAACCAATTGATCGATTTTTTATATATATTAAAACCGCTAAAACAAAGGTTAAAACCTATAATTTTATGGTATTAGCGTTGAATAACTGCATAGCTTCTCACTCAAACGTAGATGATCAAACATTGTGGTTGATGACATTAATGCCATAAAGGGAAAGGTAATGATTGAATATTTTTTATGTAATTATTTTGATTGAAACGTTTTGAAAAAAAGAAGAAAAAAGAAGAAGAAGATTGTTTCGGTTGTAGGCCGATTGAATTGTTTACTGGATAAAGCCGTGGAAAATGCTAATTCTCAGCGGAAGCAATTTTGTTACAAGGCCGAATGTACAAGGTCAGAATTGCGGGAGAATGAATCCTACGGCGGAATTCAAGGGGTGGTTCATAACTGGAAGGTTCGTGATCACAGTTTCGAGTCTAGATTTTCGGGCCATGTATCAATTTTGTTCTCTTCACACTAAATAAAGGCTCAATTCTAGTTTCTTTGTAAACAACGGTTTAATTGTAAACTCGATAACAAATAAGGAAATGACGAACATCTTTTGACTGTACTACCTGCTTCCATGGTCATTCACTTTACATTGTTTTTTTACTTTCACAAACAAAGACAAATGTCGGTTTTAGGCTATAAAAAAACATATATCAAGTATTTCAAATTTATTATGAAAATCCATCTATTTTTCCGTATTTTTTGTACTTGCGCATTTTGAAAATGCTTTTTAAATATACTTCCTCACTTTGTAAACACACATGTTCAAATTTGAACCATTTACATTTTTAAAATGTGCATGCACAAAATGCTAAATGTAAAGAAAAATAAAATCTACTGAACTTGAAATAAATTATATTTCACGGAACGACTGTCAACTCTCTAGAATTAAAAGATGATGGAAGAATAATCCTTCCTAAAAAAGTTATAAAAATTAGGTCCACATTTTTAGTTTTTGACTAATTTATGTCACTTTTGCCTTCGATTTTCATGCTGGGCCGATTTTATGAAAAATGACAGTTTGTTAAAAATTAACAAAACATTGACCTAATTTACCTGGATTTATGGATATGGACTTTTTATGTATAACTTAAAAAATAGAACCTTTGTTCCAAATCACCATTATTTCAGCCCTAAAACTGAAATGTGTGCCACACACGACAAACATACAAACAACTGACAAGTTCGGTTTTCATTAGAGCGAACTCCTTAGATTTTCTCATCCAATCTCAAGACACGTGAACTGAAAAATGCTACAAAGGAGTAAATCTTACGCTCGCCATGTTGGATTGGAAGATGAAGTCACAGACCTGTGTTTTAGATTTAATAATTTTTTCACAAGAATCATCCGTAAGAGAAATCCATCTCTTTATCCTCTGATCTTACGATTCTATAATAATATGATGTTAAATAATGTATTCCCAGACATACATGGTTATGGAATCATTATCAACACTTGTGTTCTCATAAACCATATTGACATTGCTTTTCTCATTTTTGGATCTGTGATCAAGTGTTGCAAAAATGGTGATCCTGTTATTTTTAGTACTCTGATCAAAGGTCTCTATTTGAATAAGAGAGTTAATGAAGCATAAATTTTGCATAGTAGAATGATTCTTTTTGGCTGCAAACCAGATGTCTTCACTTACAATGCTCTCATCAAAGGTCAATGTAGTATTGGAAAAGCCGCATCAGCTCTCGAGCAGATGAATAAAATGGCAATAAATCATGTATACCCTGATGAGCATAAATACACCATTATTGTAGACGGGCTATGCAAAAAAGGCGATATGGAGATAACATCGAGGTTGTTAACAAAAATGAACAAGTATGATATTAAACCAAATGCTTTTACCCATATTGCTCTTATAAATGGCTATGCAAACGCGGTTCATTTGCAAGTTCATATTCTATTATTCGTATTTTAACATAATGAATGATGCAGAAAATAATGATTATGTCAAGTGAAATTAGGGCTTAATGCTCTTTGTGATGTGAAATTAGGGCTTAATGCTTTTGGCTGTACTACCTGCTTCCGCGGTCATTCACTTCACACTATTTTTTTTTTGAACTTTCACACACAACTGACAAACATACAGACAAATCCAGTTTTTATTAGAGCGGGATCCTTAGATTTTCTTCATCCAATCCCAGGATTCACGTGAATTAGAAAAATGCTACAAAGGAGATCTTATGGTCGCCATGTTGGATTGGAAGACGAAGCTACAGACCTATGCAAGTCAACCAACTTCAATACTGATGAAGCATGGAAGTTGTTTGATAAAATGCTCCATGCCAATCCAAAGCCTGCAAGCTTTACATTCAACAGTTTTTTCACAAGAATCATTCGAAAGAGAAATCCATCCCTTTATACTCTAATATTATCATTCTACAATAATATGATGATGAACAAGGTACTCCCAGACATATATGGTTATGGAATCATTATCAACACTTGCATTTTCGTAAACCGTATCGACGTTGCTTTTGGCGTTTTTGGATCTATGATCAAGTGTGGCGAATATGGCCATCCTGTTATTTTTAGTTCTCTGATCAGAGGTCTCTGTTTGAATAAGAAAGTCAACGAGGTGGAAATTTTGCACCAAAGAATGATTCTTTCTGGCTGCAAACCAAATGTCTTCACTTACAGTGCTCTCATCAAAGGTCAATGTAGTATTGGAAAAATCACATCGGCTTTGGAGTTGATGAATAAAATGGCAATAAATCATGTACACCCTAATGATCATACGTACAACATTATTGTAGACGGGCTATGCAGAAAAGGCAACATGGAGAAGGCATTGAGGTTGCTAATAGAAATGAACAATAATGGTATTAAACCAAATGTTGTCACCTATAATGCACTTATAAATGGTTACTGCAAACATGGTGATATGGACATGGCATCGAAGCTGTTAAAAGAAATGAATGTATATGGTATTAAACCAAATGTTATCACCTACAGTGCTCTTATAAATGGTTACTGCAAACATGGTGATATGGATATGGCATCGAGGCTGTTAAATGAAATGAATGCATACGGTATTAAACCAAATGTTGTCACCTACAGTGCTCTTATAAATGGTTACTGCAAATATGGTGATATGGACATGGCATCGAGGCTGTTAAAAGAAATGAATGCATATGGTATTAAACCAAATGTGTTTACCTACAGTGCTCTTATAAATGGTTATTACCGACGCAACAAATGGAATCAAGGACATCAAGTATTAAAGGAAATGGTTGATAATGGTATCTCACCAGATAAAGTTACATATAGTACAATTATAAACTCTTATGTTATGCATGGAGCAATAGCTGATGCACACAATTTTGTAAAAATAATGGTTAAAAGAGGTTTAAAACCAGATATGATCACTTATAGTATGTTGCTTCATGGATATTCGCTTGAGGGACGATTTGGTGAGGTAAGTCGCTTACTTGAGTTTATGAAAGCTGAGAACTTACAACCTGACCTTATCTGTTATAGTTCACTTATTAATGGTTATGTTAAGCATGGTATGATGGACGATGCATTAGTTTTATTTGAAAAGATGCAAGTGGAGGGAGTGAAACCTAACGTGGTTACGTGCAACACATTACTGGATGGACTTTTGAAACTTGAAAAGTTGAGTGATGCTCAAAACATGTTAGACCTTATGATCAGTAAAAATATAGCACCAGATGTGGTAACATATAACTCTTTGATATCTGATGCAACGCGAGCTACAAAGATACAAGTTTTAAGTCGTCCACGAGCTAAAGCTAACAAGGAAGAGATAAGTCGTCTACGACTTAAGGGAAATGTTTTGAGTCGTCTACGACTTATCTGGGGAGAAGGCATAAGTCGTGACCGACTTAAGGAAACAGGCATGAGTCAACTACGACTTAACGAAGGCGAGGAGATAAGTCATCAACGACTTAACAAGAATGATATGGGAGGAGCAGTTGAGAATGCACAAGGGATAAGTCGGATACGACTTAAGGAAAATGATAAGGCGCTATCGAGTTACGACTTAATCTGAACCGTTGAAGTCGCTAAAGCCTAGAACCGAAGATTCTTATGCCGCATTAATCTGAACCGTTGAAGTCTTAAGTCGCTGCTCTTGATAAGTCGCCAGGTGTGAGTCGTGTACATAAGTGTTAAGTCGTCTACGACTTAAGTGTTGAGTCGTTGTATGGTATTATGTTGTATTTCTTTAAGTCGTATGTCGCCATGTAATAAGTCGTATATTTCTAATGTGCATTGTATGTTAGGTCGTACCAGGTTAGGTCGGCCACGATTGAGAGTCGTTGTTTTATGTTGAGTCGTTTGTACTTAAACCGTAGGTCGCAGAGTTGTCTTTCTGTGTTGTAACTCGTAAGTCGTATGCATTGCTAAGTCGGAAGGTGTGATGAGTCGTAAGTCGGAAAGGTGACGAGTCGGAGCCGACTTAAGAGTTGTACAGAATTTTGTTTTGTTTTGTAACTTCTATAAATAGGCCGGTGGTGCCATTTGTAATAGTTTAGTTGATTTGAAATAAAACTCTTGTTTTGTTAGCTTTGTGCTTTCACCCAATTGGTAGTCGAGTGTAATCTCCTATCTCCTCTTTCGGATAATCGAGTGCGCTCGATTCAACGATTGCAGAAGCCGATTCGCGGAATCAAGTGCGCTTGATCAACGCTCGAAGAATTGAAGATCTCTTCTCACGGTATCGTGCGCGATCAACGTGTCAGAGATAGCTAGAATTCGGCATCTTCAGATCAACGAATTTGGGCATTTCAGTATTCATCAACTCACCGATTGCTACTTTCATCGATCTACATTGTTTTCGTATAATCCGCTACGTCAGTTTGGTATCAAAGCTTGTTTAGCCAATCATAGCTAAATCGAGTCTTGGAGCCAATCATCTTTGAAGAATTTCGAAGTTGAAGTGTTAGCCGAGCTTGAAGTGTGGAAGCCGAGCTAAAAAGAGTATAGACCGAGCATTATTTCATTGTTTGCCGAGAATTTGAAGTTTGAAATTGTTGATCATCGTGTTCATCGCAAATTGCAACAAGGTTGGAGTTTTCGATCCATTTCAATTTGGATCTAAGTTCAAATTGTGTTTGAATTTTTGAAGTGTTGAAGAATTTGTGAAATATTCAATCATGCCGCCAAGGAGAGCTAACCGTCATCAAAATGTTGAAGATTTGTATAAGCGGGAAGATGCCAAGCAAATGGAGCAACGTATAAGTGAAAAATTCAATGAGAAGCTGGATGAAGGCATTGGGAGGTTAGAAAAGCTTATGACGGAGATGAATCAAAACCGGAGAAGGGTTTCACCAGAATCTAACCATGGAGGAAGTAGAGTTTCACCACATTCCAACCAAGGGAGAAGTAGTAATAATGATCATCAAAGTGTGAGCCAAGACCATTATAGAAATATTGATGACCGAGATCGTGTTCGGAGGAATGTAGATAGAGGGGATGGTGGTAGATGTGAAGGGAGTAGAGATGTTGGTGGTCAGAATCGACATCGATATACATCTGATTTTGAAGAGGAGTATGATGGTGGTAGTATTCAAGGACGAGGTCAAGGAAGAAATTATTCAGAGTATGATCACAAGTGGGAGTCGAGAATGAAGACTGAAATTCCTGAATTCAAGGGTGGTATGCAAGCTGAAGAATTTTTGGATTGGGTAGCTAATGTTGAAGAAATTTTTGATTTCAAGGAAGTTCCAGAACATCGTAGAGTGAAGTTGGTTGCTACAAGGCTGAGGGGTAGAGCTTTGGCATGGTGGCAGCAAACCAAACTTACACGTGAACGAATGGGGAAGTCAAAAGTTGAATCTTGGGAGAAGATGAAGAAATTGATGAAAGCAACGTTCTTACCTTACAATTATCAGTCACTGATGTATCAACGTTTGCAGAATTTGAGACAGGGCACAAAAACTGTTAATGATTATGCGGATGAGTTTTACCAGCTTATTGCGAGGAATGATATTATGGAAACGGAGGAACAGCTGACCGCTAGATTCATTGGGGGATTGAGAATGCAGATCCAGGATATGGTTAATATGTTCGATCCAAGATCTGTGGCGGAAGCACATCAAAAGGCGTTGGCTTGGGAGAAACAAGGACGACAAGGAGGTGGTGTGTTTCCTAATTCTAACAATCAAGTGAAGGGTGTTAGTGGGAGTTCTAATGTTTCTAAACCTATCAGTAAACCAATGGTGAAGGAGGCTGAAAGGGCAAGGGTTAACAATAGTTTCAAATGTTACAATTGTCAGGAATTGGGTCATAAAAGCAATGAGTGTCCAAAACCAAAGAAGAGAACCATGATTGCAGAAGTTGAAGATGAGGATGTTGATGGAGATTGTTCTAGTCCAGTTGAGGAGAATGAGCAGGATATTGCGTCAGGGGATGAAGGTTGTAATCTAATGCTAAGGAGATCGTGTTTGACACCGAAACAGGAAGAAGATAGTTGGTTGAGGAGTAACATCTTTCAGTCGACATGCACTATACTGGGGAAAGTGTGTAAGTTTGTGATTGACGCAGGAAGCTGTGATCTGTGCAGTTAATGCGCTCGGCGGATTCAAAGCGGTGGAGGTGCAAAAAGTCATAGCGAGGATACAGCGAGGATATAGCGGGATATAGCGGATGGCTCTAAAATAGCATATAAAACTCGTACTTAATGTTTTTTCAAATATATAAATGGTAATTAAATGAAAAAAATATCATTCAATTGAATTATAATTAATTCATAAATAATTTTAAATAAAAACATGTGCGAATATACTTTAAATAAACATAAAACTGTTATGTAACATAATTGAATTTAGTAGAATATTAGAGTATTTTCATTTCTAAAAATATATTAAAAATTAAATCAAATAAACTAGTTTCATAATTTTTATAATGTATAAATGCAATTTTTCAATTCATTTTATTAAAGAAGATATAGCGGAAATAGCGGAATATAGCGGGAATAACGGGATATAGCGAAAATAGCGGGGCTTAAAGCGGAAAGGCAATATTTTGGGGCTATATGGAAAAATCGTAGCGGTAGAAATCCGCTATGAGATATAGCGGGATTATAGCGGGGTAATAGCAGGGCATTAACTGCACAGGCTGTGATAATATTATCTCAACCAAGGCTGTGACAAAGTTGAAGCTGAAGACAGAGAAGCATCCAAATCCATACAAGTTAGCATGGTTGAGAAAAGGAGGAGAAGTGAAAGTGGATAGACGAGTTCGAGTTCCATTCTCTATTGGGAAGAAATACAAAGACGAAATCTGGTGTGATGTAGTAGAGATGGATGTTTGTCACTTACTTTTGGGAAGACCATGGCAGTATGATCGAGCAGTACAACATGACGGTCGGACCAATAGCTACAGCTTTATGTTCGAAGGTACAAAGATTATCCTAGTTCCAAAGAAGAGACAACAAGGAGAAAGTAAATCGGAAGAGATTGAAGAGCTGAAAACTTTATTGTCTTTGAAAGAATTTGTTAAGAAGGTTGAGGAAGAGCCTGAAGTATTCTTGTTGATTGGGCGAGAGAGTCACGAAGTAGTTGAAATTCCAGAAGAAGTTAAACCAGTATTGAAAGAATTTGAGGATGTATTTCCAGAGGAGTTGCCAACGGAGTTACCGCCGTTGAGGGACATTCAACATCAAATTGATCTAGTTCCAGGAGATGTGTTACCACACAGACCACATTACCGAATGAGTCCGAAGGAACATGAAGAATTGAGGAGGCAGGTGGAAGAGTTGCTTGAACAGGGACGTATCCAGGAGAGTTTGAGTCCATGTGCTGTACCAGCATTACTCGTTCCGAAGAAGGATGGTTCTTGGAGAATGTGCACTGACAGTCGAGCATTGAACAAGATTACTGTGAGATACAGATTTCCGATGCCGAGGTTGGATGACTTGCTAGATCAATTGAGCGGAGCTACTATCTTTTCAAAGATTGATTTAAAAAGCGGATATCATCAAATTCGTATCAGACCAGGCGATGAGTGGAAAACTGCTTTTAAAACCAGGGAGGGTCTATACGAATGGCTGGTAATGCCATTTGGTTTATCAAATGCGCCGAGTACATTTATGCGGGTGATGAATCAGATTTTCAGACCATTTATCGGGAAATTTGTGGTGGTATACTTTGATGATATTCTAATATATAGCGAAAGTCCAAAGGATCATCTGAATCATCTGAGAGAGGTGTTGATGGTACTGAGACAAGAACAATTTTATGCTGCAACGAAGAAATGCGTGTTCATGACGCATAGTGTTTTATTTTTGGGATATGTTGTATCGGAGGAAGGGATACAGGTGGACCGGAGTAAAATAGAGGCGATTAAAGATTGGCCACAGCCCAAGACGATAACAGAAGTTCGAAGCTTCCATGGGTTGGCTTCATTTTATAGAAAATTTATTTCACACTTTAGTAGTGTGATGGCACCTGTTACAGATTGTATGAAGGGTAAACAGTTTTCATGGTCGGAGAAAGCAGGGGATGCTTTTGGGAAGATCAAGGAGTTGCTGACGACTGCACCAATTCTAGTATTACCAGATTTTCAGTTGTTGTTTGAGCTACACACTGATGCATCCAAGGTTGGAATTGGAGGGGTGTTGAGTCAGAAGGGGCGTCCAATTGCATATTTCAGTGAGAAGTTATCAGGAGCGAAGACGAGATACAGTACATATGATGTGGAATTTTATGCTGTTGTGCAATCTATTAAACACTGGAGACATTATCTATTTCAGAAAGAGTTTGTTCTGTACACTGATCATGAGATGTTGAAACATTTACAAGGGCAAGACAAGATTTCAGCAAGGCATGCATCATGGATTGCATATCTGCAACAGTTTACATTTGTTGTGAAACATAAATCGGGAGTGACGAATCGTGTTGCGGATGCGTTGAGTAGAAGAAATCACTTGTTAACTACATTGAAGGTTGAAGTGATGGGGTTTGAAGAACTACCAGAATTATTTGTCGACGATCCTTACTTTGCAAAGTTTGTTGATAGAGTCAAGGAGGGAGAGACGGATGAGTTTATGATAGTAGATGGTTTTCTGTTCAAAGGGAATCGATTATGCATACCTAATTGTAGTTTGAGAATGAAGATTGTTAAAGAGCTACATGAAGAAGGACATGTTGGGAGAGACCGTACATTACAGTTAATTTCACAGTCTTACTTTTGGCCATCGATGAGGAAAGAAGTGGAGAGGTTTGTTGAGCGATGTCATATTTGTCAGGTTTCGAAAGGAACTGCAACTAATGCTGGGTTATATATGCCGTTACCTGTACCAACTAAACCATGGCTTGATGTGAGTATGGACTTTGTGTTGGGGTTGCCGAGGACACAGCGTGGAAACGATTCCATTTATGTGGTGGTTGATCGATTTTCGAAAATGACACATTTTATTGCTTGTAAGAAGACGGTGGATGCTGTATATGTTGCTCAGTTATTTTTCAAAGAGATATATCGACTTCATGGATTGCCAGAATCAATTGTGTCGAACAGGGATACTCGTTTTCTGAGTCATTTTTGGCTAAGTTTATGGAAGATGGTGGGAACGAAATTGAACTTTAGTAGCGCTTATCATCCGCAAACGGATGGACAAACCGAGGTTGTTAACAGATCATTGGGAAACTTGTTGAGATGTCTTGTGCAAGACAATCTGAAGAGTTGGGACATGAAGTTATGCCAAGCAGAATTTGCTCATAATCATGCAGTGAATCGTAGTACAGGGTTCAGTCCATTTCAGATAGTGTATTCAAGCTTACCGAAGGGACCGTTGGACTTAACGGTAGTGCCACAATCGAAGGGGACAGTTAAGAAAGCTATTGATTTTGTTGAGGGGTTGACTGACTGTCATCAAATCGTTCAGGAACGATTGAAGAAAGCAAATGAGAAGTACAAACAATCTGCAGATTTGAAACGAAGAAACGTTGAATTTAATGAAGGAGATATGGTATATGCTGTGTTGACCAAGGATCGTTTTCCAATAGGCGCTTATAACAAATTGAAAGCCAGAAAAATTGATCCTGTAGAAATCATCAAACGGATTAATGAAAATGCTTATAAGTTGAAGCTGCCGGAGGATGTGTACACGTCTGACGTATTCAATGTTAAGAATCTCGTACCATATCATGGGAATGAATTTGTTGTGGAAGAAGAAAGTGCAAATTCGAGGACGAATTCTTCTCAACCTGGGGAGGATGATGCAACGCGAGCTACAAAGATACAAGTTTTAAGTCGTCCACGAGCTAAAGCTAACAAGGAAGAGATAAGTCGTCTGCGACTTAAGGGAAATGTTTTGAGTCGTCTACGACTTATCTGGGGAGAAGGCATAAGTCGTGACCGACTTAAGGAAACAGGCATGAGTCAACTATGACTTAACGAAGGCGAGGAGATAAGTCATCAACGACTTAACAAGAATGATATGGGAGGAGCAGTTGAGAATGCACAAGGGATAAGTCGGATACGACTTAAGAAAAATGATAAGGCGCTATCGAGTTACGACTTAATCTGAACCGTTGAAGTCGCTGAAGCCTAGAACCGAAGATTCTTATGCCGCATTAATCTGAACCGTTGAAGTCTTAAGTCGCTGCTCTTGATAAGTCGCCAGGTGTGAGTCGTGTACATAAGTGTTAAGTCGTCTACGACTTAAGTGTTGAGTCGTTGTATGGTATTATGTTGTATTTCTTTAAGTCGTATGTCGCCATGTAATAAGTCGTATATTTCTAATGTGCATTGTATGTTAGGTCATACCAGGTTAGGTCGGCCACGATTGAGAGTCGCTGTTTTATGTTGAGTCGTTTGTACTTAAACCGTAGGTCGCAGAGTTGTCTTTCTGTGTTGTAACTCGTAAGTCGTATGCATGGCTAAGTCGGAAGGTGTGATGAGTCGTAAGTCGGAAAGGTGACGAGTCGGAGCCGACTTAAGAGTTGTACAGAATTTTGTTTTGTTTTGTAACTTCTATAAATAGGCCGGTGGTGTCATTTGTAATAGTTTAGTTGATTTGAAATAAAACTCTTGTTTTGTTAGCTTTGTGCTTTCACCCAATTGGTAATCGAGTGTAATCTCCTATCTCCTCTTTCGGATAATCGAGTGCGCTCGATTCAACGATTGCAGAAGCCGATTCGCGGAATCAAGTGCGCTTGATCAACGCTCGAAGAATTGAAGATCTCTTCTCACGGTATCGTGCGCGATCAACATGTCAGAGATAGCTAGAATTCGGTATCTTCGGATCAACGAATTTGGGCATTTCAGTATTCATCAACTCACCGATTGCTACTTTCATCGATCTACATTGTATTCGTATAATCCGCTGCGTCAATATCTGTTTATGGAAGATTAGGAGAAGAGAAGGAAGCTTATGAAGTTCTTGATGAAATGACCGATAAAGGAATATCACTTGATGTTGTTGGATTTAGTTCATTGGTTGACATGCATTGCAAAAAGGGATCGGCAAAAGAAGCTCGTCAATTACTGGATGTGATGACTAAAAAAGGCATAGAACCTAATGTTGTAACATATAGTGCATTAATGCATGGGTATGGTTTGACTGGTGAATTAGTCAAAGCCATTGGAATATATGGTACGATGCTCTTAAAAGGGCATACACCTAATACAGTTTCCTATAATACATTTATTAATCTGTATTTCAAGCATGGAAGAGTTGATATGGCTAAAAGGTTTTTTAATGAGATGACGCATAAGGGTATCTTGAAAACAGTCGTTACTTATAATTCCATGTTACAGGGTTTGTATGGTGCTAAAAAGATTAAAGATGCTGAAGAAATTCATGAAGAGATGATTAATGCAGGGGTTACTATGAATAGAATCACTTGCATTGTAATGCTGGACGGCCTATGCAAGAATTTAAAGATTGATGAGGCACTGAAATTGTTTAAGTCCATTCATTTTCAGAAGTTCAAACATGATATTAGGATGTATAGTATTTTAATGTTCGGACTGTACAAAGTTGGTAAAACGAAAGAAGCTAAGGATCTATATGAGGTCATGTTTTCTCTGAAACTTAGGCCAGATGTCATTACATATTCAACAATGGCTCAGTGTCTCATTAAGGAAGGATTACTGGATGAACTGGACGAGTTATTATTGAAAATGAAGAAATTTGATTGCTTCCCAGACTCACGAATGCTTAACCGTATTGTTAGAGCCTTGCTTGAGAAAGGTGAATTGATGATGGCTATCGATTATTTAGAAATATTAAAGGAGCAAGGGTTTACTGCTGAGGCTAATACGATTAAACTATATGTGGATAAGATTTCAACGAAGGAAAATTACCGTATGTATGTGGATTTGCTTCCAAAATTTACCCCGTATCACGCAGAGCCAACTCATGACATTAGTACTGACTCAACTGCTTTGAAACTTGATCACACAAAAGATGAAGAAGATATGATCTAATGAAGTATCATTATATCTTACAGATTGTTATCCAGGAGCATGCTGGTATCCGTTTAACACTTCAATTTCAGTCAGTTTAAGTCATTTGTCTTTTCTCAGTAAATTATTTTATCATATATAATGCTCGTCTTATAATTATCGATATATTTTGATGTGTGTGTTTCTTGAGCCTGAAGCGCATGAAGGTTTAGAAGATGCGCTAAATGCAGAAGAAAATGATGTAGGTACGATAAGGTCAGTAGTTCTGGATGATTGGAAAATTTGAATTGAATGTATTTTCCTATTGAAAATACATTTTGGATTGTTGCTCTAAAAGGTTGAACATCTGCTCATGATGGAGATGATGTCTTTAACAAATGAAAAATTGAACAAAATCATATTCCAAGTAGCATAGCGTCATTGGAAAATTAAGTATTTAACCTTGGCCTGGGAGGTTATACTGCATTTTGCAGCTAGCACTTCTCCGGTTGATGTCATATAAATTAAGTAACTATTTAACCATTGATCGATTATCTAATCTGAAATTAATTTTTCCCCATAGCAAAGGCAAAAACCAACGTGTCCTTGTTCCAGAAACTTACGGAGTTAAGACATCGTAATTGCAGATGAAATTGATTTTTATAAAGTTAGTCAAGTACAAATTAAATAGAACTTTCAATTATTAATGATATTTTTTTGCATGATTATCTAAACCATCTATAATTCTATACTAATCCCAATTCTACTACTTTGTTATTTTCATAAAATATTTGGCTGTCAATATAGTTCAACTAAATTTTGTTAATTTTTAAATTAAATATCTAAACACTAGTAAAAATTTGTCTACCCTAACCAAAAATCTTAGTTTCATCCCATGTGTTGATGAATTCTGCACCTACTGTACTATTGTGGTAATTTATTTCATTACTTATATTTGCTAATATCGTAGGTTTGTAGTCTGATTCATAATATTGCTGTGTTGTAGCTTAGGCTTCTTATGAACCTACTACAGTGTAAAATAACAATGTGGACTGAAGGAGAATCATCTAATAAATTTAAAATCCAACTTTCATATGGTTCTAACTTCTGTTTTTTTTTATTTGCATAGGAAGGAAGGATCCATCTGATTTATCTACATTGGTAATTATAATAAAGGACGTTTTGGTAACTAGGACTCAAAGCATAATTACAAAATTGGGTGAAGTATCTGTTGGGACGGAAATTCTAACTCGAGACCACTCAAATCAAAACCCTAATTCACAACGGAAAAGCAAGATCGTATTAAGAAGTGTAAAAACAATCAATCAATAACTCAATCTAAATCTCAATCAATTCAAATCCAACCACAATTCCAAACAAGCAATATTGAAATCAAAATAATAACGAAAAATAAATCACACAGCGATTTATACTGGTTCCACTAACGTCTTATTAGTGTATATCCACTTTAAGAGAGAGCTTTTATTAATATCGATGAGAAAAGTACAAGAGACTGATTATAATGATCAAAATTCTAATAAAATTGATTTGTGCAAAAGAGAATTGAAGAAAATTAGATTTTGATAAACCTTAATTTGTGGAGGCTAAAAACCCTTGCAGTCGCTTTTCTATTGCATCGAAATCTGGATCCAGAAAATAGCTTACATAGGAGAATAGGAAATCTAAGCAAAATTCCAAAATTGCCCATTCAAATATCACAAATTTTCATGTCAAGCCCAGGTCAGAAAGCACGAAGAAGCTGCCACATATGTCTGTCATAATGCAACAGACGTCTGTCCAAGGTCTCGGGAAAATTTTCCCTGAGACATCAGACGTCTGTCCAAAGTGACGGACGTCTGTCCTTGCGCTTTGGAAAAATCTGCTGCAGACTCAGACGTTTGACCATATTCTCATACATCTGTCCTAATTCTCCGGAATAGATTTGTTGAAGCCTTAGACGTCTTTCCATAATGACAGACGTCTGTCGTTGTTGCTCCAGCACCACTCCACCTTATTCGCCATAACTTCCACCTACGGGCTCTGATTTGCGTTCCGTTTTCTTCGTTACCAAGCTACTTTCAACCCCTTCAATTTCTTCATATAATATCGCCAAAATTTAATACTCCACCTCGACATTATATCCATCTTCAACTCCAATGGTACCATACCATCAACAACAACCAATAGCACTAACTATCACCACTTCTACCTTCAACCAAACATGAATGTTTTCCCAATAAGCTCCGACAAAACCACCGTCCATTGCACTCCATCAACAAGCTCAGGCAAAACCCCCACCCGCTAATGAAGTTTTGAAAACATCCAAATCCCAAACCATCTCACCAAAGACTAAATTTCTAAGGAGTGTAAACTAGAACTTACCAAGAAAATAGAACCACAATCTTTCACCAATAATCTTCCTCATCCATAACCAAGCGTCTCCCTCAACCGTACCACCCCGTGACACCTAATAATTTTTCATGCGAATCAAGTTCGAGCAATGCTCGAACTTCCCAACCGGCAATGCTCGAACTTCCCAACCGGCAATGCCTTAGTGAACATATCCGCTGCGTTATCCTTTCTGTGCACTTTCTGAAGATATGCTTGTTTATCCTCATCCATGGCTACTAGAAATGACTCTCTCACTTCAATATGCTTAGTTCGTAAGCTAAACGCAAAATTCTCCGCCAAGTGAATAGCGCACTGGCTATCACATTGAACACCCACACTATCATGCTCGAATCCCAAGTCACACAACAATCGCCCCAAATAAAGTGCCTCCTTTGTCGCCTTCACCGCGGCTATCAACTCCGCCTCCGTAGTGGATAAAGCAACTATGGTCTGCAATCTCGATCTCCAACTTATGGCTGTGCCTCCAAGTGTGAAGACATATCCGAAAGTTGATTTTCTTCGATCCCTATCACCGGCGTAGTCCGAATCAAAATAACCAACCAACTTGCAATCATTTACATCACTACCGCCAAAAACAAGGCCATGAGATGATGGACCCTTTGATTTGATAAGTTTTTGATATGATACGGTGATGACATCTTTCTATTGATTTTGTGGGATTCATTTTCGTGTGACGTTTTAGTGATACCGTCTAGTATGAGACTTTCAATAACACTTTTTCAGTTATTCATCGGACTTGTCATATAGAGATATCTAGTGTGGATCGAGTATAGTTTATAAGCCTTAAATAATTATTCGAATAACATATGGGAGTATAGGACGCCGTTATGTTATTTGTTTGATTATTCATTGTAAGTAAATGTCACTCAAATCGGGATTATTCATGTGTATGAGTTGATACTCGCTATGGTGAGTATATTATAGCCATGTGTTGGCTTATGAGTAGAGTCGTATGTCGGCTAGGATTAGAGCTCTAGTATTTGATGGTCATGTATTGACTTACATACATTTAAAGCCATGTGTCGGCTTACGCCTAGAGTTATATATAGGTATATCCACTTGTATTTTGCTCCCTTTATGGTTTGGGAGTGAACCAGCTTAGCTAAATATCCACCCTGGCAGGCTGATCGTGGGGTCATGTCCTAGATCTATGACAGCATTGTTGGTTATTATATGCGATGTGCACCATAGGGTTGGTAGTTAGTAGGGTAGGTGCCCTATAACCCCTTGTGTCACATAGGTCGGCAGCTTGTTACCTATAGGGGCAAAGCAGGGTTGTGAGTAGGAATAGGCGTAAACGAGCCACTGGTGGATGAGGTCACTATGTCCATCGAGGTAACCGAAGACTATAGGAATAGATGGTACTCTATGATTGGCAAGTAGTCCAGGGTTCCTGGAGCATGCTGTGTGCTATTAGTCTCCCTTTCTGGTTCAGGGTTGTGAGTGTGGAGTGGATTGACATATACGTCTCATACATATAATGAGTTGACTAGACCAGAGACTGGTTGAGTCTGAAGTGTAGTCAGTCCCCGTTATATCCATACCGTTTGATTATTTGATATTTTTAGATAACCTTTATTATTGATTGTGATTTGGATTGTGTTGGATTATCTTTGTGGTTTGTATAATATTGGATATTTTTTGGATTATTTGATGGGCTATCTCGCATTATCTATTAATATATGATTTTATGATATTACATTAGGGCATTGGTGTGCGTTAGCCCTTTTCACTTGACGATTTCATTTTATATGAGGTGGTATTTTATGGATGCTCCACCCATTGGAGATAGTCTTCTTAATTTATATTGATTTGTTTTATATGGATGATGGCATCTTTTGATATCAGTTCCGATTTGAGTATCTTTGACAGTAATATCATATTATTCTTCCTTGTTTATACTATATCACCTTATTATGGTCCTTGATTAGACATAGTCTCACCCGTATGTTATCTTATAATACTCGGGTCAGCTCAAGACATTTCAAGTAAAGGATGACAAGATAAAATTGTGTTTACTGGGTTTAGTGGAGACAAGTTATGCAGTTTTGTTGTTGGTTATTAAACATATGTACCCTATGGATATATATTATTGAGATTTTATTTTGGGCAAACATATTATAGTGCATATTATATTTTATCGTTGCGATTCTGACTCTGTGTTCTTTATTTATGTACTGTATATTTTATACTATTCTATTCTATAGGCACGCGTGTTTATTGGTTTGAACCGATATTGTGTACGTATAGGTACCAATGTTAGTTCAAGGGAATATTCACAGATGTAACTCATATCGCCTCATTCCTTGCATTATCTGATAATATTACTCTATAATACTCATAGATAGTATGTGTGTAGAGGTGGGGTGTCACAACCAACATACAGAAACTAATCACAGCAAACCGCTAAAGTGGTCCAATAAAACGCATCATAGCTTCTAACCGAATCAAATTTCTAAAAATGGATTGATCCAATCGAATATGCTGTGGTTGTGGTTTGAATGACTGAACGGCCGTGACTAGTCAATTTGGTAGAATTCAAAGATTTTGATGGGGTTTTGTATTTTCTTTTCTACTTGAAACTACTAAAGTATTAAGCGCGGTGGAAATTTTGTTTATTTGTTTCAACTGAATGCATTTATTTTAGTCTTTTGGGTTTTGTTATTTTATTTTTAGAGAGTTGGAAATGATTATATTAAATAGGTAAATGAATTTTAGTAAGAATTTTGTTGATAAAGTTTTGGAATTGTGTAGAAATAAATTAAAGTTATTTAAAGAAAAGCTTAAATTCAAATTGTGTTTGAATTAGAAAGAAATAAAATTTGGGTAAATATGGTTTTTGAGAAGTAAATAGTTAAAATAAAGAATTTTAATAATTTTGAAAAGTAAGTTTTATACCTGATTATGGTTGACATTACAAATGAAATTACTAAACTTAATATAATTGGTTTGTTACAGACCTTCCTTATGGGAAATTGTGAGGATGCAATCTTGTTAAAGTGGAAGTCTGTGACAACCCCATATTATTTAGTAATAAATAATTTAAGTTAATAATAGTAATTTAATTAATTAAATTGGAATTTAGAGGTTTATTTGATGAATTAGGTTTGAAATTATTTAACAAAAGGCTTTAAATTGTGAAAATGTGATATCCAAATTTAAATAAATTAAAATGTGTAAAAAATAATATTTTATAAAAGTGATGTGTCCGAAATATGACATTGGTTTGTAAAAGAAGTGATTTTGGAATGTAATTTGTGTTAATTTAAATTAAACAGAATATAGTTTTATATATAAAAGGGGAAAACAACATATATATTTTTATATTTCCCAAAGCTCAAGCTCACTTCTTTTAAGCCAATTTAATTTTAACACTCCCCAGTTTCTAGAATTCTCTCCTATCTTTACAAATCAGTTGCGTACACCTCTCTATCATTATCTTCCATGAGAAAGCAAAAAAGAAAACGAAGAAACAAAATTTTTATCATTTTAGAAATTCAAAACAAATTCAGTAAATTACCAAAAATCACCAAATTTAAATATGTGCCTCTCGTCGCTTATATGCATCTATGGTGGGAGGTATGTGCATGCATGAACAGTAGGGAAGGATTTGATAAGGGATGCAAAGGAGAAGTTGAAGGATTTTGTTCAGGAGAAGGCACAACCGTTGTTGTATTTGGCGGATTACGTTGCTCATAGGTAGAATTAGTGGAATTTTTTTGTATTTTTTGATCTTCTTAGCTGCTGATGGGTGCGTTAGTTGTGTGCACTACAACAAAACAGGCTTTTTACAACGGGCAATGCCCGTTGTAATAAGTGTTCCACAACGGGCAGCGGACCGTTGTAATATGCGATGTTGTAATAGGTCACCCATATTTTACAACGGGCAGATAATGTTGTAAAGACCGTTATAGTAAACTTTTTTACAACGGTCGCCGACCGTTGTAATAGACTGTAATACAAGCTACTTTGCCCGTTGCAAAATACTATCATACAAGATGGATAGCATGTTTTACAACATTCCCTGACCGTTGTAAAAAACATTTTGACAACGATTTTTGACCGTTGTAAAAAACTTTTTGACAACGGTTATTGACCGTTGTAATAGAGTATAATACAACGCGCTTTGACCGTTGTAGAAAAAATGCAAATTAATTTTTTTTTACAGCAACGTATAGGTAGCACATCCATACAAATAATGAATAATTTAACAGTAATAAATATTACGCACAAACAACCAAAATCACATGCGAAAAGACTAAAAGATAGTCATAAAATTCCAACACTCCAAAAAGTCGGGTAAGTTTACCTCCCAAATTCATAAAGCATTAATACATAACAGTCGGCTATAAATATCAAGTTCTAAGTACAATCATACTAGACTAAGGATATGAAGCCTTTGTGCCACGCGACGGTTGATCCAACGGCCTCTTTAAGTACAATCAACTTTGTAATCAGTTTATCATGGACCACCACGTTAGCACCACTCCAAGCCACTGTTGCCTGTAAATAAAAATCTAAATCAGATGGAAAAAGATATTAAATTTCATAAGATTCTAACTATTTTGCCACCGTTACTACGTTTATACTCCTCAAATATACAAGTGAAATACTGAATCATTTCATTTTTAATGCAAGCACATCAGCAAAATACATTAATGTCATTTTCTTACTATATTTGCATTGTATTAGCTATGCAATGCAGAATTAAACTCCCAAGATCCAAGTACAATCATTCCACGATTGATTAAGAAAACAATCAAACACTAGTGCCTGTAGGAAAGCATGATGATTTGGCATTAATAATTCAAAATTTAAGTTCTCAATGAACTGCAGTCAAACTAATACTTTAAAACATTACTCATGAACTACAGTCAAACTATAAACATACAAATCTGTACATACAAAAAATCTATGCAATCCTGTATACCTGGCAGTGAAAATTTATATACCTCATAACAAGATTCAAAAAAAGAAATAGAAAAAAAAATGCAGCAAAGTAAATTTGATACACATAAACTCCAATCACCCATAAACAAACAAACACAGCAGAAGCATAACTTAACAAAATACAAGAAACAAACATACTTTTTTTTATAAAAGTTTTTTCAAAACATGTCTGTAAACTTATTCAAAACATTGTTTGATTCGAGCTTTTAAATCTAGGCACATCCACAGTTTAACCAGCACAGGTCTGATCATTTTTAATGAATGGGTTAATGGTTCATACCTATCATCTTCGGTCTAGTAATGTCTGCTCATTATGATTGAAAGTCTCTTAAATCTCTGGATTGCCTAGCATCTGGGTATACTTGTTCTTCCCTATTTAATTATATTTTCTCTCTTAAGTAATATTACATTTCATAATTTTACAATTTATAATTATCATTTGAGTTTTTCTGGTCTCCCCAAGCTCGTTTGATGATATCAGCATTCAACCTATAGAAATTAGTATTCAGTTAGTTTGTATGAGCATGCTTGGAATTGAAAGTTTAAGAATCATAAGTGAAAATGCTTAGTTCATAGGATTCATCCCTTCAGATCTAGCCAATCCTTGCAGAAAAAGATAGCTTTCATCTCACCTTCTTATGCCTACATTAGTGAGGTTACTTCTTGGATGCTTTAGGTCTACAAGTTACTAAAGAGATTTATTCTGAAACAACTTTACTTTTTATAGAAAGCAAGGATATTTTCGATATATTATGTACTTTAGGGGGATTTCAGCATGCATAGAGGAGTAGATCGTTCAATTCTACTAATATTTGAAAGAAAAAGGCGATTTTTCTCAAAGTGGAACCGCCATGGAAATAGTGAATATAAAAGAAAAGTTTAGAGTTTGAAGTACTGAAATGATTCTAGCATTGGCAAGTGATAAACGCAACTAAAATATCATTCAAAACTATTTGAATTGGTGAACTTATAATAATGTTCGCACCTGTATACTTGTAAACGTAGAAAAACTAAAGATGCTACATTTATATTATGAAAATTGTGAACTTATAATCAGTTGTTCAAAAGTATAATAAAAAAATTAGAGTAATAAGAAAGAAAATTTGTTATTAGAAAAAAGTGTTACGAACCTCTCTCAGTAATTAAAAGCTCATATCATGTGATCAACGTACACATATGCCGGAGCAGGTTGACGACTATTATGCTAATCAAAGAGCTGCTGAGCAATTGTTGCTAGTTAATCATAAATGCGCCATTTCTGACTCACCCCTTTCTAGTACAAAAAGCATTGAACTCTCGGCTGCATACATCAATTCATAAATCATTAGCATTGCATAAGCAGTGCATTCCAGATATTATAACTAGCTAAAATCCATAGTATAACTAAATAATGTGTAATGATATTGTGAAAATGTTCAAATTGAAGGTAATGCATCCCAGACATAAGCAATGCATTTTAGTAGGCAATACATTTCACTATTGGCTGAAATATTGATTATTCTGTAAACACTTCATAGGACATATAGTGTTAAGACAATCACAATGTCAGTTTTCATACCAGTAGTGAAATGAATTACCCACTAGAATGAAAAAAGAATGAACGTCATCAAGCCCAAACTTCTACTTCAAACAAACAGTATGAGCTTAATGTATGGTATAATTTTATCAAGCTTTTGTCGCATCCATAAAAAACGAAATTGAAGCACTATATAGAGCCTGAAAGATTATCAAGCTATTTTTATTATGAAACAAAATGCGACTAAAAAAACTTTGATAATGTTTAGTGCTACCATTTTTTCAACTCCATTCCTAGGCAAGCTAAAGAAATATCATTCAAAACTATTTGAATTGAAACTAAAAAAACTCTGAGAAATTACAGCAGATAAAACGTTAAAATGTTCCATACCTAGGCAAGCTAAAGAAATATCATTCAGATCTTCAAGAGAAGGCATGAAATTTTTAGCATTTTCATTGAGGTCAATAAAATATCGAAGAAAAGTTTCATCAATCTTCTCTGGATTAGTGTGCTGAATGCCCTTGTCATTAATGATTTGAGAAATATGGGCCCTGGATTGCTTTGATTTAAGAGCAACATGGAAGAATTATGTGTTTCTGTCACCAAAGACATATCAACACCTTTTTTTTAGTTGTTATATCAAATGCAGTTCATTGTATACTTACAACTATTTTTAGTTACATTGCTTCACCCAATATCAACCACTATAGTTGCTCTAAGTACGGTGTAAAGTGAAATGAAGAGGTGTACGAGTAAAAACCCGGTTCATTTGATTTTGGGTTGGGCTGTAATTTCTTTTTTTTTTACATATTTTCAGAAGAAAAAAAAATTCCAATATTCGCGTACATTGGAAACAATAACATATATTAATTGTGAATTGGCAATAAAACATCTCCACGTTTACATTGCTACATATGCAACAGACGAAGTATATCATTTGGAAAAAGCAATAACCAATAGATATGTGCCTAAAGAATAAAGCTTCAGTTAACTTTATTCGCTCCAGTGGTCTCTAAAAATAGCATTCTCAAAATTCCTATACTCTTAACGTCTTCTGAAAGCTATCCAGGGCGGCTCCTAAGGTTTCAAAGGCCAGAGGCAAGGTCACTGAAAGTAGAGATTTAGTATCAACAAAGTGGCAAAAAAATATTACTGTTGTCAAGAATTGAACCTGGGTACGAAAACATGAAAATCCTCTAAAATTTATGAAACAGATTGACAGCTGCCTAATACTCGGCGATTTCAACCTTAAAAACCTGAGTACAAGGTCACCACAAACTGATATAAGTGTCAAAACATCGATTTTTTTGGTTATTTATTACAGCTTAACGATCATTCAGATGTTATATTGTGTCAACAACCATCAAATTACATAAGCATTCCCCACAGTAGCAAGCAACCTGAAGTTGCTACCCTTTGAATCTTGAAAACTCTATGTTGCTACCCTTTGAAACTAGAAAAAAAAAATCTATCTTTGAGTCAAAACTAAAAAGTGTTGAACAAATACATGCACCTATATGAGTGACGAAGGTCACAAACATTACAGGAAGGAATGCTAGGAGACATTTCATACTAGCATAATGACATGGCAACAATATGTGAACAATAATATAATATTTTTATCTTGACTAAATAAACGAGATGGAATGCAAATAGAACAAGACAGTTTTATAACACAGGTGAAGAAAAGATTTACCACATGATCAACTTCTATTGTAAAGTAGTCAACAATCTATAATTTGCATAGTATTGAGTAACAATAACTACAAAAAACAAAACAGTACGTGGTTTGCTCACAGTATTTAGTATCTCCAATGAATCAAATCCGACAACTATTGAATAATAATATCACCACAGATTTGCTCAAAGTGAAAGCAACTTTTGTCGAACTCTAGTATGGCATATTCCTAAATGCATATAAAAAATAAGTAAATAAAACAACAGAAAATACCTTTTGGAACTGAGGAGTTGCGATTTTATGTCATAGGTTAAGGTACGATCACCACCATGTTGAATCCAATGAGAAGCTCGCGCATACAATTCCCTCACTCCGATCTCGCATGTACAACTCCCTCAGATCTCAGCGATTTTTGCAATCGGGCTGGGTCTACGCAACGAGATAGAGAGGGATATTTGAGTGGATTTGGTGACAGAAATTTGAGAAGGCTGGATGCGATGCTCGAGGGTAGAAATTTGAAAGTTGCAATCTGGATTGGGGAACCGAATTTGAAAGATCTGAAGGTTTTTTTTTGAAATCATGTGGATCGAGAAATTTTATTTGGGATCGAGAAATTTTAGTAGGGGTTGCTCGAGATCTAATTTCATAGTGGTAAACCACGTGATAACCGGGGAGAGAAGTTTCGCAGTCCATCGATTACAACGGGCAATTGATGAATGTTGTCAAATATACTTCAATTACAACGGGCAGAAGTTGACCGTTGTAATACCTCTCTATTACAACGGGCAAATAATGCAAGTTGTAAGAATGGCGTTGGACAGAGCATCTATTACAACGGTCCTAAAACGACCGTTGTAATAGCCGTCTATTACAACGGGCAGAGTATGCCTGTTGTAAAAAGGACGTTGTAATATGGTATTTTTGTTGTAGTGGTGTGTGTACACATTTGTGTGATTTATGTGTGTGTATACAATGAATTGTGTACTTATGTGATTAATACGTGTTGAGTGAGTGCAATTGTGTGCTACTGTATATATGCATGGATGTGTGTATGAGGGCATGTATGTGTATGTTTGGGTGAGTGTGTAGTGTGTGAATTGATGTGTTGTTGCTGAACGTAGGGTGATGTGTACTTGGGAATGCGAGTGATGTGTGAGTGAAAGTGTGTACTGTGTGTATGTATATATTAAAGTGTGTGTGTGTGTATTTGTGCAACTGTGTGCATATGTGTTTTGTGTACACACACACACACACATATATATAGATATATATATATATATTTGCAATTGTGTGTGTTGAGGTGTTTAATTGTGTGCAGGCGAAAGTGTGAGTGCATGTGTTTAATTATATGCAAGCAAAAGTGTGTGTGCGCGTGTGTTTAATTGTATGCAGGCAATAGAGTGTGTGTGTGTGAGGGCATTAGTGAGTTGTGTGTGCTGGGTGAGTAAATAAGTTGTTGGGTGATTGTGTAATTTTATACATATTCGTGTGCTGTTTTTGCTACCACGTTTGATACGGCTGTTGGTCCGTACGCTGAAATTGGGCATTTATATATACAATCATTTTATTGAGGCCTATATACATATACATTCTGTTGAGCCCACGAGTGTACACAAGTATCAATTAATGTGTACTATTCTCTAAAGGAATGAGAGGATTATGTCTTAATGTTTCTAACATTAGTTGTATAATATTGGTTACAAGTGAACAAATAAATATATTAACGCTTGGCTTTTAAACTTTAACAAAATGAATTGTGACGCCCCACCCCAAGACCCACATTAACAAAGAGTATTACTGGGTAATACTGTCTGCTAATGCGGAGAATAGGGCTGGTTAGGAGCGACCATCTATAGTCTTGTCTTAAATATCTATTGAATACGTCAATTAGTGCTTTATATATTTTTTCCTTTCTCAAGTGGATTGAAATATCCAATAAATGGTTAATACAAAACTACAGGTGGCTATAGGATCTATCAGAACAAAATACAACAACTCAAATGCATAACACATCACAAAACAACAAACAGATATATATACATATATACTGATACATCCCAACACAATACAAATAATACATCATAAGAGGTATGACGACCACAATATACACATGAGTCAAAACAATATACATATCAGAGTAGCGACAAAAAGACTACAACAAAAAGGGCTAGCAGATAAGTCCATGCGGAAGCAGAATAGGCTAAATCCATAAGGGTACCTAACCTGAAACACCTCGGTCTGACCCGAGTATAAAATACACGGGTCAGTCTAGCTAAACAAATCAGTTTATAAGGATAAGTGATAATATGAGCATAAGGCAAGGTGATAATCTTCTCAAGTGAGAAGGAATGGTTCAAGGGTATATAGTTACTTCACGTGGCATAACTAAATAGGTATAGTACTTTCAAGTGATATAAGGATATCACTAAATATGAATGCAACTCAAAGGCAATAAAACTCTATAACAAATTTCACAATAAAAGCACGCCTCATCTCATTGGCGTATCACAAAACACCAAATATGGTTTAGGAGAAAAACATAACTCCAAAGAGGAGAAATCCCAAACCCGCCATATCGGCAACTTAAAACAACCTCAAAGAAATCACCATCTCAAAATAAGCCATACGGCAATCAAATATAAATCTCCAACATAGGAGACTATAATTCCAAATAAACGCCAAAAGAAAAATCTCATATAATACGCCAAAAAGGCAAATCTCAAATAACGCCCGTGTTGGCAAACCCAAATCTCAAATATAAAACTCGATAAGGAGTTCAATTTCCAAAGATGTAATCGCCATATATAATATCTCGAACCGCTCAAATAGCCAATAATGTAAAAAGGCGATACACTTGGAAAATCAATGAAATCATCTCAAAGATATAGCACGTGCTTATGGCCGAAGCCCGCCAAGTACTGTTCTCTCAGAATAAGGCACTACGTCTCTTAGACAAACGTCCCGAAGGACAAATAAATACGTCTCTTAGACAAACGTCTCGAAGGACAAATACGTCGCAATGACAAACGTCTCTTAGACAAACATCCCGAAGGACAAATGACCCAAAGGTCCAGTACTGGCAAATACGTCTCTTAGACAAATGTGTCACAAACTCTCGGATACGAACCCGAACAGTGTTAACGTGTGTCCTATACCACACGTTCGCACTAAACGATTTACTAACTGCTAGTAAACTTCACACACAAAGCAGTAAAAGTTTACCTCATCTCATCGATAAACTCGACTCGAAGGTCAAAACTTTCAAACTGACAAGTCGGGAATTAACCGATAAGATAAACACACGTGTCACATACCACGTGTTTTACCAAACCGTTTAATTCTCTTTCTCATTCGATCGAAATTTGCAAAAACGTGTAATATACATATAAAATAATTAATTTACTTTGGAAAACAAGTTTTGAAAACCAATTCTCGAAATCATTTTGAAAACCCTATTTGAAAATCTCCCTTATTATAGAGAATAAATGGATATTCACTTGAAAATACTTTAAAATATTATATAATAATTATTTTGAAATGCCCATAAATTTCAAAAATTATTTCAAAATCGTTTGGAAAAATCTGTGCTCGCAAAGAAATTGCTCAAAACCGTCATTCAAATTCAATTCAAATTTGAATTTCAAATTCATCAAAACTAGGCTAGCCTATTGATATGCATCATAGCCCTCAAAACAATTAAGAAATATCACAAAAACATGAAGTAAAAGTCAAAAGACGGATGGAAAAAGAACATAAAAATGCATAGACAAAATAATATCCAGGTCTGAAATCTTCTCTGGGTAATCTTTCGGATAAGAAACAAGTGGCCAAATGACCTCTAATTGAACTAAAAATTGGTGCCCAAATAGTGGAAAACTTCAAATTTCAAACAATAAAAGAATCGATGAATCCCGATTGGAAATGAAAATGTTACATTGTCTCAAATATGGACACAAATCATGTTTGCAACAGTTCAAAATAAAAATGTGCCCAGGCCTAAAAAGCATCTTGGGTTCAACTTACAAGCCTAAATAAAAGGACCAAACAGACTCTTATTGAGCTGAAAATTGGTAGGCATATAGTTTAACACTAATATTCGAAATTGGAAAAAGAATCACACAATTTGAACTAAGCTATGATAAATTTATGATGTCTCAAAGTTAAACCCAGACAGTGTTTTCACTGTAGAAATCTGGACATAAAACATGCTCCGAATCAAAGTTCGACAACATATTTTTATAAGGTACATGGCTTGAAATAACCTGGAATTCGGTATGCATAAAGTTTAACACTCATACTTGAAACTGGAAAAAGAATCACGAAATTTGAAAAAGCTATGCTAAAGTTATGATGTCTCAAAGTTGAACACAGGCAGTGTTTTCACTGTAAAAATCTACGCAAAAACATGCTCCGAATCAAAGTTCGGCAACATACTTCTATAAGCTACATGGGTCGAAATAACATGAATTTGGCATGAACAAAATATAACACTCATACTTTAATTGGGAAAAAGAATTAAACAATTTGAATAAGGTATGAGAAATGTATGATGTCTCAAAGTTGAACCCAGGCATTGATTTCACTGTAAAAATCTGGGCAAAAACATGCTCCGAATCAAAGTTCGGCATCATATTTCTATAAGCTACATAGGTCGAAATGACCTGAAATTTGGCGTGCACAAAGTTAAACACTCATACTTTAATTTGGAAAAAGAATCACGTAATTTGAATAAGGTATGGGAAAGATATGATGTCTCAAAGTAGAACCCAGGCAATGATTTCACCGTAAAAATCTGGAGCAAAACATGCTCCGCTTGCAACTTTGAGCACGGATTTCTATTAGGTCCATGACAAGTTTGAGCATGAAAATTTATGTGCATAATCTACAACGTACAGGCTACAATCTGGAAAACTTCCGGCGGCATTCCGTCACCAGAGTTGAAAGATATGGACATGCAAAGGAACAACCAAGAACAGATTTCACAGAAAATAATCAACTACAGGAAATTGTTCACAGAAGCTATTTCTGCACAGTTTTTGGCTAGCAGAGTATGTTCTCAGCTAGAATTCATGAGTAAGCAACTCACTTGAGCAAAATGAAGATTAAATTTGTGCAAACTTAGAAAAAGTTGAAGGCTTTTGGCTAGAGGGAGCTTCAACAACCTGTTAAACAGCAGTACAAGGACATGCAAACCAAAAATACAAACTACACACAATCAACTTTCTCAAATCTAAAATTGATGGAATAGAATTGTTTATGTAGTGATTACCTGTGAAAAATAGCTTTAATTTGATTAGAAACAACAAAAGATTTAAGAGATTTGGAGATTTGGAGCCTAGGTTTTGAAAGAGGAAGCTTTCTCTTAATTTTCTTCTGGGTGTAAGTTTTACAGTACGTATAAAAATAAGTTTGAGGAGAAGAAACTTCTCTTTTCTTATTTTGGTTAGAATGAAAATGGGCTTAGACCCAATACTTAGCCAAATAAAAATCTAATTAACACCCAATTGCACAAATACACTTATATTAACAAATCAAAACAACACATATTAACAGGATTTCAACACAATAAAATTATACAAACATATTTTCATGTTTAACAAAATATTTTACAACTAATAAAAAGAGAACTTAGTTTTAAAAATATTTTTCATTATTAAAAACTCTTATTTTTAAATAAATACACAATTTACATAATAACTTACATAAAACACTATTTTTAACACCAAAAATAACACAAAAATTATTTTCTTGTATAATTAAATACAACAAACCATTTTAACATCATTTTTATATCCAAAACTTATTAACAAAATTCCATCTTTTTATTTTTAATATGCACATATTAAATCAAATACTCCATCTAAAATCAATAAAAGTCACATTTGGCAATAATTACTAAAATTATTGCATTTCTCAAACTTAAAGCCATGTTTTGCTCATTTTATTACAAACAATCAAAAATAAAGTTTTAAAACTTTATTTCAACATTTTTTAACTTATTGTTTATTCCAAATAAACAATTGTAAATCCCTAATTTATTTAATTTCACAATATTAGATTATAACCGCCGTTATAATTTAATATTTACAGGTAATCACCAAAACTAGGGTTGTTACAGACTCCTCCTCTTATAAAAGTTACGTCCTCGCAATTTCTAGAGAAGAGCTGTATTCAACATAAATTATTTCATCAAGCAAAGGATGATAGATAAGCTCGAGTTTAAAATTTCTCACTCTCGACACGGGATGATAGAAAACCAAACACTACAAGAAAACTGCGGTTTACCTACGCCAAATTGGCGTAGGCGGGGCGTAGGTAAATGCATTAACTACGTAACACCTACGCCAATTTTGGCGTGGGTAAAACTTGCGTAGCTAATAAAATACCTACGCTTTACCTACGTCATCCGTTGGGTTGTTTCCTACGTCTTTCCTACGCCATAATTTTCTTACTCTTTCCCCACGCCATGTTGTACCTACTGTTTTGTTACGACATTTTTACTTTTTTAAGTGCTCACATCTTTCCTACGTCATTTGTTTACCTACGTCTTCCCTACGCCCAGTTTTCCTACGCTATGTTTTTCCTACGCCATACATACGACTTTTTGCTGCATTAATATTTCATTTACCTACGTCTTCCCTACACCTTCCCTACATATTTTCTGAAGCAATTTTGATATATTACTATTCTATTTCATTTCACCACATTAAATAGAAACTAAAATCAACTTATTTTATATATATACACATTCCAACAAAAAGATTAACATCAAACCATTCATCTTTAATTCAAAAAACAAATATCTCATTCATATTACAAAGTCAAACAATATTAATCAAGTTCCTATATGTTAAAATAATATGATAATATGTTCATGATACATGACATCATACAGATACCATTAAAAAGTTTTCAATGCCTACTAAACTCTCTGCTCATTCACTTCTACTTACAAACACAATCTCCAACTTTATCACCTCATTACCCAAATTCAACTACCAATACATCACCACACTTGTAACCTCCTACATTCCACAAACCATCCAACTGCCATCCCCTCCTGCATCTCCTTCATCCTCCAGCAATTTTCCATCCTCCTCCTTGCACACAAAACTCCTACACTTCAGCAAACCCACCACACTGGTTCCATTGACAACATCTCCACCATCCATCCAAATACAATCAGTTCAAACTTCACCAATAGTCTACAGTCAACCTGAACACACCCTTTGCATCCAACAGTCCACCACTGCATATACAACCTACAACATCAACAATCTCTTTCCGTCATTGTTCCTACCACCCAGCCAGCCTTTTCCAACCACTGTCAAATCAAACATCAAACCAATCCGCAAGTTCACAGCCAACCACCAACCTTCAGCCACTCGCCAACCACCAACATCATCGTTCACACCCAAACACCCAAATTCAACATCAACAACAACTTACAACTGCATCACAGACCTGTGACATGCCATTACTTCACCAACTGCATCACAATCTACCAACACTTCACCTGAAACCCGGCCATCATCACCAGAAAACTGCTTCCCTTCACATTATAATGCATAAGAATATGGATTGTAAATGACATCTCCACTTCTGTTTGGTTTGACCTTGACTTCATGGGTGCAGACTTGTAAATAGACCTAGAGCAGATCTTATTTTTCGAACAAGAACAGAAAACATGATAGTGGGTGATATTTTAGACAGTCATGGATGGAACACCGATAACTATAGTTTTTGAGTATTGTAAAGAATGAGATAGACAAAGTCAAGATATGTAATGATAAACAAAGAAGATTTCTAGGTTTGGTCATGATCTAAAATATATAGAAAAATAATTCAAGAATGTATGGGAAACAATTAGAATCGATTTTGCACATATACTTTCAATGCAAATATATGACACACATTTGGAAGTGGTGCCGTGGAAAACTCCTATGGCCTGCAGGCCATATATAGGTAATTCTACTTCAGACTAAGACTAGAAACTTCAGTTAGAGATTTAAACATAATTACATGAGTAATGACACTGCGTGTGTTGTGTTGTCCTACCTCATTCTAGAATATTTGGAAAGAACGTAACAATCGATTATTCAACAGAAACTTCAACAGTGAACAATGGATTTGAAAACTCATTAAAATACAGTGATGATCAGGGCAACAATATCGAAACATAAATAGAATCTAAGCATCACAATAAAGCATATATATTGCAATAACATCTTACTGAAGTGTCAATCCCCTGTGCTCTGGCATTGACTGAAGCTTCTTCAGCACTTCTACTTTTGGCCTGAAAATATCCATGGCTTATAGAATGTTTTAAATAGTCTGTATAACTTCACCTAAATATAAAAGGAAAGTTAGCATACTAACCCAGATCCTAAACCGTAGATCCTTTCAGCTCGAATGGTAACTCCAGCAATTTCTTGCAACAGTGCATCAACAAATCTGCCCTGTGACAAAAATGAATACAGATGTTATTTATTAGTATATAAATGTTTATACCATATATCATTCAATGATAAGTAGAGTTTCCACACATGATGAGGAAAGAGAAGCAGGTTTCACACACGAAGAGCAAAGAGAAGCAAGGGCCAAATATATGATTAATTGTACACCATGTACTTTGGAGTAGCACTAAATTCCAGTTCAGTCTCTGTTTTATGGACAGAAAATCAAGTACTACAGATTTTCCAGAACCTAGCCATTCTAAACTGAGAAACCCACACACTATTCCAAATTTGCAAGACTTTTATAGACAATTTTAACACTTTCCCCTAATTATTGGCTGCTGCTAAATTTTAATTAAAGTGAACGGCTGCTAAACTTTTTTTTAACGATTTAAAAATTGCACGTCTAATTAAATTTCAAATCATAGAGTTAAATTACTCTGATCTAAGCAGTTAAAACAATATCCGAATGATGAATTTTAACTTAAAAGAGCAACTTAAAGAAATGAACACTTGATTCACAATCTAATTGTTTAATAGTATGGTAAATAGACGCTCATATATAATCCACATATTTCTATTACAGGAGAAGAGAAAAAATTGTGAAAGCGAATCACAGTCTAGCTTACCAACTAATGACACTCTTTCACAAGTGCTAAGACATGATAAACCTGGCCGACCAAGAGCAATGGGAAGATGAATAACTCTCACCAAGTTCATTTTATCACAGGTTAATGATAAGAAACTAATCGAATGCCAGAATACAATTTTGGAATTGAAGCAGACGATTCACATGCTAGTGAACAATCAGGTCTGTGAAATTAACCAACCAAAGCAAGTTAAATACAAATCATGCATATTCAAACTTGATATTTGAATAGAATTAAGTTTGCATGCATACAAAGGCTTTTCAATTTGATTACAGTAATTTTAATATTTTTATTGTTATATGATACATTTGTAGAAATATTTGGATAACAAAATAGTATCTCAAAATGAAGGAACCCAAATTTTGTAATGAGCACTTGAAGATCTAGTAATAACAGAAGATTTCAATAAAGAAGAAACGATGAATTCCAGTAATTAAAAAACTGGAATAAGCAATTGGTAGATGAATGCACATGTAATAAGGTCACAACAAATAATGAAATAATTAATCTCAACCCAATATTAAACGCAACTGTACATTCGTCGGGCTTTATTATAATTTTAGTGATAAAATGCTAACTTATTTATCGGTTTATCAGGGTAAAGAAAATCGAATTGCTGCTGGCTCATCTGAAATGACCATAAAAAGTGGGATAAGGATAAACATGAAATCAAATGAACCAGGTCCTTTTCTTCAACAATTGAACACTGCCGTCGCCCACTAAACTGTTTCCTTCTAATCACAGTCTTCTCTTCCATTACCTAACTGCTCATATATAACCTCACATTCAACTTCCTTTTCAGCTATATTTTCAACTAAAAATAAAAATACAGCTCAACCAATAATGAAAGAAGACACTGACCAATTCATCAGAGGCAACAACATTGGAAGAGGCTCCTTTGGTACCATCAGCCTCGCCTTCCATAAATCAAATGGTCAACGATTCGCTGTCAAATCTGCATCCGCAACCCAAAACCCATTAACCACATCCTCTTTAGATAACAAGATAGAAATCCTTTGAGCGTTCAAATCGAAATACATATAGTTCCATACCTTGGCAACTCCAGGACGAACCAACACCGCAACTTGCACATGGAGTACATGCCCAACGACACGATAGCCGAAGCGGTAGGCAAGATCGACGAGCGCCGGATCTGAGACTACACACGTTGCATAACGAATGCGCTTGCATACCTTCATTGTACGGCGGGCGTGGTTCATTGCGATGTGAAGGGCCGAATTGTTGTTGGCAACAAATTGGGATCCACTAAAATAAATTTGACAAAAATAATAGTCAAAGGCGACTTCGATCTGAGGATTTGAGATGGGAACGGGAGAGTTAGGTTTTTATTTTGGGTATTTCTTACGACTGAGTGCTCTTGTGGCGGCTATAATAATAAAAACAAGAATAGTTAATTTTGAGTGCCCAGATAATTCTTACCCCAAGCCTTCGGCGTAAGAATGGCGTAGAAACTTTTCTACGCCTTTTTTACGCCGGTAAAATTGACGTAGGGTATTTCCTACGTCTTTCTTACATCTTGATTATTTTTTCACATATTGACGTAGGCGTACGAAAGACGTAGGAAATTTACTTACGTCTTTCCTACGCCTCTACCTCTTTCCACCTGTTTCCTACGCCTTCTCTACGCCCCGCCTTTTGGCATAGCAACGGCGTAGGAAATTTTGCGTAGCTAAATGAAGTGTTTTCTTGTAGTGAAAGTAAGATAGCTCGATTAATTCTTTGGTTTCCCAAATGATAATATTGGGATTAGCAGACCATTGAATTTTTACAAGCAATACATCATGATTTCAAAGGCGTCTTACCTTCGAATCAAGATCACAAACAGGATGCCATACAAAAAGATCAATCGAGTGAGATTGATTCCTTAGGGGTTTCTCAAATACAGTCTGGATTTAACAAAATTTTATCCCGGTTTAACCAACTAGATAATTGTTGGCATGACTTTCCGTATCACACTATAAAAGGAACCACATGGGTATAGGATTGACAACAATAGAGGTAAGAAAACTTGACGAGAAGTGGTTTCTTCAAACACTACAAACTCAAACGACCGCATAAATGCAAGTCGTTAGATAATTGCACAAAGGCAAGACAAACTCAAGAAATGGATATTTATATTCCAATTTTACTAAACAAATATTTTTAAGGTTATCAAAATCCTTCTACTACATAATCAAATTCTAAAATTTCAACATTTTGAAAATTTTCAAAACCTCTTTCAAAAATAAAATTTAATCCCCAGACTCTTCATTTAAAGTGAATAAAATGCTTCACTCTTAAATTCTACCAATACACACATACACACACAGATATATATATATATATACATATATATATATATATATATATATATATATATATAGTTTGAAACATATATTTATACTAAACATCAACTCAATTACATTCACAAAATAGGTAGAATGCACATGACCACAAAGAAAACAAGTAAATTTCAATTTCAGATCTACTGTAAAGAAAGCAAATTTTGACCTAGAAAACAACAAAATCAGAGAACTCTTATGAAATAAAAGTTGTTCTACATAGTCTAAGCTTTCCAGGGATATAAAGATCATTAAAATCGGATTTATGGTTTGAAAGTTATGCAAAATTTACTTTCAGCTCAAATTTTAGAAACTTATAAGACATAAATGTTTATTCACCTCAAAGAAAGAATATAAAGCAAAATCTTCCAATGTGGTAGAAAGAAATTTATAGCTTTCTAAAAGCACTTTCATTTTCAAAAAGTCTGGACTCGTTCAGAGTTAAAAATCTCAAGTTATTGTTGTTTTAGCACAGCTCTTTTTCATACCAAATTTCATCTTTCAAATCAATTCAAATTTTGAAATTTCCCAAACCGTTTTGATTCCAAATTATATTTTCAAACAAGCTTTTGCTAAATCATTTATTAAATGATCTTCTTTTTCCCTGAAAAGCTAAGACACACCAAAAATATGATCAGCTTTATGTAATCAACATAAAAGGAACAATTTATTAATTGGAAAAAATTTCATTACTTTCCAAAATCTAGCATTAGAGCAATTAACTAAGAAAATTCATTTTGGAAGAGATAACTACTCTCTTCTATAATCAAAATATGATTATTGATTATCCATAAAGTAAATTTTTAGGATATATAAATATATATATATATATATATATATAATTATTCTCACAATTAAAATGATTATACTACATAAATGATTCATTTATCAAAACAACTCAAATTCACATTTCCACTTTATCACAAAAATTAAATTTTCCATTAATTATCAACATAAAACTTTATTAAAGTTGATAATTAATTAAAATTTGTTTTCAAAAGAATTTTACAAATTCACATCAACAAATTTTAACACAACCAAAATTTTAAACAAAAATTTGCTCACAAATTCTTACTAAAAGTTTAAAATAAGCATATTCAATTTCCAATAATACAAGGGTATTGCCTCACCATTGATTTATAGCGTATAACCCTATCGATTGGCTATAGAGTTGACCAAATGATCAAAAATGCCTCGTCACTCATCCAACCCTCATTATGGTTCAATGGCTGCATTACACATTCAAAATAAAATTTAATTCTAAAACCATATTAATTTATTTCAAACTTTACTTATTAAAACTCAATTTACCGTGTCTGATTACCTCATCATAGAGTTAGGAAATTCCTATCGATAATATTGATTAGGTGTATCGACCAGAATTCTTAAAGCACTCAATGGATAACCCAACACAAAAACCATTTTCTATAAAATGAAATACCTCATATATAATACACAAAATATTCTTTGTTAATCTCAATAAACAAAATCCAATCTCACTAAAAAAAATATTTTCAATTTGGAAGATTTGAACATTCAAACTGTTGCTTATACTCAAAATCAAAGAACACAAAGAGAACTCATTGAGATATTCCCATAATACTCGATTTACAAGATTGAGGAATAAACTGAAGTGTTCATTGAATCGGACGGTATAACGAGCCACTCACAAGAACCCTACGAGTGCGAAATGCGGTAAGAGGAACACTATCCTCCGCAACTCGTAGCTAATGAAAATTGGTGTAAGGTCAAGTTGAGGAAAGACCCTTACACCACTCTATAGATCGAACATGTCATCAGTCATAAGAAATATATACTCATTCTAATGGTTAACTAGTTAAGCTTGCGAAATGGATGCAAAGCCTAAGAATACCATCAGATTTCTAAGCACAAACGACCGTGACACCTCACGGTAAAGACTGGATTGAATGAATTGCCTAGCTTCACGCTTCAGCAATTACTTCGAGGGTTTCTTATTTCCTAGTGGACACCCTCTTAGAGGGATGACTAACAAGCTATGAACTAGGAATGAGGTCAACACAAAATTCAATTGCCCGATTAGGTAGCAAACCAAAACGGACTCACATAAATCAACAAAATCACAAACAACTAAAACTTGAGATACATTATCATCTCGAAACCCAATAACAAATAAAAACACTCCGGAATTATCATCAACATCCCGATGAACTAGAGACACTAATCAGCCGAATTAGGATGCCTAACATATTCAATCCTTTTAGAATATAGGATTGGGAGTTCTATAACAAGCAAACCAATCCATTCCCAAATTGTATTAACCCAAGGAGATGACTAATGTGCAGATTTACATAGAAAGAAAAGCTACAAAGATCATCCTCAATATTATCATACAACATGCCAAGTATTGCGGATCCCCTTAATAGGATTCACAATTCTCAAAGAAGTAACAAGATAAGAAACGTCTAACGATATCAATAAGCTCCTTCGATACGAATGTATCAAGCATCCATATCGAAGAGAATTAGAATAAAATAATCACGATAAGGATTATTCATAGGATAAGATATCATTAATTCAATTATGGAATACTATGAAATAAAATATATTCCTAAACGTATTCCCAACTTATATCTACCCCAAAGGACACGAAAAGGTTAAGGACACGATGATTAGAGGATTTATAACACTTGTACTATACTTTGATGTACCGTAATATAAGTTTATATTCTGTGTTTATCATATTTTGTTCTAAACTCAGCTCTGATACCAAACTGTGACGCCCCACCCCGAGACCCACGTTAACAAAGAGTATTATTGGGTAATATTGTTTGCTAATGCGGAGAATAGGGTAGGTTAGGAGCGACCATCTATAGTCTTGTCTTAAATATCTATTGAATACATCGATTAGTGCTCTATATTTTTTCTTTTCTCAAGTGGATCGACATATCCAATAAATGCTTAATACAAAACTATAGGTGGCTATAGGATCTATCAGAACAAAATACAACAACTCAAATGCATAACACATCACAAAACAACAAACAGATATATATATATATACATATATACTGATACATCCCAATACAATACAAATAATACATCATAAGTGGTATGACGACCACAATATACACACGAGTCAAAACAATATACATATCAGAGTAGCGACAAAAAGACTACAACAAAAAGGGCTAGCAGATAAGTCCATGCGGAAGCAGAATAGGCTAAGTCCATAAGGGTACCTAACCTGAAACACCTCGGTCTGATGCGAGTAGAAGGACGTCTAATCGAATATATTTATTTGGATAGCGTATTTAGATAGCGTATAAATATTAGATAGCGTATAAATAGGCTCGACAAAACCCCTATATGGATTCTTCTAGATAAAAAGAAACATGACCAACAGTAGTTCGAATGTATATACAATGGATTTTCTTTCTAATACTTCCTACTATTATACATATATACTGATACATCCCAATACAATACAAAATAATACATCATAAGTGGTATGACGACCACAATATACACACGAGTCAAAACAATATACATATCAGAGTAGCGACAAAAAGACTACAACAAAAAGGGCTAGCAGATAAGTGCATGCGGAAGCAGAATAGGCTAAGTGCATAAGGGTACCTAATCTGAAACACCTTGGTTTGACCCGAGTAGAAGGACGTCTAATCGAATATATTTATTTGGATAGCGTATTTAGATAGCGTATAAATATTAGATAGAGTATAAATAGGCTCGACAAAACCCATATATGGCTTCTTCTATTTCTCGATAAAAGAAACATGACCAACAATAGTTCGAATGTATATACAATGGATTTTCTTTCTAATACTTCCTACTATTAGATAGTGTCCATAAATCTCATGATAAGTACCAAAAGATTCATATTGAACTTCGATGGGATCCTCTTTTGAGCCACGGGTCAATCTACCTAAACAAATCAGTTTATAAGGATAAGTGATAATATGAGCATAAGGCAAGGTGATAATCTTCTCAAGTGAGAAGGAATGGTTCAAGGGTATATAGTTACTTCACGTGGCATAACTAAGTAGGTATAGTAATTTCAAGTGATATAAGGATATCACTAAATATGAATGCAACTCAAAGGCAATAAAACTCTATAACAAATCTCACAATAAAAGCATGCCTTATCTCATCGGCATATCATAAAACATCAAATATGGTTTAGGAGAAAAACATAACTCCAAAGAGGAGAAATCCCAAACCTGCCATATCGGCAACTCAAAACAACCTCAAAGAAATCACCATCTCAAAATACGCCATAAGGCAATCAAAAATAAATATCTAATGTAGGAGACTATAATCCCAAATAAACGTCAAAAGGCAAATCTCATATAATACGCCCAAAAGGAAAATCTCAAATAACTCCCGTGTTGGCAAACCCAAATCTCAAATATAGAACTCGATAAGGAGTTCAATTTCCAAAGATGTAATCGCTATATATAATATCTCGAACGGCTCAAATGGCCAATAATGTAAAAAGGCGATACATTTGGAAAATCACAAGAACATCAATGAAATCATCTCAAAGATATAGCACGTGCTTATCGCCGAAGCCCGCCAAGTACTGTTCTCCCAAAATAAGGCGCCACGTCTCTTAGACAAACGTCTCGAAGGACAAATAAATACGTCTCTTAGACAAACATCCCGAAGGAAAAATACATCGCAATGATAAACATCTCTTAGACAAACATCCCGAAGGACAAATCACCCGAAGGTCCAGTACTGGCAAATACGTCTCTTAGACAAATGTGTCACAAACTCTCGGATAGGAACCCGAACAGTGTTAACGTATGTCCCATACCACATGTTCGCACTAAACAGTTTACTAACCGCTAGTAAATTTCACACTCAAAGCAGTAAAAAGTTTACCTCATCTCATTGGTAAACTCGATTGGAAGGTCAAAATGATCAAACGGACAACTTGGAATTTAACTGATAAGATAAACGCACGTGTCCCATACCACATGATTTACCAAACCGTTTAATTCTCCTTCTCATTCGCTCAAAAGTTGCAAAAACGTGTAATTTACATATAAAATCATTTACTTTGGAAAACAAGCTTTGAAAACCAATTCTCGAAATAAATTTGAAAACCCTATTTGAAAATCTCCCTTATTATAGAGAATAAATAGATTTTGCACTTGAAAATACTTGAAAATATTATACAATAATTATTTTGAAATGCTCATAAATTTTAAAAATTATTTTAAAATCGTTTGGAAAAATCCATGCTCGAAATCAAAGAAATTACTCAAAACCGTCATTCAAATTCAATTCAAATTTGAATTTCAAATTCATCAAAATCGGGCTAGCCTATTGATAGGCATCATAGCCCTCAAAACAATTAAGAAATATCACAAAAACATGAAGTAAAAGTCAAAAGACGGACGGAAAAAAAACATAAAAATGCATAGACAAAATAATACCCATGTCTGAAATCTTCTCTGGGTTCAACTTTCGGACATGAAACAAGTGGCCTAATGACCTCTGATTGAACTAAAAACTAGTGCACAAATAGTAGAAAACTTCAGCTTTCAACAAAAAAAGAATTGATGAATCCCGATTGGAAATGAAAAGGTTACGCTGTCTCAAACATGGACACAGACCATGTTTGCAACAGTTCAAAAACAAAAGTACCCAGGCCTAAAAATCATCTTGGGTTCAACTTACAGGCCTAAATAAAAGGACCAAACAAACTCTTATTGAGCTGAAAATTGGTAGGCATATAGTTTAACACTCACTTGAAATTGGAAAAAGAATCACGAAATTTGAACAAGCTATGATAAATTTATGATGTCTCAAAGTTAAATCCAGGCAGTGTTTTCACTGTAAAAATCTGGACAAAAACATGCTCCGAATCAAAGTTCGACAATATATTTTTATAAGGTACATGGCTCGAAATAACCTGAAATTCGGTATGCATAAAGTTTAATACTCATACTTGAAACTGGAAAAAGAATCATGAAATTTGAAAATGCTATGTTAAAGTTATGGTGTCTCAAATTTGAACCAAGATAGTGTTTTCATTGTAAAAATCTGGGCAAAAACATGCTCCGAATCAAAGTATGGCAACATATTTCTATAAGCTACATGGATCGTAATAACCTGAAATTTGGCATGAAAAAAATATGAGTGAATCACATAATTTGAATAAGGTATGAGAACGGTTTGATGTCTCAAAGTTGAACCCAGGCAATGATTTCACTGTAAAAATCTTGGCAGAAACATGCTCCGAATCAAAGTTCAGCAGCATATTTCTATAAGCTACATAGGTCGAAATGACCTGAAATTTGGTATGCACAAACTTTAACACTCATACTTTAATCAGGAAAAAGAATCACGTAATTTGAATAAGGTATGAGAAAGATATAATGTCTCAAATTAGAACTCAGGCAATGATTTCACTGTAAAAATCTGGAGCAAAACATGCTCCACTTGCAAATTTGAGCACAGATTTCTATTAGTTCCATGACAAGTTTGAGCATGAAAATTTATGTGCATAATCTACAACATACAGGCTACAATTTGGAAAAATTTCGATGGCATTTCGTCATCAGAGTTGAAAGATATGGACATGCAAAGGAACAACCAAGAACAGATTTCACATAAAATAATCAACTACAAGAAATTGTTTACAGAAGCTACTTTTGCACAGTTTTTGGCTAACAGTATGTTTTCAACTAGAATTCGTAAGTAAGCAACTCATCTGAGCAAAATGAAGATTAAATTTGTGCAAAATTAGAAAAAATTGAAGGCCTTTGGCTAGAGGGAGCTTCAACAACCTGTTAAACAGTAGTACAAGGACATGCAAACCAAAAATACAAATTACACACAATCAACTTTCTCAAAATGTAAAATTGATGGAATAGAATTGTTTATGTAGTGATTACCTGTGAAAAATAGCTTTAATTTGATTAGAAACAACAAATGATTGAAGAGATTTGGAGATTTGGAGTCTAGGTTTTGAAAGAGGAAGCTTTCTCTTAATTTTCTTCTGGGTGTAAGTTTTACTGTCCGTAATCTAATTAACACCCAGTTGCACAAATACACTTATATTAACAAATCAAAACAACATATATTAACAAGATTCCAACACAATAAAATTATACAAACATATTTTCATGTTTAACAAAACATTTTACAACTAATAAAAAGATAACTTAGTTGTAAAAATATTTTTCATTTTTTAAAACTCTTATTTTTAAATAAATACACAATTTTCCCAATAACTTACATAAAACACTATTTTTAACACAAAAATTATTTTCTTGTATAATTAAATATAACAAATCATTTTAACATCATTTTTATATCCAAAACTTATTAACAAAATTCCATCCTTTTATTTTTAATATGCACATATTAAATCAAATACTCCATTTAAAAATCAATAAAAGTCACATTTGGCAATAATTACTAAAATTATTGCATTTCTCAAACTTAAAGCCATGTTTTGCTCATTTTATTAGAAACAATCAAAAATAAAGTTTCAGTACTTTATTTCAACATTTTTTAACTTATTTTTTATTCAAAATAAACAATTTTAAATCTCCAATTTATTTAATTTCACAATATTAGATTATAACCACCGTTATAATTTAATATTTATAGGTAATCATCAAAACTAGGGTTGTTACATGAATTGCCACAATCTTATTATTTTCAGTTACATTGCAAATTAGTTTTTTTAATATATTTATTTGATAATGAATATATTAAGTTAATTTAGATATTTTATAATTATTTAAAATAGAGTTTAATTGTAGTGGAATATGAAATAATTTTTATTCGTAATATTAAATTTGATTAACTACTTTAGAGTTCTAAATGTAAGAATTGAGTTTTCTAATGCTGTTTGTGAACATTAAATTATTATTTAATTTTCTAATAGATTGTGAGACTAATTATTTATTGTAAAGTAATATTACATTCGGTTTTTATTAATTATTCATTTCTAAATACTTGTTTCATAATATGAAGATATATATTGAGAATGATTCATTAATAAATATTGATTTGTTTGTTTTGTATAATTAGGCACTACAACAAAAAGGACTTTTTATAGCGTGTAAAAACCGCTATAAAAACTTTCTATAGCGATTCTATAATCGCCATAGATAAACATGTTGTAAAAAGTCTGGTAGATGCTATAGCATGTCATACTTGCAATGGAAAACGTATTTTTCTTGCTATCTAAATTAGGCCATATTGGTGCAACTGCTTTTCTATGGCATTATGAAACGTGCTATAGAACTTTTTATGATGCATTTTAGTTGCTATAAATATGTCGCATGCTATATTATTATAGCATTTGAACGCGTTATGGAATCATCGTGTCAACCTTTTAATGACACATTGAAATGCTATAGAAAATTCATTACTATCTATTATAGCACCGTCTTATTGCTATGAAAACTATTTACTCTTTGCAAAATATTTTGTATAGCACTAACATGATGCTATAGTATAACAAAGCTGAACAATTTTTCTTTTTATTGCATAGTTAGAACGCTATAAAAAAATTCTATTGCATATTTTTTGCTGCCATAACATTCAAAGCTTAACAATTTTCAATTCTACTTATATATTATAACTCAAAAAACCACATTCATCACACTAACATAAGTACACAAATTGAGTCATAAGCCAAATCACAAAATATATATATATATATCCATAATATTTCATACATGAAGAATTAAACATAAATATTTGTGATAAAAATTAAACATAAGTACACAAACTGAGTGTAGCATACCAAAACAAAGCATAAGTACAGATTCAAGTTCCAGTTTCAGGTTTCAGATCAGATCAAAACCAAATGTCGGTTTCAAAACTACTGATCAAAAGTTCAAAACCAAGTTTCCAGAATCAAAGCAACTTCTAGTTTTTAATTTCCAGACAAAACTTCTCTGCTTAATCAACTTCCAGGTCAGCAAACTAACCCATTGATGCTTGATCTGTTTATAGACAAATCAAAACAAAAAGAAGAGATTAATGGATTAAGTGAAAGGTGCAAAAATAAATTAAGGTAAGGAAAATCAATATACTTTCATGCACAGAGAGTGATGTAACCAATTATAAAGTATAATGGTTGTACTTGTACAACATAACTATGGAAGCACACAACAAAAAAATACTGATACTTAAAAACCATGTACAACAATAAATAAAACATGATCAGTAATAAAACAAGGTATACAACTATAACTAGATTAAATAAACATATACAAAATCTATAGATGAATTTACCAAATAATAGAAATAAACCATAAATAGAGTAACTGTAACTTATATAATAGAATGATGAAGCTAACTATGTTAAAACAGCGAAAATACTTATCAAAATAAGACAAATGCACTGATGTATAGCTCTCAGTTTATATTTGATATTTCAAATGGTTTGTTCTAAGTCGAAGTTTGCACTTGTTCTCTACAATAGTTGGTCTGTTCTGAGAAACTTGCAATTTCATTCTGTATTGAATTTATATGCCAAAATGAGCAACTGAGTCAAAGTTAAAAGATAGCCATAAGTTACTCATATTGAGTTTTCATCTTAATTTTCTATTCTGGATATTCACAATCACAGATACATAGTTACTGATTGTGATTCAGTCGAAGTTCTATACAATGACCAACATTACACCAAAACACTAGAGGAGGCTGCTGCTATATCCATCAAGGCAGGCAAGTACTTCTACTGTTCCATATATAAGATTTTAGGGATTAATATCATTAGCAGAGCTTAAGTACACTGAACAATGTAACTGTAGACCACTGCTATATCCATCAGTGCATTTTAATCTGAAATAAAGATGATAAAATGCTCCGAACCACATAACAGACACAGAGATGTACAAATACACACATGGAAGGTATTAACTTTAATCATAGGCAATGATAACTTCTTAAGCATGTAAATGTAGTTTTGACCTTCAGGATTGGGAATTGGAATATAACTGTAAAAGAATACCACTGGACGAAATAGCCATTCACTGTTTCATAGTTCTTTCAACAATGATATTTTGAATCAACAATAGCAAAAGGCTAGTATAGTTTAGTCTACGGTGCCAGTTAAGCATTTTATTTGATGGTGTTGATAAGTAGAAAGGTACGGGTTTAAACGAGTGATTAAGAATTGTTATGCAGCAGGATTCAAATCAATGTACATGTGATTTTCACAGTTTTAGTTTAAGTGGAACAGTTTTGCAGCACAACCAACCTCTCCTAGTTCCTATCTTGTACCTCAAGGCATTTTTCATTTTTAAAAGAAATTTCTTATTCTCTGAATCAACGGGCAAATGTGTCAACTAAAGTTGTGCATACAAAATCCTCAAGTTTGTTATTCTATACAATGACCACAACAAGTAGGGTGGAATAGAGGTTGTGCATCATGATTGTGTGATCGAAAGGTTAAAATTATTCGTGTATTCATTATTTTCATTCTAATTTTTCAACCAAATCAAAAAAGTTTCATATCTAAACAAAGCTTGAATTATACTTACTAGAAATCGATTCCATTATAACGTTTGCAGCAGGCCAAGCTATTGTAGTACCAAGTGCATCTTCAACGACTTCTAAATCGAACGTTGTTCTCCATAGACGTGCTTTTGGAATTATTACAAGATCTACCCAAACTTTAACTGCATTTTTTCCCAAAGGGACACAATGAACCATTGTGTTTGGATCGGTTGAAGACACACGGCCTAACGCAACTATTTCTCTCTTTCCCGACCAATCAATCAACTTGCATTTACTTTTTTCCATAAAATTCGTACTCTATCAATTAAACAAAAAGGTTATTTTAGTATGTGCTTCAATAATTTGTCCGATGAAAAATAATTGAATTGCATATAAATAAGTTTGATACCTACCATCTCGACAACTCCAACATTACTCGTATGATTATTTGATGATGCTGTTAATTGTTTCGATAACTACTTTCGAATCAGGCCATGCAACTTTGGTACCAATGGCTTCTCCAACTCGGGTCAATCCTTTAGTGGGCCTCCATAGAAAAGCATCCTCGATTTTTGGATTATCTATCCAAACTGCAATGGCAGCCGGACCAAGAGGAAGATCATTCACAAGTTCTTTTGGATCACTCGAATGCAGTCGTCCATCTGCAACTAATTCTTCACTCCCACACCAATCGATTAATTTGCATTTATGATTTACGCTGTTGCTTTTACTCTAATAAAAAACATATTATTCTTTTTGTACATTGAAAATAAAAAATTAATTAGTAAAAAATATGAAAGATTACCCCATTATCATCTTTTTCAAAGTTATCGAAGTTGCGCAAAACAACTCTAGTAACCGGCCATGCTACTATCTCACCAACAACGTCTCCAATGTGTGTCGAATAAAGTGAAGGTCTCCACAAGAAAGCATCCGGTTTTCTCACAGTGTCTATTATAATTTTATTAGCATCAGAACCTAAAGGGATTTGTTGGACAAGCTCCTTTGGGTTACTTGGCACAACTCTTCCTTCCGCAACAATTTCGTCTGTCTCACTCCAATCTAGTAAGTGACATGTGTCATATTGTTTACCATGTTTGTTCTATTATTAATCAAAAGCAAATTATATTAATAATGAAATTAAATGTCAAATATAATAATATTACACTAGTACTATAAATAACTTTTACCACTTGATGCACATTTGCTTCATCCAGGCTTTCTTTTCTCTGTCAAAAAAAAACAGTACGTAAAAAAAACAGTAACGATATATAATTTCATGATATTAATTAAAGATGGTCCGATAAAGCATAACTAATGATATTAGCAAATATAACGAGATTTTAGTTCATGCCATCATGTCATCCTATGGTAATCTGATTTCTATGCTTTCTCTGATCGCACATTTGCAACCATGCTGGCAAATTTTGGTGATATCAATACCACTAAAGCCTTAAGTATACTTGACTGGATTCACCAAGTCAACCCCTTTTGTATTGGGATATTTTCTGAGGCAGACCTTGAATATATGCAGATACAAGTTACAGATACAAGTTAAGATACCCATCAAAATAGCTTGATCAAATTTTACTCTAATCTTTTATATTTAAGACCCTTTTGGATGCCTTTCACAATGTGAATTTTATACGTATCAAAACCATACACAAAAATAATTATTCAATTTGAATAAACCTAATTGCGTTGCAACCTTACACAATGTCAACTGCTCACACATGCAAATGGGGATTGTACCAACCTTTATACGTCCATACCAGCGTGCCTCTATACTAACCAAGCAAATGCCAAAAAACATTACCTACTTCTAACTAACTAACCAAAGGCCACAAAGCACTTTCGTTTCAACCTATAATTTAAATGTCCACGCATCAAATTCAAGTCAGTTTTATATGTTTATATTTTGTTCGGCTACCTACCTTCCCAATCGTCCACATACTCTACCTACATTTTGCCTTTACACTCACGTGTTTGCCCTATTATTATAAAATTAAGAACCTAACACTGTTTTATTTCTTATCGTTTATTTACCAACATTTCCCCCTCCTTATTTTGTTTAAATATATTATATTATCCACTTATTTTATTTGCCTAATTAATGAAGCTTTCATTGCTGTATTTGTGTTTTTGGTTGCACGGCTATTCATATATTTTAAGCAATAAGCTATTATTTTCAGTTTTAAGAAACAGCAAGTTAACCATTTTTAAAGCATATTAATTATTGATGTTAATAGTATTTAATATAACATCTTATAAATTTCCAATCTTGAATCTTACCATTATACTGAAACAAAAGATTGGTTCTTAATTGTATAAATATTTTAATTTGATATTTAGTTACAAATGAGATTTTTTTTAGCAGTTTAATCAATCGTCGACGTTAATCAATGCAAATCATTAAGTAAAATGACTAGACTGATATTATATTAGTATTTATTCCAAAAAACTGAGATGAAAAATATTATACTAAAATTATAATTTCTTCCTTTTTGATAACGATTATTATTAATATAAACTGAAAACAGAATATGCATCGTTAAAATATAAAATGAGATAGAAGTTGTTTATATTTATATCATAAAATTACTAATGTAAATATTTAGTCCGGTCCGGTTTAATGTGATCGGTTCAAAAGATAATAACAAGCAAGTAGCGTATTTATCTCAGTCTAGAATTAATTAGATATTTGGTAAGCTTATCATGCCCATGAGGCTGTCCACCTCCAAATAGTTACAAAATAATTCAAAAACACGGGCAATGTGGTTATGACCAACCCTTAAAGCATGACTGAGCAAATATACTTTGTTAATGGCATAATTGCACTGATAGTGGCTTTCAAAGTTTCAGCATCCAATTGATTTAAGGTTTTGCTACATGGGCAGCAAAATGTTAGTTGTAAGTTGTATTATACTAAGAATTAGCCACACGACTAGGCACAAAATGAAACATCGTTGATTCTTCATCCTAAGTTGGACCTACTTTAGTTTGTCTCGTAGTTCTTTTTAAACTCATGGCCAAGAGAGAACGCTTTCCGTAAGAATATTTTTAGGTCCCATCTCGGTCCTTGTATTTGGCTCCAAGGCCACTACTTGCAATCCTAATATAAATTCAATTTAACTTGTTTCTGGATTTAATAAAGTCTAGTAATAAACTTTCAGACCGACAAATCAACTTGAAGATCTCCTTTGGTTAGCACTGATGTGTCAGCCTCGTGAATTAATTATGCCAGCATCTATACTGGTTTCAATAAGCATTCTTGATGTTTGCATGAGCAAGGAGATCAAATTTTTATTGCTAAACTAGGAAATTTATCCATAAACCACCATATGTTTATACAACGAAACTGTTTTCAATTTACTAGTGGATATTTCTTGGAAACATTACACATATGTCATAAAATAAAAATGCCAAATATACATGATTTTTCATAAGCATATGAACCATCGCGTCTAATTCTGAAATTTTATTTTGCATTTCGACCGTTTGTTTATCCCTTACGTGTGACCATATTGCTTTGGTGTAGGTCATACCCCTTCCCATTGCTCTCAATCGCCCTGGTCTATCCGGTCCTAATACTTTTGCAAGCGCATCATCTTTATAATTAATTGTTGAGCTAGAATTTGATTCATTCTATATTTGTTTAATTTTTTCCTACACATGTTGTCATACATGCATATTATACACAATCAAACTATCACAATAGCAAACATATTGTTATCTAATAAAATTTCAAAGTACTTACAATAGCATCTGCAGCAATCGAATTTACTGGTTCGCCATTTTTTCGTGTGTGCGATTTGATCCACACTTGAGTTCGACCGACAGAAGATGGATGAGGACTCGTCTTTTTCTATGTTTAAAGAATATTTTTTACAACACGTCACAATGACTAACTAGCTAATAAATATTATGGTATATAAATTAGTAATTCTTACCAAATCATCGGCCACTCGAGCCATTCCTTTACGACTACATGTGTATGGTATTTGATTGTCTCTAATAGCTTGAAATTTCTGACTCAATTCCTAAGAATAAATGAAAACATGCATTAAAAAATCCAGCTTGGTTTTCGCATCTCATCAACATTTGAAAATGTAAATGTTACCTTAAACTCTAGAGCCATTTTGGACTTGACAAATTTCTTCCACTCATTCATACTTAGGTTGTCGGGTTTCAACCGATTTCTTTCTTCTTCATTCCTTGCTTCCGCTATTTTGCGAACTAATCGAGATTTTGAACCTCTAAAGATGCACCCCATTTGATGAAATATGCACGCTTTTTGCCATTCCTCGTCCAATTTAAATCTAACCTGCAATATTTAAAGACATATGAACGTGTGAAAAAGAGTTTAAATTTGTCATAGTACACGCTGTGCACATGTAAACAGTAGTACTTACATGTGAAAACAAAGAGTTACACGCTTTGCACATGTAAACAGCAGTAAAAATGGTACAAGAAGATATCGGCACGTGCATGAACGTCAAACTGTCATTGTACAAAAATTCTGACAAATCATTAATTCATCTAATTACTCTACCATGAATTGGACTTGGTGGACAATTATATATGTTCATTTTTTTAATAAGTTTTCTAGCTGAATTAAATTTACATGCAGCAGTAACAACTTGCAATTTCCAATCAAAATACTTTAAGCAATTTCTTATTGCTCAACTAAGACGTATAGAATTTTGGATTTTGGAGACTAAATGAACTTAAATATTAAATAATCATTTATAAGTTGCATTTGCACATTCATCTTTAGGTGTTGAGTAGCTCAAACATGCATTTTTTAAAATTGGATTATTTAAAGGAAAGATCACATATTAGTTTTTTTATAATCCCATTTTTATAGCTTAATAGACTGTCTTGTGCTTGAAATGCAACTTATTATAGATAAAATAATACTATAGCCTGATTTTTAAAAATTCATGCAAGCTCAAAGCGTGTTGCTGAGTATTTAATCCAAATTACTGTGATCAAAACAAATTGACCAAAAAACAAAACAAAACAAAACAAAACAGCAAGCTATAACAAATAAATAGATATATAAACAAATGAAGATATACCTGAATGCAATCCCACAAAGCAACTTGTAATTCGTCACTTAGATTCTTCCATTTATCAAGTGTAACCGGAACATGCTCCCTTACTAGCGGACCTAGATATGAAGATAACTTGACAGATCCATCTCCTATTGGTTTGCCATTCAAATCAAATTCGACTTCAATACGGTTAAAAGGATTCAATGGAAGTCTTTTCACTTTAGTTGGACCTCTGCCATTGCGCTTCACAACTGGATTTTCATTGACATCTCTAGTAGTTCCCTCATTCGTGTCAACTTCAAAATTTTCTAAAACTTGCATTGTATCTTTGTTAACTGCTTCATCGTTGTCTTAAATTCGAGCATCGTTATTCTCAACGTTTACATCTATTTGGTTTCCAAGTTCTTGCGAGTTGTCTTCAATACGAATGTTGCTATCCACCATGTTGTCCTTGCCTTTTGCATTATCATTGAACGTGGTGGATTCTTCGATTGTTTTTAGCCATTTTTGAGCAGCCCTCTTCCTTTTACTCATTTTCTGCATATAAAACATATATTGTGCTAACAAAAAACTTCTAGATAATAACGGAAGATCCTAATTCATCTTTTACATGGAAACTACTATTGAAAACAAGAAGCAACGTCAAGGCCTAATTGATAGAAGAATAGCAAAGGGTGAAGACACAAGTTTGTGGTTTGATCCCTAGGTTAATAGTAAGTCTCTACTCACTTTATTATGGTGACAAGCCATTAACTATACTTGAAGCACAAACAAAAAAGTGTCAGCACTAATCTCAAATTCGAGATGGTGCCTCAACACTCCTTTCCTTTCACGGACCATATGCAACCAAATTAATCAATATACATAACGCAGTAATGAACAGACAAATTTTTGGTGGTGGACCTCAACTAATAATGGAGAAATTAAATCAGCTTAAAATTTTCCTGGACAAATCATAGAGAAGGAAGTCGACACACACACACTCGTCTGAAAACACACACCCAATATGCATGGACAAACACACGAAAACTCAAGTACACTATCCATGTACCCTACAATTTCCAAGTAGTTTTTTTTTCGTGGCCATGCAATGACCGTCTTAGACGTCAGAGTTATTAGAATTTCAGAAGACTGGTATAAATGATGACAGCCAGTTCAAAGCGAAATAGTGAACTAGAATGTCAACAAATGTTTGAGACCACTAGCCAACCAGTTGAAATAAAATTATTTGACAGCTATGCTTAACTTTTCTTTGAATGTCTAATGAAGTTGAAATTAATGGCAATTAACCATTTTATGTTTCCAGTCTTTTTCATCAAAGTACTTGACTAAACACAGATGAATAAGTAATCATGCAAAGTGGAATTTGCTTATTTTTTTAGTCAAAACAAGTATGAATTTGGTATATTCTTGTTTAAACAGATGGTCTCTTATTATTGGACTTGAATACTTAATATATGCCATATTTGAAAAGTTGAAATAGATAATATAATTCATCGTAACCAATCATAGAAGCCTGATGTTATTACTTTTTGAATACACAGAGCACAAACAACCCTCTTGGTGTTCCAGTGCTTGCTCATAAGCCAGCAAAACCACATTGGGCTTTCCATGACAACAATCAGTAATGAGCAGATATATCGCTGTGTGCTCAATTGAGGGGCAGAAAGCTGCTTTTATACCACTGAAGTCTCTAATGATGATTATATGATCCACCACCAAAAATCTGTCTGTTATTAGTTATCAACAACAATTTCTGTGTGCTCAAAGATGATGAGACTAGCGAGCATATATTTTTCAAGTGTGAATACAGCAGCAACTTGTGGTCCTCAATCAGTAATATGCTACAATTTCAAAATAACTACAACAACAAACTTTGTGACATTCTACAAATGATTGTGTCAAGATACAATATTACAGGTCTACACTAAGATTTAGTGGACGTGGTAGTGTATAGTGCAGTATGGCATATCTGGCTAGAACGCAATCAACAACAATTTCAAAATAAATAACTAGTCGCAAACAGCAGACTTCGGCTCATCATTCAAGGTTTCCTAAACATCACTCGAATATCCAGGTTCAAAAATGAAGCAAATACAAGCAGAAATCAAATACATAAAAAAGACTTATCTAACTACGAGCAAACATCAGACTTGAGAATAACTTCGACTGTTCCTTCCTTTAATGCATTATCACATATAGTAAGCAAATCGGGCACAGCTAGCAACTTTATCTTGTACCGAATTTTAATCAGATTTCAAAGATTTTTTTACCAATATAATTCAAGTAGATTGACAGCATTATGTATAAGATAAATTTAATTGTTCAATAGCATAGTATGGAATATCAAAAAATAGTAACAAGGTTGAGAGAGAATATTGTAAAATGAACATGTTTCCCCACGTAATCATGTAAGGTTTACCTATAGTTTCCAAGCGTAATCAATGACGGTTTTTAAAACTTTTCTCCAATATGCCTTCACAATCCTCCCTAACATAGCTAGCACTCTCCAAAAAATTGACATCCATCTCGTTTTCTTCACAATCTTGGACAACACTGCTTGTGCTTTCAATAGAATCGATTGTCTCTAATTCATGAAAACCTCTTGGTGGTGCCTTCAATACAACATACCAATTAGAGGAGTCATTCTCCCTTGAATAAAAAACTTGTTACGCTTGAGATGCAAGGATATACGGATCCCTCGAAAATGAAACTTGATTTTGATGTAAATTAACAATAGTAAATCCATCTTCAACCTTCACCTCATTTCCAATGTTTGCCCAATGACACTTGAAAATTGGAATATAAAATTTGTGATAGTCTAACAAGATTATGTCGGTCAAAATCCCATAATAAGTGACCACATCTACTACTTAAGAGACATCTTTCGCACTTTCTCTACACATGGTAGTAGCATCATAAGTCACTCCAGAATTCTGAGTTTCTCTCTCAACATCTTTTGTGTGAAAACGTAACCCGTTAATTATATATCTTGTGTAGGACAAAGCAGTGTTACTTGGGCCATAGGCAATCCATTTTAATAATTCCTCATGTTCACTTGAGTTAATAGATATCTGGAAAAAACTCAATCCACTCAATATAGTCAAAAATAATATTTTCAAACCTATAAATGAAATTTAAAATATTTAATTAACCTTCTTTTTAATCCAATCGGCGAAGTTTTTTGTGTGAGTTTTCCATAGCAATGTAGCATTTCTTTCCATGTGCTTGTCCAAACTTTGTAACTCTTCCAAATGCATACTAGCATAATATAAAAAATGCTAAGTTACATTTATAATTACACATATGTTAAGACAAAAAAATAAAAAAATATGTGTTTACTCTAAATATGGCTCTGTTATAGCCATATTCATTAGCACGGCCAAATGAGCAACTTCCTTCTCATTAGCCGTCAATGTAATTGTCTTGCATGATGATATTGGACGTCCTTCGAGTATTGCATCATCATTCTCATAATCTTCATTTCTACCTTCTTTCTCCCCTAATTCTGATGATTTCTGTAGAAAATCGCCAAAGAATCTCATGGATTCGTCTGCGAGATAGTTTTCTGCAATGCATCCTTCAGGTCGTGCATGGTTCCTTACATAGTCTTTAAGTGTTTTCATATACCTTTCGAAGGGGTACATCCATCGAAAATGAACCGGTCCACATAATCGAGCTTCTTTACTAAGATGAATTGTTAAATGTATCATTATGTCGAAAAACGAAGGTGGAAAATATCTTTCAAGATCGCATAAAATTTTAACAATCTCACTATCCATTTGTTGCAACTTCTCTCTATCAAGAACACGCTGGCATATTTTATTAAAAAATATACACAAACGAGTTATTGCTTTCCTTAGCTTTTTCGGGAGCAATCCTCTAATTGCAACCGATAGCATTTGTTGCATTAAAACATGATAATCATGCAACTTCAATCCACTAACTTTGTAATCCTCCAATGACACACATCTTTTGAAATTTGAGCAGTAACCATCAGGTCCTTTAAAGTCATACAATCTGTTGCAATTTTTTTTTCAGAACTAGACAAAGTATATGGAGCCGGTGGAAGATATGTTCTCTTCCCACGAGGTTGTGCATATAGAGCATGTCGAATTCCCCAATCCTCTAAATCCTTTCTAGAATTAATACCATCTTTTGATTTGCTGTCATGCAACATTGTGCTGAGTAAACTTTCGCCAACGTTTTCCTCAATATGCATCACATCTAAATTGTGGCGGAGTGGAAGTTCCTATAAACATCATTAATATGACAATTTAATATTATATAATTTTATAGTTAGATTATTACGAACAAAATAAATTTTGAACACTAACCTCCCAATATGGTAATTCAAAGAAAATTGATCTTTTTTTCCATCTAGATAGCTCTACTTTTGTAGGATCGGTTTTATCTTCTTTGTAGGCGGTGCATTTTCTTTTCTTTGTCTTCTTGCCTTTTTCTATTTCAACATTTTCAAATTTTCCAAAATCATTTGGAAAATCTCTCAAAATAACAAAAATATCTCTACCTGTAAGAATTCTCGGATTGTTACCTTTCTCCACTTTGTTATCAAATCAAGCCTTTTGTTTTCTTAATGGATCTAATAGAGGTAAGAATCTTCTGTGCCTCATATAGACATTTTTCCGACTATGATTTAGCCATCGATGATGAGTATTAACACCGCATAATGGATAACCTTTTTTGCGTTTTACACAACATCCAACAAGATTTCCGTACGCTGGAAAATCGTTTATAGTCCATAACAAAATTGATTTTAAGTTAAAAACTGTCTTGCTAAATGCATCATAAATCTCCACCCCGTTACTCCATAAGTGCTGCAAATCTTCTATCAAAGGAGCTAAATATATATCAATATCATTCCCAGGTTGCTTTGGACCAGGGATCAATAATGTTAACATAATATTCTCTTTTTTCATATACAATATAGGTGAGAGATTATATGTCACAAGCATCACTGGACAACAACTATACTTGGAGCCCTTAATGTCAAATGGGTTGAAACCATCGGTAGCAAGACCAAGTCAAAGGTTATGCGAATCACTTGAAAATGATTTCCATTTACCATCCACCATGTTCCATGTCAAAGAATCCACATGATGACGCATTTTATCATCATTGCTTTTATTACTAAAATGCCACCTTAGATCTTTTGCCATCTGTTGGGATCTAAACATTCTTTTGAATCTAGGAATAATTGGAAAATATCGCAATACTTTGGCCGGAATACCTTGCATTATCTCTTTCGTTCGCTCATTTGTCTTCCATCTCGAAGAACCACATTTCGGACATCTATCCAAATCTTTGTACTCTTTCCTGAAAAGACAACAATCATTCTTGCAGGCGTGAATCTTCTCAAATCTCATGTCAAATACTTTGAGAAACTTCTTTAATTCGTATAAAGTCTTCGGAAGGACATTATTTTTGGGTAATAACAATTGTTGCACACTTAGAAGCTTATCAAAACCAGTATCAGATAATCCAGTTTTACATTTAAGGTTATACAATGCAGTGATAGCAGATAATTTCGTTTGATCTACACAATCAGGGTACAATGGTGTTTCTGCATCTTCCAAATTTTTAAGGAAATCATCCGTTCACTTTTGTGCATCATCATTCTGCTTATCATCGGAGAAAAAAGTATGGTTGACAAAATCTTCATCTTCAAAGTGAATGGCTTGAAGTAATTCATATGTGTCATCCAACTTCACTTTTTTAGCTACATTTACCTGCTCACCATGACTATACCACATACTGCACTTGTATAAAGGATCCATTCCCCTTATAATCAGGTGCTCAACAATAATGTGATCATGATGACGACTAAGATTTTGACAATCTGAGCAAGGACACAATTTTTTTTTTCATATTTCCTGAATTTCTCTTTGCTGCATGCACAAAATTCCTTGCTCCTTGCTCGTACTCCTTACTAGTTCTACGGTAAAAATAAAATATTTAACGACAAAAAAAATCATTATTATAAATTCCAAGTTTAGTTTTAAGCTAAAATTGTACTATTACCTGTGTAAATGCACCCAATCTTTTTCCATCGCCATATACAATATTGCAACAAGCAAATTTCTAAAAAAAACATGATAATTTAATACTCATCGATATTTACAAGTATAAAATTCTTAATATATTGCAAGGTGGCAAATCATCTAACTAACATTAGATTTCCTAACAAACTAATGTCGAATCAGTCAGTTTTTGGATCCTATATATTTGGTCGACAAACACAACAGTAAAAGACATCCAAATGCTTTAGATGTTTGAATATTTGGAGCTATCAAGATGCATTTCTTATTCTAGCAACCAAACACTATGAAAACAAAATTGGATCATCACATGCCAAGGCATTTTTTAAATGTTTAAGATGTCATCTAGTAAAAACATTAGCAAAAGTTTTCTATATTTATTTTGTCTGAACAAAAATACTCTTTACATCATTAGCTTGTATACCACAACTTACCATAATCAATAGCGCTATTACCTTTACTTGCATAATCTTTTTCTAATTTTTTGCAACCTGACTTATGTGGAGCTATTCTAATTTTTTTGAAAATTAGATAACTGGATAGAGGGGGAAAGAAGAACCATACATGAACAAAAGTCTTGACTTTTGGAAAGGTATGCACTTAGCTGAATTCTTTTATTCTTTCTATTTTATTTTATTTATTGCTTCATTAAATTGTTCAGTTCATTATAGATCATTCATATGTTTTTAATATACTTAAACATAAGTACACATTTGTTATGCAGTACAAAAGGAAAACAAATATATAGAAACATAGGTGTTTTAAATGTTATGATAGGTGTTAACTACATTCATATATTTCTGGGACATTTCAAATCATTTTGTACGAGGGTTATTAGTCAAATTTTATAGTATGTTCTTTGTGTAATTAAAGCTAAATTGCATGAATAATAAAGGGTGTGTAAATGTTTCAGGCAGCTAAATTTGAATTCAATTAAGTAAATATTAAATTACAGTTCAAGTGTCAGGAAAAGTAGGAGCTACCAATATAAAACATAACCAAATAAATGTCATTTTGTATGTCTTAAAAATTATAACTGACTTGTCTACAATACTATCCAATCAAATAGGATCCAATCAAAATAACCCTTAATAAGTCAAAACTTGCCAATATCAAACACAACCAAATAATTAATTTGGTAAAGTTCAACGCTTGTTTACCTAATGCAAATAGACTTGAGCGGTAGAGGATTGGGAATTAAAAAGGGGGTGAAGATGGTGAAGACGAGAAGCCTGAGGGGAGAAAAGTGAAAAGGAAATAAAGTTTTGGCGGTCTAAAAATAAGTTGGAGGGAAACGAAAAAGGAACGTGAAATAATTTCTTTACACGTTAATTTAATGTAGTCTTGCTGTCTTTTTACCCTAAACAAAGACTAACTACTTAATAATAGCAAGCCAAGCTTTCATGCAATCCACGCTTGCTATTAATATGATATAGGTAAACTTTGAAGCAAATAATAATTCTTTGTTTGTGGACATAAAACTATGAAATTTTCAATGAAAAATGTTCAAAAGCTTCTATGTTGCATTGTCCTAAAGAAATGTGGACATCCTTCTTTTATGAAGTAATATTTTACTGTAAAATTTGGATTTGGTGAGTGTGATTACAATATAAGACATGTTCACAAAATATGCTACAGTGCAAACTCTGAACTGTAGTGCAAACTCAGCTGCTTCAGCTATTCCTAAAACTGAAGTTAGTGGACTAGCAGTTGAATCTGAAACTGCTTCAGCAGTGCTAAGAACTGATGGTAGATACCGTCGTTTAAATTCTGAAACCGGAAAAACAACATCACAACAAAAATCAGACGACGTGCGGAATCAAAACATAGATACCACTTATAAAGACAACAACTTAAACATTCTAATTGATGATTTACAGTAGAAAATAACACTTATGAAGATAACACTTACATTTTATACATCTTTTTATACATAAATAAATATGAATTCTTAAGTTAATTCACTTTAATCCGGACCTTCTAAGGCTGCATTGAACATGGGCAATGAATGAGTCAAATCTTTGTCTATTCTTGGTATAGCCTAAATACCATTTCAATTCAAAAGGGTAGAATTAGAAGGTTGTGAGTATTAAATATGGTTTTGAGAACTTTCTTCAGATTAAAGAAAATAAAAAAATTATTTAAATTTAAACTTGATTTTTGTTAAGTCACCTCCTACCGTGGACTTAATCTTGAACAAAGATCACAAAACTTTATGTTCCATCGTTCAGTGAGTCGTCTTTTTATACGTGTAAAATAATCAAAATAACTGATGTAAAACGAGTAGAACAAACATAGAACAAAAGAGTATCATTTTGAGTACATAGGTCCAAATATATTGAAAATAAAAGGATTAATAACTCAAGCTTCATTACATAGTTTAACGGCTAGGATCTAAGGCAGAAACATTACAAAATATTATACCGATGTTAAATGTCCGTTGATCAAAGAATTTAAGTGACTGACAATATATGTAGACCATGAACATATACAGACTTTACACACTTAATAATCTTCTAATCTTAACAGATCCTATTCATTTACTACTACCAAGTTCTCTTCTACTCACTAATAATAAATTGAATTTGAAATCATAAGAACTATATAGTTAGTAAATTCAAAATTACTGTAATTAATCACATCAAACATTTAAACCACTATGTTACAGTCTTACATATTTCATATATGTTATTAACTGTTTAGCAATAATGCCTTAAAAAACTTATATACTTTGTTGATTGCTCACTCAAATACTTTTTACTAAAAAAAGATCTTTTTAACATCTCTTGTATTTGACTTTATATAGAGAAAAAAACAGAAAGCATGCATCTACTATCTGATAAAAGCATACCAAAATAGTAATTAAAGTTTTCCGACTACTCAGTTTAATATAAAGTAAAGATTGAAAAAACCAACTTGACAAAATGCTCCTCTTGCTAATTCAGTGTAGAAAGTTGTAACGACCCTAATATTAACTAACATTATTTAGAATGTTTAATAAGGTAAATTAAATTAAATAATGTAGTGCCCTAAAGAATGAATCAGTGGAGAGATTAAACTTAAGCATAAGAAGGGCAATACTTCAAGTGTAAAAGAGGAATTAGGCTAATATTATTTATACAAACCCTTATACCCATTCACATCCATTCATTTTACATTCACAAACACTACTAAAATCCTTATTCGTCCAGCCACTAATTTGAGCAAATCAAGAGAAGAAAAGCTACAGGCTATATTTCAATAGATATCAAAGCCACGACATAAGCTCAACAGCCATTTAAAAATCACACATAACGTGTTACAGGCTATATTTCAACGGATATCAAAGCCACGACAAATTTAACACTTAAAAAATCTATCAAGATCGCATCTGTCATGAAATTGATTAAAGAAAAGATTGGATATAATTAGTAAGGAAACTCACTCGTGCGGAATCAGTGCGGAATCGAGCTTGACGAATCGTGAGTAACACTGAAGAGGGTTGCAGAGAGAATCACGTGGAATCAGCAGCTATCTTGGAATCGAGCAGAGGGTTGCGGTGCGGAGCCAGGTTAAAGAGGGATTCGCGTTAGTAAGGAAAGGAACGTGAGTAAAGGTGGAAGTGAATGAGAAAAAGGAGTATTGGATTTAAGCGGCAATGAAAAAAAGATGGAGGGAAAAGGACACAAATTTTCACGTGAGTAACAATGGCATTAGTGTTAGTAACAATGGCATTAACACATGCCATCATCTACCCTAAACAACCACTAACCACTTAACTATAGCAAGTCGAACTCCTGTGCAATCCTTGCTTGCTATTAATATAGCATTTTCTTGTAGTGAGGTGTACTTTAGTTAATTTCACTTTATCTTGTTTTTCTAGCTTTGCTACTTATAATATATTAAAATGAATTATATGAATGATTCACCATTGATATTGGTTTAGTAAGTTTTTGATATGATACGGTATGGACATCTTTTCACTAATTTTGTGAGATTAACTTTTTTGATGAGGAATTTGAATAAATGGTTTAGTGATACCGTCCGACATGAAGCTTTTGGCAACTCTTTCTTGGTTATTCATCGGACTTGTCATATATAGATATTTAGTGTGGATCGGGTATAGTTTATGAGCCTTGAATAATTATTCGAATAACATGTGGTGGTATGGGACATCATTATGTTATTTGTTTGATTATTTATTATAAGTAAATGTCACTCAAATGGGGATCTCATGTGTTATGAGTTGATACTCGCTGTGGTGAGTATATTATACTCGTGTTGGCTAATGAGTAGAGACATTTGTTGGTGGGATTAGAGCTTCGATATTTTATGGTCATGTGTTGACTTATATACATTTAAAGCCATGTGTTGGCTTACGTCTAGAGCTATATATAGATATAGGATATGGGTACTATATGTTATCCACTTGTGTCCAGCTTCCTTTATGGTTATGGAGTGAACCAGGTTGGCCAGTATCAACCCTGGCAGCCTGATCGTGGGGTCACGCCTCAGATCTATGACACCGTTGTTAGTTATTATATTCGATGTGCATCATAGGATTGGTAGTTAGTAGGGTAGATGCCTTATAACCCCTTGTGTCGCATAGGCTAAGAGTCTATTGCCTATATAGGCAAAGTAAGGTCATGACTGGATCTACGCGTAGACGAGCTACTAGTGGATGGGGTCACGATGTCCGTCGAGGTAACTGAAGACTGTAGGAATGGGCGGTACTTCATGGTTGGCGAGTAGTCCTGGGTTCCTGGAGCATGTTGTTTGCTATCAGTCTCCCTTTCTGGTTCAGGATTGTGAGTGTGGAGTGGGTTGGCATATATGTCTCATTCCAATAATGAGTTTACTAGACTAGAGATTGGTTAATTCTAAAATGTAGTCGGTCCCAGTTATATCCATATTGTTTGATGATTTGATATTTTGAGATGGCCTTTATTATTAACTATGATTTGGAATGTGTTAGATTATCTTTGTGGTTTGTATAGTATTGGGTATCATTTGGATGATTTGACGGGCTATCTCACATTATCTATTGATCTATGATTTTATGATATTATATTTGGGCATTGATGTGTGTTAGCCCTTTTTACTTGATAATTTCATTTTATATGATGAGGTTGTATTGTATGGATGATCGACCTATTGGAGATGATTTCTATTTATGTGTTTTATATGGATGATGACATCTTTTGATATTAATTCTAATTGATTTATATGGATTTGAGATATTTGAGTAATGTGATGCCTTGAAGATTACACACACTTTGACATGTTGTGTGAGATTTGAGTATCTTTGATTGTTATATCATATTATTCTTACTTGTTTATACTGAATCACCTCTTATTTATGATTCTTGATTAGACATAGTCTGACCCGTGTGTTATTTTATAATACTCGGGTCAGCCCAAGACATTTCAAGTACAAGGACGAGAAGACCAACTTAAGTTTACTAGGTTTAGTGGAGACAAGTTATGCAGTTTTTTTGTAGGTTTTTAAACATATGTACCCCATGGATATATATATTCTTGAGATTTTATTTTGAACAGACATAGTATATTGTATATTATATTTTATCGCTGCGATTCTGACTATATGTTCTTTATTTATGTATTGTATATTTTGTATTGTTCTATCCTATAGGAACACGTGTTTATTGCTTTATACCGATACTGTGTACGTATATGTACCAATGTTAATTCATGGAAATATTCACGTATATATCCTATATAGCCTCATTCTCCATATTATCTGATAATATTACTTTATAATACTCTTGGATAGTATGAGCATAAATGTGGGTCGTCACAACCAACATACAGAAACTAATCACATCGAATCATTAAAGTGGTCCGATAAACCGCACCATATGTTTTAACCGAATCAAATGTCTAAAAATGGATTGATTTGATTTAATACGCTATGGTTGTAGTTTGAATGATTGAACCAACCATACAAAATCAGACTAGTCCACTTGGTAGAATTCAAAGATTTTGATGGGGTTTTGTATTTTCTTTTCTATTCGAAACTACTAAAGTATTATGCATATGAGTATTTAAACATCATATGATTAGGTAATAAATCAATTTAGCATCCTCATATGTACAAAGAGACACACATGTATCCATGAATGTATTTCTATTTTTTCAATTCATTATAATTTTTCATTATTTGCTTACTATTTGTTTATTGTTATTCATGTTATTCAAACGATGATGATATAGGTTCAAATTTAACCCAGTCGAACTATAGTTTTACATCGGAACTGGAATGCATTAAAAAATAATATCATGTTTATTGATTTTGAGATACCCTTCACGAAAATATTTAGCTCGTTACCGTTCCTCATGCTTTGGACGCGGGGGAAATGGTAACGGACCAAATGGTCCATTTCGAAAGCGCTCAAATTTGGTACGTTCAGACTTTTAATTAATGTTAATTAATTAAATTTATATTTTTATAAATTTCTAAAATTAATAATTTGTGCAAATGAAGTATGTTTGAGACGCGGTTATTGCGTTGCGATCGTATTGAAGTGCTATACAGTATGGAATTGGTTTGAATTAAATTCGAACAATTTAAAATTTTACAAAATAATTAATTAATTTATGTTTGCAAATTATTGTACATATTATTCATAATAAACAAATAATTAATTAAATATATTGATTTTATTTTTAAATATACATTTTAAATATTCCAGTTAGATTCTTCGTCCGTAACATACAAACACATTATTTGTTATTCAACTTTTTCCGCTCAAATTTCTCGTTCAAATGTAGCTCGTTGAAGAATTGACCCTGACTTGGCGTTTGATGGGGGGCAGCTCCACGGAAATGACAGGAGTCCACCTCCAGTTATTCATACACAGAACGTGTCTCACGTGCAAATTTTTTATTCTTACTCTCGGTTCATCTCTGTCTGAACGTCAAAGCCCCAACTCCTCGAATTAAAATTCAACGGGGATGGGGAACATCAAAAATGCAGCAATTGCATTAGTGACCCCGCTCCCATCCATTCTTTTCTACATAGTCTTCCTTAAAAACCCAGACTTTTTTCCATCCCAACTCAAAAAATTCTGCCAAAACAGTCCATTTCTTTTAGCAAACATATTGTTCTTCTTAAACATCAATGTTCTCTTCTGGGTAATTGGAATTTTCTGCAACCATTGGATGATCGATCTTTACTGGACTATCATACCGATTTTATTGTCACATTACTTTAAAACTCATCCGTTGGCTGAAAGTAATGAACTTAGATCCAAAGTTTCGATCATTTTGATGTGGACATGGAGTGTGAGGTTAACTCATAGTTACTTTAGAAGGGAGAAGTGGGAATGGGGAAAAAGAGAGGATTGGAGGTACATTTCTTCTTCTTCTTCTTCTTTCAATTGGTGTTTTATGTAATAATTTTGATTGAATCTTCATGATTATGATTCAAACCTTGTCATAAATTTTAGGTTTAATGAAATGAGAGAGAAATATGGGAAGCATTGGTGGTGGATGTCCTTTTTTGCTGTTTATGTATCTCAGCAGGTATATTTGATTTTAGGTTGGCTGTTTATTGTTTGATAAAATGCATCTGTGAGCCTTTTTCCCTCCAGGTCTGTTTGATTTTGTACGCTGCCATTGACATCTAGTTTTTTTTTTCTTCTACTATCTAACGACCATTATAATTGTATTAGATATCGATATTTTTCATGTACTTACGACTATCATATTTTATTCTTTCACTCACAACCGTACTTCTCATAAATTCCAAACACTAAACTCTTAAAAAAAAACCTCTTTTTGCCTAGGAGATGATGGAATGTGAAGATTTAGTGGATAATCCCAATTGCGATGATCACAAAGAGATTAGTTTTCTTTTTTGGGTTAAAATCTATTTTTCTTCTACAAATCAATAATGGATATGTTATTTATGTTTTTTTGATTGTTTTTTTAGATATGTTTTCACACCTCTTGATATAGGATTTCATGTCTTCAATGTTATGGTTTCAGGCGGCATTACCAAATCAAAACAATTAAAAATAAAAATAAAAACAATGCAAAGACGACGGTGTAGATATCAACGACAATATAAATACTTACTTGACTATGTAGGTTGACGAGAAGAAAAAGGCTTCTAATTGAGAATCACTTAAGATGAACGATAAGACTTCATCTTAACGATCGTCAGATAAAATAGGTGCATTTTGGTTTGATTTAAGATTCGGGAGAGAGACTTTGAAATGCTTGGGTGCCTGTTTGATAGAAAAAATAATGCTTGGTGTTAAGAAGCATGGAACACAAATTAGTAAAGGAAATTTTACCATATTAGCCTAGTTTTGAAAAGATATAACATGAGTAGACCAGTTGTAAAAGTATTTACAAATAAAGACCGGTTTTTGTTTAACTGGTCTATAGCGTTGGCGATTTTTCAAAAATCGCGTAGAGGGAATAACATATTAGATTTTGCTCTGGACGATTTTTGAAAAATCGCCAGAAATCCTGCTATAAATCAAACCAGCAACCTACCTTTTTCATCACTATCAACTTTACCAAACTCATCATCAAATTTCTGAAACTTCGCAAACCCTACATCTTCATAGAAAACCCAAAAAAGTCCGATTCTCACAAGCTACAATCAAAGCTTCTCAACAAGTAAGTGTAATCTTCGGTATAAGGTAATGTAAATCGATTTATAATATGTTTACGCTAACTAAAATCCTAATTCGGAGCTATTGTGTATTCTAACCAATGTTGACGTACTCGCAGTTAAACTAAACATGGATGATTGGGAGATAGACGACGAGACGATGTTGAAATGTTACGATGATTTTGAAGCTCGAAGGGACATTACGCATATAAGTGATGTTGAATTTGTTCCGAAAACGCAATTTGAGCCGATACGTCAAAGTTCCATTCGGGAACATCATCTCTCAACACTCGCTTACGTGAAGTTGTAGCGAACCAAAGACCGCGCAAGCAAATTTCTATTGAAGGTAAAGTACTAAGTCCTGGTAATCATGTAGGTCCTACGTTGCCATCTGGTGCATATCCAGCTTGCCGATGTGGCGATGAATGCGTGGTTGTCGTAGCCAGAACTGAAACCAATGCTAGACGAAGATTTTACGGTTGTGCTTCGTACGAAGATCACATGATGAATCCTGGCGAAGTGGAGTGCTGTAATTTTATGAAGTGAATCGATGCTCCATTGTGTGCTCGAGGAGTGCAATACGCCCTCGAAATGCAAGCTGAAGTTAGACGTTTGAAAAAATTAGTTGAAGAAATGAATAGAAAATGTTGGTAGAGAAGAAAATGTCATCTTTAGCTTATGTTCGCATTGGAAACATATGACAAATGGTTTCATAGCATGAACCCTATGTTGGGTACTTCATTTATTTTCATGTAATCGATGGATATTTTCACCTTTCGTAGACCGTACGTTATTAGTTTTGTGTTATTAGTACTCTGTAATTGAGAGATAATTTCACCTATTCGTAGAATGTATGTTTGATTTTCTCTGAAATTGATGGTTATATTCAAGTATCTCTTGTCGGATGAATTTCTATGATCATATAAAGTTGTTTGGAGGAATCTGTATATCACTTCTATCTTTTAAGTGAAAACAAATAGGTGCCATAAAAGGCAGCCCACTGTTTGCCTTTGGCGATTTTTCGAAAATCGCCCACTGTTTCGCCTGCTACAAAACAGCCAGCCAGCCAAGCCATCTCCCACTCACTCTACAACATTCAACCTAGCTCCAAAAAACCCATTTCGGGTTTCATCTTTCTCCCTCCCAAAAATTAATTTTTTTCTTTGCTTTTTAATCAAATTCTAAGCTCATTCGGACGATGACTTTAACATCCGGAATAGTGTAAGATATTGGTAATGCACTCATCTCCAATTTGTTGATTTAGGGCATTTTTAGGGTTTTTAGATTTCAATTTTTGCAAGATGTTGTGAAAGCTATATGTTGTAGATTGCATTACGAGGTATTTGCAAGTGAATGATCATTCAATTGCGTGTACTTTAGTATAGATTGAAGAAAATTAAATTTATGATAGTTAAGGGTTGTATGCATTAATCTTTGTGTTGTAGATTACATCGAGATGGAGCCTGGTCCAGTAGACCCGAGCGTGTTGTACTTACAGCCTAGACACCGCACGTCTAGTGAAGCGTATATGATGGTAATTTCCTATGATTTTCGTTTCACAAATTGTGTGAATGATAATATATGTACATGTAATGTTAAACAGAGCGAAGAAGCAGATTTCACCATCGATCACTCTATTTCTCTCAAGAAAGTCACTTCACATCATCCTAGAGTATTAGAGGAGATTGATCGGGCGGGCTTTTCGACAGTACTGCGGTTAGGCTACTTCCAGTTAGATCATCATATGGTCACAGCTCTTGTCGATAGATGGAGACCGGAGACATCTACATTCCATCTTCCTGTCGGAGAGATGACGATCACATTAGGGGATGTGGCCGTGCTTTTAGGTTTGCCTATAGAAGGCAATCCATTGACGGGTGAGGACCATCACGATTATATTCAGTTGTGCACCGATTTGCTCGGTATTACTCCTCCGCAACAAGTAAGGGGTAGCGACATGGTAGAAGTGAAATGGTTTCGACACGCTGTAGCTGATGATATACCTGCCGATGCTACAGAGGTTCAAATACAGCAGCGGGCTCGAGCCATTATTCTACACATCATTACATCCCGTTTAATGTGCGATCATTCCAAAAATCGCGTGGACTTGAAATGGCTACCATATTTAGCCGATCTTGATCAGTGTGCCCAGTACTCATGGGGTAGTGCTGTTTTGGCGTACACCTATATGAAACTCTCCAATCTCGCTCTTATGGTGACTAAGCTTATAGGCGGGTGTTTGACGCTTGTTCAGGTACACGTATAATTTATCTTCCTACTTCGACCAAATTCGAAATATGTTTTAAGTAGCTAAATTGTTTTTCCTTATAGATTTGGTCGTGGATATATCTACCTGTCGGACGGATCCAAGTCCGAAATGTTGTCGTCGATCACACACACCCTCTTGGATCTCGGTATAACTTCATGTCCTTTGAAAATTAATTTTTTAATTCGAAATTTGTTTACGCTAAAATATTGATTCTTCGCTTTTTGACAGATGGGTTGGTCCAAAAAAGACATCTCAGACCCCCCGGCGGAATATACGCTTTTACCGCAACGAGCTAGACGTTCTAGACCCAGCTGCAGTGACATGGACTCCATACACGCAGGATGTATTGGAGGGTCTTCCGGCTATATGTACGGCCGCTAGATATCTGTGGACTGCCAGGCTTCCACTCATTTGCACTACTCGTTTCGCACACCACCTACCCGATAGGGTAATGCGCCAGTTTGCAATGGCGCAGCATATTCCAGAAAACGCTCCAGTTTATTACGACGAGTACCATGTCGGGGAAATTGCAAATGCTATGGAGATATGGAATCAGTGTAATTTATTTACGCAATTTGAGAGAGAGCCGATCACCCCTCTAGAGACATACATGCGGTGGTATTGGCATATCACGCGTAGATATGTTCTTCAGGCGTCTGTACAGGCTGTTCCCCACCATCCATACACCCCCCGTGCCCCTCTTGAGAGAAACATTGTAAGTATACTGAACCCCGTTAATTTAACTATATTTTCGAAAAAAGATAACTAATTCTCTTTGCGTTGTACATGCTGATGGCATTTACAAGGCGTTGGAAACCGCCGAAAAGCTCAAACAACGTCTAGATCACGATGCGCAGTCGAAAGGAATGTGCATGAACATCAAAAACATTCTGCGCGCAGTCTTAGGAAGAAACAAATTAGAGAGGCCAAGACGTCCTTCCCCCCTATACCTCCACCTCCAGCAGACATACCTGCACCTCAAGGGGAGGCACCGCCGCTCCTACTTACTTACAGGCGGCGACACAGAAGAGGTGAAGGAATTTCGTTCGAAGAAGGCCCTTCGACGTCCCAACAACCGGAAGATCACTCATGGACCTTCTCAACCACCATGTACATTTGATCCTACCACCGAGATTGAGGAAGAAGAGTACATGTCCCAACGGCCGGAACGTCGTCGTCGTCGGACGCCTATGGAAGTTCGTCGTTTGCGTTGATGACACGTGCATTATATTAGATATAGCTATGTAATTTTAACTGTGTTGTGTACTGATTGGATATGGATACTAATGATGCTTTTGTGGACTGATTGGATATCAATACTAATGATGTTTTTGTATGGTATGGGCATGATTGTGATATTTGTGTGCATTGTGTATGGTATGGACTTGCTGCTGTTTGTCAGCAGTAGCATGTGGAAGGGCGATTTTTGAAAAATCGCCCGTTGGCGATTTTTGAAAAATCGCCTATTGGCGATTTTCTTTGGCGATTTTTCAAAAATCGCAGGCATCTCTTTTCTTGCTGCTGCTACTTGACAGCAGCAGGTTGTTTCATATATAACAAACAATATATAGCATTTGACAAATTTTCGAACAGCAGCAAACAACAGGACATGTTAAGTAGAAAATAGAGTTCAATTACATAGAAGTTAAATAATACGAACACATCTACACGGCAGTAACACATCGCTTACGATTATGGCCTAGCACACCGTATTTGGTAATCTGTTTGATTTGGACGACTGGCCTTCATCCATCACACCTTTCATCCTTGTAGAGCGTGGCCTCCCCGGTGGCCGTCTCACAGTCGGAGGCAATATCCGAGGACCGTTATATGCGCCCCAAAATCTCCTATCACGCACAGGATGAAACTCCGGCTTATAAGCGGCTTTGTAGCTGTCAACGGAGTACCAGTTTGACGCTAAGTCATGGTGTGCTCTATTAGCACCACCTGCTTGCGCCGAACAAGCTGCCATTACATGAGAGCATGATATCTTTCTGCAGTATCGGAATGTTGCATGTGCACGAGCAGTTGGTGCCGTCGATTATAACTTTGTATTCATCACCAAAGTAGTGAATTACCTGTCATTCAGTTTGACTAAATCGTACTAGTCTGCAGCGACGTGCTTCACTGGCTCTTTCTGCTATTTTGGCTTCCCACTTTGGAGTCAAGCGTGTCGCTAGTTCATCTGCAATTTGGCGACGCTTGCAGAAATATTCAACTGAGCGATAGAATGTTCGTGCAACCAAAGCCTTTATAGGTAGCGATCTAGCTCCTTTCAATACGCCATTAAAACTTTCAGAAGCATTAGTTGTCATTACATGAAAGCGTCCTCCATCGTCTTTGCACAAAGTCCAATTTTCTTCAAAATTACCCAGACTCCGCTCAATCCACTCATGCGCACGCCTACTTGTTGCTTTTATCTTTTCTCTGATTTTCAGATACTCGACTACTTCAGACGCGCACGCTGCCGAATAAAATAATCCTGTCAAACGCTTATCTCTGAATCCTACCGTTTGAAAGTTGGCTTTGAGATGTCTTGCACAATAACGATGTTTATGCGGTTGTCGCCATTTTCCGTGTAAAGCTTTTGGAATTCCTTTCATCATATCGGATATGAAAATAATACAACGATCGCGAACACTATGTATGAATTCTAGCTTGCAAGAAAAAAACCAACCCCAAGAATCACATGATTCCGATTCAACTACTGCGTATGCCAAAGGATAAAGACAATTATCTGCATCTATCGCGGTTGCAACAAGCAATGTGCCTTTGTATTTACTGTACAAGTGTGTCCCGTCAATACATAACAACGGCTGACAACGTGCAAAACCTGTAATGCAAGGCCCAAATGCCCAAAAAGCGCGATCGAACACTCCCACTTCATCATGTGTCACGTGACCTATAGAGCCAGAGTTCGTTCTTTTTATTTCGTCAAAGAACTGTGGTAAAGTCGAGTACGATTCTACCCAATCACCATAAATTCTCTCTATTGCTTTGCTTAATGCTCGTCACGCTTTCATGTAACTTATGTTGATGAACAACTGATCGTGCACAAGCACTTGGACTGTACCAGCTGAAATATCCAAATTGGCTTTGACAAAAGACATTATTTTTGTCACAAAAAATTTCGAAGTTGCTTGCTTATGGTTGGAATTAACTATTGGGTTGACACAAGTCTGTTCGCTTGGATACTTCCGAATTTCCCACCATCCCGACTCGGATTTTTTCGAAACTATGACATGTATTCTCCAAGGACAATTACCTTCAACGGTGCATATAGCGGTATATTGTGTTTTGTTCGACTTTATTGGTTTGTATGAAACAGCATGCAGAATTGACCATTCCGTTAGTTGTTGAAGAAACTTCTCTTTTGTCTCAAAAACCATTCCAACACTGAAACTAGCTTGAACGCAAGAGGTCGAAAATCGTTCGTCGGAAAATTGAAGATTAGCAACAACAGATCTTGCCAACATTTGAGCAGTGCAAAGATCATCATCCAAAGGCACTTCCATCTCTGCTTCATCACTATCTGCATCATTGTCATCTGCTGCAGGGAAGTCATAGTTCAACGGCTCGTTGTTAACTTGCATTCTTTGTATCCAAGAGTCTTCGTTAACATTCATAGAAGCAACGACCATGCTATCTACATGACGTTCTTCATCCACGGCTGCATTCCCACCAACATCCATATCATTGTCAAAATTTGCATACGGAGAATGGGTGGATGGTCCAGCACTCCATTGCGCACCAGAATCAGTTGTCATATACCTAATTGATATATAGAAGTCAACTAACCGACAATAGAGACCAAATGAGACGAAAAATATAGCCCAATCTGTAAACATACCTTTGACTCATATCATATAGTTCGCATGGATTAGGATACATTGACTGCGACAAATTTGCATTAACATGTCCATCGCTTTCGTCATGTAGAATGTCTTGTTGATGGAAGCTGTTTAAATTACGGCATAGCTTTAGAAAAATTATCTACATAATAGTACATCTACCAATTCATCAAAATTTTTTTACCTTGCACTCGTATTAGCATCCCCAGGCGGGTTGCAATAAATGTTGCTTTATTGCGTAAATGGCTGTGCGTCTTCGTACGGCATAAATCCGTACTGCATTGCTGGAGGACGGTGTATTCCATCGTTTGGAAAAGGATTGCTATAGCTAGGAGATACGTAATCAGTAGATGGATCCGCAGTCTCCAACATCTGTGTATAATATCCAATTCCAGTACTCACAACGGGAGATGACACCTGATGTTCTTGTTGTTGCTTTGCTACTTGCCCTACATATAACTCAATAGATTTTGCAACAGCAGAAAACATTACTTCTACATCGTCATCGTCCGTTAATGCTATTGCTTTAGAACCCGAGTCCATAGGTCAGTTAACCACCAGCTCAAGTTCAAATTCTTCTTTATTAATCTTCGTCGTTTTGTACACAGCTTCTTTTAATTTCGTCAAATTGCAACCTTTTCGCACTCTTCCTGGTTTACAAATACCACCAACATATTTATCATTCCTTTGATCATCGACAAGTAGTTCGCCGTCGTAGTAGCAAAGCGTAGACATCATATTTCTTGCCATTCTACAGATCAATATACAGTTCGTTCAGTATGTACACATTAAACCAACTTTTTACCTTAACATAACTAATTACTAAGTTCAGCAAAATACAGAAATTAGACAAAAAACTAGGGTTTTGTGAATTTACCTTCAACTAGCTGAAATTTGCTAAGCAACGTGAACTCGATCTATAGATTTATCACCGAACCAATGTTTTAAAGAGCATGAAATTTGATTTCAGAATAGATCTGCCATTACAGAAGTTTGCTTCAGTTTTGAGGAAAAGGTGGAAATGAGAAAGAAAGGTAGGTTGTTTATGGCTATTCTCTCTGGGCGATTTTTGAAAAATCGCCAACGCTATAGACCAGTTAAACAAAAACTGGTCTATATTTGTAAATACTTTTACAACTTTTCTATTCATGTTATATCTTTTCAAAACTAGGCTAATATAGTAAAATTTCCTATAAAATGATCCTTAGTCATGGTAGCCGGAATAAAAAAACTAGATGCCTGGTTGATCAAGTTACAATCGTCATTTGCAGCTGAATGATATCTCTCATTCTGAAACCATTTATAAAATAAAGGGTAAAAATCACATTGTTCATTAAGTTAGTATAAGGTAGCATTATCTTCAAAATCATACTTAGGTGCTTAAAATGTGTTTCATATCAATGAAATCACGCAATAGAGAAAATTGCTTTAACTTCCTATGGTTACGAACATATGTTCATGGGTCAAACTGTGAACTAACATCATTAGTACTCTAATGTCAAGGGGTATATTTCTAACTGGCATGAGAATCTTTGTTACAAGGTAACTTATTTATTTTTAATCATGATCTTTACGTTGTAACATATGATATAACTTCTTTTGAGCAAGTTAATGCATTATGAATTTCTTCCGATTGAATTTATTAATAGTTTTATGACTGAAATATACTTTTATAATACAATACAAACTTTTTATAATATTATCAGTTTATGTAACCCAGATAATAAAATATTACATTTTCATTATACTATTATTATTATTAAGCAAGATCTCTCTATTTGATTTGAAGTATAGCGAGATGCTATCAAGCGTCTCTTTATCACTGTTAAATGTATTATGCTTGATGATACCTGATTTTGCAAAAAAAGTCAAGTTGTTAAACAATCAATTTATGGATATGGTTTGATGCTTGATGTCTAATCTATGTTAATTAGTTTGCTATCTCATTTTATTGGCAGATGGTAAAATGCATGTTATAAAATACATTTTGCTTTGAATATGTAAACCTACCGCGAGCTTTATACATGCATTCAAATACCGTGGGTGCCTGGTTTAATAACCTAAGTTTCAGAAAACATTGTCTATAGGAATGAGAATAAACTGCATATATCTTACCCATCTGGAACCTCACTCAAACTGGGGCTTTATGCACTATGCAGAGAATGATGATGATTACTAAAGCTTTACTATCATTTCTTTTACTTACCTTCAAACTTACAGGTTTTCCTGATGGGCATTTGCCTGCCTATGTACGCTGTTCACTCGAGCAACAAAAGTTGGGACACATGGGACTCCATAGCAACATTTACATGCATGACTGGAATTGTGATTGCTTATTTTGCTGATACTCAACTCTACGAGTTCGTTCAAAATAACGAATCGTTGAAAGAAAAGGGCGAGCCTGTAATTCTTACACTTGATAAAGGACTATGGGGATACTCCCGCCACCCAAACTACGTAGGAGAGCAGCTGTGGTGGTGGGGCCTGTTTATCTTTGCATGGAATGTGGGCCAGGCCTGGATGTTTGTCGGCCCACTTGTGAATACATTGTGCTTGGCTTATGTCACTGTTTTGGTTGAGGATAGAATGCTGAGAATGGAGTATAGAGCCGAAGCTTACAGGAAGTACCAGAAGTCGACGTCTGTGTGGATACCTTGGTTTAGGTTTTCTCCCGGCGCGGCTAAGCAGAAGAAGAGGTAGTTTTTTTTTTTCAAGTATTATTTATATGCGTCAAGTTTGTATTTGTGTGCAATTATTTGGATATCGTTTTCAGGAGACTTATATTAAAAAATATGTATAATGGTCGGAAACTCTTTCATGTTAACTTTAGGTTTATCATATTTCTTCCATGAGTATATTTGTTTAAGAGGTGTCCTCTACTTCAAGCTTTTGTAAATTGCTGAAGAATGTTTCATGTTCCATTTGTAAATGTAAGTATACTATTTTGAGTGTCTGTCAACTGTATAAATAACAGATGTGTTACTGTTGGGCAGTTTGTGTGTCTCTCTCTACACACCCACACACCCCCCACACACACTAGTGCGAACACATGCTCTGAATATTTGTAGAAAGATTGATCCACAATGTAAATCCAACCTAGCACAGAGTTGGTACTTACAACAAAACTATATAAAATCATCAAAATTAATAGAAAGCTCTCCATTTTGTGAAAAAGTTACATTTATAGTCCATAATAATATTCATAATCTCACGTATGCTTGTTCAACAAATGTTAGAAAATTGACACAACATTTTGAAGATGTAAAATTGGAGGTAGACAATAATATTTGATTGGTATGAACTTAAACTTTCAGATAATTTAAGAAAAGAGAGATAGAAAAGTAACAATAGTTGCACGTTTGTTAGTTTAAAACAAACACTTCATGTTGGAAAACAACAAATGAAATCATTTTAAGTTCAATAGATTACTGCATATATATATTATATAAGAATTTTTAATGTTAAGTCAAAACTTTATTCCCACGAAGACAACGATAAATATAACAGAAACCATAGTAACTGCACTTGAATTTAGACTTTAACATTATAATCCACTAAAGCATTATTAACGCAATACCTACACAAGCTTTTTCATCATGTGATTGTAGGATCTAGATTAACCCTAGAGGGAGGGAGGGTTGAATAGGGTTATAGCGAATTTAAACTACAGAAAAGTAAATATGCTGAAAAGTAAATCACACACAAAATTTTACCCAGCTTCGGCAACCCCTGCCTACTGCTGCATTCACAGATTTCTATTAGAATTAAACAGTATCCCGCTTACAAACACTCTGACAGACTCGCACACCCTGTTACCGCGTATAAAGTTTTGTAAACTCGCACACCCTGCTCACTGAACTAATCCTAACTAGACAATCTGACACTACCTAACCTCTAGACGGTGATTTACCAAAGTTTAGACAGAAAAACAAATATAAATTTAAAAACAAATTAAAAACAACTCAACACCCTAATAAACAGAAGCCTTATTAAAACACGACCGGCCCACAACTATTATCACAAGAATGCGCCCCTTTTCCTTTTATTTGATATCGGACCCGATTCCTTCTTTGTTTGAGAAAAGCGATTTTCGTTCCTCTGGAATTAGGGCTTCGTATTGGCGCCTGATCGAAAGATGATTTTTGGAATTAGGGCTTCGTATTGGCGCCTGATCGAAAGATGATTTCTGGAATTAGTTTTTACTGTCGATCGACGTCTCTTGGCTTTGGCTTCTCCTTGATGATCGAATTCGACTCTGAATTCGGTATGTAATTTATACCTTTGGCTTACTGGATTTAATACTTGAATTCGATGCCTCTTTGCCAGTGATGAATTAGGGTTTATATAGGATTCTCGTTCCTATATTTTCGTTCGTATTTCATATTCGAACTCGTCTGATAATACATGCTTGACCGTGTGATATTGATCGAATGCTGTAGATGATTTCTGACTTTTTCATATTGCGTATATATTCGTATTTTTGATAAAGCTTGGTTGACTTCAATTTCGTGGTCACCACGGTGTTGTTTTGCTGTTGACTTTGACCATTTCTGATTTCATGATTTTCCAGCTTTGATTTGTACATTCGAATTTCCTTGACTTTGATCTTGTTTTGAACGGCTCCGACTTGATTTTTAATTTGTTAAACTAAAGTGTTGCATATCTGTTGCCGTGGTTCTGATCATATTGCCACTTTGTTTCGACCTTTGTTTGATCATTGAAGTATTACTATATCTGTTGCTTAGAGTTGGTATTGAGTTTGTTTCTGTTATCATTTCTCGGCCATGTTGGTTTCATATGCATTCTGGTTTGTAGTTTTACTTCAACTACATTGTAACTGTATGTTGTGTTGTCTGGTCTTCGACATTTCACTGGCTTTGGCTTCTCTTTAGTCATGGCTGGTTTGAAGTGTATGTTGCCTCGAGTACATGTGCGTATTGTTACTGCATTTATTGTTGTTTACTGCATATGGCTTCTCTTGTATACTTGATCTGTCCATTCACGTCTGCACTTTTGCACATTGTAGCCTTGGTCGAGTCTTGTATTTTGTGTAGACTGAAACTTCTTTCTGGCTTGCATTGTGTTCATGTTGTAGATTGGTAAACTGTTTTGCATTACTTTGTTTTTCCTGTATTTTGCATGCAATCGTAGGGTTGCATGTGGTCTTGTTGAAGTCCAGTTTCATATGAATCTGTACATTCATGTTGTATTAGCCTTGAGTTTCATTTTGTCTTCACTTTGAATCTCATGTGTAGTTGCAGTATCATGTTGCCAAACTTGATCACTTGAGTTTACATTACTCCATGTACATTCTACTTGTCTTTTTCTTGTGCCTGCCTGAACCATTTTGTTCATGTTTTCTTCTTGCTGTTCACTTGATATTTATCTGGTTCATGGTAGTGCTTGTGTTATTGCCTTTGTTGGTTTGATAGTGCACTTTGATTTGAGCTACAGTTGCATTGCTTGAACTTGGATCTAGTTTGTATTGAGTTGTAGCTGATCATCTTGAACTTGTTGCATTCCATTTTCATGTGTACATCTCTCCGACTTTTACATGCAGTCTGATTTTTGCTTTAAGTCCATTTCTGGGTGACATATATGCTCCTGTGTTCATGTGCTCTGGTCACTTGAGACTTTGCACTTTGGTGCTGCAGTTGAGTTGAAACCATAGCGTTCAAGTGTACATTACTTGTTTCACTGTTGGTGTTGATATTGCATGTTGAATCCAGCTTGTCTTTTGACTCGTCTGTGCACACGAGTTGGCGAGGTAGTGCACACGTGTACAAATGTATACGTGTGTATTGCAGCCACTCATAATTACCTGTCCCTGATAAGAATATTGATATGCACAAATATTACACAAACGAAAAAATGATGACAATAACCCATATATCTGAGGCACCAATAAAAACAAATTTATATTTTTGCAAATTCAAATTTGTTTATTTTCAGATTACTGCTGTAGTTGCTAATTATACAGGTACACAGAAGACAGGACAAATACTGGAGCTGGACAATGCAGATAAATTCAGATGTGCAGACAAAGTGAAGAACTGAGTGTTGAGTGTTGTAGTGAGGAAAAAAAATGTAAATGTGAAATGTATGAGAAACGATGTATGTATATAGAGAGAGCTGAAAACTTTGTATTGTTTAAGAGTTGAAATAAAATATTATTTTGAATAAAAATACTGATTGAATTATATAATTCTATGCAATAGTATTATTATTAAATATGAATATTTATTCCTATATGTGTATTATACAATCTGCAAACACATTTATAAATTGATATATATTTGTTATCATCAAACAAAAAATCACATCAAACAATCTCCCCCTTTTGATGATGACAAACATATATTAAAGATTTTGAAATTCTCATAAATGTGTTTGAGCATGAACTATTTAGCTCCCCCTATATGAATGCTCCCCCTACAACTGAGACCACTCCCTATTTAGAAGATTTTGAAAATTATAGAAGAATAAAAGAACTAAAGAAAATTAACTAACAACATTTAACAAATTTGTTGAAGTATTCAAAAATATTTACTTTCTTATCAAAATCTTGTTCTTCTCCCCCTTTTGTTATCATCAAAAGACTGATTAAAATACTGAAACAGTAGGGGGAAAACAAATGTAAAACCAAGAAAAATCATAATAAATCATAACAAGATAACAATATCCACATTTTAGAGAATGGATCGATTATTTGGTTTTTATATAATGAGAAGAGGGATGTTTTATTTTATTTTATTATTATTTTTATTTTATTTTTTTAAAAATAATTTGACATTTAAGCACAAAAATAAAATAAGCACTTACTAACCACGCATAACCATAAGGACTTTTAAATGGGATTAGCAGTTACTTATTAGCTATCACGCTCCATCCATGCATAACCATAAGGACTTTTAAATGAGAATGGAGTGATGATAACCTCCCATGATCCATCCATGCATAACCATAAGGACTTTTAAATGAGAATGGATGCATGAGAAATATTTTAAAAAAATTTCTTTATTTTTCTTTTTAATAAAAAAAAATAATTCACTCTTCTCATTTTTCAAAACCATTATGAATGATAGAAAGATGGTAGAAATAGAAATGGTCGTGGAATAAGTTACCAAATTAATCATATTATGAAATTTCTTAAGATAAAACCAACGTATTTCCACTACTGAATACCATATTCGAATCAATCTTTGAATGATATCCAAAACAGGTTTGAATCCTAGAAATTGGAGTTGAAAATAAATATTCAAGAATATTTCAACCAAAAATTGAAAATGATTAGTCAATTTCTATAATCTCCAAATTCAAACGTAATCTGGAAAATCTGTCTTCGGGGAGGGGTTTTGTGAAAATATCAGCAAGTTGAATCTCAGTTGAAATATATTCAATGCAAATGTCTTTCTTAGCAATGTGATCTCTAAGAAAGTGGTGTCTCACATCAATGTGTTTTGTGCGTGAATGATTAACATGATTATTTGACAAATCTATTGCACTTTTACTATCACATTTTAATGGAACTTGTTTATAAACTAAGCCAAAATCAGAAAGAGTTTGCATCATCCATAAAATTTGAGCACAACTTCCTAAAGCAATATATTCTGCTTCAGTGGTGGATAATGCAACACAATTTTGTTTTCAACTAGACCATGAAACTAATGAATGTCCTAGTATGAAACATGTCCCACTAGTACTCTTCCTGTCAACTAATGAACCAGCATAATCAGCATCAGAATAACCAACTAAATCAAAATTTTCACAAGAAGGGTACCATAGTCCAAATTTGTGTGTGTGTGTGAAAGATATCTCAAAATTCGTTTAGTGGCTTTTAAATGTGATTCTTTAGGATTAGATTGAAAACGTGCACACAAACACACAGAAAACATAATATCAGGTCTAGAAGCAGTAAGATAGAGAAGTGAACCAATTATCCCTCGATATTTCTTCTGATCAACAACAACTCCTTTCTCATCTTTGTCCAACTTTGTTGATGAGCTCATAGGAGTTCTCAATGGTTTGGAGTTTTCAACTCCAAATTTCTTCAACAGTTCCAACACATACTTGGATTGTGAAATGAAAATACCATCACTGCTTTGCTTGATTTGAAATCCAAGAAAATATTTCAATTCTCCAACCAAGCTCATCTCGAATTTAGCCTGCATGACTTGTCAAATTTCTCGCACAAGAGTTCATTAGTAGCACCATAAATGATATCATCGACATAAATCTGAACAATCAAAAAATCACTTTCTTTATGTAATAGAAACAGTGTCGTGTCAGCACTCCCCTTTTTTAAAGCCATTTTCCAAAAGATATGTACAAAGGCAGTCATACCAAGCTCTAGGAGCTTGCTTAAGACCATATAATGCTTTTTCTAGTTTATACACATAATTTGGAAAATCATGATTTTCAAAACCGGGGGGTTGTTCAACAAAAACTTCTTCTTTTAAATCACCATTTAGGAAGGCACTTTTTACATCCATTTGTTTAAGTTTGAAACCCTTACAACATAAAACTTAGTAAAATCCTAATGGCTTCTAACCTAGCAGCTGAAGCAAATGTTTCATCAAAATCTATGCCTTCTATTTGGTTATATCCTTTTGCGACCAACCAAGCTTTGTTTCTAATTACATTTCCTGATTCATCAAGCTTGTTTTTGAACACCCACTTAGTTCCAACAATTGGATAGTCATTAGGCCTAGGAACTAATTTCCACACTTTATTTCTCTCAAATTGATTAAGTTCATCTTGCATTGCTAAAACCCAACTTTCATTATTAAGAGCCATTTCAACAGAATCGGGTTCAATTTCAGAAATAAAACCACTGTGACAACAAAATGCACATAAATTTTTATCAAATGAAGAACGAGTGCGTATACCTTCTGTAGGATCACCTATAACCAATTCAGGAGGATGATTGAATTTGAACTTTAATTTATCAGCATCAACAGTCCTATTTTCAGCTTTCTCACTAGATGTCTCTTCTCCAATGCCTTCATCGCCATCCGCCTTTTCAGTCGTCCTCTCTAGGTCAGATTCATCGAATTTCACATTGATTAATTCAACAATTGTCTTTGTTCGTTTGTTGTATATCCTGTACGCCTTGCTCCTTGTTGAATACCCCATGAAATTTCCTCATCAGCCTTTGATTCGAATTTTCCAAGTTGATCACTTGTGTTAAGAATGAAACAAGGACATCCAAATACACGAAAATAGGAAATGTTAGGTTTCCTTTCATGCCACAATTCATAAGACGTTTTGCCAAGTATTGATCTAATCATTACTCTATTCATTACATAGCACGAAGTATTCACTGCCTCTGCCCAAAAGGTTAGAGGTAGTTTATACTCACTCAACATGGATCTAGCCAATTCTTGCAATGTACGATTTTTCCTTTCAACCACCCCATTTTGTTGAGGTGTTCGTGGAGCAGAAAATTCATGTTTTAAACCATTTTCTTCACAAAAGTTTTCAAAATCCAAATTTTCAAATTCGCCTCCATGATCACTTCTCAGAGTTTTAATTGAAACTCCTTTTTCATTTTGAACAAGTTTTGCAAATTTTGAAAAATATTCAAAAGATTCAGACTTTTTGGCTAAGAAATAAACCCATGTAAATCTAGAGTAATCATAACCCAATACATAACAATAACGTTTTCCATTCAAGCTTGCAATTTCATTTGGTCCAAATAAGTCCATGTGAATTAATTCGAGGACTCTTGATGTGCTAACAATGTTTTTAGGGCGAAATGATGATCGACTAAGCTTGCCTAAGGAACATGCTTTACACACTTTATTATTTTTAAATTTCTGATGTGGTAACCCTCTGACTAATTCTTTTGTTTCAAGTTTTTCCAAGAGGCCTATGCTAGCATGTCCAAGTCTCCTATGCCATAAGGATGCCTCTTCGTCAGTGGCTACCAAACATCTAGAAAGATTTAGATTATCAAAAGAAAGTGTGTAAACATTTCCTTTCCTTTTGCCCATAAAAACAATGTTATTAGAAGATTTATCAATGATTTTGCAAGTATCACTATCAAAAACCACATTCATACCTTTGTCACATAGTTGGCTAATAGAAATGAGATTGTGATGCAAATTATCGACGTATAAAACATTAGTCAAGGAAAAAGTACCATTACCTACTTCACCTTTACCAATAATCTTACACTTGTTATTGTCTCCCATGATCACATTTCCTCCTTTAAAACTCTCTAGGCTAAGGAACTTTGATTTGTCACCTGTCATATGTCTAGAACAACCTGAATCTAGATACCATTCTTGTTGCTCCTTAGCCCGCCAACAAACCTACATAAAGAGAGAAGAAGATGACCTAAAGAAACTCTTAGGTCCAATGATATTAGTGACTGAAGCATTGTGAATAAACAATCCCTTTGGAACCCAAACTTGTTTTGTCCTTTTATTCTTGTTCCAATAAACATGAAATTTGTTTGTAGAATTTTTAAGAACCCAAACTTTGTAAATTTTGTGTTCTTGTTCCTATGACTACAATTTTCAGCACGATGTCCAATTATTCCACATTTTACACATCTAGTAAAGACACTCCTACCTTTTGCATTATCATCAACTTGTGTTTTCCCAAAGCCTAGTCCTTTTCTGTTGTTAGCAAAAAGTTGATTTCCCAATAACATGTTAAATGATTTTTCTCCTCTTTTTTTTTTGAGCGACACGGTTGTGTAGCATGGCACTACACAGCCGATTAGATATCATATAAATAAGTAAATACTGCGATCAACAAGCCTGATCGCTGGCCAAAAAATATTGAGAAGCAGTAAGCTAGTCATAGTGAGGCAGAGTTATATATACAAAATACATATAGCGAAAAAACAGTGATGAAAAGGCCGGAGCTAAGTCGCGGTTTAGTGGTGCCCACGATGCCTGTCAGGAGGAACTGCTGATGTGCTGCCCGAGGATTCAGCCTATGGAGAGCTGGGGTGAGGAAGTCTCAGCCTGAACGGAGCGGAGAAGCTACGACCTGATATAGATGAGAAATGGTGAGTAATACGTCTACAGGTTTCTTCAAGGCTAGATATGGGCTTGCAGAATACACGTGCATTGCGCTCGGCCCAGATCCACCAACTGAAAATAGCAACCGTGAGATCTAGGTGATAGTTGGGGGGGTTGTTCTGCCAATGGTCGAAAAATGAGGTGAACGTGGGAATATGTCCTAGAATGTGAGCAGTTGTCGCCGCCCAGACCCTGACAGCAAAATCACACTCGAAGAAGAGATGTTGCAAACTTTCTGTTGAGGTGGAACATAGGACGCAGCTGGGGTCCACTACAATGTTATGGTGGAGGAGTCTGTCTCTTGTGTTAATTCGCCCTTGGATGAGGCACCACTGCAGGAAAGCAAAGCGGGGCTGAATCCTGCACTTCCAAAGTCTGGGGAAGGTGAATAGGTGTCCAGGGTTGTTTAGGTGAGCATAGCAGGAGGCAACAGAGAAGCCGGATGAGGGGTTGGGTGCCCAAGTGAAGGAGTCTGGTCGGGAGTTGAGGTGGGTGTTGCGGAGAATTGAGGAGACGAGGTGGATCTCGGTGAGGGTGGAGAGGTCAAAATACGAAGCCGGGAGAAGCTGAGCTGGGCCCGAAGTGGAAATGTCAGAGATGGAGGTGAAGACATTAGTTGTATGAGCGAAGAGGTTGGGGAGGATGGAGGAGAGTGGAAGTTGATTGTGCCATGTGTCTAGCCAGAAGAGACAATTAGCCCCATTTCCCAGGTTGACGTGGAATAGCCTTTTAACACGTGGTAGGGTTGAAACTACTCCAGACCAGAAGGGGGATGGTTTGATGCCATTGGGGGCGTGGAGGACTAGGTGAGGGTTAGAGTGATAGTGTAGGGAGGTGATCCATGATTTCCAGAGGGTGGGGCCAGGGGTTAGGAACCGCCAGAGCCATTTGGCGAGGAGCGATATGTTGAAGTCAATTAGATTAGTGATTCCAAGGCCGCCGTTTCTCAGGGGTAGGCAGGCAGTTTGCCAGTTTACGAGCCTCTTTATGTTGCTACCGTTCCAAAGAAAGGAACTTCTGATTGAATCGATTTTTCTCCTCTTGAAAAGTTATTCAGAGTTTTCTCAAGGTTTTGGACTTTGGTTTTTAGTGTTGTGTTTTCAGTCACAAGTGAGGTGCATCTATTTATGAAATCCTTTTTCCTAGTGTCAATTGTTTCCCTAAGATTCAAGTTTTCTTTTTCAAGATTCTCAAAGCTATTCTTTCGTTTTGATAATTCTGAATCTAAAATTTTACAGTTCTTACAGTCTAGGTTTTGAATATTTTCAAGTTCAGTTTCTAACCTAAAATTTTCATGAACAAGTTCTCTTTTATCAGATTTTAGTTTTTCAATTTTTGAATCAAGAGCATCAACTGTTTTAGTAAGATCAAGGCACATAAAAACAAGTTCTTTGTATGAATAGTTACTTACCTCACTAGTTTCCTCTGAGCTTGCTTTTGAGTCTGATTTTCCCATAAGACACAAGTTAGCCTCCTCTGAGCTATCACTCTAAACTTCCTCTCCTTCCTCATCATCCCAAGTTGCTGCAAATGTCTTCTTCTTCTTTTTCTTTCCTTTGTTGATTTTGAGAAGTGGACAATTTTGTTTGAAGTTACCAGGCTTGTTGCAGTTATAGCAGATTAATTCATTATTGGAATTTTCAGAATCTTTTGACCTATTACCACTCGTTTTCTTCTTGCGTGGCTTGAATCTCGACCATTTTCAAAGATTATTGACAACCATTGCAAGTTCTTCAATTGGATCTTCTTCATCATCATCGCTCTCTTCTTTGCTATTTAAGGCAATCGTCTTCTTCTTTGATTCGGAGTTGTTGCGTTCTTCCTTTGCTTTTAGCTCAAGCTCATATGTCATCAGGTTACCGATCAAATCCTCCATGCTGAGTTTACTCAGATCTTTCGATTCTTGTACTGCCGTGACTTTTGCCTCAAAGTTCATCGGTAAGACTCGTAGTATCTTCCTCACCAGCTCTACCTCGGAGAATACCTTTCCAAGCGCTCTAACATTGTACACTAAGGTTGAGAAGCGTCCAAACATGTCTTTTATGCTCTCACCTTTGTCCATCACAAAGTTCTCGTATTCATTGCTGAACAGGGCTAGACGAGACTCCTTGACTTGAGAAGTTCCTTCGTGTGTCACCTCCAAAGTATGCCAAATTTCCTGTGCTGTTTTACAATGAGAAATTCTATTAAATTCGGTTTTATCAAGAGCACAGATCAAAGCATTCATGGCTTTAGCATTTGTGGTTTTCAATTTCTTATCGTTAGCATCCCACCTATCCCTAGGTTTAGGAATCTCAGTATCACCAACAGTTATAGTGGGAGGTATATAGCTAGTTTCAATAATGTCCCAAACATCATAATCAACAGAACTAAGATAAATACCCATCCTAACTTTCCAGTAAGCATAATCATTCCCATTAAACATTGGTGGCCTAGCAATGGATTGCCCCTCAAAAAAAGCATTATTTGGTGGATTCATGACTCTAGAGTTAAAGAGAAAAATACCATGCTCTGATACCACTTGTAGGATCTAGATTAACCCTAGAGGGGGGTGAATAGGGTTATAGCGAATTTAAACTACAGAAAAGTAAATATGCTGAAAAGTAAATCACACACAAAATTTTACCCAGCTTCGGCAACCCATGCCTACTGCTGCATTCCCAGATTTCTATTAGAATTAAACAGTATCCCGCTTACAAACACTCTAACAGACTCGCACACCCTGCTACCGCCTATAGAGTTTTGTAAACTCGCACACCCTGCTTACTGAACTAATCCTAACTAGACAATCTGACACTACCTAACCTCTAGGCGGTGATTTACCAAAGTTTAGACAGAAAAACAAATATAAATTTAAAAACAAATTAAAAACAACTCAACACCCTAATAAACAGAAGCCTTATTAAAACACGACCGACCCACAACTATTATCACAAGAATGCGCCCCTTTTCCTTTTATCTGATATCGGACCCGATTCCTTCTTTGTTTGAGAAAAGCGATTTTCGTTCCTCTGAAATTAGGGCTTCGTATTGGCGCCTGATCGAAAGATGATTTCTGGAATTAGGGCTTCGTATTGGCGCCTGATCGAAAGATGATTTCTGGAATTAGTTTTTACTGTCGATCGACGTCTCTTGGCTTTGGCTTCTCCTTGATGATCGAATTCGACTCTGAATTTGGTATGTAATTTATACCTTTGGATTACTGGATTTAATACTTGAATTCGATGCCTCTTTGACAGTGATGAATTAGGGTTTATATAGGATTCTCGTTCCTATATTTTCGTTCGTATTTCATATTCGAACTCGTCTGATAATACATGCTTGACCGTGTGAAATTGATCGAATGCTGTAGATGATTTCTGACTTTTTCATATTGCGTATATATTTGTATTTTTGATAAAGCTTGGTTGACTTCAATTTCGTGGTCACCACGGTGTTGTTTTGCTGTTGACTTTGACCATTTCTGATTTCATGATTTTCTAGCTTTGATTTGTACATTCGAATTTCCTTGACTTCGATCTTGTTTTGAACGGCTCCGACTTGATTTTTAATTTGTTAAACTAAAGTGTTGCATATTTGTTGCCGTGGTTCTGATCATATTGCCACTTTTTTTCGACCTTTGTTTGATCATTGAAGTATTACTATATTTGTTGCTTAGAGTTGGTATTGAGTTTGTTTCTGTTATCATTTCTCGGCCATGTTGGTTTCATATGCATTCTGGTTTGTAGTCTTACTTCAACTACATTGTAACTGTATGTTGTGTTGTCTGGTCTTCGACATTTCACTGGCTTTGGCTTCTCTTTGGTCATGGCTGGTTTGAAGTGTATGTTGCCTCGAGTACATGTGTGTATTGTTACTGCATTTATTGTTGTTTACTGCATATGGCTTCTCTTGTATACTTGATCTGTCCATTCACGTCTGCACTTTTGCACATTGTAGCCTTGGTCGAGTCTTGTATTTTGTGTAGACTAAAACTTCTTTCTGGTTTGCATTGTGTTCATGTTGTAGCTTGGTGAACTGTTTTGCATTACTTTGTTTTTCCTGTATTTTGCATGCAATCGTAGGGTTGCATGTGGTCTTGTTGAAGTCCAGTTTCATATGAATATGTACATTCATGTTATATTAGCCTTGAGTTTCATTTTGTCTTCACTTTGAATCTCATGTGTAGTTGCAGTATCATGTTGCCAGACTTGATCACTTGAGTTTACATTACTCCATGTACATTCTACTTGTCTTTTTCTTGTGCCTGCCTGAACCATTTTGTTCATGTTTTCTTCTTGCTGTTCACTTGATATTTATCTGGTTCATGGTAGTGCTTGTGTTATTGCATTTGTTGGTTTGATAGTGCACTTTGATTTGAGCTACAGTTGCATTGCTTGAACTTGGATCTAGTTTGTATTGAGTTGTAGCTGATCATCTTGAACTTGTTGCATTCCATTTTCATGTGTACATTTCTCCGAATTTTACATGCAGTCTGATTTTTGCTTTAAGTCCATTTCTAGGTAACATATATGCTCCTGTGTTCATGTGCTCTGGTCACTTGACACTTTGCACTTTGGTTCTGCAGTTGAGTTGAAACCATATCGTTCAAGTGTACATTACTTGTTTCACTGTTGGTGTTGATATTGCATGTTGAATCCAGCTTGTCTTTTGACTCGTCTGTGCACACGAGTTGGCGAGGCAGTGCACATGTGTACAAATGTACACGTGTGTATTGCAGCCACTCATAATTACCTGTCCCTGATAAGAATACTGATATGCACAGATATTACACAAACGAAAAAATGATGACAATAACACATATATCTGAGGCACCAATAAAAACAAATTTATATTTTTGCAAATTCAAATTTGTTTATTTTCAGATTACTGCTGTAGTTGCTAATTATATAGGTACACAGAAGACAGGACAAATACTAGAGCTGGACAATGCAGATAAATTCAGATGTGCAGACATAGTGAAGAATTAAGTGTTGAGTGTTGTAGTGAGGAAAAAAAATGTAAATGTGAAATGTATGAGAAACGATGTATGTATATAGAGAGAGCTGAAAACTTTGTATTGTTTAAGAGTTGAAATAAAATATTATTTTGAATAAAAATACTGATTGAATTATATAATTCTGTGCAATAGTATTATTATTAAATATGAATATTTATTCCTATATGTGTATTATACAATCTGCAAACACATTTATAAATTGATATATATTTGTTATCATCAAACAAAAAATCACATCAAACAGTGATTAGTAGTTCTGCTTGTCTACTAGAAGGACATTGGTTGGTTAGATTTACTCATATTCACTTCTCTGTGCAATCTATTTAGTTGGGGTATATAGAACTTTTAATTTAATAACAATAAAACATGTTACTGCATCATTTCATGAAAAAATTAGTTATTCGATAATAATTTACGCTAACAACAACCAATTATATTCTACCTTAAAATTGAATGTGAGCAACATTAATTTTTGAAATGCAATTGAAACTCAAACTGGCAGCTATATATGTCATTTATAAAGTCATTTGTTATCTTGTTAAGGAAGATAGATACCTTATTCTTTGAAATGACATTATGTTTGTACCGGAATTGAGTACCTTGAAGTATGATGTGCTGTCAAGTATTGGTGAATCATTGATTTATACTCAAATGCGTGTGTATTGATTCATGAATTTGGCAACTGAGAAGTTTTAAATGGTTTTGATAAAAATCGATGGTTAGCTCGATAATGAATTACTGCCTTTTTTGGTCTTACATTTCCTTCATCAAAAAGTTTTAATTTGAACATGTCAGATTTTTCAACTATGTGAAGTTTCAAACCCGAATGATTCCAATTTATCATTTAAGAACCTGAACAATTAAACATGGACAACATAATGATGAATATATTATCCTATGATGATTTCTTACATATATTTTCATACGACGGACATGTGTGTTGTAATTTAATACCTCTTCCCAAATTTCAAACTTATAAACCTGCATGATTTCATTGAAAGCTTGAACACCGGTGTAAGCATATGTTCTAGTGCATTAGAATGTCGACATCTCTATATTATCACTAAAATTAGTGGTATTACTATGACATCACTAAATTGGCATGACAATGACATAACTAGCCTTTTAATAATGACCATTTTTCCATAGGAGTTTTTGGCATCGCTAATTAGATTAGCAACGCCATAGCAATTATGAAAGCCCATTAGAAAACTGAAGATTTGTTGTAGTGTACAGACAAAAAAGCGCATTATATTCTAACATACAAAATTAGAAAGAAAACCCCTAATAGCTTTTGGTCTTATTAACATAATTGTGAAGCAATTTCATATGCCCGTCAAACAAACCAGACGATCCTAACCAAGCATATATTGATAATTTAATAAAAGCCTCATGGTAGATTACCAACCTTTAACTTGTTTACCAGTAGGTGAAATTCTTAGAAAAACCATGCATTTGTACCACTACCACTGTGGTTTATTTCTATGCTAAAAATTCTCGATAGTTTTCTAATCTAAGTATTAAAGAATTTGGTGGAACAAAACTACTTGAGACTGAAAATTATAAACAATAATTATTGCATTTGAATATGTTGGGAAGTCATTAATGTTAAAAACGAGATATATTTGTAAATAAAAGAACGATACATTACAAACTAAAGTCATGAATGCATAATAATGGAGGGAAATTTCTACGAAAAGATATTTGAATTTATGAAAGAACCATCAACATAATTTCCCTTTATTAACTTCATAAATGAATGAAAAATATAAAAAGAATAATTTAGTTATAAAATTATTACCATAAAGATCATTGATGGAGCTAATTCAAAAAGGACAAAAAAAAACTAATATTTAAGCCTCCTCATCAAATAGCTAGGTTATAATAACAATACTGCATATTAAAAATAAAAAATGATTATCAATGACAAGATTGGATTTCTTGCTTTAGTTACTAATAAATGGTGCTAGTTCTCGAGCTGCCCATAGATATGTTTTTGTCTTCGTTACTTTTTCTACTTGCGTTTTTTGCTAGTGTATATTACTTATATAGTACCATATGTCATATAATTATGATATTGTAGTAAACGCTTTATAATCAATAAAATGAACTTTTCTTGTACAATTGCACCCTCAATCAAAATTGTGGGCAGAAACATAAACTTCAAATATGATTGGATCCTTTAAGTGTAAGGTATTTCTGACAACTTAAAATGGAGTGCCAGCACTAAACACCATCTTGACATCCAATGTCATTTTATCAAATAATTCGTTATCTCAACCAAGATACAATCAATATTAGCAGCAATTGATCCACCCATGATATAAATAGATATTGAATCAAGTCATGGATAATCAACTTCAAAAATGACTTTTTTTTCTTTCTTTCTTTACATAATACTGTTGTGTAGAAAATTGCACCAATGCGGAAAGACAATAAACAGGATCTAGATTTGCCAATTTGAACACCACTTAATCAAGCAGCAGTTATTCTATTACTCCAAATAAATAGTAAATAACTATAAAGAAAAAGAAGACACACAATATTTATACTGGTTCCACTATCATCTAGATAGCGTACGTCCAGTCCAAAGGAGAGAGATTTTATTACACTTGAGAGAATTACAAGAGATTACAAAATAAGAGTTTACATACCAAAGACCCAAATTAGGGATAACAAGAAGAGACACTCTATTTGGAGATCGCTGGCTAAATACCAGGATGGGTTTACAATGAAGTCTACCCTCAATATATAGCCAATATAAATTCATGTGAGTCATCAATCAAATTACCAAAATATGGTAAGAAGATAATGGAGGCAAATTACAATGGTAACAAATCACGCAAACATAGCAAGTAATTCACTCATTCCAAAGATGGAAGAAAATAATCCCAAAGCAATGCGATTACGAAGAAAGAAATAATATGCATATCTTTTGCATATATATTATTCCATAACGTGCGCATGCATAAATATCCTTGTCATCTCATTCAAATGCAATCCAATTATTAATGCATTTCCATAATGAACAAACGTGATTACTTTCCCTTTTGCATATTTGTTTCCTTCTATTTCTGATTTTGTATCACCAAAATTTAACATTCCACCTTGATGCAAAATCACATATTTCCAACACTCCACCTTGAGTCAAATTCTCCTTTCAACATAAAACTCTTAAAATCAAACTCCACCTTCAACCAAAATCTCTTAACGAGAAAGATACCAAAAATGAATACTTACTCAATGGGTTCCGGCAAGGCCACCCCCCATCACACCTTGCTAACGAGCTCAGACTATGTCCCCGCCCGCTAACAAAATGTTGCAAATATCCAAAATCAAAATAAGGTAGATATCAAAATAATCTCAAAGCCACCAAGGCCAAAAAAATTCTCTCAATCACCAATCAAATACAGAGCTAGAAAAAAGCCAACAGACATAACAAGGCTGATCCAAATCTCTGTATACAAGACAAATCTCTCTTCTTCCACATACTTTATCTGCCAAACAACAATTTTTCCATGAAAATCAACATAAGACTCTCACATCAACATCGAGCCATAAAGCAGATACAAGTTTCCAAATCCACTTATCTGCCAAACAACAAATTTCCCATGGAAATCAACATAAGACTCTCACATCAACATCGAGCCATAAAGCAGATACAAGTTCCAAATCCAGATGTCTCTTCAACACAGTAAACTCCTTATCATCAAATTTCCAAGACTGGAACACTCTTCTCTCTCAACATAATCTCCTCCACTCCATATTGCACAAAATCTCCTTTTTCCATCCAAATGAGTAATAGCATAATCACCACCAGATCTACCGCTCTTTCTAGAAGCCATTGATGCACAAATCTGAACAAATCGCCTAGCTCTGATACCAATCTGTTGTGCAGAAAATTGCACCAATGCGGAAAGACAATAAACAGGATCTAGATTTGCCAATTTGAACACCACTTAATCAAGCAGCAGTTATTCTATTACTCCAAATAAATAGTAAATAACTATAAAGAAAAAGAAGACACACAATATTTATACTGGTTCCACTATCATCTAGATAGCGTACGTCCAGTCCAAAGGAGAGAGATTTTATTACACTTGAGAGAATTACAAGAGATTACAAAATAAGAGTTTACATACCAAAGACCCAAATTAGGGATAACAAGAAGAGACACTCTATCTGGAGATCGCTGGCTAAATACCAGGATGGGTTTACAATGAAGTCTACCCTCAATATATAGCCAATATAAATTCATGTGAGTCATCAATCAAATTACCAAAATATGGTAAGAAGATAATGGAGGCAAATTACAATGGTAACAAATCACGCAAACATAGCAAGTAATTCACTCATTCCAAAGATGGAAGAAAATAATCCCAAAGCAATGCGATTACGAAGAAAGAAATAATATGCATATCTTTTGCATATATATTATTCCATAACGTGCGCATGCATAAATATCCTTGTCATCTCATTCAAATGCAATCCAATTATTAATGCATTTCCATAATGAACAAACGTGATTACTTTCCCTTTTGCATATTTGTTTCCTTCTATTTGTGATTTTGTATCACCAAAATTTAACAAATACCTATTAGAGGGGAATAAGGTTAATATCAAGATTCAAAATTCTGACCGGCATGCAGGAATTCCGAACATTTTGGCCCGGATCCAACGTCGATCGAAACGGAATTGATCCAAAATCCCAGTTTCGGGCATAAAACCAAAAAATAGATCTATTTATATGTACATACAAAGTTTAATATCAATGATCTAGCAGAGAGCAAAGAAAATGGATATGGAGAAAGAAAGAACAACATCGACGACGATTGAGGCAGCAAGGTCGATAACTGAGGCAGTAAGGTTGACGACTGAGATAGCAACGTCGACGACTCGACAAGATAAGGTGGCCAGTAACTTCGACGACTCAACAAGACTGCGGATTTGATTTATAAAAAGGAGTTGAGCTAGGATTTTCTATGAAGGAGAAAAATCTTTTTGGTTTCTATTTTAGGTCTTTCTTTAATAATTAGCACGGGAATATTTTGTAGTAAGGGATTTTCATTTAACCTGGTTTGTTGGGCTTTCTTTAAATTGGGCTGAAATTTATCATTCTTAGGTTTTATTTTCTTTTGAATTGGGTTCATCAACTTACATTATACTCAACTATTTCAAATATAATTATTAGATTATAACTACAAATACAAATGATATTACTTAGTAGTGTATTTACATTTTAAAAAGCTTCAATAAGGAGAAATTTCGAAACGGAACTTCCAGAATTTCCGAAACGGAACCGAAATTTCTAAAATTTCAAACGACCGAAACGGAATGGAAAACCAGAAGTTTAAATCTTGGTTAATATTATACATTTTCTACCGATGTACCTCTTTTCTGATCAACAATTTATGGTTGGATTGCTTAGATACTTTTGTTACTCATCATTACATAATTTCCTCTAAATTATCAGAAAAATACATGATGTTGAAATGAAGATATTTTTGCAAATTCAAAAATGAACTACAAAGTAATAATTATTATTTATTACTATTTTTTTTTGGGTAATTTGCCAATTAATAAGCATATGTTCATATCTTGTAATTGATAGACAATTAGGCATAGTTCACCTAAAATAATGTTCAGACAAAAAGTATTCAATCCACTTGTAAAAATAATGATAACAAAAGTGAACGAATTTGGAGTAATAAAAAAGATCACCATTGTTTCAAAACTTCCAAGCTTGTAACACATGTTCCAAATATAATCATATAACTCGGTAATAGATTATGCTTTGAAGAATACACGTTTTGAAGAATACACGTTGTACATAAATTGTGAACTTCATAATTAGAAGTTATTATTACACTACATCATTTTGAAAGGTGCACACTAATGACATATAAAATTAGCACTAATGAGTCAAATAGCACCCATTTGATTCAATTTATGTAATGAATGATATGGCTCATAAAATTTGAAACTAACACTTCATATTTCTAAAATTAAGATGAAATATTACCGAATTCAACATAGTGACAATTCAATAAACAGATAAACTGCATTACATAAAGAAGAAACAAGAAAAAAAATCCAACAGACATACAAATAGAAATCAAAGAAGTTGGAAGTAACAATTTTCAGTTCTCTATCCCAAAAAAAAACAATAAAGCCGTGAGGCATATAATTTAACAGTTAGAGATTTTAAGCAATAAAATTAAAACAATATTTAGAATGAAAAAACAACACAAACTATTGGTAAAACCAACGCTTCATTATTCGAAGTTAAAATTGCGTGGATTAGATTCAGATAACCCAAATCTTCTATCAACTTTTAATTTACCTTTGTTTAGTGTAGAAGATGAATTATTGAGACTAGAGAATGAAAACTTATAGTAAAATAGCAATCAACATTATAAAAAGTTTTCGTTAAGGTATCTCATAAGGAAAAATATATATATTTAACATTCAATTATAAATTCAGAACAAAAAGTGTTAAAAGGACATACCATTACAATCAGATGAGAAGGAGAAAAAAATGAATGGTCTGGTTTTCTCATTTGTAATTTAGAAGAAGAGAAGATGAAGAAAACAACATAAGAGATTCTTAAGATGTATAGGATATCATAATAATTGACGGTTTGAAAATGAAATTCTATGCAGGCATTAAAAGGACCGATGGCCGCTTCAGGCTAAGTAGGTTGAAAAATGGGGTGACAGACATGGAGGCAAAAAACTACGGTGAATAGTGAAGGAATTGAAGTGGAAAAGGAAGAGTTAGGAGGATTTGGCAAGAAGAGTTTGTCCTACTTTGGTGAATACTTGTTGGAAAAGGCGGTTGGCGTTCTTCTAACCCATTAAGAAAAATAATAATATAATGGTACAGATGGAAATGTTTGGACTCCGACCGATGTCATAAAACGAAGGAACTAGAAGTGGAAAAAACACGAAGCAATAATATAGCTCATATAGGTTCTCAACTTTAATAAAAGCGCCATCGATCTTAACTATACACATACATACAGACACACGCATAGAAATACGCATAGAAATAGAAAGAGACTTTGTTCATTATTGAAGAGCAAGTGTATATTAAGTGGTCTGCCTTCTTGAAAACTTCAACAGATTCCTAACCTAGATGGGTACTGTGCTAAGGAAAAAGGAGTATAACAAATAACGAGTGTTTATTAAGAGAGGAGGGATTCACATCCTTGCTTTTTGTATTGCATTTTAGCCCAATTCGTTTGTTACTATCCACGACTATGGGAATTTAAACAATTTTATATGTGATCTACTTATTGTTAATATTCTCAGAAAAATACAACTTTAGTCTGATGTTTGGTGTTCATTAAAAATTAATACGTCGGAAGCAATGAGCAAACTAAATATTTTTTAGAGCTGTCAATGGGTCGGGTCGGGTTCGGATCGGGTTCGGGTTGATTTTAAATGGGTCGGGTCAACCCGTTTATTAAATGGGTCAGAAAAACTCAACCCGAACCCGACCCGTTTATAAACGGGTTGACCCGACCCGACCCGTGTAACCCGATTATAAACGGGTCGGGTCGGGTCAATCCGTATAAGATGTAAACGGATCGTAAACGGGTCGGGTCAACCCGTATAAGGTATAATTGGGTCGTAAACAGGTCGGAACGGGTCGTGAACGGGTCGTAAACGGGTCGGGTCAACCCATATAACCCGCATAAGGTACAAACGGATCGGGTCGTAAACGGGTCGGGTCAACCTATATAAGTATAAACGGGTTGTTAACGGGTCAATTTCGGGTTAGCGGGTCAACCCGAAACCCATCCGTTTATAAACAGGTCAAATTCGGGTTGACCCGAAAATGACCCGCCAAATTAACGGGTCGGTTTAACCTGTTAATTTCCGTGCGGGTTTCGGATCGTGGAGGAAATTGACAGCCCTAATATTTTTAATATACGATATATTGCATAATTATTGCTTGAGTGAAAACATTGGACTAAGATACTTGATGATAATATGTTGATGGTAAGTCAAATACATCCGCAAATCAAAGTCTGATGATATATGTACCAAAACCGTCTTGGAGACAAATTGGGAATAAATAAAGATAGGCATGCAACTCCCTTCTTGTACGCACAAACATGAAAATTCTTCTCCATCCAGAAAATTCTCAATAGTTTCTCAAATCTGTGGAAAACAACCAAAACTGTCCTGGTTGAAGTGTAGCAAAACTTGTATATTCATATAAAGAGGTTACTACTAGCAGTGTTAGTATAGACAAAAGCTGCAATTATATATGATCAAAATCAAAACTTTCGTCAATTTTTTTTTTTTGAGACCTGAAGAACCAAGTTATTGTTTATAAACTCCGCTGAAGTATGCATCGGGCCCCAGATAGATACTCCGGATTAATAGCATGGATAATATAGCTACTGTGGATCGAATTCTCGATCTTGTCAGTGGAAACCGACTTCCTCGTCCAACTGCAATATCCTTGAGTGACTTTCAAAATATTTTACCTGCTTATTTCTTTTTATTATAATCATCAAAAATAATATTTCCATTATACGAATTTTTTTATTTTTCCTTTAAACAAACTGATAGTCAACCATTACTCCTACTACTATAATTACATAATGTTTTTTAATGCTCACTTAATGATGTAACCACTTGGATCAAAGAAACTAGTATCAAAATTAAGATGCTTAACTAACAAATTCACAACTGTAAGTTTGGTTGGGAAGGCATGTTAACTTGCATCAGCCACAATTTCTGGTTTTTTCATCTCCATAGTTTTATCATCATTTTTCTCTTCTGTAAATAGAGTTTTTTCCTTTTCAACTACATTAGCTTCTGCCTTTGGCGCATCGGAAGTAGCCAGTTCAGTGATCTCTGGAGCTAAACTTGACACCTCAGTTTTTTCTTCAACTTGTGGACTTTCTGACAGGTCTACCAATGGTGCTTCCTTTACTGCAGGTTCCGTCACCGCTTCTGTTGCCTCTTCCTGGTTAAAAGGCAAACATATGATTTTTCCCCCCTTTAATATACGAAAACACTGAGTAAAGTTCATATACTCTTGTGGATATTTTTTGACCAGTTGAGTTAATGTTTTGGATTATTGACAGTAAATTTTGTATTATATGCATGAATGTATCAAAAAATGATCTTTGAACTCCTAGGAAGTATGTATCATAGCAAGAGGACCGGTGGTTCTTACTAACTACAGAACAATTTTAATGTTTACCAAAACACTCATTTACCGTTGGTAAAAGGATCATACTATGGCGATATGTATTTATCTTATTTTACTAACGTGTGTGTGGAAAAGGAGCGTTCAATGACACCTGTTTTGAGCATCACTGTAACCCTCTTTTTTCCAATTAAATAATATAGCTAGTGGGAAAAGAGAGAAAATCATATTATTTAATTCGGAGTGTGTGGTGGAAATCAAGGGGCAACAGAAGTGCTGCATTATTTGGGGTGTCATTGAATGCTTCTATACACACATACACACATATATATTGTCTATAATCCAGTTATAGGTTGTACCTTTTGAGCAGTACTATCGACTTCAACTTCCTTTACAACCACATCAGTTTCTGCAGGTTTTTGAACAGGAGCAGCATACTCATTTTTAGGGTCATCCAGCTCCGTGGGTTTGCTAGCACATCCTCCCATTCGAGCTGGTTTACAAGTAAAACCTATAAAAGCTAAAAAAATATATTACACGCAAAGAGATGATGTTTCCTTTCTTTAACTCCGACTAAAGCTGCAGGAAGAAAATAAGAAAATGTAAGTGAAGGTAGTTGATCTTGTTGAGATGTATATATGAAATTTCTGGCAAGGAGATGCAGAATGTTGAAAAGGGTTTCTAATTATAGAAAGTTATGGATGGTAGAAAAGTTGATGATTTGTTGGCTTTGAATGCTTCCAATGGTTTGCAATTTTTCTTGCGGGAATATTTCAGGTATTTCTTGGTTCACGCTTGGGTTCTTTTTCTATACAAAAATACAATATTTTCCTAAACAACATATGATTGAAATAGGATTATATACATAACACACTGCAGTTTCTATTTACTGGTTTTGAGTTTACAATCTTGACGCTACAAAATGTCTTATTTTTGAGGTATAAAAATATTGCTTCAAGCATATAAACTTTAATCAATAAGTGGTAATGCATCATCATACAGTCTTAGATAGAGGAAAGAACAATATCACAATATTATTTTCTAGCCTAACTATTATGCTATAGTACTTCAGGCATTAATTTATTTTGACAGAAATTGCTAAAGATGAGTTCAAGGATGAAATAAGAGAATAAACACATTTTTTCCAGTAGAAAATAAAACGTCAGCTGCATTATGCGCAATTTACCCTTCAACTTTTTCAGCAGTTTGGTTGATACTTTTTTCAGTTCAGATATCATACATTGCCGACTAAAACTGCATGTTTTCTATGTATATCTGGTGTAAGATGAATACAAAAGTATTTTTGGTTGTGTGACAGTAAGGCTAGTTGTTTGGAATTTTGAGTCAAATATCGATCACGGCTAAAAGAACAGAGAACAGACATTCATGTCTACACTTAACTTTATATCTGTGCTATAGCATAGAATAATACAACAATCCTTGTTATGGCCTAACTATAAAAATAAGACAAGGTGAAAAGAAAAGGGATTAAAAACAAAACAAAACGGCCTCTTCAGAACTCATAACTGTCTTCCAAATCAGTGCTCTCTTCCTCTTCTTCTCATTGGCATTATCTCAGACTTTGATCTGCCCAGGGCTACCAAGTGGATGCAGACCTGGTGTGCCCACATGTGCAGTAAGGTGCTTAGTTGCTGACCCTGTCCGTTGGGTCAATGGCATAACTTACAGTTGCGGCTGTCCTGATGCTGCTTGTAACTGTGTCCGTGTAATTCATAGTTGAGCATGCTAAGATTGTTATGCTCACTTGTATACATATCCATTTTACTGTATAATAGTAAGTAGTTTACCGTATAATACAAAGTATTTTCGTTACACCTTTTTTGTTTTGATGACAATGTTTAGTTACTTTGAACAAGGGATGCCATTACTGTGTACTATCTCTACGTATTATGTGATATAATCTAAATTTAATATTTACTACTAGTTTGTATGATTTATAATAATATTTAACAAAATTTGAATACCCATGTTCAATGTCTGTAGTATGAAGTGTAACTGAATATTATAATAGTTTCTTGATACTAAACTACCACATTTGTGGTATGGTAACAAGTTCCATTATGAAACTCGAGATTGACACTGTTGGAAATAATGAATGAGAAAGAGGCATTTATTGAAGAAAGAGAAATGCAATCATTATGCATTGGGAAGTGTGACTATGAATAGTCCCACATCTTAAAATATAATAAACATTTGGTGTTTATATACTAAGATGTGGACACTATTATAGTTACAATGAGACAAGAAAGACTTGAAAGCTTAGCCATCTTAGCGGGTGGTGCAACGCACCACCCCGCACGCGCGCGCCCGAACCCGCATCCGCTGCACTCGGACAAACATATTGGTAATCTATTTACTGATTATATTCTAATATTTGATTCTGTTGCAACAGATTAGCAACGCTTTTGCAACACAGATTTGCAACGCTTTTATAGCATTATTTTGAAACGCTTTTGTACTGTTACTAATATCAGATTTGTAACACTTCTGTAACGTTTCAATAACAATCTTGAAACAATATTGATTGTTGGCTATCTTTGTAGACGGCGATGTTTGAAAATAGCAACAACAATAACTCAGCGCCAACACAAACGGTGACCAACACCCTGCCTGCGCCAGTGGTTCCAACGATGGCACTATCTCATGGAGAAAGGCCAGAAAAGTTCAATGGGGGCAGATTTCAAACGTTGGCAGCAAAAGATGTTGTTTTATTTAACAACATTGGGTCTTGCAAAGTATCTTGCCGAAGATGTTCCTAAAGTGGAAGAACTGGAAACTGATGCCACTAAAGTGGAGGCCGTGAATATTTGGAAAAGTGCAGATTTCATGTGCAAGAATTACATTTTAAATGGACTCGATAACAGCCTTTACAATGTATATTGTACTGCTCAAACTTCCAAAGAATTATGGACGGCATTGGACAAGAAGTATAAAACCGAAGATGCGGGTATGAAGAAGTTCATCGCAGGAAAGTTTCTGGACTTTAAAATGGTAGATGCGAAGACCGTAATTAGTCAGATTCAAGAACTTCAAGTCATCATTCACGCATTGCATGATGAACGAATGATCCTAAGTGAATCATTTCAAGTTGCCGCAGCAATAGAAAAGCTTCCTCCTTCGTGGAAAGACTTCAAGAACTACCTTAAGCATAAGCGCAAGGAGATGACAATGGAAGAACTTATAGTTCGATTAAGGATCGAGGAAGACAACAGAAACTCCGAGAAGAAGACTTCGAACACCATGGTTGCCAAGGCAAATGTAGTCGAGTCAGAGAAACCCAACAAGAGGAAACGTGAACATAACCCAAAGAATTCAAAGAAATTTCAGGGTTCATGCCATAACTGCGGAAAGAAAGGCCACAAAGCAGCCGAATGTCGCGCACCTAAGAAGAAGAAATCAGAAGCAAACTTGGCTGAAATCTCAGACGGTGTTTCTGATATGGATTTATGTGCAGTAATATCGGAATGCAATCTTGTTGGTAACTCAAAGGAATGGTTTGTAGACACCGGAGCCACTCGTCACATATGTGCTAATAAGTGGATGTTTACAACCTACAAAACCGCTACTGATTGAACAACTATTCATGGGCAATTCATCCTCATCAAAGGTTGAAGGCAAGGGAAAAGTTGTACTAAAATTGACTTCTGGAAAAGAACTCACTTTAAGTGACGTTCTCCACGTTCCAGAAATCCGCAAGAACCTAATTTCAGGGTCGTTGCTTAGCAAGCATGGCTTCAAACTAACCTTTGTGGCTGATAAATTTGTATTATCAAAGAATGGAGTGTATGTGGGAAGAGGTTATGTGTGTGATGGTTTATTTAAAGCAAATGTAACCACTATTGTACCAAACAATGATATGAATAAAACTGAATCTTCTGTTTATTTGGTTGACTCTTCTAACTTATGGCATTCTAGATTAGGTCATGTAAATTTTGATTCATTACGAAAATTGATCAATCTAGAATTTATACCAAAATGTAAAATAGACTCCAATTATAAATGTCAAATTTGTACAGAAACAAAATTAACAAGAACCTCGTTTCACCATGTTGAACGAGAAACTGAACCTCTAGATCTAATACACACAGATGTATGCGACTTAAAAATGTGTCAAACTAGAGGTGGAAAAAGGTATTTTATTACCTTTATTGATGATTGTACAAGGTACTGTTATGTGTATCTCCTTAGAAGCAAGGACGAGGCATTCGACATGTTTAAACAGTATAAAGCAGAAGTTGAGAACAAGGTTTTAAATCTCCCCGAGATCAGCCGAGATGAAAATCCGAGATATTAGCCAAAATCCGAGATTTAGCAGCTTGGTTAGTTAGAAGTCTTTTAAATATCGCTCGAGATAGACGAGATATTTGCCCGAGATATTGGCCAAAATCCGAGATTTGAAACCTTGGTTGAGAACCAACTCAACAAGAAAATAAAAGCTTTACGAAGTGATAGAGGAGGAGAATATGAATTCCCCTTCGAGGAGTTTTGCGCCGAACATGGTATTATACACCAAACTACGGCTCCATATTCACCTCAATCCAACGGCATAGCCGAAAGGAAAAATAGAACTCTAAAAGAAATGATGAATGCCCTACTGATCAGTTCTGGCTTGCCAGATAACTTCTGGGGAGAAGCTATTCTTTCTGCAAATCACATTTTAAATAAGATACCACGAAAGAAGACGTCTAAAACTCCCCACGAACTATGGAAAAATAGACCACCCTCCTACAAATACTTAAAAGTGTGGGGGTGTCTTGCGAAAGTGGAGGTACCTAAACCAAAGAAAGTCAAAATAGGACCAAAAACATTTGATTGTGTATTCATTGGATATGCACATAATAGTGCTGCTTATCGTTTCTTGGTACACAAATCCGAAATTGATGATATCCACACAAATACCATCATTGAGTCGAGAAATGCCAGATTTTTCGAACATATATATCCTTTAAAACAGGATATTGAAACTTATGCTCAAAAGAGACCAAGGGAAACCAAAGTCCCTAACTCACTTGAGGATACTGAACAAAGCATTGACAATATTCAACAAACTGATATTGATCAACAAGTAGAGGAAGAACCAAGGAGAAGCAAAAGATCAAGGATCTCAAAAACTTTTGGACCAGATTTCTTTACATTTATGTTAGAAGACGATCCATTAACATACAAACAAGCTATGTCCTCTGCAGAGGCCCCTTATTGGAAGGAGGCCGTTTACAATGAGATTGAATCCATCATGTCTAACCATACATGGGAATTGGTCGATTTACCAAAGGGATGTAAGACCTTACGTAATAAATGGATATTTAAGAAAAAATTGAAACCTGATGGTTCAATAGACAAGTATAAAGCTCGACTTGTGGTTCAAGGATTCAGACAAAAACAAGACTTGGACTATTTTGACACTTATTCTCCTGTAACTAGGATAACGTCAATTAGAATGCTAATAGCAATTGCATCCACACTTGATTTAGAAATACATCAAATGGATGTAAAGACAGCATTTTTGAATGGTGAACTAGAAGAAGAAATATACATGAAACAACCTGAAGGTTTCCTAAAATCAGGGAATGAAAGTAAGGTTTGTAGATTACGAAAATCATTGTACGGGCTTAAACAAGCGCCTAAACAATGGCATGAAAAATTTGATGAAAATATGATATCAAATGGATTTCATATAAATGAATGTGACAAATGTGTCTATTCTAAACATACGAATATGGGATATGTCATTATATGCCTATATGTAGATGATTTACTAATATTTGGTAGTAACAAGGAGATAATAAAATCTACAAAAGATATGCTCTCCGCCAGATTTGACATGAAAGATCTAGGAATTGCTGATGTAATACTTGGTGTAAAAATACATAAAACTGACCAAGGATATGTGTTGTCCCAATCACACTATATTGGAAAAATACTTGAAAAATTTAAACAACACAACATAATATCAGCAAAATCACCCGTTGATATGAACCAAAATTGGGTTAAAAATACCGGTGATAGTATTTATCAACTTGAGTATTCTCGCATACTAGGCAGCATTATGTATGTAATGAACTGCACTAGACCTGATATAGCATATGCTGTGAGTAAACTCAGTAGATATACGAGTAATCCAGGAAAGAATCATTGGAAAGCAATAATTCGAGTACTAGGATACCTAAGGTATACACAAGGTCATGGACTACACTATGGTAGGTACCCATCTGTAATAGAAGGGTATTGTGATGCAAACTGGATAACTGGATCAACAGATACAAAATCCACCAGTGGATATGTGTTTACCTTAGCAAATGGGGCAATATCTTGGAGATCTTCTAAACAAACTTGTATAGCAAGATCTACCATGGAATCAGAATTCATTGCCTTAGACAAAGCCGCAGAAGAAGCAGATTGGCTTCGAGGTTTCTTAGACGGTATTCCTAATTGGGAAAAACCTGTACCTCCAATAAGCATACATTGCGACAGCCAATCAGCTATTGGAAGGGCCAATAGTAAGCTTTACAATGGCAAGTCTAGACATATACGTCGAAGACATAAAACAGTAAGACAGCTTCTCTCCAATGGGGTTATCACAATTGAATATGTAAGATCAAATGATAACATTGCGGATCCACTAACAAAAGGTTTACCTAAAGAGAAGGCTAATATCTTATCGATGGGAATGGGGTTACGGCCCATAAACTAAAAGGTTTCTTTAAATGGAAACCCCACCTAGTTGACTGGAGATCCCAAGATCTAGGTTCAAAGGGACAACTAAGTTTAAATAAACTTGCTGGCACTGGTATATATTCAAACCATTCCTAAGATAAGTCAGTGCATTACTCGTCGGAGAATAGGATAAGTTTTTGAAACTTTTAATGATGTCTATACTTGGTAATATAAAAGGACCAAAGTGGGGTAATATGAATTACTCTTCATAGAATCACCTACGTGAGTGTGAAGGCGCCGCTTCAAGGAGAATTATAAGGCCAAATTCTCTAAGCACTCATGAGACCAGGCCGGTGTTCATGGCAAAAACGAACACAAACAGAGAACAAAGGAATATAAGAAACATTTATTGTGTGCTATCTATTTTAGAATTACACAAATGGCTTACAGTTCAAGGACAATCTTAATCCACTGATTCGCTAGTAATTTAAATAGGTAACCACTAGGAAAGTTCAAGGCCTATGTGCTACTTTTACCGATACGATAAATTGTTTCGTGAAATTAAGAACAAGTACTCATTCATGTGGGGGATTGTTGGAAATAATGAATGAGAAAGAGGCATTTATTGAAGAAAGAGAAATGCAATTATTATGCATTGGGAAGTGTGACTATGAATAGTCTCACATCTTAAAATATAATAAACATTTGGTGTTTATATACTAAGATGTGGACACTATTATAGTTACAATGAGACAAGAAAGACTTGAAAGCTTAGCCATCTTAGCGGGTGGTGCAACGCACCACCCCGCACGCGCGCGCCCGCGCCCGCGCCCGCGCCCGTGCCCGAGCCCGTGCCCGAGCCCGAGCCCGAGCCCGAGCCCGAACCCGAACCCGCACCCGCATCCGCGGCGTGGGCGAATGGGCGTTTGAGGCGTATTAGAGGCACTTAGCACTTTGCAATTGGCGGTTGGCTTGGCTTGGTTGGTTGTTCCGATCAGAGCAGTTTTATTTTTGTCCGTTCAAAATATAACGGCTATAAAACGGTCGCGTCTGTTGGTAAAGGGTCGCAACCTTTCCAACAGTCACATCCGTTTCAAGCATCTTCCCGAGCCTATAAATAGGCAGACAGAAAACGAAGTAAAACTTACTTTTTCCTATCAATCTTCTTCCCCAACAACTCTGTTCTTTTACTGTATTCTCTTTGGTTCGCCGTCGCTCCACCTACAAGCACCGCACCGCGGAGTTCGTCTGTTTCATCCTGGGAAATCAAATTGCTCATATCCTTTGGTGCATATAGGGAGCAATATTGTTTCAAGGAAACAGCCACCGTTGCACTCGGACAAACATATTGGTAATCTATTTACTGATTATATTCTAATATTTGATTCTGTTGCAACAGATTAGCAACACATCTGCTACAGATTAGCAACGCTTTTGCAACACAGATTTGCAACGCTTTTATAGCATTATTTTGAAACGCTTTTGTACTGTTACTAATATCAGATTTGTAACACTTCTGTAACGTTTCAATAACAGACACTTGATACAATGCACTATTACTCTTGTGTCAATCCTTAAGCATCCGAATGCAAGATCGTTGTGTAAAAGGAAAACAATAGAATTTAGAATAACAAAAACCATCTCGTACTGGGTTGATGAAATACAACATATCATATAAAAACAAGCAATACACACTACTCCAAAATAGAGATTTTAGATTGGTAGCATCATAAACATGAGTGCTATTCTCAATTGCAACTTCTGTAACAATATGCCCTCACAACGTCGATACTTATACATCCACAAATGCAACGAAAATATAAATAGTGATACGTCCAAAGTCTCTTACTCCTTGTTAGTCACTTTCCGAACGTCAAGCTAATTTTTGTAGTTTAGCTTACCCAAATGAGTGCCCAAAAGTATCGTTCCGGTTATGAGCGAAACCAGAATTTTAAGCAGATTCTGTTCCGGTTATGAGCGGAACCGGAACGGAATCACCGGAATAACCGGAATTCGACCGGAATTTCGAACCATGGTTTCAAATTAGTATTGGTCTTGACATATTTGATGTGCGAACCCGATATTGGTCTTTTCGAAATATGCGATGAACTGTTCTGACCAACTCAATTCAGATTCTTTTGAAAATAAGCCATCAATATATCTAGTAGAGTCTCACTAGGAAGATTCCAAATGGATCAACTTTTAGAGATTGACGTCTTATACCGTATTTTATAAGTTTTTAATATTAATCTAATATGATTAATACGATGACATGTTATTTAACTAATATGAGTTGAGATCTTAAAGATAAGCCAATAATAATTAACTATACGAGATGCATTTATTTAGTTGTTGTAATAAAGAAAATAAGTTGAACATGTTTCGTTCAAAGAGATTTATTTCTTATCTGGGACTCAAATAATTATGGTTGAGACCTATATGCCTCCCATTTCGCTTCCACTTACATTCATTATTTCTCTTTTGCTGAAATACATTATTAAGAAAGAAATAAAACCAAGCAATTTTAGATTGAGTAAAGCTATAAGTGCTTAGAGATATTTTTATCTTTGCGTTAATGTGAGTAATACTAACTCAATGCAAATTAAATGCTTTTATGATTTAGTTTTGCTTATTATTGATAATTACAATTGGTTTTCTATGACGGGTTTATGCTTTAAACAGCTTTATGGATTTATAATTGGATTAAATAAGTAAAAAAGAGGAAATGAACCTCTAAAACACTTGTTTGAGGTTGTAAAAACTTCAATTGAACTTTAATGATAAAATATGATGCTCGAAAACAAGACTTTGGTAGGAAAAGGAATCATATGAATTTTGACAATTTATGTATGGGGTTTTGACGCTTTGACTTTGGCTCGAGAGGCCATATGTTCAAAACTTGCGTAGTGTGATTCAAACAGCTAGTATGTTATACTACATAAGATCTGTAATACTAACGTACCACCACCTAAAAGCAACTCAAACAGTGAAGAGTTCACCTTGAATATTCAGATTTGGGTCTCAACAAACCAATTCAGCTTGAATATTAAGGATCAATGTTCAGATTTAGAATCCCGAACTGGTTTGGATGCTTATTTAATAGAGGCATATCCAATAAGCGTCTAGGCATCAAGCACTTATTGAGTAAGTGTTTGACGTCGGACGCTTATTTAATAAGCGTATAATGTTAGGTACTTAATAAGCGCCGGGCATCATGTGCTTATTTAATAAATGTTTTTCATCAAACACTTATTAAGCGCTCAGTGTCCATTTGGATGGACTTAAAAAGGCTACCTTTTGACTTTCTGAAAGCCAAAATCAATTCAATTTGGATTTCAAAAAGTCAAAAAGTAACTTATTTAAGTCGATCCGAACGGGACCTCAATTAATAAGGAATTTAGCAAAAATCTTAAAAAATATATAGATAATATTTAATATTTAAAGATCCGAATATTTAGTTTTAAAACAGTTGGAGATGCTCTAAGTGCCCAATTTTAAAAACAAAAATGATATTAAAAATAACACCTTTTGCCTAAAATTTGTGTTGGGAAGGAAATGGTTTTATGGAATTATGGGAATTTTCAAGGTATTTTTAAAATGAATTTCTAAGAATCTAATTTTTGCCAAACTCCTTTTGGTATAAGACCGAAATGATTAATTAACGGGAAGTTAATTAAAATTATTGTAGTGGACCACAATTTCAAACACTTCATCTTTGAGTATCGTAACTTTTGAAATATGGTTAAATGTTATGAATGTGATTTTATAACCTTATCAAACTCTTTTTAATTAATAACTAACGATAAGAAACTTGTTTTTGAATTTTGTTTACAAAAATTAATATTTTGAAAAAATATATAGATAATATGACCGAAAATCGTTTTATCGATAAACAGCTTCTTATTTGATATAAGTAGTTTAACTTTTTTTACATGTCTAAATAACATAAGAAGTCACTAATAAAAATATTTTCACTGATTTGGTTAACTAAATAAGCTACTAGAAGGAAATGAGATATTTGTGAGTGGAGAGGAGATATTTCTTTTGGATAGTGAGGTGGAAAGCAAGCACATGGAGGCACATTTTGTGGTGGGGGGGGCAAGGAAAGGGTATGGCGACCATTTTGTTGCCAATACAAACGACCCTAAATTTTAGCAAATTAAAGCAAAGCTCTTCATTCCTTCTCTCTTCATAAATTTCTAAACTAAAAGCAACTTGAATCTACTCAGCTCTTTACCAAACTCTGGCCAGAAGCCTACAACAACATAGCAACACATATTAGCAACTCAAAGCTTGAAGATTTGGAGAATAACCTCCAAAAAATCCCAAGGCGAGAGTAATTTGAGGCGTTTTGTGCCTAGGCTGTGAGCTAGTGGTGAGGTAGGAAATCTTTTGGTGTTTGCAAGGTTGTGGTAGGAAGTGGAAGCTTGTGCTTGGTTGTTTGCTTATTGAAGGGTGAGAAATCTCACCATTTAAATGAATATGAAGAGTATACATTGTTGTTTAAAACTATATTATTATGCTTAAGTTTATATTGTCATATTCTCTTGTGATTCTTGCTTTGGAAAGCAAATGACATATGTAAATAATGTGTTTGGACTTGTATGATTTTTTATGACTTGTTGCATGACCTTGACATAATGCATATAGAGTTTGGTCGGACTCGAACTCGATTTGAAAGTGGTTTTATAGCGATAGTCGCTATAGAAGCACTTAAGAAATGTCTTATGTTCGACGTTTTCTATAGAATTTTGTAGAGAGAACCTAAGAGGTTTCTTGCCATGATTGTGATGTATTATGTGTATATGTGGTACTATAAAAAGATTGTTAGCATATCGAAAAATGTCAATACTTTTAAGCATTTAAAACTGTCCCATTTCATAGTCATTTACAAGACTCTGCCATAGCACTTCTAAAATGTTGTAGTCTTTGAAACTCTTTTAAAGCATTATGTAAATGTTGTAGTTTCTGTTTGAGACTTTAGTCTGTTTTAATTTGACTTTTAAATTAAGTATTTTACTTCAATCTTTTTAGTAGTCTTTTCTAACTTATGTTAGAGTATTTTAAAAGTGAATTGGAATTTTAATATATTTTTAATAATTAATTATGAATTATTAAAGTAAGAGGCTTATTTTTATTAAAAAACATGTCCTTTCTGAAGGTTTAAAATAAATTATAAAATAGATGTGTTTAAGTAATATTTTAAATTAATATTTAAACCATAATTATAAATATTTTAAAGTATATTTTAAGCATATATAGTTTTTAGAGAATTAGTTAATTATTTTATTAAAGTATTTAAAGCTTATGTAATATAATATCTTTTAAATTATTTATAGTATTTTATTAAATTTTTTGTATTATAAATAAATTAGTGTGAGTGTGTGTGTGTATTATTTTTAAAGGTTTTTAAACTATAAACAAATGTTTTAAAAAGAGGTTTTGGGGTATCTTAAATAGCTTAATCGCGCTTAGTTTGTTTGCTTATTTATGGAAAGTAATTAACTATACATAACACTAAAATCCGACTAAGTAGGCTTGTTTTATCTGTGAGTTTTAAGGTGACATTCGACTAGGGTTTAGAAGAAATAGTGCTTTAACCTACTGGCTTCACTGTTGAACTAGGGATGAAGTAAGTTGAAAAGGTCAGGAACTTGTTAGGTATCCGAAACTTGATTTTCATAAGTGATCATTTTTAGAACTAGATAGTTGACCAGTCAACAATTAAACTTGACCAAATATAACTTATTAAGTATTTGGAAGCTTCACAGCTTCATACGGTTTGAGATCCCCTGGGGAGAACTCATTGGTATGAAACGTCTATAGCTTTAAGAACGTATATATACAAGATCCCTCAAGGATGATTCCTCCTTTTACGGTTCTCTTACTTCTAAAAGAACTAGAATTGAGTTAACCAAAAATTCATCAATTTAGTTTTGAAGAGACTAAGATCGGATAAGTGTATTACTTACTGAATACCACTTCAAAACTAGTATATAAGTTTTACATTTTGGAAGCGGTTTTGGAAGTGGAATGTTATTGAGTTAAATTGTATATCATAAGGTTAAGTCCAAGGGAAGTGTTAGCGTTAACCTTTCAAACTAATGCTATAGAGTTGAACTGTCTATCCTAAGGTTAAGTCCAAAGGAGAGGTCGGCGTTAACATTCACTAGACGACTTGTGTTGGAATCCATGAAAGGATTCGTGATTTGTTCGAGTGATGAAGACTCGGGTGAGAGATGCAAAACATGACCTCGACATCGAAAATGACTAAAAAAAAGAGTAGGATGCGGAGCCAGTGGATTTAGCGAATCTGAAAGGGTACATCAATTCCATATCTAGAGTATGTTTATCGATGTTACTAGCGGGAATTGATGATATTCGGTATCACATGTTAGGGCGTGTACCAAGTATGTTTGCCTTATGGTATATTTTATCTAAAGATATATGATGCTCGGAAGGTAGCTTCTGACACCTATCAAGGGGCCGGCTTCAGTATACTAAAGGGATTTCCATGGGAAATCCATATACAAATATACTTTAGCGATTTTGGATGTACTTCTAATATTGTTGTGTTGTGAGATGCGAGAAGCACAACTATTTTCTGATTTATATTCTACACCCTAGACATTATCTATTATATCACTATATTCACTTAATAGATGGTTTGTTTCTTTTGAGGGGAAACCCGTTACGTGATTCGTACAGTCTTAAAAGTTACCGTTATATGAATTCATGCATCTTGAGTTTCTCATGCCAGACTTAATCTGACATGTAGTTTTTGTTTTCCCTAATTCCTCCTGTACTCTTTCGAGTAGGCTGAGTAAAGGAGGTTTATTTTGGACGCTTCAAGCTTTAGTAGAAGAGTAGAGGCTTTCATGTATCTATCTATTTCTATTTCAGTTGCACTACTAATATGTATGTATCAACACTGTGATGACAGATAGTTATAATTGTCAAAGTTGATAATAGTACTTAGGTTTAGTAACTCTGAAATTATTATATATCTTAGAGTAACCCTTTATAGTAGTCAAAATGATCGTATATGGAAATTAAATCTCTTACCCTTACTACTACTCATCGATTTCAAACTTGTACTATCCCTCAGTTGAAAATGAAGCCGGTCAAGTTAAGGTAGTTACGTCTAAGCATTGCCTTGACAATAATTTTAACCTTCGAGATAGAAGAGTTTCCATACCTCAATGTTTAGTGCTAAGAGTATGACCAAATCCTTTCCATATAAGCGATATCGTTTACGGAAATTAAAGTTTTTATGCTTTCGTAACCGAATCAAACTTTTAAACCCTGAACTTGTGCTTTGTTTTCACATCATAGATATTTGCAAAACACTTTAAAGGCACTTTTGAAAATATTCTTTTTAAAGAGCAAATTATATTTCTAAGTGTATTAAAAAGAAGGTTAAAAAAATGTCATTAAAACCTTGTTTATTATAAACCCAAAACAACTTATACTTAGCTTTATTTTTGGAAAACAATTCCTTTCAAAAGATTTTCTCATTATAAATTTCAAACGACATTTATTATCCCGGAAGATAATAAATCAATTAAAATGATTTTATAAATTAAAACAATGTAAATCATTTGAAAAGATAATTGATGTAAGTCATTTAGAACTTTAAAAGCACATTAATTATCCCAATAGACAATTAATCAAACTTATAACACTTTTAATAAATCAATTAATTGACCTTAAACGCCTTTATTAAATTAGTTAATTAACTTTAATCACTTTTGTTAAATTAGTTAATTAATCTTTAAAACACTTTTATTAAATCTGACAATTAATTTTAAACAATCCATTAAACAATCCACATCATTACCACTAATCCCTCTGCTAATCCTTCTCCCCCACTCGTATGAGTAAGATTTTTATTTTATAAGTTTTCGATTCAAAATATTCATTAATTAATTAAACAATCCACAGCATTACCACTAATCCCTCTGCTAATCCTTCTCCCCCAACCATTAATTACCCCTCTTCCCTGTACATGTATCACTGCCCATTCCCTTGTACACGCACACCCATCCTTCCACCACACTCCATGATTCTCAAACACGACTCCACCATCTAACTTCCCTTCAAAATCACCACGCAACCTACCGCACTTCGTTACGTCAGAACATCCCTTTCAAAACCTGAGCGAACCACCTCCATTACTACATGAAATGGATGCAAATTGCTTTGGTCGATCAGACCACTCCATCTCCTCACCAATGATGCTAAACGATATCACAAGCTTAAATCCAAACTCTGATTCGCAAATCGATAGTTGAATCACACCAAAAAGCTAACCCTAGTTCTCAAACACTCACGCCTCAAAAGTGTGGGGCATCCCAAAGTGTACCCGCACTCAATAAAACTTACACCAAATTGAAGCCAATTCAAAGGAGCTAACTTTGCAATTTATAGTAGCCTAAATCTCAAGATTTGATTTTTGGTTTGTTAAGGCCATTGTTTTTATTTACTGGAATGAAATAGAAAAACGGGGAATAAGAGGAAAAGGTGAATCAAAATGAGGCTATGTTTACTTTGATTTTATATACTAAATAAATTTACTTTACTTGAAAAGCAAGTTAAACAAAAATTCCAGGTAAACCAAATTTTCCAAGCCATCGTCACATCACCATCAAGTCAAGTTGAAATTTTTTGATTTGATTTTAAAAATGTTTTAAAAAATAGATTTTTGCGATACTTCGCTACCCAATATCACATTCGCGTACGAACCTATCAAACGAAAGAAATAAAAATACGATCGTGCACCAAAATGTGACATGATCACAAATTAACAGTAAAATACACATATTATTAAATTCTGTGAAATTTCACAAATACCATCGTTTGCCTTAAAATCTTCAAACGATAATTTAAATATTTTCCAAATCAAAAATTATGGAAAAATCATATAATTCAATTAAAAATACTACGGTAAAAATCAAGTCGTTTTATTAACAAATTTATTTCTTGTTATTTAATCGAACCATTTATTATTGTAAATAAATTTACAAAATTGGTTCTCCATTATTATTCATTAATTAAAGGAGGTTAAATAAGGCTATTAGATCCATTTAATTAATATTTGATTCACCATTCAAATATTTAATTCACAATTCAAATATTTAAATAATCAATATATTTAAATATAAGTTATTTATATTTTAAAATCCAGTTATTTAAATATTTAAGATTAATTAAATATTCAAAATCAAAATGATAAAATTCTAGGATGTTACATTCTTCTCCCTTAAAAGAAATTTGTTTACAAAATTCCTAAAGGAAGAAAATATCTCCAAGCCCTTAAGGTTTAAAAAACAATTATTTAAAATGGTTTATTAAGTTATTAATTAAATCCTAAATATCACGAAAAATTTCGACAATACCTCCTTTGTGCGACTGATCCGAAAATACTACAACTCGCTACAACTGGTCTAAATCATCAAAAAGTAAACAAGAGCTAAGTGGCCTCCCATATCTAGGGCATAAAATCATCATTAAATCAAAATGCCAATTTTTATATCTACTACGTACCTCTTTTGCATTTGATTTTTAATTCTGCAAGCAACTCCCTATCTCGATGCAAGTGCAGATGCGTAAGAAATAGTAATCTCTTCCATCCCTGTACTTATTTTGTGCTTATATAATCCAAAAGAGAATCATGCTAACAAAAGAGCAATACATAAGCTATTTCTATTATAAGCAATGGCAAAAAAATATGATAACATAAGCAACCAAAGTATAGAGAATACTCTGTAATAAAATACAAAGCATCCAATCTTTCAAAAGATAAATTTAGAACTAAATGTCCGAGTTTTATATTCAAAATATGTTTTTAAATTCCTCGAAAGAGAAATATACAAAACCAAAATCAATTATGACAAGGAGGGGGCTCCTCCTACCGAAGCATGATATAACTATAGAATCAAAATAACATGGATGCTGAATCGACGGTTTTCTATCGGATTCGAAAATCGCCGAACAATTTTAATTAGAAATAACAGCAAGCGTACGACGTATAATTTTAGTACGTGGCGAGTATGAGTCGATCCACATGGAATTGAAAGTGATTTTAAAATTTCTACTCAATCAAATTAGACCAAGAATTTGAGATATGTTAGCTACAAATTTCTAAAAACTAACAAAAACTGAAAATGGATAAAAAATATGAGCAGAAGGCAATTTAGAGGTAATTTCCTTCTCATGATCACATAAATCAACATAATGAAATTATGATTTTTTTTTCATTAGTGAACTTAGTTGATGTGTTTATCATAAGTATAGCCTATATGTGCTATTAATTAGCACAATATAAACTATCAAACTATAACACACCCTCCAAACCACTTGTTAACTCTCATGAAAATGTTAATGAACTTGAAACTAAAATCTATTCTAAGCATGATCTATTTATTATTGATTAGTAATATAGACCATCAAATTTTGATTCTAAAATTCACTTCATTACCATAATCATATGTAGATGAAGAGGTAATTTGTGTTTGTGTTTGTTTAAGCATAGCCTATTTGGTGACAACAACATAGGCTATCAAATTCAAAGCTAAACAACAAAATTTAACCACATCAAACATTTCCATTAAGCACAAAAAGAGATAAAAAATTAGCAAAATGTTGAATCTATATGATTAAGAGAGCTTTATTACCGCTAAATTAAAGGGATTTAGCTTCTCATATTTGTTATCATTTCAACAAATGTAGAGTTCAACATGAAACAAAAACAAGAGGAAAATGCAAGCTAATTAAAATTGAAAGAGAATTAAACTACTTGCATAAATTAAATCTAAGCTATTTACATAAAAGAAAAGAACAAGAATTAAAATAGCATGAATTAAATTGCATTAAGAAAATTACATAAGAAGAAAATGACTAAGAAGCCATGAAAAAGAGAAAGAGAGTTTATATTTACAATTTGTGCCTACAACTAAACTAACTAAAAAGGAGACTAAGAGCTCATTACATGAAACATAAGGGGTATTTATACATACTTAAAACCCTAATGCATATTTTGAAGACTAACCAAAATACCCTTGAGGAAGTGTGGCCGCCAAGTTATCATTAGCATGAATTAATCCTCCATTAAGTGTGCATGTAACTTTAATGGCCACTGACACGTGCATTAGCTCCTAATTATACATCATATTAAGTGGGTAGGTAGGGTCCTCTATGATTTTATGAATTGATTTATTTTCATCTTCTTTGCCTTAAAACTCTTGTGCATGAATATTTCCATGAAGCACTCTTCCATTTGAATCCAAATTCCTACAAAATAACGTTAAAATATCCAAGTAAATTTTCTAAAATTAAATCATACACAAAATGACCATTTTACCCCCATATGAAGATGAATAAATGATAATTTGATGACGATTTAAATTTTGGTTTAAACATGCACAAATACCCTATATGCTCATTTATTTAATTAAATTAGATTAAATATAAATATAAAAATATGCACATTTACGTGCACATCAAATACCCTCACACTTATATTTTTATTCGTCCTCGAATAAACTAAACAGGAAATTATTGTCAAGGACAAAATTTCTCAGCATTTTTGCCTCAAGGACAGGCCTTCAATATTTTATCCTGAAGGACAACTTTCTTTAGGTATCAGTTTTTAGTTATTGATAGCAGTTTTTAGGTATCAGTTTGTAGTTACCGGTAGCAGTTTTTAGGTATCAGTTTTTAGCTTGGTAGCAGTTTTGTTGTCCTTATGAATAATTTTGGAAAATGTTTGTCCTTATGAATAATTTTTAGGAGAATTTTTGTCCTTATGGTAAAAATATTGAAGTTGTGTCCTTGAGGCAAAAAATATACAAATCTTTGTCCTTTAAATTAATTCCCCCTAAACTAAAACTAGGATAAATCCGTTTTCGTAGGAAACACGATTGCATTGAGCATATCCAACAAGCCATTAAACCTCTAGGTGTTCCTAGTAGGACGATTGTTGTCTCATGAGGGTTTTCAGTGGATACTGCCCACAAAATCCAAATGCAACGTGAAAAATTCCTAAATGGAAGATTTATTTACAAAGATATGAATGCACGTTTTTGAAAATATTTACAAATGAAGAATTTACTTTTAAATTGACACAAATAAGTTAAATATAAGTTCTGGTCATTATCAAGAAATTGAAGTCCTTTTACTTGTCAAAATTTCCAACAAAAATTAAGTTATCATCACAAATAGACTCTAGTTTGGCTAGTTATTTTGGTTGATAACATAGTGCAACTATGAAATAGATCCTTAGTTGATTATCAAAGCTTTTCAAAGTGGTATTTTCATTTCTTTTGAATAACAAGTCAAATCAAACAAGTGAAAATAGTGCTTGGATTTCAATTGCTTACTCTCACTTTATTTGAAAATTTTATCGATATTAATGATATTTACATATGCCTAACTCAGATAAACTAAGGCCAGATATACCACCATGCACTGCTTTTTGGGCTTACGTGAGGGGGATACAGAGCGTGGCGAGTGAGCACACAAGTGTGTACACCTATCTACTGTAGGCATTATTAATAAAAGAATTTTTATATACATATACCTAACTTAGATAAACTGAGGCCAGATATATCGATCATGCACTACTTTTCGGGTTTACATGAGATGGGTATAGAGCATGGTGAGTGTACACACTTGCATGTGAATACATGACTCTAGGTGTTAATAAAATATATACATATATACAAATATATTTTTTATTTCGTTTTGTTTGTTTTTTTTGTTATATTTTTTTTTGAAGAGAGAGTTTTGCAAAATCATCTTAACACCATTAAACTTAGAAGATAAAAAATGTTATATCCTTTTCTTTAAATCCACCACTTTTTTAAACAAAGATTTTCAAATAGCATATACTTCATAATTATCACCATGAACCTTCCTATATACTAGTTAAACCATAGTTACTTGTAATTAGAATTTATTTTTATTTTTGTTGAGACAAATAAATTTTCAACAATTTCAATTTAATAACCAAAGCATATACTTGTCTTATAGTGTTTCTTCAAAAATAAATCAAAATGCTAACATGAAAATTTGTTTTGGCATTTCTTTTGTTTTTTATTTATTTTTTTCTTTTTTATGTTTTTTTAATTTTTTGAGTTTTGCAAAAACTAAACCATGAAAAATAAAAAAGAAGATGAGACCCCCCCATACTTGATTTTGACTGAGTCCCTCCGGTCAACCAAAGTAAAAGGAGAAAAATAAAAATATGACCTATATTTACATGAAAATGAAACGATTATTATTTACACGACATCAGAAAATATATTGTTAAAGAGTAAATGAAACGGTCTTTCAAAGACCAATTCATTTGTCTCGTCAAGTATGAGAGACATAACTTAAGCATAGAAAACCAAACCATAAAAAATTTCGAAGTTGAATGTTGATGTGGAAAAACGAATGTCCTTTTATTAAAAATTGTGTGAGTTGTTTTATTTTCGATGATTTTCGGGGTAGATAGAACAATTGGTTGAAGTTCAAGTTTATTTTCACCAAATTGAAATTCAAGCTTATCATTGACAAATTCTTCAAAATTATTGATTTCAAAATCAAAATTGTGATTTAAATCTACCCCTTCAGAATTCGACAACTCATCTTCAAAAAGTCCAAACAATTTGTATTCACTAAATTCGTCTTCCTTTGTTGGATTATCAACAACTTCATTGCATGTATCAATTTCAAAATCTAGAGTTGTCGCATTCAATTTTTCAAAATCGGAGAAAGGAAGATCGAATTTTAAATTTTGTTTCTCACCCTCAAATGAATTGAAATCTAACTCAATTACCGTATTTTCAACAACTTCATTAAGGTTTTCATTTTCAATTTCAAAATTTGCTATTTGAAAATCATCAATTTTGGTAAAAGATGGATTATCACTTGACTCGTCACACGTTGGGAGTTGATTTTGTTACTCACGTTGTTTCATATATGTTTGAAACAACAAATCCGTGTGATCATTGTGAATTTTGTCCATTTGCTCAACAAAATCAAATTTATAATTATTAACTTGAGAATTTTCAATTTGACTCAAGTTTCAATTTGAAATTGTTGAGAACAAAAATTGTCCATTGCACTATAATTGAGATTATTCTCGTTGCCAAAATCATTTAAAAAGTGGTTCACATTTCCATTTTGACTTTGAAATTCATTTTGGATTTCGAAGTTGTATTGGCATGAGTTATAATTGAAATCATTTGAATTTTGAAGTGAATTCAAATTTTGATCATTTTGAAATCCTTGACTTGAGTTATAACATAGATATGAATTACTCAAGTTATTTATCATTTGATTTTGTTGTTCAAGTAGAGACCAAATTATTTAAATACCATTTTCAAGAGTTGAGAGTTGCTCACTAATTTGAGAATTTTGTTCTTCAAAATCCAAATTGTTTACATAATAGTTGTTATTAAAATATCCATAAGAATTTTGTGTGAAATTATATGGATCATATTGATTTTAATAACTATTGTAAAATTCTTGCGAATAGGGAAATTCAGACATTTTCAAAAATGATTTTTTTAAGAAAAAGTATTTACAAAGGAGAATTTATTTTCCAAAAGGGAATTTTGATTTTCGTTTTGTTTTTTGGATTTTTCAAATTTTTTTATATGTTTTTTGTTTTGTTTTTTGAAATGATTATATATTTTTTTAGATTTTTTGTTTTTCTAAAAAAAACTAACTTAAAAAAATTATTTTTATTTTTTTGATTTTTGATTTTGATTGAAAATTTTCAGAGAAAAGGATTTAAAAACTAAGTTGAGGAAAATTTATAATTTTTTTAGTTTTAGTTTTGGATTTTGAATTTCTTTTTTAAAATATGCATAAACTAATGCAGCTAAATTAATGCAAGGAATTAATTACAAATTTTCTATCCTAAGTAGCTCATATCTCAAAATCGTGTAATTACACTCTGTCTTAATCTAACAAAATAGTTCTCAGCCAGGTAACGGACATGATTTATCGGTGCACCACGAATTACCGTAGCAATGCAACCAAAGGTTTAAGTACCTTCAGAGAAACGATCAGTATAATATTTATGAATCACCGTAATATCTATAACTGATTATTGCTCTGCTGTAGCTTAGACACCAAGAATTAAATTGTCAAAAGAGGACAACTTGTAAAGATACAATTAAGCCCTAAGTGAGCTCGCAACATCCTTAAGTTCGATGTCTAACCGTTATTATTAGCAAATTCTAAGACGATATGCAATTTGTGGGCTAAGGAAGGGTGATGAAATCCCCCATCTTATGTGAATTGGGGTATTGCCTTTAGAAGAAAAAAAAGATGGAATGAATGCAAAACTGAAAATAAACGTGATTTAACGATGCAACCATGAATGAAGTTTGATATTTTTTTGAAAATGTTTTATAAAATGCAAACAACCAACAATGTAAAACAAATAAAAACAAGTGAGAAGAACACGATACCAGAGCGTGCATAATTTATTAGCAGTTTATTTTAAAAGTGGCAATTTTTTTATACAAGCAAACAAATCAGCTTTTTTAGCAAGCTAGTCTTCCCTTATCTTCTTGAGCAACCTACAAAAGAGTTGAGCAAGATATATACACTATTATATATATATATATATATATATATATATGTGTGTGTGTGTGTGTGTGTATATATATATACCAAAGAAAAACTAAAACAAATGAAAACAAAACAGAATGAAACTACAACAAAACAACTGAAACTAAAACGCAACTTGTTTGTTGGTTTGTGTTTGCACAAAAAATGGACAAACACCTCAAAGTTGTATGATTTAGTAGATCTTATGTTGTTCTTAGTGATTTTGGAGGTTTATGCAAATATATGAAAAACAGGGGCTAAACTGTAAAAAGACACGCAGATTTATAGTGGTTCAGCCAGAATGTGCCTACGTCCACTTTATATGTTATTTCTCTTCTTTTGTTGTGATTACAAGTACAAAGCTTTGATACAAGTAAAAGAAAGTTGTTTGAAAGTTCCTTCCGTGCTTGAGCTCTCAAAACTTGTCCCCCATTGTTGTACCCCTGCCTCTCTATTTATAGAGTGAGGTTGGGGGCAGGGGTCTTGGATGTATACAGCTGCTGGTGGGCCTGGGCTGAAGTGATCTGGCCTGGCAGTCTGGTTCGGTATTCTCTTGGTTCGGTGAAGTATGGAGTTGGTCCGGTTGGGCTTCGTCCGGTGAAGTGGGGAGCTGGTCCGGTTGGGCTTCGTCCGGTGAAGTATGGAGTTGGTCCGGTTGGGCTTCGTCCGGTGAAGTGTGGAGCTGGTCCGGTTGAGCTTCGTCCGGTGAAGTGTGATGTTGGTCCGGTGCCGAATTGGATCGCTCTGGGTTTGGATCCGGATGTGGCTGGATGAGAATGCCGGATGGGTTTCTATTGGGCATGGGAACCGAACGAAGTTCTGCCGAATGGGTCCTGGAGAATGTCAATGCCGAATGACTTTTAGGTAATCCTGGGTGGATGCATCTTGCTTTTTGGTCTCGAGGTCTTCTGGGTGAGAACACGCCCAACATTTGCCCCCCAAAGCGGGACATATTCTTGAATATGGCGTGCTTTGTTCGATACATTCATTCGGCCCTTGGATACCGATCCAGATGGTCCGGTCCTATCCTCTTGTCTATAAGTAAGGACCATATGCCTTGGCTATTTCTTACCTACCGTACTAAACACTTGTCTTTGCCGGATCAGACTCTTACCCTCGCCGAATCAAAACGTGGTAGCCGAATCACATCTGGTAGCCGAATCAAACATTTCGCCGAATCAGTTACTTTGCCGAATCACGTGAGTGAATGTCCTGCCGAATGAGTTTACGTATTGTATCACTGAATGCCGAATGATCTTGCGTTCGTGCGTTTGTCTACCGAATGGACTTAGTCCTCTGATACCGAATGACATATAAACGTTTTATACCGAATGAGATTATTGAATTGTTGGACTGAGTAAACATGCGTTTTATACTTCGAATTTTTTAAGCGAAATTCCAGATTATGCTGCTTGTATGTTCTAACGATATACCTTTCCCCTGTTTGCAGATAAAATGTCTCGAAAAGTTGAAACTCGATCAGATAAGAGGAGATCCGGGGGTGAAGGAGAGTCCTCGGCCGTGCCCCCAGCTCAATCAGGATTGGAGCGTCACGGGCCCGCCCCGAGGTCATTAGTGGATGGATATGGTCCCCAGGAGTTGCTGGATTCCCCGCCTGACTGCTTTCCTAGCTTTCTCAAAGAGGAGCAACTCGATGTTATATCTCGTTCCTTTGGGATTGATAGAGCCCTCATGCTGCTGCCGGGTCCAGGAGTCATGCCATACAGTCCTCCCGAAGGATACTTTGCTTATAGCAGGTACCATTGCATGTGTGGTGCTATCCCGCCTCTCAATGCTTGGATAGTCAGCTTCCTCACGTATCTGAAGGTGGCCCCATTTCAGCTTCAGCCCAACTCTTACGCCATACTGGTGAGCCTTTTCGTTATTTTTCGGAGGAAGTATGGTCGCGCTCCCTCCAACCGGGAGATCCGGTACTTGTACAATTTAAGGGGCTACAAGAAGGGGTCCCCATATATTAACTTGGAATCTGCTGTGACCTTCAAGCCGGTCCTGGACCTTTATTCCAAATTCAGCATGTTCAAGAAAGAGTGGTTCTTCGTTAGGGACGACTCCGTCTCTATCCGGCGCTTTACCTCTGGATGTAAGTTGATGCTTTTACTTATAATTTCTATCCTGATTGTGATGCTTCTTCTCATACTTTCTCATTTTTGCTAGCGACAGGTGGCTTTCCTGTTGTGGAGACTGACCGCCTGGTTCAGACGGCGGCGGAGATAGAAGGCATTCTTGGGAAGTACAGATCATCTGCTTACTTGATTAGAAATGCGATCCTTCTAGAATACAACTTGATTCTTCCGCAGCAGTCTGTAGTTAAGTTGAGGGAAACGGCGGAAGAGAGGGCGGCTGCTCAGGCCAAGGGAGGCGTTGCGGCAGAGGGTGGAAAGAGAAAACCATTCACGAAACCTCCAGCCGTTGGAGGTAAGAAACTTAAGAGGTCAGACGGTCCTTCTCCCAGCAATTGTCCACTTACTCAGGGGGAGATAGACGCGGAGGAGGAAAGAGGTGAGGCGGAGGGCGGAAGTGACGTTGAGCGTCTTGGTGACGAGGGTGGCGATGGACAGGGTGGTGATGGTTCCAGGGCTCTGTCTTCTGGGCAAGTAGGCGAGATGCAAGAGTGGACGGATGATGCTCTCCGTCAAGCTTTTGAGGGGTTGGGTGATGATCCGGCTTTGGTAGAGAAGACCGGGGAGGCGGACAAAACCGGGACTGGTGCAAGTGAGTCTTCTCCGACTATTCCGGCCAAGGTGGCTCTGACAACTCAAGGTGAACTCTTGACCCCTGCATGCTTCACTAATGATAGGGACTTAGGAATATTTTATGACCCGCTCCCGTCCTGGAATGAAATCCGGGACTTATTGCAGTATCCCACTCCTCCCCAGGGTTTGTACAACCACAGCTGTGTTTCTTTTCCTTTTCTAACTTGTAACCTACCGCGTTTCTTGAATCATATAGCAATGTAAGATTATGACACTTGTTCTTTATATCAGGAGCAGGCAAGACGCCCAAAGCTTCAGACCTTCGACACAGGCTCGAGCAATACAAACTTTCCAAAATTTCTGCTAAGCCGAAGCCCTCAGCCCAACGCTCCGGGGATGTAGTCGGGTACCGTCCTCTTCTTGGGGTCATCGAAGAGGGTATTCAGCAGAGGAAGAGGAGTCACCCTTTATCCGAAACTTCGCTCGGTCCTCAGCCTCCGGCTCAGCCTATTCATGACATTACTGAGGAGGGCAGCGAGTTTGTACCCTCTCCACACCCGTCCGGAAACCCTTCTGTTATTCATATCGACCGTCCCGACTTGGCCCGTAATCCCTTCGCGGGTCATCCTGATCTGGATCCAGGTTCTCAGGATATTACTTTTGACGAAGCTACTGGTGAACACCTTCTCCCTCGTAACCCCATGGTACGAGTACTTGACGAAGCCAAGTCCTTAGACCTCGAACTACTCACCACTCGTATAGTCACTATGGGAGACGAGGCCAAAGCTAATATTGATCGGGTGGCAGAGGAGGCCAAGAAGCTGATGGGGCATCACGCTCGGCTGGTTAAGGCCGGAGAGGAGATAGGGAGCGCCAATATCCGACTTCGATTGGTGGTCTCGGATCAGGCCAAGCAGCTTGCGGATCAGGCTATCCAGATTTCTCAGCATGAGGCTGCTACTGGGCGATTGAGGAGAACCATGGAAGAGGCCAGTCGGGCCGAATTGCGGAAAATGGAAGCTGCTTGCAAAGAGCGGATTGACATGGCTATTACCACGGTGGATGAGGTTCGGAGAGCGGATCTCGAGCAGGTGGAGGAATTGTCCGAGAAGCTTGAGGCTGCAGAGCTTGCTCAAGCTAAGTTGAGGGAAGAGATGGAGGTGATGCGGAGGTCCCTTCAAGCTGATTGCTCGAGATACAGACTGGAGAGAGATGCTGCCGTGGAAAGGTTGTCGGCCTCCGATGCCCGGATGAGGGAGTTTGAGGAGAACGAAGGAATGATGGATGACATGCTCCAGGACATGTATTTCCGGACTTGGAAGCAGGGTAACCTCTCTTGGATGGATGATTATCCCAGAGTCATGGCCAAGACATATCTTCGGGCTTTGGAGGAGGCTAAGGCTGATGCAGATAAAGAGGGTGGAACGGTCTTCAGTATGGATGTGGTCACTGCCCAGTTCACCAAGGAGGAGAAAGTGGCGGTAAAGGAGGGTATGCGGCTGCTTGCTGCTGAAGAGGCGGGTGTGCAGGTAGAGGATGACGACCAGGATGGTCAAGAAGCTAGTACTGGTAAGTCTTCCTTTATAGTCTTTCTGTTAACTTGGTTACTCATCACTAATGAATCCTTTTTATGACCGGACAGGCGGGCAAAAGAACAAGGACAAGACTTCGACGCAACCAGCTCCATGACTGAACCTGAAAAATTCTTTTTGTAGGCTTGGCATTGTTGTATCTGTTAGTCTTAAGACAGTAGAGTAACCTCTAAGTTGTAATTCTTGCTACTTGTAATAACATTATTCTTGACGTGTACTTTTTTAGCTCAAGTTGATTTTGTCATTTCTTGAATATTTGTTGCTATTTCGACATATCGTACGAGAAATGTAGCTATGTGTATTCTTGTAATTAAATTGCGTTTGATGTCAGATTCTGGTTTTAAATCATAATCTCATGACTTGCAATGTTAGCGTGTGGTGTGAAAAAATCAAATTATAGTCATGCATTTGTACATAAAGGAAGAAAATACCGCCTTTCATGTTCTGTTTGTAAATGGCAGTTTCGAATATCTTGTATGACCAAGCATGGAAAGCAGTTGACTGCCCTGCCATCTGATTGTGAATCTCTGCATCCATTGGCGGGTATCCCTTACCCTGCATCCTGTACTTTATGGTTCGTTATAGAGGATAGGAGGAAAGTTTTTCAAGTAAAATTGAAATATGTGAAATAGTAAAACTTCCAATCACGGAAGGCCTTCGATGTGCTTAAGTTCGTGGCAAACGGGTTTTGTAGTCACTTTCCCTAGCTGTGGGTCTTGGAGACATTTGTCACCCATCTTACGCCTCCGCGGGGAGTTAATTCTTTTTTACCACAGCCGCACTTAAGACACACCGGAGCCGAGATCGCGCACAGTAACTACCCGGGCCATTATGGCCCGTACTCATGGGTATTATTCGACTTACTGTGGCCGGCTAGCGTGGGTGCCGATCGTCAACTGTGAACTGCCCCTGGCTGGCCACACCTTATGTTGGGGCTTATAATCGGTTCACAGTCGCCGGCGAGCCTAACGCCGTAATGAGCTGCCTCGGCTATAGTCGGCCTTCTCGGTGGCTTATAATCGGCTCATTACAGTTGGCTTTAAGGGCCGTCGCGAGCAATGAGTTAACCCGCAGCAGAGGGATGCTGGAGCAAAAGTGTCTCATTGGCGAGGGCATAGATTCGCATAGTACCTGTTGGGGCTTGTCTACGTGAGGTTGCATTGTGGAGTGCTTTGAATAGAAATGCTATATGCTCAGGATTTTGTTCAACAGAAAAGGATAAAGCTTAACAAGCAGCCAAGATACAAAGGAACAAGTTAAAAAAGAGACAGGGCTTTTTTAAAGTGGTTCGGCACGAAAAAATGCCTACGTCCACTGATTCTCTTTGTTAATTAACTTCATATGGGCAATACAAGTTAAGAAAAGTATCGACGGAGGTGTTGGATGTTCCATGCCCTCTGGAACACCTCTCCGTCCACTGTTGACAAAATATAGGCTCCGTTGTGGAGATCTTTATGAATTACATATGGTCCATCCCAGATTGGGTCTAGTGCTCCGGGGCGAGGGAAGATTCGCTTGAGGACAAGATCCCCTTCTTGTAAGGTACGATGCTTGACTCTGGAGTTGTATTGTGCTGCCACCTTTTGCTTGTGGGCTGCTGTTTTTAGGACTGCATCATTCCTTCTTTCCTCGACTAAATCCAAAGACATGTTGAGGAGCTCTTCGTTTTCTTCTGGGTTATAGTGGATCCTACGGTGGGAAGGCACAATGGTTTCAACTGGGAGCATAGCCTCCGATCCGTATGCCAAAGAGAAAGGAGTGTGCCCTGTTGATGTTCTGAAAGATGTGCGGTAGGCCCATAGTGCCGTAGGGAGTTCATCCACCCAAGCGCCCTTTGATTTTTCGAGCTTCTTTTTGATTAGAGTTTTCAGAATTTTGTTGACTGCTTCGACTTGTCCGTTTGCTTGGGGATATGCTACGGATGAGAAGCTTTTGTGAATTCCGTGTTCTTGGCACCAGTTGGCGAATTCCTCGCTGTCAAACTGAAGTCCATTGTCTGATATGATTTTTAGTGGGACTCCGTACCTGCACAGAACATTTTTGATTAAGAAGTTGATAACTTTCGCTGAAGATACTTTATTTAGAGGTTCCGCTTCCACCCATTTGGTGAAATAGTCGACTGCTACTATAGCATATTTGGCGCCGCCTCGACCCATTGGCAGTTCACCGATTAAGTCAATTCCCCATACTGCAAAGGGCCAAGGGCTGGTCATCTGGGTAATCTCGGTTGTTGGTAACCGAGGGATCTTAGCAAACTTTTGGCATCTGTCACACTTCTTGACGAAATCTAAGGCGTCCTTGCTTAAGGTGGGCCAGAAATATCCGTATCGGAGTATCTTTTTTGCTAACGTTTGCCCTCCGGTGTGATCTCCGCAGCTTCCTTGATGAATGTTGGATAAGATTTCCTTGGCTTCCCTTCCGGCGACACACCGTAATAATGGGTTAGAGAACCCGCGCCGATAGAGGATGTCTCCTTGTATTGTGTAGCAGGACGCTTTCCTCAAGATTTTCTTGACTTCGTTACGCCCGTCGGGTAGTGTGCCATCTTGTAGGTAGTCTCGGATGGGAGTCATCCAAGTTGCTTCTTTGGTTGCAGCTATCAGATTCACTTGCTCAAAACTTGGGATCACTTGCTTTGAGACAGTTACTGCCCCGAAGATGGCGACGTCTCTCATACTTGCTTGCTTTGCCAATTCGTCGGCCTCTTGGTTCTCTTCCCGAGGGATGTGTTTGATTAAGTAGTGGTCCAATCGGCTGAGAAGTAACTTGGTCTTCTTTAGATATGCTATGAGTCGTTCTTCTCGATCTTGGAATTCCCCTAGTATTTGATTAACAATAAGCTGAGAATCGCTGTGAAGACACAAAGAATTGGCTCCGATCTCGATAGCAATTTCTAATCCGGCTATTACTGCTTCGTATTCTGCATCGTTGTTGGTGGCAGCGAATTCCAACCTTATAGCATAGTGCAGTTTATTTCCCCTGGGAGTGATTATTACCACACCTGCCCCCGAGCCTTGTTCGTTAGATGCACCGTCCACAAAGAGATTCCACTTGGTATCTTCTGTTATTTCCAGTTGCTCCTTATCCTCGTTGGTAGTGAATTCTGCAATGAAATCAGCCATGGCTTGTCCCTTGATGGCGGTGCGAGGGTGATAGGTGATATCATATTGACTCAGCTCAATACACCATTTAAGTAGTCGCCCGGAAGTGTCGGGACGATGGAGTACCTGCCTTAGTGGTTGATCGGTTAGAACCTTGATGGAATGGGATTGGAAGTAATGACGTAGCTTTCGTGAAGTGATTAGTAAACAGTATGCTAACTTTTCAAGCTTAGGATATCTGACTTCTGCCCCAGTAAACCTTTTACTGACGAAGTAAACTGGCCGTTGCGTACGGTTATCTTCTCTTACCAAGGCAGCGCTTAGAGCGTGAGATGACACAGCAAGGTATAGGTATAATTCTTCGCCTTCGCTTGGGGTCGAGAGTACTGGTGGTTTCTGGAGGTGTTCGATTAGGTTAAGGAAAGCGGTCAAGCATTCGTCCATCCATTCGAACTTTCCTTTATCTTTCTTTAGAGCTTCGAAAAAGGGGACGCACTTGTCCGTTGCTTTGGAGATGAATCGGCTTAGGGCAGCCACTTTTCCATTTAGGCTTTGCATTTCCTTTCGGGTGGAAGGTATCTTGATGTCTCTTAATGCTCGGACTTGTTCAGGGTTTGCTTCTATCCCTCGGGCATGGACGATGAATCCTAAGAATTTTCCTGATGACACTCCGAAGGAGCACTTTAGTGGATTCAACTTCATTCCATACTGTCGAAGTACCTGGAACATCTCGCCCAGGTGGCTTACGTGATCTTTGGCTTTCCGTGATTTTACCAGCATGTCGTCTACATATACTTCCATTGTTTGTCCTATTAGCCCTGCGAACATCTTGTTGACGAGGCGCTGGTAGGTGGCTCCTGCATTTTTAAGTCCGAAGGGCATCACTTTGTAGCAGTACAAACCCCGGTCGGTGATGAAACTAGTGTGATCTTGGTCGGGAGCATGCATAGGAATTTGGTTATATCCTGAGTATGCATCCATAAAAGACAGGAGTTCGTGCCCGGCTGTGCTGTCTACAAGTTGGTCGATTCTGGGAAGCGGGAAGCAATCCTTTGGGCAGGCGTCATTTAGGTTGGAGAAGTCAATGCAGGTCCTCCACTTCCCATTAGCCTTCTTTACTAGTACCGGGTTGGCGATCCATTCTGGGTAAACAGCTTCTCGTATGAAGTCATTGGCGAGTAGATTCTTTACTTCTTCATCGAGGGCTGCTGATCGCTCTGCCCCCATACTTCTCTTTTTTTGTTTTACGGGTGCCTTGGTAGGATCAATGTTTAGTGCGTGGCACGATATGTCGGGGGAGATTCCGGTCATGTCAGCGTGTGACCAAGCGAATACATCCAAGTTGTGGCGGAGAAAATCAATGAGTTGTTCCTTAAATTCAGCTTTCAGCTGCGACCCAATTTTCAGTAGCCTACTTGAGTCGTGCTTGTCTACAGATATAAACTCCATGGCCTCTGCAGGCTCGGCGGTGGCCTCCTCCTATTTGTCCCTAGGGTCTAATTCATTGAAAGGGTCGCTGGTGTATCGAAGAGGGGGGGCTCTCTTTAGTTGCTATGCTTCAAGGCTTTTTGTGCAGAGGGCAATCTCTACACCTTTCCCTTTATCTCTCCTGTGGTTGTTACGAAGTTCGGTTACATAGCAGTCTCGTGCAATATCTTGGTCTCCTTCCACTTCCCCTACCCCATTGTCTGTTGGAAATTTCATTTTCAGGCACCACGGGGCTAGGACAATCTGGAAGTCAGATAGGGCTGGTCTTCCTAGGAAGGCGTTGTAGGCCGAATGGTTTTCTATCAGCACGAACGTCTGTTTCCTTACAACGGAGCGGGGATGGCTTCCAATTTCAACGAAGAGGTCCAGCTGCCCGATGGGCATCTTCGCATCTCCAGTGAAACCGTGTAGCGGTTTATCGCAGGGAGACACGTCCTTCATTGACAACCTCATTTTGTCGAATGCGTGTTTGAACAGGATATTTACAGAGCTTCCAGTGTCTACCAGGATTCGGTAAACTTCGGCGGGACCGAGTCGGGCAGAGATAACCATGGGATCCGTGTGAGGGTACTGTCTTCCTTCTAAGTCGCGTTTACTGAATGTGATGTCATTACTTTCTTTCCGCTTTGGGTGGCGCTCTCCTATAACCGTATTGACACAGTCTCTATTGTCTCTGAGCGACTTCCCATATCTTTCCATCTCTTTCCAACTTCTGTCTGCGATGTGCGGACCTCCTGAGATGGTATGGACCACTATCTTCTCTTGACTAGAGCGGCTAGCGTTGTGGTTTCCCCTGTCGGTCCCTGGTGAGGGTAGCCTTGGGTTTTCATTGGCAGGAGCTGGAGTCCTGTCTTGACTTTTTACATAGCGTTCCAGTTTCTTCCTTCTGATGTGTTCCTCAATCAGGTCTCGGAGATGATGGCATTCGTTGGTATCATGTCCGTGGGATTCGTGGAAGCGGCAGAATTTTCCAGATTTCTGTGCGCTATCTGATTCCTTCTTGTATGGTGGGCGCTTGTATCTAACTTCGCCTTGGGTGGCGAGGAAGATATTTTCGACGGTCTCGTTCAGAGGGGTGTAAGAGTCGAATCTTGGTCCTGGCCGATATAGGCGTTTTTCTACTTTCTTGCCCCCAGCATTGTCTCTGGAATCATTTCTTCGAGCGTCCCTTGCCACAGCAGGGGCGTTGCCATGGGTCGTCTTACTTTGCTGTCCTGACTGCCCCTCAATGGCAGCATCCTCAAGCCTCATGTATTTCCCGGCTTCATGGAAGAAATCGGGTAAAGTAGCTGGTTTTTCTTTTGTCAATCTCCTAGCAAATTTAGTGTCTGGATGTACCCCACTGCAGAGGGCCATTAGGATAAGCTTCTCATCGGCATCTTGAACTGCGGCTGCTGCGGCGTTGAATCTGGTCAGGTATTGCTGCAGCTTTTCTCCAGGTTTCTGTTTGACGCTGGATAAGGAATAAGCGTCCTTAGGTTGCTCCACATGAATGCGGAACTGACTGATGAATTTTTCTTTCAACATTTCCCATGAGCTGATGGATCCTTGGGGTAGATGACAGAACCAGGAGGTAGCAAGATCTGCTAAGAATAGCGGGAAGCATTTGCACAGCACCCCCTCTGTTGCTCCACTCATGAGCATGTGCTGCGTGTACCTTTGTAAGTGTACAACGGGATCGGAGGTTCCTTTGTAAGGTTCCATTGTTGGCATCTTCCATTCTCGGGGGGTGATAGCAACTTCGATATTGCGGGCGAAAGGGCTGGTTACCCTAGCGCCTATCCCTCGATCTCTTTGCTCCCGTTGGACACACTCTCTGAATAAGCGCGCCATCCTTTCATCAGAATTTGGAGCAGACAGAAATGAGTTTGGCTCTGTTCTGTGGGGTTGATTCCGTCCAGACAACCTGTAGGGATGGTATCGTCTATCATTCCTCATATTTTCCAGTGGCTGCCTTTGATCTTCTGGGAGCATGCTTGGGTCAGCTATAGTTGGCCCTTGCCTTGATCTTCCCCGGTTGGGTTCTGATCTTAGCACTTCCTCGGGTCCAACTTCGGGCTGAACTCTAGCTCGGCCCCGTTCACCGGTGTTTCTGTGGTTAGGCAGCATGACAGGCTCAGCTGCAGTCGACCTTCGCCCGGTACCTTCCCCGTTGGGTTCGGTACCAAACGTTTCCTCAGGCCTAACTTCGGGCTGGGCTCGGTCTCGGCTCCTACCACGGCTACTTCTGCCGTTAGCTCCTTCGAAGAAGGAAGATCTTTGCTGTCTCTGAGATCCTCCAGACTGGGACTCGCCCCATGATTCAGTGTTGCGGTTGGATTCTTCAGCGTCCCTCAAGCGTGACATGAGATGGTCCACCAAGGCTTCCTGCTGGGACGTGAAGCGGTTAGTTACTTCAACAACAACTCTGTCCAAATCTGCCCTAGTAATTGCTGCAGGCTGTTCTGTGGCAGGAGTGGTTGGGTTAGCCTGTCCTCCATTTGTTACCGTTGCTGGAGGAGGAGGATTTACTTGATTTGCGATAGCTGGATCAGGAAGGCTACTGGATGCGATGTTTTTTCCTTTGTTAACATCTTTTCTCTGTTTGGGAGGCATGTTTTCCAAGTGGCGGATGATGCTGTTAGGAAAACTTGTTAAGCGGATGAAGCTGAAGCTTCGAGCTTCAATTTCTCAGTGAAAGCACCAAAAATGTTTGCACAAAAAATGGACAAACACCTCAAAGTTGTATGATTTAGTAGATCTTATGTTGTTCTTAGTGATTTTGGAGGTTTATGCAAATATATGAAAAACAGGGGCTAAACTGTAAAAAGACACGCAGATTTATAGTGGTTCAGCCAGAATGTGCCTACGTCCACTTTATATGTTATTTCTCTTCTTTTGTTGTGATTACAAGTACAAAGCTTTGATACAAGTAAAAGAAAGTTGTTTGAAAGTTCCTTCCGTGCTTGAGCTCTCAAAACTTGTCCCCCATTGTTGTACCCCTGCCTCTCTATTTATAGAGTGAGGTTGGGGGCAGGGGTCTTGGATGTATACAGCTGCTGGTGGGCCTGGGCTGAAGTGATCTGGCCTGGCAGTCTGGTTCGGTATTCTCTTAGTTCGGTGAAGTATGGAGTTGGTCCGGTTGGGCTTCGTCCGGTGAAGTGGGGAGCTGGTCCGGTTGGGCTTCGTCCGGTGAAGTATGGAGTTGGTCCGGTTGGGCTTCGTCCGGTGAAGTGTGGAGCTGGTCCGGTTGAGCTTCGTCCGGTGAAGTGTGATGTTGGTCCGGTGCCGAATTGGATCGCTCTGGGTTTGGATCCGGATGTGGCTGGATGAGAATGCCGGATGGGTTTCTATTGGGCATGGGAACCGAACGAAGTTCTGCCGAATGGGTCCTGGAGAATGTCAATGCCGAATGACTTTTAGGTAATCCTGGGTGGATGCATCTTGCTTTTTGGTCTCGAGGTCTTCTGGGTGAGAACACGCCCAACAGTTTGTGTTTGTTTTCTTTTTTCTTTAAAGAGAAGGAAGAGTAAAACAAAACACAATTGTTATTTTATTAAAAACCTAACCAGGGCCTGGCTCAAAACAAATCCTTACTTGATTCATTTTAAAAAAACCGATCTGCAAAAATAAATAAAAAAGAGAAACCCAAAAATTCACTTAAAACATGCCAAATGATTTCACAATTTCAACAATTCTTATTACATTTGAATTTCAATTTCCAAACCTTTAGAAGACGGCAGGCGCTTCGATGTTCGAAGGGGGGGTGGATTTCGGTTGCGGTTTTGTTTCTTCGATTCGTGTTTGGAGATTTTGTTCAAGGCAATTGATCATGGATTTGGGGACAGTAGTTTTTCGTGATTTGCAGTGATGATCGATGGAGATTAGAGGTCGCGATTGTGGGTTGGATAGTGGTTAGCTCTGGGTGTTTGCTATGATGGGGTGGAGGATGTTAGGCCTCAAGTTCAGACAACACAAGTGAAACATGAAGAAGGAAGACAGCTAATAAACTGTTTGAGAGCAAAGGCACAGAGAGACAATTCACCGAACACCTTGATGCAGATCCTTCCTACTGTCACCAGAAAAGAACCAAAGGAGGATATGGGCGGTTTAGATCGTCAGGAAAGTCTGCTGGCCAATACTATGGTGGAGGACAATTCAGTTGCTGTTAGGAAATAGTGTTGTGGGTGTGCACGTGCACATGTGCACTTGTACATAATTATGCAGCTGTGACCCATTCAATGTCCAGCTGGCTTAATGTTGAACAAGTCATGTAATTAACGGTAATATGCAATCATGAATTATGTATAAATAGTAGGAGCATGTAACAATTGAAAGGGTGAAGATTAGTAAAGGAATAATTATTCATTCATTTGAATACTTTTCTATTATACAATATCTTCTCTCAGTTTTTATTACATTAGCTACAATCTTTCATATTTACAACTCATTACAACAAAAGGCAGTCTGCAACTTTTCCTTCCAGTCTTCTTTGATCCAAGAATCCAAAGCTTCAGCCATTCTGTTGCCATTACCATGGTGAATACTAGGTTGAAGAAAGATGGCCATAACAAATTGGTATCAGAGCCGGCAGGGCTAGGCGATCAACCCGAGCTAACTGATGAGGAAAACCAAACTGATCAAGATGATGATGCAGTTGAAAACAGCAGACAAGAACAGATCAGCCTAAAAAATTCCATGGCCATTAGAGAGTTACAAGAAACATCACTAAATCTTCAAGAAACTACTCAGCAGTTGAATGTCAAAATTGACAGCATTAGTGAAGCACTTACGGCCATTACCAGAGAATTAAAGGAACTCAGAAATCAAAGAGAAATTGGAAACAGAAGGGGAGAAACCAGTAATCATACACCACCAAGAATCACAACTGCAACAGTGCCCCCTTACATACCACCTCCCCAAAGACAGTTTCAAAGGCCAAATCAAGAAACTGCAGTTCAGGAGATACCTCACACAGATTTCATATCGTCCACTAGAAACAATCATAGCCCCCACAATGAATCATCATCAAGAACTCATAATCCAAGGCTGCTGCAAAATACAATCATCAAGTTAGAATTTCCTACCTATGACGGTGACGGTGGAGTAGTAGAATGGCTAAGCCAGGTGGAGCAACTCTTCTCATACCACAATACACCTGAAATTGAATGGGTACCCACTTGCTCTTTCCACCTAAAAGGAGAAGCACATCTCTGGTATGGATGGTTGATCAAGAAAGTAAAAAATTACGACCAATGGGTAATCTTTAAAGAAGAGTTATTAACAAGATTTGCACCAGAGGAGCTGCAAAGGCCATATGGAGCTATATCAAATCTCAAACAAACTACTACAGTCAGACAATATCTCAAGAATTTTGAACAGTTACAAGGGTTATGTGATGCCCTCCCTGATCAATTTTTGCTGGAGAAATTCATTGATGGGTTAAAGGAAGAAATCAGGTATGATGTTCTATCACTCAACCCTATTGATTTTAAAGAGGCTGTCAGTTTAGCTAAGGTATTCGAGTGTAAAAGAAATTGCAAGAGAAAAAACAAAATCCACAAACAACCCAAAAACTTAATACCAAGCAATTATAATAAAGCAGCACCTGTGGCTAAGACAAATTTAGAGTACACTTCCAAAAATAAGGGTCTCACACCACAAGAAATTCTTGAAAGGAGAAGAAAGAACTTATGCTTTGGGTGCAATGAAAAATGGCACCAAGGACATGTATGTAGAAACAAACAGGTATACATCCTTGAGGGAATTATGTCACTGCAAGGTTCTGATGTGAATCAAGAAGCAGATGATATTAGCATGCCAATTGAAGAACTAGATACATCAAATGAAGCAGAGCCAGAAGGTGAACAAAGAGAAGAAGCATTTGCCATCACAATCAATGCAATGTGTAGCATTCCTACCCTACATACTATTAGGTTGCAAGGCTATCTTAATGGTCATCCTATCCAAATTCTTGTGGATTCTGGATCTACCCACAGTTTCATAAATACGGAACTGGCCAAAAGAATGGGATTGACAGTGCAAGAAACTCAAACATATACTGTACAGGTGGCCAATGGAGATAAAATACAAGGCAATGGTCTATGCAAGGGTGTAACTTTCAAATGCCAAGGATGCCAAATGCTTATTGACATATTATTAATACCTCTAGAAGGCTGCCAATTGGTACTAGGTGCTCAGTGGATGAAAGAAGTTGGAGAAATTTCATTCAATTTTGCAAAGCTACAACTAAGGTTTCAATACAATGGCAAAGAATACATATGGCAAGGAATTAAAGGAGGCAACAAGGTAGTTGATGGTAAAAATATTATTAAAGAAAGTACTAAAGGCCAGTTGTCGCTGCTGCTATGTTCAAAAGAGATGCATGTGGGAACAGTTGATGATAACCAGTCCATACCACTAGAAGTACAACAAGTCCTTTCACAATACCCTACAGTTGTTAATCCTGTAACCACCTTACCTCCGTCCCGAAAGTATGATCATAAGATACCACTTATTCCTGATGCTAAACCAACCTGTTTAAGGCCATATAGACACTCCTACCATATCAAGAATGAATTAGAAAAGCTAATTAAGGAGATGCTTGAGGCAGGAATCATTCAACCCAGCACTAGTGAATACTCTTCTCCTGTGGTCATGGTAAGAAAAAAAGATGGTACATGGAGAATGTGTGTGGATTATCGAGCACTCAACAGTCAAACTCTCAAGGATAAATTCCCCATCCCACTCATTGATGACTTGCTAGATGAACTATATGGATCATACTACTTCACTAAATTGGACTTGAAATCTGGATATCATCAAGTGAGAATGCATCCAAATGACATACACAAGACTGCATTCAAAACACACGAGGGACACTACGAGTTCCTTGTTATGCCATTTGGCCTATCTAATGCACCATCAACCTTTCAGGTCATGGAGAACAACCACTTGGTGATCAAATTATCAAAATGCTCGTTTGCTAAAGAACAAATTACTTATCTGGGCCATATCATATCAAAGGCAGGCATTGCTGTGGATCCAGAAAAGATCAAATCAATCAAAGAATGGCCAGAGCCAAGGCATATTAAAGGACTCAGAGGGTTCCTAGGCATCACTGGATACTACAGAAAATTCATAAGAAATTATGGATTGATTGCTAGACCTCTTACCAACTTATTAAAGAAGAATGCTTTTCATTGGGATGAAAAGGCAACCGAGGCTTTCAACAAACTTAAAGACTGTTTAATGAAACCACCTATATTGTGCATGCCAGATTTTAACAAAGAGTTTATTATTGAATGTGATGCCAGTGGTGTGGGAATTGGGGCTGTATTAACTCAAGAAGGAAGGCCTATTGCTTACCTCAGCCAAGCCTTAAATGGAAAAAACTTACTGCTATCTACGTATGAAAAGGAGTTGTTGGCATTGTTATTAGCAACCAAGAAGTGGTCTCAGTATTTGATAGGAAGGAAATTTGTTATAAAAACTGATCACCAGAGTCTCAGACATCTTTTGTCACAGAGGTTGACAACAGGAATCCAGGGAAAGTGGCTTGCGAAACTCCACGGGTTCGACTACAAAGTTGAATATAGAAAGGGAAAAGAAAATACGGTGGCTGATGCTCTTTCTAGATTGCCAGAAGAACAAGATAACCACATCATACAATGCCAGGCTGTGACTACTGTGGAAGGCAGTTGGATGCAAGAATTAAGAAAATATTGTGAGCAATCAGAATACATGAAGGCCCTGAGACAAAAATTAGAAGATGGCAAACTTGATACATCCAAGTATCATTTGATGGATGGGTTATTATATTATAAGAAAAGGATATTGTTGGATCATAATTGCAAGGAAATAGTACAGATCATACTCCATGAATATCATGCAGCACCCCTAGGTGGCCACGCTGGCATCAAAAAGACTAGACACAAATTAAAACAAGTTTTTTTTTGGAAGGGGATGAGGTCAGACATTGAAAAATATATAAGAGAATGTGATATATGCCAAAGGAATAAACATGAGAATATCTTAACTCCTGGTCTACTACAGCCTCTGCCAATACCAGAAAAAATATGGTGTGATGTATCCATGGATTTTATAATAGGACTGCCCAAAAGCCATAGATTTACAGCAATATACATAGTGGTAGATAGGTTGTCAAAGTATGCGCATTTCTTTGGACTTCAGCATCCCTATACTGCTAGGGAAGTAGCAAAGATATTTTTCGATGGAGTGTTCAAACTGCATGGTATGCCACAGAGTATAGTAAGTGATAGAGACTCAATATTCACAAGCAACTTTTGGAAAGAATTGATGAAACTACAGGGATGTACATTGAAGATGAGCTCAGCCTACCATCCCCAATCAGATGGTCAGACTGAGGCTGTTAACAAGATATTAGAAAGCTACTTGCGTTGCTTTGTTTGTCACAAACCTCAAGACTGGTCGAATTGGCTTACATTAGCCGAGTACTGGTATAACACCAGCTGGCAAAGCTCCATCAATATCACGCCATATCAAGCTGTCTATGGGATACCTCCTCCAACCTTACTGTCTTATGTACCCAGAACTGCAAGAGTGCCTCAGGTCGAACAAGAATTGTATTCAAGAGATATTGTGCTTCAGTTTTTAAAAGACAGCCTACATCTTACTCAGGAAAGAATAAAAAAACAGAGTGATGCAAAAAGAACAGAGAGGCAGTATGATGAAGGTGATTGGGTGTATCTTAAATTACAACCCTATAGGCAAATTACAGTAAGTAATTTAAAAACCACCAAGCTATCGCCCAAGTATTACGGGCCATATAAGATTATACAGAAAATTGGGGAAGTAGCTTATAAGTTGGAATTACCTGTTGGAGCAAAAATTCATCCAGTATTTCACATTTCACAATTGAAGAAAAGGAAAGGCCGTGGCATTGTTATACAACCTGATGGTCCAACCTTTACCGAAGAGATTGTTGATGAGCCTGAGTCAATACTAGATAGAAGGATTTTTCCTAAAAACAATCGCGCAGTTACCCAAGTTTTGGTGAAATGGAAGCAAAGGGATGTGGAAGATTCGACATGGGAGGATTATTGGGATTTGGTGAAGAGATATCCTACCTTTGACCTTGAGACAAGGTCAGTTTTTGAAGAGGGAGGGAGTGTTAGGCCTCAAGTTCAGACAACACAAGTGAAACATGAAGAAGGAAGACAGCTAATAAACTGTTTGAGAGCAAAGGCACAGAGAGACAATTCACCGAACACCTTGATGCAGATCCTTCCTACTGTCACCAGAAAAGAACCAAAGGAGGATATGGGCGGTTTAGATCGTCAGGAAAGTCTGCTGGCCAATACTATGGTGGAGGACAATTCAGTTGCTGTTAGGAAATAGTGTTGTGGGTGTGCACGTGCACATGTGCACTTGTACATAATTATGCAGCTGTGACCCATTCAATGTCCAGCTGGCTTAATGTTGAACAAGTCATGTAATTAACGGTAATATGCAATCATGAATTATGTATAAATAGTAGGAGCATGTAACAATTGAAAGGGTGAAGATTAGTAAAGGAATAATTATTCATTCATTTGAATACTTTTCTATTATACAATATCTTCTCTCAGTTTTTATTACATTAGCTACAATCTTTCATATTTACAACTCATTACAACAAAAGGCAGTCTGCAACTTTTCCTTCCAGTCTTCTTTGATCCAAGAATCCAAAGCTTCAGCCATTCTGTTGCCATTACCATGGTGAATACTAGGTTGAAGAAAGATGGCCATAACAGAGGACTATGGCAGTGGTGTAACTGCTGGAGGAGGTGATTTATGAGGCTGAGAGTGGTGGCAGAGGGTAAAGAAGGTGTGGCAGCAACACTTTTTATGGTGATGGCAGTGCACAGGCTGGTGAGGTATGGTCAGGTAGATGGAGTTGATGCTGCAGGCAGGTTAGTGATAGAGGTGGGGAAGTGGTTGTGGTAGATGATGGAGGGGTGGTGATTGGTGATCAGTGAGTGTTATGGATGGGGTGAGGCAGTAGATGGTTGGTGGAGAGAAGTTGTGGTAGTGTGTACTGTGAATATGTCAGTGGATATAAGGTGAAGATGGGTTGTAATTGTGTAGATGAAGGAGTAAGTTAGTTTATGATGACAGTAAAAGACAGTGGAACTATGATGACAGTAAAAAGCAAGTGTGAGATGATGTTAGATGGTGGTAGTAACAAGCAACAAGTGATGAAGGAAGTGGTAGAAATGAAAAACTGATGTGTAGTTATGGTTGTGGTTTGGAGGTTGTGTTGAGCACTATAGTGAGAGTTACCAGGGATATGGTGGTTGATGACTGGGAGTTTGTGACTGTTGTCAGAGGAAAAGGGGGTAGGCAGTGGTGTAAATGTCAGTAACGGTTATAGGAGGAGGAGCTATCTGTTGAACGTTGAGGGATGGAAGTTGATGATGTGGTGGTATGTATGGAAGTATTGAGTGAAAAATGAAGTAGTTGATGAACTGGTGGTATGTATGGAAGTATTGTGATAATAAAATGTAGTGACAGAAATGCAGGCAGAGGTGTGTGATAGTTGATGTCACAACAGTGCTGTATGGAGTTGCAAGATAGTGAGTTCGTGAAATTTGATGCAGTGATGTGAGTTGCTGTGAGGTTTGTATGAAGTTCAGGTGGTTGTTGATAGTTGATAGGTGGTGATAGGTAGTAATGAAGTATGGTTGCTTTGTGTAGCAGTGGGAAGATAAATGGAATGTTGAAATGATGGGAATGTCAATGCACTGCTTAGAAGGGTGAAGTGGCATAAGTTGGGCAGTGTTTGCTCAGAAGTAATGTGTATTTGAATGCAATTATATGTGAATATGTATGTTGATGTATTGATGGGTGCAAGTTGGTGATATGGTGAATGGCACAGGCAGTGTTGCGGTGGTGAATTGCTGTAGAGTGGTTGATGGTTGCAGGCAGGGATGTTCAAATATGTGGTTGTTGTAACGAAGTGAGGAGAACAGTTGTGTATATGGTAGTGAGTTGATGTTTTATGATTGAGGAGATGGATTATAACTGTGTAATGCAGTGTGATGTCTGGACAGTGGGTATGATGTGGTTGAGCAGTTTTGTGGTTATAGTGGTGAGGTGTAGGTGTTTATGTATGGGGTGATGGCTGTTTTAGTGATATGTGGGGAGGTTGTGGTGGTAGTTTTGGTCTAAATGGTGATGAAGGAGAATGTGCATAGTTTTGTTGAGTTCAGTGACGGTTGATGGCAATGGGATATTGAGGTACAATTGTTGAAGAATATGTGCACACTGATGTCTAGGTTAGGATGTTTCAGGTGGTTGGTTGAAATGCAGTAAAGGGTGGAACATCAATGTGTGAGAGTGCACTGTGTTATAAACTGGTATGTAGATAAACTGTTATAGAGTGGCAGGGGTGATGTTGTTATAGGAGGAGCAGTTGGCAAGCAGGATGATGGTCTCGACTGTGAAGTAGCAAAATGTATGGCAGTAGTATATTTAGCAGAGGCAGTTGCAGTTGTGAAGACAAGGTGGTATTGTTGTGCACTGTGGACAGTATTAAGTGTGAAAGTATTGTTGGTGACTGTATATGTTGAAGTTGATCAGAGAAATGAAGTTGGAAGAAATGCAATGAAAAAGGAAATGTAATGAAAATCAAATGAAAACGAAATGTAATTGCAAATGTGAATTGAAAATGAAATGGAATAAACTTTTTTCCTTTTTCAAATGAAGTTGTTTATATATTTTTTAAATAGAAATGCAAATGCAAATGAAACTAGAAAACAAGCACACAAACACAATGAATACAAAAATCACACATAAACACACAACACAAAATATATTTTTTAATGCAAAATATCACACAAAATAATCACATTATAAAATCAAAATAATAATAATTCAAATAATAGAAATAAAATCAAATTAATTCCCCGTCAACGGTGCTAAAAACTTGTTGAATCGATGGTTTTCTACCGGATTAGAGAATCACCGAACAATTCTAATTAAAAATAACCGCAAGCACACGGTATAAAAATTTAGTACGTGGTGAGTACGGATTGATCTGCAGGGAATTGAAGGTGATTTTAAAATTTCTACTCAATCAAATTAAACTAAAAATTTGAGATGTCTTAACTACAAATTTCTAAAAACTTACAAAAACTAAAAGTGGATAAAAATATGAGAGTAGAAGGCAATTTAGATGTAATTTCCTTCTCATGATCACATAAATCAACATAATGAAATTATGATCTCTGTTTTATGGCCATTAATGAACTTAGTTGATGTGTTTATCATAAGTATGACCTATTTGTGCGGCCTATTTGTGCTATTAATTAGCCCAACATAAACCATCAAACTATAACACACCCTCCAAACCACTTGTTAACTCTCATGAAAATGTTAATGAACTTGAAAATAAAATCTATTCTAAGCATGATCTATTTATTATTGATTAGTAATATAGACCATCAAATTTTGATTCTACATTTTACTTCATTACCATAATCATATGTAGATGAACATGTAATTTGTGTTTGTGTTTGTTTAAGCATAGCATATTTAGTGTCAACAACATAGGCTATCAAATTCAAAGCTAAACAACAAAATTTAACCACTTCAAACATTTCTATTAAGCACAAAAGGAGATCAAAAATTAGCAAAATATTGAATCTACTTGATTAAGAGAGCTTCATTACCCCTAAATTGAAGGGGTTTAGCTTCTCATATTTGTTATCATTTCAACAAATGTAGAGTTCAACATAAAACAAAAACAAAAGGAAAATGCAAGCTAATTAAAATTGAAAGAGAATTAAACTACTTGCATAAATTAAATCTAAGCTACTAACATAAAAAAAAGATCAGGAATTAAAATAGCATGAATTAAATTGCATTAAGAAATTTACATAAGAGGAAAATGGCTAAGAAGCCATGAAAGTGAAAAAGAGAGTTTATATTTACAATTTGTGCCTACAACTAAACTAACTAAAGAGGAGAATAAGAGCTCATTGCATGAAACATAAGGGGTATTTATACATGCCTAAAACCCTAATGTATATTTTTGGCGACTATCCAAAATACCCTTGAGAAAGTGTGGCCGTCAAGTTATCATTAACATGAATTAATCCTCCATTAAGTGTGCATGTAACTTTAATGACCACTAACATATGCATTAACTCCTAATTGTACATCATGGTAAGTGGGTAGGTGTGATCCTCCATGATTTCATGAATTGATTTATTTTCATCTTCGTTTGCCTTATAACTCTTGTGCATGCATATTTCCATGAATCCCTCTTCCATTTGAATCCAAATTCCTACAAAATAACATTAAAATATCCAAGTAAATTTTTTAAAATTAAATCATACACGAAAATGACCATTTTGCCCCCATTTGAAGAAGAATAAATGATAATTTGATGATAATTTAAAATTTGATTTAAACATGTAAAAATACCCTATTTGTGTAACATCTTGAAATTTTCAACCATTCGCATCCATACATGTCAGATTTGAATTGATCAAAATATCAGATTGTTAATTTAAATTTGGCAAAACTCAACATATACAGTAAATAAATAATCACAGAATCACAGATACAGAGTAATATAACAATAATGCAGCGGAAACAAAAGAATAGTAGTTCATGAAGCTAATATATATATATATATAATAGAGTTAAATAAGATACAACAGTGGCCTCGAATACATAGATGTCTCAATACAATAGTCAAATAAAAAATCTGAATATATCACTGGAATCAACTGAATAATTGAAAGCAGAATCGATATAGCTGGATCTCCAAGCGAAGCTCCAACTCCAAAGGTTAGTCTCGAACACTGAGCCACTCAGTCTGATCCGAGCGTAAAGCAAAACACAAAACACTCGAGTCAGGATTAACATTCTTATATCAATAAATCCAACTCAAGTGTAATATCAACTGAAATACAGTAACTTAAAGGATGTTTGGGATAACCATCCTCTAAGGATCCGTTAAACTATCTACTATGTAGTAATATACGCTATTATAATAATGTCTACAGTAAAGTATACTATTAAAAAATAGCGCTAAGGCTTTACATTTTCCACCTTAACACATTTTTAGGTGTGCCAATAGTCTATACAGTACCGTAATACCTCGTAAACTGGGGCTACCAGAGGATACTCCATAGGTACGACGCAAATCAAACTCATAGTAAGGCACGCTATGATAGGTGACACGGCACAACTAGGCAATGCCAGGGTAGATATACCAATTACACTTTAGGGCCGGTGGTAACGCAGAGCCGCAGCAATCGCCCACCTCGAGCCATACTCCCGAATCAAGGGTGCGCACCAAATCAATCGCAAAGTAATAGAATGGCATACGATGGAATGTGTCCGATCAGAGGTGCTACCTCATTAGCCCGTCAATTGCTCCTGTTTTAGCCACCTTATGCTAACTCACGGGAGTTAGGTCCACGTATATACCTCATATAGAATCGTCGCCACCATCCTACTTCATTCTGGAATCTCCACCGCGTACACAGTTGTTAAAGTGGTTTTTCGGTATCGACAAAGAGTATGCCCATATCCAATCCCGGTCTCTTTAACAACCAATCGTTATTATAACACCGCGTTCATTTCAAAATAGTTTATACTTCAAAACCAAAATATCATTTCCATTTCAAAAACATATCAACACGATATCATTTCCATTTCAAGAATATTCACTTCCAAAATCATAGTACTTTCAAAGATATAATACTTTCGAAACCAAAACAATTTGAAATAATAATACTTTGGAAATCATAATACTTTGTAACTCATAACTTTGGAAATCATAACACTTTGAAATCATAACACTTTCCTTCAAACAATTTAGATATTAATAATAGTATATAAAATAAAATAGTTTACAAAATAAAATATTTATATAAAATAGTTATAAGTTAAAACAATTTATATTAAAATAATTAGTATAATTAAAATAGTTTATATTAAAAATAGTTATATTAAAAATAGTTTATATTAAAAATTGTTATATTAAAAATAGTTTATATTAAAAATAGTTTATATTAAAAATAGTTATATTAAAAATAGTTTATATTAAAAATAGTTTATATAATTATATAAAATAGTTTTAAATATAATTTAAAATACTTTATATAATAAAATAGTTTCCTTAAATTTCACAAATCGATTCAACTCAACTCGGATTTCAAAATTCAAATTTAATCAAATCTCAAATCATCAATTTCAATTCGATTCAGTTTCTAAATAAACTATTTCAAATTATCAATTTCAAATACATATTTGAACCATAAAATAAGCCATTTCAATTTCAATATATTTCAAAGCTTTAAATATTCAACATTTCAAAACTAAATTCGATAATTTCATATATATATATATATATCAAATTCACTTTACTATTATTTAGTTTTGAAATATTTACTTAATCATTTCAATAACATCTAAATACAACTTCAATTTACAAATTTAAATAAACAAAATATCCCATTTAAATTTATATAAATTTGAAATATTCATTTAAGTCACTTTGAATCAAATTCAAGTTATAAAATATATCTTTAAAATCTCAAATTTAATAAATTTCAAATCAAACTTATTTAAGTAAAATTCTTAAATAAATAACATTTCAAATTAATTTCAAATTTATCTTTCCAACCTGAATCAATATAAATTCTATATTTGAAAATATATATTTTAAATAAATACTTAAACATATTATATCAACTTTATTAACTCACCTTTAATAAATCTTTAAAATCAATATTTATTAAAACCATATATTTCTTTTCAAAACCATAGAAATCATTTTCAAAATATTATATATAGACCAACTGTGTCTGTATATAATTTTCTATCCTATGGTCAAGTGATATGGATATTTATCATTTCAATCCGAAATTTAAATATATACGCCTATATATCATTTCAACCCGCAATCCCAAATTAAATTCAATGAAAATCGCTTGGGTTTATCATTTCAACCCATAACAATTTTCTCCTATTCTATAGATCGTTCGGGTATGTATCATTTCAACCCATAGTGATTCTATACTAACAGGGAACTTGCAGAGTGATAACAGATATGATAATAATATAATAATCAGTAATAGGTATATATCATCAATATAAATAACAAATAATGGTGTTAGATGTCATAGGTGAATAGATACAGATAATAGCATATATAACAATGTAAATAACTAACAGCAGCATATTTCAATTGACGTTAAAATTGAAATCAAATTTAATAAATATAAGAACGTAAATCATGAGTGATTGCTCACCTTTCGAAGCTAGAGGATAGACGATGAAATTGAGTTACGAAATGCAAGCACGACTTCCAAAGCAAAGTGAGATGGGCACGAATGTGACGGATAAGGCTGATAAATAGGAATTGATGGAATAATTAAAATCAACTTGATAGAGACAGAAAAATATATCTATTATTATTATTATTATTATTTCCATGAAATCAATATTTAATTTAATCAAATATTAAAGTTATATATATAGTTTAAAATCATGGTTTTAATTAAACACATATATTAAAACCAACATATATACACATCATATATTTTAGAATAACTACTTATATATACTTTGAAACCAACAAAAAATATATTGCTAATATATAAGTTATATACCATATAACATATAGCTTGCACATACATCATAAAGAAGCCAGCAAAGTAATATATATATATATATACATATACGAACCAATAAATCAAATATACACATACAATATATGTATGTAGTCTTATGCAATATAATATAACTTATATATACCAAAATGGACAGATCAAATTTATATACTAACATACTTGCTGTAAAATTTTCTGAAGTCTGAAAAAAAAATATGAATACTTTTAAACACCTATATATATATAACTATACAATATATATATATATATTTGTAAATGGGTTAAGATTTTATTAAGGCATTTCAGCCCAAAATGTTAGCCCAATTGGACCAGTACAAAGAACAGACAAAGTAAATACATCTGAACCCTTTCCATAATAAGACAACCATTCTTCGTCCTCACTCAAGAAGCTTAAAGTCATGGCGGCCGAATTCGATAACTCCCTCCTAGGATTCCTACCACTGGAGAATTCCGATCCTCTTCTATAGTATGAGTTGCGTCTTGTACCAGCCTGGTAAGAGGATTATTCTTAATCCTTTTTAGAGTTAACTGCATGTCTCCAATCTCTAGCTTACTAACTTCAAAATGGTTTCTCTGTTTGTTTTGAAAAATTCTACGGTTCCTCTCCTTCTAATTATTCCATACAGCAACTGTGATGGTGATTTTGTGCAGTTTGGATTCAATGTCTTTGTCGTCACCTCTCTGAGTCAGGTACCTGATTTGTTCTTTAAAATTATTTGAGTGGGGGGTTAAATTTAAGTAATTGTTACACGAATTCCACACTAGGTTTGAGTAAAATCATTCAAAGAATAGATGTTTATGAGTTTCTATGTTCTGATTGCATAAGATGCAGACGGTATCATTTATCAAGCCCCATTTCGATAGCCTATCTCTGGTAGGTAATCTCTGCAGTATCGCTTTATAAGCAGTGAATGCCATTTTCGGGTTATTAACATGATCCCATATGATTTTACTCCATGCTGCTTTACTATCTTTTAGTCTGATCTCATTCCAAGTAGCCTTAGTGGTGAAGTCATTTCCAGTAGGCTTCCAGACCCATATATTTGTCTCTCTACCATTATAAATAGGCATATATTGGATTGCTTCTTTTTTGTCTTGTTTTATTGGCAGAGAAGAACAATTCCACCTATTGTTAGTGATCACATCTTGTACTTTATTATTCGGGCATCCAAAGTCAGAAAAAGTATGAATTCCCAAAATGTCAATCAATATATATATATATATATATATCGAAACACCCAGAAAATATATTAACAAAATACATCATACAATAACCTATACTGGCATATATATTCTATCATAGACACACTATATATATACTGACGAATAAATGTATATATATCTTATATGAACCTTTGTCCAAATATAAACCGATCTCTATAGTTTATTTAAACTTTTATATATAGCAAATAGAACTTATATCATATACATCAACTGATAAAATAAAGATTTATACACAAACTTATAACAACTATTACATAAACTAGCAGCATAGCAGACCAACCCAAACTCTACATATAAACAATGCATATAATACCTACAAACCGGTTACTTACAAAATATACCAACTAACACAGTACAAACAACAACTTATACAACCTTATATATAACAAACATATACATTTTAAAACCTAGATTCATAAATATAGATTCATAACAAACATTATAACTTACATAGAAACAACAAAACCCATATATACAAACATCTATACCACTACAAACTATTCTTTTAGAAACCATATATATATATACTTAAATATAAACTCCTACAGAAGAATATAAATAAACTATTATATAAACTATATATTCAACTTAACAGACCAAATATAAACTTATATAAATATAAATATAACTTATAAAATCTTATATGTTTAAACAAACCGATATAGTATCTTTCAAAATTTCATATATATACGCATGCTTATATATATAAGTTGTTAACACTTTCCAAAAGTAAAAAATAAAGAAGATAAATGCAGCTAAACAAATAAGCCTGCAAACTTACAAAACCTTTATATATACATACTTTAGATATATTTTATAAATTAGGCTACTGGGCTAAACAAGATACAGGGAATAACTTACAAAATAAAGAACAGAAGCATTCGACCCGAAACAACCAGCGACTCACAATCACATGATATATATATAAATATATATGTAGAATAGGGAGAGCTGAATCCAGGGAAAACAGCGGGGAAGGGTAAAGGCACCACTAGGTTCACTTGTGGGGTGTGGTCGGAGGGCCTCGGCGGCGGGGAGAGAAGGTGATCGGCTGGTCAAGAGGAGGAAGCGGTCGGCTGTGAAGTGGGGCCGAGTGTGGTGGTTGATGCAACTAAAAAGGAGAAGAGTGGCCGATGACATTCGGCTTGAGACAACTTCGAGTTTGTATGGGCGGATCTTCGGGCATAGGCATAGGCAGCCTCGAGTTTGTCTGGGAAGAGACCAAAGTGAAAAGTTTTGACGAGAGAAAAAAATGATACATATTCCTCAAATAAAGTGTGAACGAAAGGAATAGGAAAACAAACAGACAAATGGCTATTGGTGTTTTGTATTCAACAGGTAGGCAACTTAAATGATCAAAGAGAAACCAAAAGGCACAAATTTCGAAGCCGATACAGAAATTGGTTTCGTGGATTCCGCTGTGTACCGGACTTCAAAACACAGAATTGAATATATCGCAGAGATCAGCACGACGAGATGATCAAAACGATATACAGATATCAATGGTACGATCAAGCTACCAAAAGTCGATCTCGGTACCGAAATACTGCTAAAATGTCAGAAATAAGATAAACGGAGCAATAAAAGTCCAAATTTGAAGAAACGAATTATGACGCCTCACTCAGAAAATGATTTACAAATTTATTGTATAAAAATATTCAGGTTTGGAAACATTTTACTACCATCGATTTTTAACTGATTGGAATTAAAATAGAATTATACATAAAAGTAAACTTATATATTATCAGATGAAAATTTACCATTTGCTATGTTTAATTAGACGTATTCCAAATATCAAATTTGTATTTCCAAATTTTATCGTTTAAAATTTCACAAAAATTCAATTAATTAAATTAATAAACCACTAAAATTTATGGGTCGTTACAATTTGCCCATTTATTTAATTAAATCAAATTAAATATGGAAGTAAAAATATACACATTTACGTGCACATCAACGAAGCATCCAATGGTATTCTGGTTTCTCCTAAAACAACAACTAGAGTAAACAAATATACCTGGCGAGTCTTCCAAATTGGAAAATTCTCAATCGCCCAACTTTAGTCATAACAAAAAATATTCGAAAAATCACTTTACAAAAAGTCTTCTCAAATATTCTGAAATAATAATATTTCACCAAAGTTTGAAAATAATAATAATATTATTTCTTTCAAAAATTCTTTCGAAATCACTTCTTTCAAAAGCACCGGGATTTAAGTCCTAATAAACTATAAATTTATAAACCATAGTCTATAAAATCATACTAGCAATCAATCAAATTCCATAAGGGAATAAACTAACACTCAACATTATTTAAAATGTTAAATGCCTAACAAACAAGATTTAGAACTTTGCTTAGCTTCACAACTTTCTCGATCGTCCAAGGATATAGATAATTTCCTAAGTGTGCCATTACATTCATTGGCATTTGGTTATTTCTTAGAAGATTATCTAAGCTACCTTAAACAAAATTAAAGTCACTCCCTAACTTTCCTAAGCCACACAACAAAGCATACAAATATATTTAAGTCGTATGATGCACATAAATCATTCGTACACGATATTTGATCCGATCACTTGCTCAGATACATAGACTTTACTATCGAACTAGTATCACTCACTCGACCTCCCTAATGTGGATTCCGATCAGGTTCCTCAATTAGAAACATTCATTCTCCTTACATAGCTATATACTATGATAGAAAACCTCAGTATCATATCAAGAATCCGAATCAAGTATTCGCTGACAAGAGTAAAGTGAGGGTGTGAATCACCCCAAAGTTATGTACTCGAACCCTAGATCAAAACTCATGTAAATAGAATGATCTATGTATTACTTACGTACTAAATCAGATTGGTTTCTTAACTACACCAACCTTTTTTTTCTAAATCACTTTCATTTTCATTTATAGTGTTTCATCCAATGCTAGAATTGGTTATAAATTATTCACAAATTTCCACTTAAGTTTATAAACGTTTTATAAAGACACATCTTTATAAAACCTTAAATTAAAAAATTACTCCACTTTTACTTACTTGTATTATACTCTTCTACATCCTAAGAGGATATATAAAATGTCAATTATAATTAATTAATTAATTTTAAAATTCAAATGGAGGTCCAAACATAATATGGATCTTAAAACTAAGTCACCTTTCGACCACTTTATCTTAGAGTGTTCTAAGGAAAGATGTTTACTTAGTCGGCCCAATAACATCAATTATTTTACTCAAGTTAGATGATTAACAAAAACTATGGTTTAAATGAAACAATGCTTATTAAACCTTCCTATTCAATTTAACCCATATAAAACTTGAGTTAAATTACCACTTCTCTATCCAAGGGTTTAAAATTTTCATTTGTCGAATTATTCTTTTCTCAAAATAACCTTTTTATTTTAAATCAATTTCCTTTAAGAAAACTTAAAAATTAGATACCCAATTTTCATTTCAAAACCCTTTTCAAATCGTACTGCATATATTTTCATATATATATAATATTCTTAATAATTTATTCACTAACACTCGCTTTGGATTCGTTTGGATTTGAACTCATTTCGATCACACAATGATAAAGAGAATAATTTACGAAGTACACTACGATGTTTGCCTAAGCAAACATTCGATCATCACTTAGAAGATTTTCCAGATTACTACAAAGCTAATTGAGATGTTTCCCCGAGCTATCCAAAGAAAATGCATCCCACTTAAAATTTCTTTTCCAAAATATTTGCACTTAGAAATATTTCCAAGTAATACTACCATCATTTTTTCTCAAAATCTTTTTGAAATCAATTCGAACATTTCCAGGATTTAAATTCAAAAATTAATTTTTAAATCACATTTTGTAAACCAAATTTATATAAATTTCCTTTATATAAAATCATCTCACCTTATAATAATTCTCTTTTATTATAATAAAATTTTCTCAAATATTTATTCTCTAAATGTCGTATCTTCCTATTTAGATTAGATTAACCAATTTTATTAAAAGATAACATTTTACTTAACATTTTCTTCGGACGCCTTATAGTCGAATTGTAAAACTCAATTTACATGGGGTTTATTTTAATGTACTCACAATTATCAATAAATAATAGTCAATGCACCTAAATTATCCGAGCATGAAAAATCAAAAAATAATGATAATAAATAACTATTATCATTTTCAAACAGACAAACACAACATTAATAAGTATATATATTTGAAAATTATTCCTTTTATAAAAAATATATAACCTTAGGTAAAATATTTCAGTTACCAAATTTTCAAAAATTCATATCATGTCCATTTGCCTTGTTCAAGTGTGTAGAATGTCGACACCATGGCATCCCTCTCGATCGAAATCCATAAACCACTCAATAGACCAATTAACAAAATATGTTTTTATAACAATAACAAATATGCTATCCTGTATATAATACTCTCAACTCATTCTAGGGTGTCACTTACCCTATCTTTAATGAGTTTACCCCCATCAAAACCAAGGTTTTCGCTTAACCTTCAGCTCTGATACCAGCTATAGCGATCCACCTTTTAACCCATCGAAAGTCGGTGCTCAATATGTCCATGGTATTCAAATACCGAACATCTAATCGGTAAGGCAGATTGTTAGGGTAAATGAAAAAGAACGGCAGAAACAGAATCTAATAGCAAAACGATCACATATAAAATAAAAAAGATATTAAAAGTTGTCACTTTAAAATACATAGTGTATCAGAGTTAAAAAAACAAACCTCATTAGCCTGGACAGTTATAACTTCCTGACTTTACAATTGCTGATGGGTATATATATCATAGTACAGTGGAAATAAAATACTACGACAGGTGATCATCCATCTTTATTCTATGAGCCCCGTGTTCCACCAACGATAACCTGGAAAAATACTCAGTCTGATCCAAGCATTATAATAAAATAACACCCATATCAGTCTGAAAATACCAACGTGAGATATGATGAACATATAATAATTCTATGAAACCAAGCCGCTAAACTCGGAACAGGTTTTACCTTACAAGAACAACTTCCACACATGAATGAATGGAAGCAAATTTAAACCAAACCAAACTTGAAAGTATGGGTATAAACAATGTCAAAATCCAAACTCAAGGAATCGTCACAAATAATTAAACATCGAGAAGAGCTCCAATCACTTCTCGATGCAATTAAGAAAACAACTCAAAGATTTGACTCAACAATAAGGAAATAAATTTTCCAACAAGGACAAGGAGGGTGCACCCCCTTCACCAAAAGTATACCTCTAAAAATATACTATAGAGAGTCATATACTCTGGAACTCTTCGGGAACTCCAAGTTGGACCGTGTCAAACTTACTGAGAATCCAAGTATTTCGAATCTCTATGCGCATACCACTGAAACTAATCTAGAGTAAATGTGAAATATACCCTAATGGGAGCAACCCCATATAGCCTTGTCCTCACTCGCACTTTGGTTTTAGTCATTTCCAGCAAAGGATATCAACGCTCAAATGAGCAAAAAATCGTCTTAAATTGACGATACAAAAAGAAGAAAGCCGAGTAATAGTCAATAAACCAACTACCGGGAATAGTCAAAAGATCGTATATGGAAATTAAATCTCCTCACTACTACTCGTCAATTTCAAACTTGCACTATCCCTCGGTTGAAAATGAAGCCAGAAAAGTTAAGGCAGTGTTACCTTTAGGTGTTGCCTTGACAACAATTTTAACCTCAAGATAGAAACGAGTTTCCATACCTCAACGTTTAGTGCTAAGAGTATGACTAAATCCTTTTCATATAAGCAATACCGTTTACGGAAATTAAATTTTTATCCTTTCCGTAACTAAATCAAACTTTTAAACTTTTATAACGCAAACTTTTGCTTGGTTTTCACATCATAAATATTTGTAAAACACTTTAGAAATGCTCTTGAAAGTATTCTTTTTAAAGAGAAAATTATATCTATAAGTGTATTAAAAAGAAGGTTAAAAAACAAACGTATTTAAAACATTGTTTACTATAAACCTAAAACTATTTACACTTAGCTTTATTTTTGGAAAACAATTCCTTTCAAAAGATTTTTCTCATTTATAAATTTCAAATGACATTTATTATCCTAGAAGATAATAAATCAATTAAAATGCTTTTATAAATTAAAACAATGTAAATCATCCGAAAAGATAATTGATATAAGTCTTTTATAACTTTAAAACCACATTAATTATCCTAATAGATAATTAATCATTCTTATAACTCCTTTAATAAATTAATTAATTAACTTTAAACACCTTTGTTAAATTAGTTAATTAACTTTAATCACTATTGTTAAATCAATTAATTAATCTTTAAAACACTTTTACTAAATCTGATAATTAATTTTAAACATAACCAACTAATTAACTAATATCATTTATTAAAATGATTAACTAATCTTAAACATCATTAATAAATTTATTAATTAACTTTATTATAGTTAAATAATGATCAAGAATATATTTAAACCTCCAATTATTTTCAAATGCTTATATAATCCTTACAAACCCATTTGAAAAAAATTTACAAAATATTTAAGGTAAATAACCTTTATAAATTTAAACAACATTAATTATCCCGAAAGATAATTAAATCCAATTTATAAAAAACGGCTTCAATTATCTCAAAAGATAATTAATCAAATTTTGTAATCTCTTTATAAATTTAAAACAATGTCAATTATCCCAAAAGTTAATTAATTCAATTTATAACTCCTTTTATAAATTTTAATCAACAGTTATCATTTATTTTCAAAGTTCTCAAACTACTTGAAATTATAGTTTAAACAACTTTCAAAGTGCAAAAACATGACCAAACATTTATTTTATAAAAATACAAGCTTAAAGTTCAACACACAGCAAGGGTTTTAAGGAGATGATATCTCATAAGTGATGGTACAACGATAATCACAGTATGACACTTAAACAATCCAATAGTAGGTCGCAATTATTACAATCAAATACCAATATAAACAACATAAGAATATAAGTAAATAAATATTGGCGAGAATCCCATTAATGTCTCGCTAAAAAGTCCCTTATAAATCACACATATGAATGTGTATTTCGAAGTGTTTCGTAGTTACCTATTCGCTATGTACACTCTGACTTCCCTTTTGTTTTTGTACCCTTCAACACAGTGGTTATTTATGTCATCCGCCTTTTCAAGTTGGAATTTAAATCCAAACAAACAACCAAACAACAATATAAACTATTATCCAAGCATTTCAACAATAATTTATAGCAATACTGATATCATATAATTTATTTAGAGGTGAGTAAACTCATAGAAATTCCGATCGACGCTTTCGCGTTTCAGTTTGATGTTCAATTTTAGTTCAAAATTTCACTTGCTCCAAGTTCAAGGAAACTAGTTCCAACGCGTAGCTAACGTCCATACGAGTCCAATGCAACCGACCGCTTTTGAATTCGACCTAGTATGAAAAAGATATTGATTTTATATTTTCGATTCAAAATATCATTAATTAATCAAACAAACCACATCATTACCACTAATCCCTCTACTAATCCTTCTCCCCCAACCGTTAATTACCCCTCTTCCACCACACTCCATGATTCTAAAATCTGATTCCACCGTTGAACTTCCCTTCAAAATCTGCACGCAACCCACTTCACTTCGTCACGTCCGAACCTCCCCATCAAAACCCGACCGAACCACCTCTGCTGCTATAGGAAATGGTTGCAAATTTCCTTGATCGATTGGACCGCTCCATCTCCTCACCAATGACGCTAAACGACATCACAAGCTCAAATCACAACTCTGATTCACAAATTGATGGTTAAATCACACCAAAAAGCTATCCCTAGCTCTCAAACACTCATGCCTCAAAACTGTTGAGCATCCCAAAGTGTAGTCGCACTCAACAAAACTAACACCAAATCGAAGCTCTAGCTTAGACATAATCAAATGAGCTAACTTTGCAATTGGTAGTGGCCTAAATCTCAAGATTTTATTTTTGATTTGTTGAGGCCATCGTTTTTATTTACTAGAATGAAATAGATAAAAGGTGAACAAGAGGAAAAGATGAAAAATCAAAATGAGGTTATGTTTACTTTGATTTTATATACTAAATAAATTTACTTCACTTGAAAAGCAAGTTAAACAAAAAATTTCCAAGCCATCATCACATCACCATGTAGTCAAGTTGAATTTTTTTAATTTGATTTTAAAATTGTTTTTAAAAATAGAGTTTTGCGGTACTTCATTACCCAATATCCCATTCGCGTACGAACCGCGAATGACGGAAATAAAAATACGATCGTACACCAAAATTTGACATGATCACAAATTAATATTAAAGTACACAGATTACCTTATTCTATGAAATTTCACAAATATCATCGTTTGCCGTAAAATCGTCAAACGATAATTTAAATATTTTCCAAATTAAAAATTATGGAAAAATCACATAAATTCAATTAAAATACTACGATAAAAGTCAAATCATTTTATTAACAAAATTATTTTCTTGTCATTTAATCGTACCATTTGTTATTGTAAATAAATTTACAAAATGGTTCTCCATTATTATTTTTTAATTCAAAGGAGTTAAATAAGGCTATTATATCCGTTTAATTAATATTTAGTTCACTATTAAAATATTTAATTCACAATTCAAATATTTAAATAATGACTATATTTGAGTACAAGTTATTTATATTTTAAAATCCAAATATTTAAATATTTAAAATTAATTAAATATTCAAAATCAAAGCGATATAATTCCGGGATGTTACAATTTATTTTATTATAAATATACCCATACCCTCACTCTTCCTCTTTCCTCTTTCTTTTTTTTCCTTTTTCATTTTTACAGCAAACACAAATAAGAGTCACCTCTTTCCCTAATTCTTTTCGAGAGCTATAGGCGACGAAATCTAGCGATGTTGGATCCGTTAAGCTCATAGCAAGATAAGCTCCAAATCTATATGGTTGATGGTGGCTGCGGTAGTGTTTGGTCGTGATCGACGTGGTGAGGCCGAGCCAGGGTTTTGATTTTGCGTTGATTTAGGGCGAATTAGGCTAAGTGATTGTTGAATTTGGGCTTCTCGTATGAAGAGGAATCGACAGTGGTAATTTGGCATAGGGCAGTCGTGGATTGGGTGGTGTGACATTGCCATGTTATGTGGTAGTGCTGCAGGTCATGATTTGATGGGGATAATTGGAGGCGAGGTGGTTAGCTCAGGAGAGAGCTCATGCAAAGAGAAGATTGTTCGCGAAGTCCGTTTGTCAATTCATCGACCATGGCTCTGTATCAATGTGCATGCATGCATGATGGGAAGTGGGTCCTGTGTATGTATAGGTAATATAGATGTGGGGAAGAAGGATTAGAGAAGTGGATTAGGTAAACTAATTACTTAATTAGGAAATTTAATTGTATAATTAAATCAAAACATTATAAAATTCACATCTTCTACATATGAGGTCTAATCGAGATGCGATCTTTTACGTTGTGCTTGTAGGAGCATTATCTATGCAATGGAGTTCATTTCGTCAAGTTTGGAACAATTGGAATTTTTAGCTGGCGTTTGATTTTAGACTATTTGGGAATGCGTAAGCGTCATCTAAAATTTTGATGAGTTAACTCACCTTTAATTGAACACTATATGGTATATGTGTTGTTATAAATTACGATTTATATGCGTGAATTATATCTTCGTTTGGTTTGGTTGAATTCCCGCTTTGGAAAGTGGATGACATATGAAATGAAATACAGGAAATTTTGTAGAGGGATTCAGATTCCTCACCACTTTAATGTTAATTTCATTTATTTACTTATGTTATGATTTGTTGAATGTCAAAGTTTGGTAGTTTGACTTATTTGATGTGACTTTGATATGTTGAAAGGTTAAATTCTTTTAGTTATATATCAATGGAAGCACTTGTTAAGTGCTATGGTAGCTTTAGGCCTCATTATAGTATTTTGAGAAAGCTTTTATTTGCTATTTGATTTGAAAAATGGTTTTGATTTGAAGAATGATTTTAAATGTGATTTTTAGATTTTCTATGGTATTTTATTTAGAAATAGTTTTTGAACATCTCTAGTTTACTCCAACCTTTTTGAAAATGTTTTAAAAGTATTTCGGGAAGTATTTATTATACAAAAAAGTTAATATAATAACAAGTGCGTATCATAAGGAAAATGAGTTTATCTTTTGTAATAAAGTGATTCTATTTTTGAAGAAGACATAAATATTTTAGAATAATTATTTGTGGAATGTTGCATGTAAAATGTTGTATAGAGGATAGATTTATAAATTTTATTTTAAAAATAAAAGCATATATTTATAAATGATATTTTATAAAGGGAAATTTATATCAATTTTATTAATTGGAATAATGAATCAAATTTGTGTATTTATAGTGATATATGGAATGATCGTTTTATGGAAAGTATTAAGTCCTATCTTAAAACCGAAGATTTGTGATAAGTATATGAGACTTAAAATTTGGAGATTTATAAAAAGAGTTTTATAAATAAATTTGGAGATTTATAAAAGATTTTTTATAAATATAAAGGAGATTTATAAAAGAAGTTTATAAGTAGAAACGGGATTTATAAAAGAAGTTCTATAAATATAAATAAGATTTATAAAGGGAGTTTTATAAATTGAAAGGAGATTTATGAAAGAAGTTTTATTAGTATAAGGGAGATTTATAAATGAAGTTTGTAAATAGAAAGGAGATTTATAAGAGGAGTTTTATAAATATAAAGGATATCTATAAAAGGAGTTTTATAAATATAAAAGAGTTTTAAAAAGAAGGAGTTTTTATAAAAGGAATGAGATTTGATCTCCATAAAAAATCATTCTAACTTATGGTGGTATGGAAAGTATTCTTTTCATATTTAACACTAAATTCCAAGGTATGGAAACTTGTCTCTATCTATGAGAATTAAGAATGTATGTCGATGCAAAGATAGTTATCTAACTTGTCCGACTTCATTGTTAATTGAGGGATAGTACAAGTCTGAAATTAGGAAGTTACGAATAAGTGTATTTGGTCTAATTTTCCTACGATCTATTTACTTACACCAAAAGAGTTTCGGGTTTATTATTATTTATGTTTTAAATGACATTTGTTTTAACCCAATTAAGTATGGTTTTGAAAGTGAAATCTTTCTTAAGATTTTGTAAATGTACTCTTACTATAGAGATAAGTGGTTAGATTTTCTAAGTATTGAAAGTGTAGTGGTTTGTAAATATACTTATACCTATGAGATAAGCATATGCATATTTTTCCAAGCATTGAAAGAGTATAAATTAATAGTGAATGAGTAAAATAAATATGTATATCTTTGTAAAACTATTTTGATACAAGTATTTAAAGTGTTTTTAATTAATGAAAGAATTAATTAAGGAGGCCTAGCAGTTGCTTATGTGCTTAATTATAATTGGTTAAATCTCTTGTTGATTGTTTATTTATTTGATAGTAAAGTAACCGACTATCAAATCTTGGCCATTTTTTGAAACTATCGATTGTTGGTTCGGAGAGACTAGGATCGGATAAGCATGAGTTATCCGAAAACCATTTCGAACCACCGTTAGAGTTCGAACTGAAGACATCTTGAAGATGATGGAATCGAAGATGAAGTCTTTGAAGTGTAAAGGCTACATGCTACTAGTCCTGAGGGTGATTCCAAAAAGGATGTAATAGAATAGTGCCTTTGGTTTTCATATCCTGAACAACTTGTATGGATGAATGCTGGCATGCATTGTTTCTTGGAGGGCATGTTAGCATTCCAAGTGGGATTTTCTGAAAAGGTAAAACCCAGCCTCAAGCTTCACGTCCGGTAATGACTAAAATAGGGGATATGGAGCAGGGCTATGTGGGTTGCACCCATTAGTGTATGGTTATCACCTTTCTAGATTGATATTTATGTATTTGGTTTGTGCAAGTGAGCTCACAAGGAAAAGGTTGCAAAGCAACCAAAGCAATGAAATATTCGGTACTATCCAGGAAGGGATAGGTCGGTTCTTCATTGTCAAGGGTTCATATGAGGCCCTTGTTACATTTTTCTTAGGGTGTACTGTAGCAAGGGATACCCCAGTAGCCTTGTCATTGTACGGAATCCATTTTCCAAAGCATGCTTTTACGAACTTAGTTTTATAATAAATATGCTGTTGAATGTAATTAATGTAAACATTCCTATTATGATTCAACATTTATTTCAAACCCTAGACATTATTATAATAGCAAGATTTTCTATAAAATGATTTAGCTATCATAAGGTAAAAACTCATCCGTGTTTATGTGTGGCGTGATCTTACGATATACCTTTATTTTTGAAAGGGTTTTATAAATATAACAATCCATATGATTTGTTTTCTTACGTTGGTTTACCCGACTGATCCAGGCTTTTTTCTTATAATACTCGGATCGGCCCAAGCATATTTCCAAATTTAATTATGGATGCTTTGGAGCTTCAGGAGATAAGGTGGATGCCTCCAAGACATATTCATGAATCTTCGTTTCTCCTGCATTTCTTATTTTGTATTTATCAGCATTTGTGAGGACAGGCTGTTATAATTATTCAGGCTGATGATATGTTAGCTTACCCTGATTGATGTATGTATATTATAGTTTTTTTGTAAAGATTATGTTTGTATTATATATTACCCATCACGATGTGAGAGTCTGTTTTGTCTTTTCTCTTCTTTCACTCCAACAATCTATCTTTCCAGCACTCGGATGCTCGACACGTGAGTACCGTGGATTTAAGAGCATCAACATTTGAGGGTCGAAAAGGATGGTCATCACATTTTTTATCATAGCTTAGGTTGAGCGAACATGTAACGAAGCGAATTTTGCCCGCTCGAAAATCGACATCCATACTTTACATCATACTCGAATGCCGCAGATCCGATCGTTCAAATCCGAGTCGCTGGAGCTTATAACACAATTAAGTAAATAACACAGCGGAATAAATGAATAATACATTGATATACAATATCTGATACAACAGAGTGATACAATGAATATCAATATACATCAGAGATATGATACAATAAATAGCAGCGGAAAAGAAAACGATAACATCAGCAGCGGATAATCTCCATCTTCAAAACACCAATCTAGAAATAGCTCGAACTCCCAATAACGATGCACAAAGATAAGCAAGTGCAGTCCGATCCAAAGACTGAACTAGCTCCAAATAATCTACTAAATCTGAATATCTGAAAAACCCAACTCTAGACTGCTCGTGTAGAAAATTTTGAGCACCCAGAGTTTAGGAAAGAAACAATAAACTCCGGATCAGTCATGGGACTGGTGTGAGCAACAAAAATAGTTTGTCTTTAAAAACAAATAGCAGAGAATTTTAAAGTCAATTCGCAATGCTTTTGGAAAATGAGACTACGATAAGGCCTCCCGCACACACACACAATGCAAACGCAGAATCGGAGGAGATTTCTCCTTATGATAGTCAAAGATGCTTACTACGCAAAATATCGAAGCCCATTATTTCCTCGTTCATCAAAGACTGCTCGGTTTATGGTTTCCCTTCAACTAGTAATTTATCTTGAAATTCAAGCTTAAAAATCTTAAAACTTGTATTAAAATTCCTCATTTTGAATTTCGAATCTAGCTACGTAATCAAAATCCAATTTTAAAATCATCAAATTTTGGACATATATAAGATTTCACTGTAATTTTCCCAATTGTAAATTATTTACACTAAAGTTTTACTCGGAACTATTTTTAAACTTGGCTTTACATAGTTAGGATCACTTTTCATTTAGAGAAAGAGACCTGATATTATCTAACTAAGATAATATTGGATTTTCTAACAAGTTTTCTTTTCAAAAAAAACTGTACTTTTCAAAAACAGAGGCTACATATATTCAGGTGCGTGCATACATCATACTTTCAGCAGTTCAAATATAAATACACAACTATACTTCACCCTACAATATTTAACACAGCAATGACTTGCAACCCAAATTATATTTTAAAGTTTAAAGGTGAAGTTACTCTCAAACATCAATTTCAAACAGATTTAAGCATTTTAACAAGAATAGAAGATTACTCACATTTATATATAAACACACCAACATACTTTCTTTCAGAAGTTAACATGCAAAAATTTCAGATATTTAAAGTTTTAAAAGAAAATTGGAGTTACTCACTTTGATCTGGGAAGATGAATAGAGCATGTTGTTTTGATTTTGTCTGAGCTTTGATTTTTCCAGATTCAAAACTTGATTAGGTTGAAGTTTGAAACTTGAATATTTTCAACACTGAAATCTGGTTTACACTGAGTTGAGTCTTATTTGCATTGAGTTACAGCTTGTTTGTTTGTTTTACATTAAAACTGAATCTTGAACCTTTGTACTGCTGAATTGTTTGTTTTAGTTTGAGTTTTGTTTACTTCAGTTTTACTTTAAATGATGGACGAAACTGAAAGGAAGGTGATAATATAGGAGAGTTTATAGGGTAATTGTAACGTATCGGGTTTTGCCCGCTCCAAAATCGACATCCGTACTTCACATTGTACTAGAATGCCGCAGAATCAACCGTTCAAATCCGATTCGCCGGAGCTTATAACACCATTAAGTATAACAACACAGCGGAAGAAAAGAATAATACATTGATATACAATATCTGATACAACAGAGTGATACAATGAATATCAATATACATCAGAGATATGATACAACAAATAGCAGCGGAAAAGAAAAGATAACAACAGCAGCGGAACAATATCAATAGGAATGATAACTCCAAAATGATCTTCAGACAAGAATGAATCCACAACTCCAAGATAAGCAACTCCGATGAATGAACTAGCTCCAGATAATCTACTAAACCTGAATATCTGAAAAGAAACCCAACTCTAGACTGCTCGTGTGGAAAATTATGAGCACCCAGAGTTTAGGAAAGGAACAATAAACTCCGAGTCAGTCGTGGGACTGGTGTGAGCAACAAAAACAATTTAACTTTAAACAACAGCAAAAGAATTTTAAACATTGAAATCCGCAATGCTTTTTAGAAAATGAAACTACCATAAGACCTCCCGCCACACACACAATGCAAACGCAAAATTGGAGGAGATTTCTTCTTATGATAGTCAAAGATGCTTACTACGTAAAACCATCTTGATATTATTATTAGTGCATAGTGCAGAAAGCATTTCGAAAATATAATATTAATCTTAGCCAACATACGACCAGTATCGTATGCCTACTATAGCTACCATCTAAACAGTGGTGACCACCGTACGTAAATGGCAGGTTCTACAACTAAAACCGTACAAGTTCCGTATTGGGAAATGGATTTCCAACAAATGGTCAGGCTAAGGAACTTCCTTCCGCCGCATGGGAAAGCCTCTGGCGGGACGTCCCGAGAGACAAACTGCTCTCTGCAAACACAAGGCCGGGTTACCCCTGTAACAGGTAACTCACGAATATGCCACCCCCCGGTCCTTTGGGACCTTTATCCGAGGCGCCTCTAAACCAACATCACACATAATAAAGTGTATCCACATGAGTAAGTATCTGGGCTCCATACCATGATACCACCCCTTTCCAGAAGGAAATGACATACCCTAAAGGGCGCGACCCTCATAACCTTGCCGCAACATTCCTGTTTCGACCATTTCCGGGTTGTGAGGCCCTGACGAAGTCTCGTCCACAAAGCTACGCTTTTTCAAAAAGTCACGCTTTGGGTCAACAGATGATCAACCTATGATCACAAAGATAAATGATCAAACAAATGATCATATCACAAATGATCAAACACTGATCATCACACAGCAACACTCAGCATGCCACATTACAAAATTGGAAGTATATCGCTGATAACCTTCAACTACATAACCTCTGAGCTCGTACGTCTCAGAGAAGGGTGTTAAGCTAAGAGAATAAATTCTCCGCCACCAAACAGATATGTATTTGAAAGAAATCAGCTGTATATCTCAAAGTGTAATGTCAGACATACAATCCATACAAGTCTGTTCCGGGTTCGAACAGAACCGAAGGCACTTCTCACGAAGCCCTTGCAAATCCGGATAATTTCCAATCACGTCCGGACTTCCCGTCACTAAGGGTGATAAAACCTCTATACCGGGGATCAGCCGATGTAGAGTAACTCGACGGTAATCCTTCCGTTTTCAAAAATATCCGGTCTTCAACACCGGTCTTCAAATGCTATCCATATACGACGTATCACATATTCGGAATGGGTTATACGACCCAAAGGTCCTCTCCCGGCTAAACCGAATAGTGAGTGAAATATTTAAAAACATATGGATATGGGATTTCAATTAAGTCACAACTTATTACCCAAAATCTTTCTTTTCAAATGGTTTAACAAATTGCCATTTTCAAATCTTTAAACAAAAAGATTCATTTTAAACAACCTTCAACGGTTTAAACAATTTCCCCTTAATCTTTTAAACAAAAGATTCATTCACAGATTTTCCAAATTAATTTCCATTTCAATTTGATTAACTCGTTAAATCTTCAAATCAAAGATTTAACTTACAGTTTTCAAAACAATTCCATTTCAAATGGTTTAAACAAATCATTATTTTTAAATCTGTTAAAAATAAACAGATTCAATTCATAGCTTTCAAAAAGAATTCATTCTTAACTTGGAAAACCATTTTTTCCAATTCAAACTTGAAATTCCTTTAATTAAACTGGAATTTCATTTCTTATCTGAAAGCTTTTATTCTTTTAAAACAACAGTTTTTATTTTGGAAAATCTGATTCATTTACACAAGTTAAGGTTCTTGGGTTAAATTCAAATTCTCAAACCAATATCTTTAAAATGGTTTAAATTCATATAACTTGTACAACATCTTAAATCCCTAGTTTCAAATCATAGAATTCAATTCCCAACTTGAATTCAAATTTAAATCAAATTATTTAAATTTTCAAATCTTGATTAAGTTATTCAAAATAACTTTTATATTTGAAATTCCATTTCAAAAGCTTTTTACTTTAAACCCGAATTTCAAATTTCAAAATCATTTGAAATTAAAATTTCTATTTCAAATACATCAAATTTACATTATCTGTGACTTAACCGATTTCCACGTGAAATCCATATTTGTGTGTGTAAAGGTGTAGTCCAGGGGTTTCACACAATAGTGCAACACAATGAATCATCACATATCAGAATACAGAAATATAATTCGATAAGCGGTATAAGAACAACGCTTATCGTTCATTCACAGATCATAGATATATAAAGGTCACAGATAAGTAAACTACAGATCATAACATAAATCAGGATGTATCACAAAGCATCATATATCAGGGATATCAAACAATCAAGTCATCCAATAGAATCCAAATATTCATAAGTAAGGTCAATTTATTTATCTGATCAAATTAAATCAGATTAATTACTTATGAATAAATTACTAATCTTGGTTAATTAACATTAATTAATTACGAACCATTTCAATTAATTATTCAATTAACAAATCACTCTTTAATTATTCCATTTATTATCAACTTATAATAAGTTTTTAAGATAAATTATTTCCCTTAATTTCTTACATTAAGTAATTAACCTTCAATCAATTACATAAACTTATTATCTTTAATTAATCACATTTATTATTTTATCACATTAATTAATCCTTTAAATTGATTACATAAATTAATTTACCTTAATTATTTTCATTAAGTAATTACTTTTAAATAATTCCTTATCTTTATCAATTTATCAACATTTAATTATATTAAGGTAATCATACCTTAATTTCTTGATTAATTAAACTTGAATTGTACATTTACCTCTATATTAATTACTGTCATTAAGTAATTTACTTCAAGTAATGAATTTCCTTTTAACAAACAAATTTTATTAACCATTAAAACATCAACTATCTAACCTTTAATATTAAGTAAAAATGACTTTTCGAAATAAAGGTTTTATTTATTTTAAACCTTTTCAAAACTTGGTAAATTTAAAACAATTTATTTAGAAATCCTTTCTTAACTTGTTTTAAAGTTTAAATAACCTCGAATATTGAAGGAAAATTGATTTAAAACAAATTAAATTTTAAAACTTGATTTTTCTTAATGTTTGAAAACTGTCTTCCTGAAACACATTTATAAACCCGAGCAACAACACGTTCTACCCGAGCTTATCCCCAGGCAAAATCACGATCTCGTCTACTTCGAGCTCAGCACAACTTTACTCGAGCACGTCTTCGAGTTCCCCCCCCCTTCTTCTTCCACAACTCAAAACTCCCCAGATACATAATGACACGCGTGCACGTGTACGTTTGAACGATGACGTTCAGACCATCACCGCGACCACCTTCAGATCACCTACGACTTCGCCAATGATCCCTGTAACCCAGATCGACGAGATCATCAGGGAATCGAAAACGAGCTAAAAGAGTGCCTGGAACCCAACAATACTTCGACCAATACCCCTCCGCCGAAGACGAAACTACCACCGGAATCCTCGTCCTTCCGACCACAACTATGCCACGGCCCCAGCAACGTTTTCCCCCAGCGCGATCGGCTACAATCCACTATCGACGACGAGTTTTCCTCGCGAAAACTCGTTAACAAAACTGGGTCTAAACCCTATATCTCCCCTGCCTTGCCACCGTGGCCATTAGAAAAATTCTTACCCAATTTTCCTGGGTTCCCCTACTCCTGATCCTCCTCCAGCCTGAATCTGGACCTTCTTCTTGTCGTCGATCAACGGAAATGGACCAAATCGTCCCAAACGTTCAACTCGAGAGTACCCAATATTTGTTCAACTAAAAATCGTGATATACACCTTAAAATTCATAGTTTTCAACTACGAATTCAATCATGAAATCAAAACTTAAAATTGAGTTTATAAAATTTTGACCCAATTTAAATTTTCACTGTTCTTTCTTATTTCTGGAAGAATTATACAATATATTCATTTGGTATTATTTTTAAAAATAGGATCTGGTTTATATTAACATGTTTTATTCAAATCTTAGAGCCTAACAAGAACTAGAGAAAGAAAATTTGATTTTTTTTCTTTTTTAGACAGGTTTTGAAAGCTGTAACTACAACAGAGGCTATATATGCATATTCAACAGACATGCCTCATCAACCTGTACACATATGAGCACACATGTGTACATTCAAACAAGTTACCAAATTCACTCATTTCATTCATCATTGCTGAGCACAATTTTAAGATAGAAGGTTGGGTTTTAAGGAGAGTTGCTCACCTGGAAACAAGAATTGAACAGGGAAAGAACAGAGCATCCACTTTTCTTGAAACAAGCTGTGAAGGTTGCAAGCTGAAGCTTCTTTTCCTTGATTTCCCTTGTTTGCCTTGATTTAATTTGTTTTGGTTTGAGTTTTATTTACTTCAGATTCTAACTTAGTTTGATGGAAGAAACTGAGATGATGCTACTTTATTTTTCTCAGTTTAAAATGGAACGAGATTGAAATGAGAAGGATGTTGATATAAAGAAATGAAGTCACCAGGTTGATAAATTATCTTGTACAAGTGATATTATTTGGTTTGTACAAAGTAATAAAGTTTGTACAGAGTTATAAATTTCCTTTTGTACCAAGGTCAGTGATATTTTCTGGCTAGTGAGAACATTTTGTGTGCTAAGGTACCTTGCATTAAATAACTTTGTACAAATTCATTTTTCTTTCTTTCATTTCGGTCATGTACAACTGAAGATAGTTGTGTGGCTGAGAAGATGATATCTTTGCTTGCACTAGAGATATTAATTAGACCTGTACCAAGATACATTTTATAATTTTCCCTACTCTAGTTCGGCTGTACATGTTTGTGTTGAGATGATTGTGGCTTCCTATGCAAGCTAACTTATCAAAAAAGAAAAACTTTCTTTGTGTTGTCTGTCTGGTTTCATTTGTATGGGGGCTGAAGTGATAATACTTGTATTTATTACTTTGTCTTTTTTAGCATTTCAGTTTGCAGTGTACATGAGTCCTATTATATTTGTTTCTTGCTTATATTTTCAGCTGTACAATATGTTTGAGATAGTGTGATGTAGCTTCTTTGCTTTTCTTATTATATTTTTGTACATGAATACATATATCTATGCTATTTTGTTTATAAGCTATTCTCTTGTACATGTTTTGTTTCTTCTTTCATAAGCTATATCTCTTTGTATTTGACTAACTACTTTTATTTGCTTGTATATAGACCTTTATATTGTTTGGTTTCATTTGCAAGTCTCGGCTGAGATGATAATGATATGGCATTAGTTATCATTGTGTTGTTTAAGTGTACATAGATAGATATATATATATATATATATATATATTTACTCACACTTAAATCTACTTGAACGTATTTTTATTTTATTCCTATCTTCATTACTTTTATTTCAACTTAAATATTTATCTCTAGAAGTTTATAAGTTCATTTCATATCTGATATAACCATAGATTTAGTCGAAATACTCGTTTAACATCAACACTTACTTTGAATTCCTTTTAAAGTTTTATTACCCAACATTTTATTATTTATATTTTAAACCATTTATATTCAAGATTTCAAATTCAAATTCAATGTATATATATATACATTTACAAATTTACTCATATATTACATATACATTCATATGTACACATATATACACAATATACAATATTTTTAATTTAAATGATTTATACAGAATAATCCGGGAAAACTCGCAATCTATTTACCGTTTTATTTTACTATTTTAATTCAAAAATTCATTTAATTATTAATTTAAATTTATATAAAATTCGGGGTCGTTACAGACTTCCCCCCTTAAAAGAATTTCGTCCTCGAAATTGCCAAGGAGACAAAAAGATAGACGAAACAGGATTTATCAAATCAACTGAACATCTGTTCTGCATTTGGCTTACCAAATCAGAACATTAATAACAGATACAAGAACGAATTTGTTTAACACTTCACAAAATACTCGAGTTAACCAGATCTACGAAGTATGCAGTGGCATCGGTTAGTTCAAATGGATAACTAACCATTCGTAGAATATATTGGGGCCCAAGGAATAGACAGATATATGGATACAAATTTCAAAAATTTCAGTTTAGAACTAAAGTATACTTATCAAGCATAGCAACCAATGCAACCAATTCATTCATACAAACAATTTTGGCTCAGTTGGAGTTTATGTCCCATTTTAATATATCGAATCTTTTCCTGGATCTACCAAAAATCATCGAAGAATTGAGAAAAATGACCAACAAAAGAGATCGATAGAGAAAAGATTGCTTCCTGGTTGTTACAGAGTATTGACCATTTCATAGTGGTATCCCCCTGTCCCCTATCTCATCCTCTTCTTGCACTCATACTCACTATCAGTGGATAGTAAGAGAATTTACTGAGACGTTCAGACGGATATCTTAGGAATATACTCATTCTAGAGTTTACTTCACTCTATCTCTAATGAGCTACTTAACGTGTTATACTCCTGAGCTAAAGTTCAACCTTAGCTCTGATACCACATGTAACGTATCGGGTTTTGCCCGCTCGAAAATCGACATCCGTACTTCACATTGTACTAGAATGCCGCAGAATCGACCGTTCAAATCCGATTCGCCGGAGCTTATAACACCATTAAGTATAACAACACAGCGGAAGAAAAGAATAATACATTGATATACAATATCTGATACAACAGAGTGATACAATGAATATCAATATACATCAGAGATATGATACAACAAATAGCAGCGGAAAAGAAAAGATAACAACAGCAGCGGAACAATATCAATAGGAATGATAACTCCAAAATGATCTTCAGACAAGAATGAATCCACAACTCCAAGATAAGCAACTCCGATGAATGAACTAGCTTCAGATAATCTACTAAACCTGAATATCTGAAAAGAAACCCAACTCTAGACTGCTCGTGTGGAAAATTATGAGCACCCAGAGTTTAGGAAAGGAACAATAAACTCCGAGTCAGTCGTGGGACTGGTGTGAGCAACAAAAACAATTTAACTTTAAACAACAGCAAAAGAATTTTAAACATTGAAATCCGCAATGCATTTTAGAAAATGAAACTACCATAAGACCTCCCGCCACACACACAATGCAAACGCAGAATTGGAGGAGATTTCTTCTTATGATAGTCAAAGATGCTTACTACGTAAAACCATCTTGATATTATTATTAGTGCATAGTGCAGAAAGCATTTCGAAAATATAATATTAATCTTAGCCAACATACGACCAGTATCGTATGCCTACTATAGCTACCATCTAAACAGTGGTGACCACCGTACGTAAATGGCAGGTTCTACAACTAAAACCGTACAAGTTCCGTATTGGGAAATGGATTTCCAACAAATGGTCAGGCTAAGGAACTTCCTTCCGCCGCATGGGAACGCCTCTGGCGGGACGTCCCGAGAGACAAACTGCTCTCTGCAAACACAAGGCCGGGTTACCCCTGTAACAGGTAACTCACGAATATGCCACCCCCCGGTCCTTTGGGACCTTTATCCGAGGCGCCTCTAAACCAACATCACACATAATAAAGTGTATCCACATGAGTAAGTATCTGGGCTCCATACCATGATACCACCCCTTTCCAGAAGGAAATGACATACCCTAAAGGGCGCGACCCTCATAACCTTGCCGCAACATTCCTGTTTCGACCATTTCCGGGTTGTGAGGCCCTGACGAAGTCTCATCCACAAAGCTACACTTTTTCAAAAAGTCACGCTTTGGGTCAACAGATGATCAACCTATGATCACAAAGATAAATGATCAAACAAATGATCATATCACAAATGATCAAACACTGATCATCACACAGCAACACTCAGCATGCCACATTACCAAATTGGGAGTATATCGCTGATAACCTTCAACTACATAACCTCTGAGCTCGTACGTCTCAGAGAAGGGTGTTAAGCTAAGAGAATAAATTCTCCGCCACCAAACAGATATGTATTTGAAAGAAATCAGCTGTATATCTCAAAGTGTAATGTCAGACATACAATCCATACAAGTCTGTTCCGGGTTCGAACAGAACCGAAGGCACTTCTCACGAAGCCCTTGCAAATCCGGATAATTTCCAATCACGTCCGGACTTCCCGTCACTAAGGGTGATAAAACCTCTATACCGGGGATCAGCCGATGTAGAGTAACTCGACGGTAATCCTTCCGTTTTCAAAAATATCCGGTCTTCAACACCGGTCTTCAAATGCTATCCATATACGACGTATCACATATTCAGAATGGGTTATACGACCCAAAGGTCCTCTCCCGGCTAAACCGAATAGTGAGCGAAATATTTAAAAACATATGGATATGGGATTTCAATTAAGTCACAACTTATTACCCAAAATCTTTCTTTTCAAATGGTTTAACAAATTGCCATTTTCAAATCTTTAAACAAAAAGATTCATTTTAAACAACCTTCAACGGTTTAAACAATTTCCCCTTAATCTTTTAAACAAAAGATTCATTCACAGATTTTCCAAATTAATTTCCATTTCAATTTGATTAACTCGTTAAATCTTCAAATCAAAGATTTAACTTACAGTTTTCAAAACAATTCCATTTCAAATGGTTTAAACAAATCATTATTTTTAAATCTGTTAAAAATAAACAGATTCAATTCATAGCTTTCAAAAAGAATTCATTCTTAACTTGGAAAACCATTTTTTCCAATTCAAACTTGAAATTCCTTTAATTAAACTGGAATTTCATTTCTTATCTGAAAGCTTTTATTCTTTTAAAACAACAGTTTTTATTTTGGAAAATCTGATTCATTTACACAAGTTAAGGTTCTTGGGTTAAATTCAAATTCTCAAACCAATATCTTTAAAATGGTTTAAATTCATATAACTTGTACAACATCTTAAATCCCTAGTTTCAAATCATAGAATTCAATTCCCAACTTGAATTCAAATTTAAATCAAATTATTTAAATTTTCAAAACTTGATTAAGTTATTCAAAATAACTTTTATATTTGAAATTCCATTTCAAAAGCTTTTTACTTTAAACCCGAATTTCAAATTTCAAAATCATTTGAAATTAAAATTTCTATTTCAAATACATCAAATTTACATTATCTGTGACTTAACCGATTTCCACGTGAAATCCATATTTGTGTGTGTAAAGGTGTAGTCCAGGGGTTTCACACAATAGTGCAACACAATGAATCATCACATATCAGAATACAGAAATATAATTCGATAAGCGGTATAAGAACAACGCTTATCGTTCATTCACAGATCATAGATATATAAAGGTCATAGATAAGTAAACTACAGATCATAACATAAATCAGGATGTATCACAAAGCATCATATATCAGGGATATCAAACAATCAAGTCATCCAATAGAATCCAAATATTCATAAGTAAGGTCAATTTATTTATCTGATCAAATTAAATCAGATTAATTACTTATGAATAAATTACTAATCTTGGTTAATTAACATTAATTAATTACGAACCATTTCAATTAATTATTCAATTAACAAATCACTCTTTAATTATTCCATTTATTATCAACTTATAATAAGTTTTTAAGATAAATTATTTCCCTTAATTTCTTACATTAAGTAATTAACCTTCAATCAATTACATAAACTTATTATCTTTAAATTAATCACATTTATTATTTTATCACATTAATTAATCCTTTAAATTGATTACATAAATTAATTTACCTTAATTATTTTCATTAAGTAATTACTTTTAAATAATTCCTTATCTTTATCATTTTATCAACATTTAATTATATTAAGGTAATCATACCTTAATTTCTTGATTAATTAAACTTGAATTGTACATTTACCTCTATATTAATTACTGTCATTAAGTAATTTACTTCAAGTAATGAATTTCCTTTTAACAAACAAATTTTATTAACCATTAAAACATCAACTATCTAACCTTTAATATTAAGTAAAAATGACTTTTCGAAATAAAGGTTTTATTTATTTTAAACCTTTTCAAAACTTGGTAAATTTAAAACAATTTATTTAGAAATCCTTTCTTAACTTGTTTTAAAGTTTAAATAACCTCGAATATTGAAGGAAAATTGATTTAAAACAAATTAAATTTTAAAACTTGATTTTTCTTAATGTTTGAAAACTGTCTTCCTGAAACACATTTATAAACCCGAGCAACAACACGTTCTACCCGAGCTTATCCCCAGGCAAAATCACGATCTCGTCTACTTCGAGCCCAGCACAACTTTACTCGAGCACGTCTTCGAGTCCCCCCCCCCTTCTTCTTCCACAACTCAAAACTCCCCAGATACATAATGACACGCGTGCACGTGTACGTTTGAACGATGACGTTCTGACCATCACTGCGACCACCTTCAGATCACCTACGACTTCGCCAATGATCCCTGTAACCCAGATCGACGAGATCATCAGGGAATCGAAAACGAGCTAAAAGAGTGCCTGGAACCCAACAATACTTCGACCAATACCCCTCCGCCCAAGACGAAACTACCACCGGAATCCTCGTCCTTCCGACCACAACTACGCCACGGCCCCAGCAATGTTTTCCCCCAGCGCGATCGGCTACAATCCACTATCGACGACGAGTTTTCCTCGCGAAAACTCGTTAACAAAACTGGGTCTAAACCCTATATCTCCCCTGCCTTGCCACCGTGGCCATTAGAAAAATTCTTACCCAATTTTCCTGGGTTCCCCTACTCCTGATCCTCCTCCAGCCTGAATCTGGACCTTCTTCTTGTCGTCGATCAACGGAAATGGACCAAATCGTCCCAAACGTTCAACTCGAGAGTACCCAATATTTGTTCAACTAAAAATCGTGATATACACCTTAAAATTCATAGTTTTCAACTACGAATTCAATCATGAAATCAAAACTTAAAATTGAGTTTATAAAATTTTGACCCAATTTAAATTTTCACTGTTCTTTCTTATTTTTGGAAGAATTATACAATATATTCATTTGGTATTATTTTTAAAAATAGGATCTGGTTTATATTAACATGTTTTATTCAAATCTTAGAGCCTAACAAGAACTAGAGAAAGAGAATTTGATTTTTTTTTTCTTTTTTAGACAGGTTTTGAAAGCTGTAACTACAACAGAGGCTATATATGCATATTCAACAGACATGCCTCATCAACCTGTACACATATGAGCACACATGTGTACATTCAAACAAGTTACCAAATTCACTCATTTCATTCATCATTGCTGAGCACAATTTTAAGATAGAAGGTTGGGTTTTAAGGAGAGTTGCTCACCTGGAAACAAGAATTGAACAGGGAAAGAACAGAGCTTCCACTTTGCTTGAAACAAGCTGTGAAGGTTGCAAGCTGAAGCTTCTTTTCCTTGATTTCCCTTGTTTGCCTTGATTTAATTTGTTTTGGTTTGAGTTTTATTTACTTCAGATTCTAACTTAGTTTGATGGAAGAAACTGAGATGATGCTACTTTATTTTTCTCAGTTTGAAATGGAACGAGATTGAAATGAGAAGGATGTTGATATAAAGAAATGAAGTCACCAGGTTGATAAATTATCTTGTACAAGTGATATTATTTGGTTTGTACAAAGTAATAAAGTTTGTACAGAGTTATAAATTTCCTTTTGTACCAAGGTCAGTGATATTTTCTGGCTGGTGAGAACATTTTGTGTGCTAAGGTACCTTGCATTAAATAACTTTGTACAAATTCATTTTTCTTTCTTTCATTTCGGTCATGTACAACTGAAGATAGTTGTGTGGCTGAGAAGATGATATCTTTGCTTGCACTAGAGATTTTAATTAGACCTGTACCAATATACATTTTATAATTTTCCCTACTCTAGTTCGGCTGTACATGTTTGTGTTGAGATGATTGTGGCTTCCTATGCAAGCTAACTTATCAAAAAAGAAAAACTTTCTTTGTGTTGTCTGTCTGGTTTCATTTGTATGGGGGCTGAAGTGATAATACTTGTATTTATTACTTTGTCTTTTTTAGCATTTCAGTTTGCAGTGTACATGAGTCCTATTATATTTGTTTCTTGCTTATATTTTCGGCTGTACAATATGTTTGAGATAGTGTGATGTAGCTTCTTTGCTTTTCTTATTATATTTTTGTACATGAATACACATATCTATGATGTTTTGTTTATAAGCTATTCTCTTGTACATGTTTTGTTTCTTCTTTCATAAGCTATATCTCTTTGTATTTGACTGTCTACTTTTATTTGCTTGTATATAGACCTTTATATTGTTTGGTTTCATTTGCAAGTCTCGGCTGAGATGATAATGATATGGCATTAGTTATCATTGTGTTGTTTATGTGTACATAGATAGATATATATATATATTTACTCACACTTAAATCTACTTGAACGTATTTTTATTTTATTCCTATCTTCATTACTTTTATTTCAACTTAAATATTTATCTCTAGAAGTTTATAAGTTCATTTCATATCTGATATAACCATAGATTTAGTCGAAATACTCGTTTAACATCAACACTTATTTTGAATTCCTTTTAAAGTTTTATTACCCAACATTTTATTATTTATATTTTAAACCATTTATATTCAAGATTTCAAATTCAAATTCAATGTATATATATATATACATTTACAAATTTACTCATATATTACATATACATTCATATGTACACATATATACACAATATACAATATTTTTAATTTAAATGATTTATACAGAATATATTTGAATCCGAGAAAACTCGCAATCTATTTACCGTTTTATTTTACTATTTTAATTCAAAAATTCATTTAATTATTAATTTAAATTTATATAAAATTCGGGGTCGTTACAGTAATGCAATTGGTATAATAGGCATGCTGATGATGCTTGCATTAAATGCCTTGGTACTTTGTTCCCATGCTTCTTATTTTTATGTCTACAGCCTATGCTTCTTCATACTTTATCTTTTTTTTGTTGGCTGAGAATTCGATTTTGTGCAAAGTAGTGATGGGGTATTAAATGCATGTGTACTTCTTTGTCTACACTCTTATGCCATGTATTATTATGTATGTATTTTATTTTTTATTTTCTTTGTCTTGCTTTTTATATATATATATTTATCAAAAATTTGAAATGAGAATTTCTATTTAAAATAAGAATTCATTTGTAAAGATATTTCATTATAAACATTGTTTTTTCTAAAAATAACTCATTATTAAATTAAAACAATTTATAAAAGAAACTGTCTTCATATTAATAAATAACATATCTTATTTAAATTTGGATAAACTCAAATCAATTTATCTTTTAATTCCATAATTTTAAATCAAAAATTAAATCAATTATCAATTTAAAATTGATTAAAATTCGGGATCGTTACAGACTTCCCCCCTTAAAAGAATTTCGTCCTCGAAATTACCAAGGGGACACAAGGATAGAGTAAGAATGTTTCATCAAATCAAACTGAACATCTATTCTGCATTTGGCTTACCAAATCAGAATATCAAGAATATGAGAACAAACTCACTCGGGGCATCAAATCTACGAAATATGCCAAGCACTGGTTAGTTCGAAGGATAACTAACCATTCGTAGAATATATCGAGACCCAAACAATAGATAAATGGATTAAATCTCCTAAAATTTCCAAACATCAGATATGGATTCCAAACTCAAATCGGAATATCTCAGAATACATACCAATTTGTCCCTCTTCGGACTTTGGTATTCCCAAGAAATTACAATAAAATTTCAAAATTTGGTTTCAAACGAAATCGTTTTATCGATACTATTCAAATTTAGCTTCATATCCTTTTAATCAATTTAACTCAATTTAAAATTTCCAATTCATATTCATTAAAGTTTAAATCAAAAACTGATAAGAAACCGATGAAGATACGAAGTAAAAATTTCCTACACCGATTCGTAGAGCCACCATTACACCGAAACTTCTTCTTATAGCTGGTACGAAGAAATCAACAGAATTGAAAAGACGAACCAAAGGAAATTGATAAGAAAGTTGTTTCCACTGTTGCAGGGTATTGACCATTTATAGTCGTACTCCCCTGTCCCCTATCTCGTCCTCTTCTTGCACTCATACTTACTATCAGTGGATAGTAAGAGAATTTACTAAGACATTCAGACTGATATAATAGGGATACTCATTCTAGGGATACTTCACCCTATCTCTAATGAGTTACTTAACGTGTTATACTCCTGAGCTAAAGTTCAACCTTAGCTTTGATACCAAATGTAACGAAGCGAATTTTGCCCGCTCGAAAATCGACATCCATACTTTACATCGTACTCGAATGCCGCAGATCCGACCGTTCAAATCCGAGTCGCCGGAGCTTATAACACAATTAAGTAAATAACACAGCGGAATAAATGAATAATACATTGATATACAATATCTGATACAACAGAGTGATACAATGAATATCAATATACATCAGAGATATGATACAAGAAATAGCAGCGGAAAAGAAAACGATAACATTAGCAGTGGATAATCTCCATCTTCAAAACACCAATCCAGAAATAGCTCGAACTCCCAATAATGATGCACAAAGATAAGCAAGTGCAGTCCGATCCAAAGACTGAACTAGCTCCAGATAATCTACTAAATCTGAATATCTGAAAAACCCAACTCTAGACTGCTCGTGTAGAAAATTTTGAGCACCCAGAGTTTAGGAAAGAAACAATAAACTCCGAATCAGTCATGGGACTAGTGTGAGCAACAAAAACAGTTTATCTTTAAAAACAAATAGCAGAGAATTTTAAAGTCAATTCGCAATGCTTTTGGAAAATGAGACTACCATAAGGCCTCCCGCACACACACACATAATGCAAACGCAGAATCGGAGGAGATTTCTCCTTATGATAGTCAAAGATGCTTACTACGCAAAATATCGAAGCCTATTATTTCCTCGTTCATCAAAGACTGCTCGGTTTATGGTTTCCCTTCAACTAGTAATTTATCTTGAAATTCAAGCTTAAAAATCTTAAAACTTGTATTAAAATTCCTCATTTTGAAATTCGAATCTAGCTACGTAATCAAAATCCAATTTTAAAATCATCAAATTTTGGACATATATAAGATTTCATTGTAATTCCCAATTGTAAATTATTTACACTAAAATTTTACTCGGAACTATTTTTAAACTTGGCTTTACATAGTTAGGATCACTTTTCATTTAGAGAAAGAGACCTGATATTATCTAACTAAGATAATATTGGATTTTCTAACAAGTTTTCTTTCCAAAAAAACTGTACTTTTCAAAAACAGAGGTTACATATATTCAGGTGCGTGCATACATCATACTTTCAGCAGTTCAAATATAAATACACAACTATACTTCACCCTACAATATTTAACACAGCAATGACTTGCAACCCAAATTATATTTTAAAGTTTAAAGGTGAAGTTACTCTCAAACATCAATTTCAAACAGATTCAAGCATTTTAACAAGAATAGAAGATTACTCACATTTATATATAAACACACCAACATACTTTCTTTCAGAAGTTAACATGCAAAAATTTCAGATATTTAAAGTTTTAAAAGAAAAATGGAGTTACTCACTTTGATCTGGGAAGATGAATAGAGCATGTTGTTTTGATTTTGTCTGAGCTTTGAGTTTTCCAGATTCAAAACTTGATTAGGTTGAAGTTTGAAACTTGAATATTTTCAACACTGAAATCTGGTTTACACTGAGTTGAGTCTTATTTACATTGAGTTCCAGCTTGTTTGTTTGTTTTACATTAAAACTAAATCTTGAACCTTTGTACTGCTGAATTGTTTGTTTTAGTTTGAGTTTTGTTTACTTCAGTTTTACTTTAAATGATGGACGAAACTGAAAGGAAGGTGATAATATAGGAGAGTTTACAGGGTAATGCAATTGGTATAATAGGCATGCTAATGATGCTTGCATTAAATGCCTTGGTACTTTGTTCCCATGCTTCTTATTTTTATGTCTACAGCCTATGCTTCTTCATGCTTTATCTTTTTTTTTGTTGGCTGAGAATTCGATTTTGTGCAAAGTAGTGATGGGGTATTAAATGCATGTGTACTTCTTTGTCTACAATCTTATGCTATGTATTGTTATGTATGTATTTTATTTTTTATTTTCTTTGTCTTGCTTTATATATATATATATATATATATATATATTTATCAAAAATTTGAAATGACAATTTCTATTTAAAATAAGAATTCATTTGTAAAGACATTTCATTATAAACATTGTTTTTTTAAAAATAACTCATTATTAAATTAAAACAATTTATAAAAGAAACTGTCTTCATATTAATAAATAACATATCTTATTTAAATTTGGATAAACTCAAATCAATTTATCTTTTAATTCCACAATTTTGTATCAAAAATTAAATCAATTATCAATTTAAAATTGATTAAAATTCGGGATCGTTATAGAACATCTAAGCCTTGGTGGGGGTAAAATCATTAGTGATAGGGTTAGTAACACCCTTGAATGAGTTGAGTGTGTGTGTGTAAAAGAGGGCATATTTGTTATAGCTATAAAAATGTTTTATATCGTGTTGATTGACCAGTTGAGTGGTTTATGAATTCTAGTCTAGATGTGGGACGCCATGGTATTAATAGGGGTTTCTAAACACTTGAACTAAGCAAACCGACATAGTATGGTTTTGAAATTTGGTATATGAAATAATTTTACCTAGATTTTATATTATATATAAAAGAATAATTTTCAAAATTTGATATAGTTATTTATGATGTGTTTGTTTGTTAGAAAATGATAATATTCAATTGTTAACATTTATTCTTTGATTAGCTATGCTCATCCGATTAGAAGCATTGGCTATTGTTTATAAATTGTTGTGCTCAGCTAATTTATGAGCAATGACTATTGTTTGTTGATTTTTTTGAATTATGCTCAACCAATTTATAAGTAGTTTATCTTTTTACAACATGGTTTGGATAGATAGTAATTGTGGAAACATTAAAAATGAACACCTAGTGAATTAAATTTCAAAGTTTGACTATAAGGCATTTGATGATGAGGTTGGGTTAAAATTTAAATTTAATAAAAGTTTTTTATTATAATCTAGACAAAGATTTACATCTATGAAATGATTTAGATAAGGAAGTAAATTTATATAAATATTGTTTATAAATAAAAAGGATTTAAAACTGAGAATTTAAGAACTTCAATTCTGGTGTTTTGAAAATTATTTTTCCAAAGTTCTTGAGAAATAATAATAGTATTATTTGAAAGTATTTGTGCATAAGAATATTTTAAAAGTATTTTGAAGGAGATAGAAAGTACTAGACTTACTTTTTTCATTGGAAAATTATTTTGGTAATGACTGCAGCATCATCGACCTTTATTTTCGAGTTTCAAAGTGGGGGAATGCTACCATAGTAATTTGCTATACGGTTGTTTTGGTAAAACAAATTTTGATTTAATCCCAAAATTATGATTTGATATACAAAAGGGTAGATGCATACTATTATTGCTTCAAATTGATTTGAAACAAAACTCGGGTGTTTAATTCTGAAGTTTTCAATTAAGTTATTTTATCGACACATGTATCTTATGCATTATTAGGGTAGTTTGGTTTGTGCATCTCATTATGATATGTAGTTTGGTGATTTTTATTTGTTGAAATGAAATATAATTTTTAGCAAATTTTGGGCAGTCACACACTTTCGAATTAGTCGAAAACTTGAAGCTAAATGTTTGTGAAAATATAAAAATAGAGTTTTGTAACTCTATAATGAAAAGATAGTAAGTTAAAATAAGTTTTAAATTTTTGAACATCTTGGTTAAGTAAATAAATCTGATTTTTATATATACTCTTAGGATGTAGTGGGATTTATAAGAATATGGACTTAAGTTTTAAAGTGTTGATAAACATAAATTGTGTTTTATAAGATGTTTATAAACTTAAGGAGTGTATTATGAAATGGTTCATAAATAATTTTAGTGTTAAATGAAATATTATTGGTGCAAATAAATATGAATTAAAAATAACTGGTGTAGTATAGAAACTAATAGGATAGATTACGTAGAATGTATGTAGATTAGTTTATTTGCATGATAGTTCTTGATCCTTATTTGAGTACATAATTTCGAGGTGATTTACATAGGTACGAGTTAGGATTATTTTTCACTCGATTTTTTACGACGAACACTTGATACAGATTCTTGATATGATTTTGAGGTTTTCTATCATAGTATATGGCTATGTAAGGAGAACGAAGGCTTCTAATCAAGGAACATGATCGGAGTATGCATTAGTGAAGTCGAGTGAACAATACCAGTTTGGAAGAGAAGTTTATGTGATCGGACATGTGATCAGATTTGAAATTGCATATGGATGGCATATGTACATCTTATGAACTTTAATATATTGTATACTTCTTTCATTAGAAATGCAAGTTATATGGTTCGATGGCATGTTGATGTGAAATGATTGCTATATATGATTTAACATGCTTAGATTCATGATATATGATGTATGAGTTGTATTGTTTCATTTGTTGTATTTAACTCTCTTTTGGGTTATGTAAGTGAAATTCAGGTACGTGGAAGTAAAGGCTTGCTAGTTGCTTTTGGTTTCATGAGTAGAGTTAGTTTGCTCATAAAATGATAGGTATTTTTGCTTAATGGGTGTGTTTGTTATGTGACATACACACTTTATAAGGTATATCATACATATATATTGTTGTTGTGTTATCCTAGATATGGAAGATCCCAGATATGGCCTTATATTATTGTTGTTATTTTTTCGGATCCAGCTGCACAAAAAAGGTGCTGCCGAAATTTTTTGTAAAATAGGGAACTTTATAAGCCTAAGGGAGAGAAGACATTTTCTTCCTTTGAGAATTTTGGGGATGAAATTCTTTTAAGGGGGAAGAATGCAACGACCCAAAATTTTATCATTTTGTTTGTGAATATTTAATTAATTTTAAATGTTTAAATAATTGATTTTAAAAGCTTAATAACTCCTTTAAATTATTAAATAATAATGGTGAACTTGTTATTAAAATTTATTTACAAAAATAAATAGTTCGAATTAATATTAATAGTGTGACCGAAAGTCGATTTATCGATAAACGAGTGAAATTATCATCATGGGGCATTGTCTCGGATTTTGACAAACTAGTGCCATTGAGACCGGAATAATGAGGTGATCTACGCCGACGAGTTTCTTGACGATCAGATGTTCTATGGGTCGTGGGAGCTCGAAACACGTAGCGATTAATTAGAGAAATTAAAAAATAATATTTATTTTATTATAAATATACCTATATCCTCACACTTCCTCTTTCTTTTTTTCCTTTTTAATTTTTATAGTAAACATAAATAAGAACCACCACTTTTCCAAATTCTTCACGAGAGCTATAAGCAATGAAATTGAGCGGCGTTGGATCCATTGTGCTTGCCCCAAGATAAGCTTCGAATCTATATGGCTGATGGTGGTTGCTGTTGTCTTTGGTCATGATCAATGTGGTGAGGCCGGTTTAGGGTTTTGATTTTTTGTTGATTTAGGGCGAATTAGGCTAAGGCGTTGGTGAATTTCGGCTTCTCATATGAAGGGGAGTCGATTGTGGTAATTTGGCATAGAGTGGTCGTGAATTGGGTGGTGTGAGATTGCTGTGTGAGGTAGTGGTACTGCTTGGTCGTGATTTGATGGGGATGATCGAAGGCGAAGTGGTTGGGTTGGGAAGAGAGCTTGCGCGAAGAGAAGATCGTTGGCGAAGTCCGTTCGTTGATTCGTCGACCGTGGCTCCATATCAGTATGTGTGTACACAAGATGGGAAGTGGGTTTTGTGCACATATATGTAATAGTGAAGTGGGAAAGAAGGATTAGAGAAGTGGATTAATTATATTAATTGTCTAATTAGTCAATTTAATTATTTAATTAAATCGTAATCTTATAAAATTCATACCTTTTACATAAGAGGTTCAATCGAGATGAAGTTTTTTGCATTGTGCTCGTAGGAGCATTATCTACGTATTGGAGTTGATTTAGTTAACTTTGGAGAAAGTGTAATTTTTAGCTAAAATCGAATAGCGTTCGACTCTAGACTATTTGGGAGCATGTAAGCGTCAGTTGGAATTTTAGTGAGTTAACCCACCTTCGATTGAACACTATATGATATGTGTGTTGTTATAAATTATTGTTTGTGTACTTGAATGATTTATTTGTTTGGTTTGGTTGAATTCCTGCTTTAGAAAGAGGATAACATATGAGATGAAATACAGGGAATTTTCTAGAGGGATCTGGATTTCTCGCCACTGTTGATGTTAATTTCATTTATATACTTATGTTATAAATTGTTGAATGTCAAAGCCTGGTAGTTTCATTTATTTGATGTGGCTTTGATATGTTAAAATTTTGAACTCTTTTAGTTATTGTTTGCGCCAAAATTGGTCACAAACCCCGAATGTTGTGAAAGCACCAGTGTATGAATATAAATCAACAATAATCACACACAAATCTCAAATCTAAGCAAACAGAGTATCATAATTCAGAAATAATGAACAGAAACACGAGATTTATAGTGGTTCGGCGATCTTGCCTACGTCCACTCTGAAGTTGATGATTTTATTGATGTTCACTCAATGATTACAATCTCTTCTAATGTAGTACAACTGATTTTCTAAGCTAAGCCTGAATCTAAGGAAGCAGTGGTGATTCTGAGTAAATCTGGCAGAGTATGGGCGCTCTTTAGCTCCTAAAATTGTCCGACCTCTTTTCTGAATGACCAGGGGCTCTATTTATAGGTGTAGGAGGCTGATATTTCGCCTAAATTGAAGGGAGACCAGTTCTGGCACGTGAGGGGGCCCACATACCCGCTTTTAGGAAATCCGGGCCCACTTTGGGATCGATTCGACCCTTGCTTCGAATCGATCAAGATTTGCTTCGATTGAGATAAAATTTGGTGTGAACATTCTTCATCATGCGCTTAAGCTTCTGTGAAAATTTCATAGCATTTGGACTTGTAGATCTCAAGTTATGATCGATTCAAGTGATGATCTTCGTCATATGGATTCGATCGAATCGGTAGGGTCGAATCCATATGTTTGGCCTATGGATTCGAACTGAGGCTTGTTCTATGGATTCGAACTAAGGCTTGTTCTATGGATTCGAACTAAGGCTCGGCCTATGGATTCGAACTAAGGCTCGTTCTATGGATTCGAACTAAGGCTCGGCCTATGGATTCGAACTAAGGCTCGTTCTATGGATTCGAACTAAGGCTCGGCCTATGGATTCGAACTAAGGCTCGTTCTATGGATTCGAACTAAGGCTCGTTCTATGGATTCGAACTAAGGCTCGGCCTATGGATTCGAACTAAGGCTCGTTCTATGGATTCGAACTAAGGCTCGGCCTATGGATTCGAACTAAGGCTCGTTCTATGGATTCGAACTAAGGCTCGGCCTATGGATTCGAGGTTTTAGGATGGATTCGAAGCAAGGTCATACTATGGATTCGAAGTAAGGTCATAGGATGGATTCATAGGATGGATTCGAAGTAAGGTCATAGGATGGATTCGAAGCAAGGTCATAGGATGGATTCGAAGTAAGGTCATAGGATGGATTCATAGGATGGATTTGAAGTAAGGTCATAGGATGGATTCGAAGCAAGGTCATAGGATGGATTCGAAGTAAGGTCATAGGATGGATTCATAGGATGGATTCGAAGTAAGGTCATTTTCTCTATCTTGAATTGATCATAGCTTGAGCATACGAACTCAGATTGGCTTGAAACTTGAACCGCTGGTTTCTACGGATTTGCTTATCATGTCTTGTCAATTGTGGCTCAATCCGGACTTGGGCAAAATTCATCGATATTCATGGCGAATCAGTGTATAACGATCTTTTACGACGAACTGTCTTTAGTTTTCCAGTCAACTTTTTGGTGTCACGGCCTTGCCAAAAGGCGGGATAACAGTTATAGATCTATATAAGCACTTGTTTAGTGTTATGGTAGCTCTAGGACTTATTATAATATTTTCAAAAAAACTATTATTTGCTGTTTTGATTTGAAAAATGGTTTTGATTCGGAGAACGATTTTAAATGTGATTTTTAAGATTTTCAATGGTATTTTATTTAGAAATAGTTTTTGAACCTCTCTATTTTACTCTAACCTTTTTGGAAATGTTTTAAAAGTATATCGAAAAGTATTTATTTTATTGAAAAGTTAATATGATAACAAATGTTTATTATAAAAAAAAGAGTTAATCTTTTATAATAAAGTGATTCAGTTTTCGAAGAAGATAGAAATATTTTGAAATAAATATTTGTGGAATGCTATATATAAAATGTTGTATAGTAGATAGATTTATAAACGGTATTTTTTAAATAAAAGAATAGATTTATAAATGATATTTATAAAGGGAAAATGATATCATTTTGATGAATTGGAATAATAAATCACACTTGTGAATTTATAGTGATATATGGAACGATCGTTTTATGGAAAATATTTAGTTTGATTTGTGATAAGTATATGAGACTTAACATTTGGAGATTTACAAAAGAGTTTTATAAATAAATTTGGAGATTTATAAAAGAAGTTTTATAAATGTAAAGGAGATTTATAAAAAAAAGTTTATAAATAGAGAGGAGATTTATAAAGAAGTTTTATAAATATAAAAAAGATTTATAAATGAAGTTTACAAATAGAAAGGAGATTTAAAAAAGGAGAGTTATTTTTTTTGAAACTCAGGAACTAGTTAAGTAAACCTAAGGGTGCCTGAACCTAACCCACAGTCAGACACTAGGCAAGTCAGAGATTAACCGGGCTTATTTCCTTGTATGTAGTTTCCAAGTATCGAACCCCTGACCTCCAGGTTATTGACTCCGAGTATTACTTACATGTCTTTAACCACCCGGCCACTCTATGGGGTTAAAGGAGATTTATAAATGTAAAGGAGATTAATACAAGGAGTTGTATAAATATAAAAGAGATTTATGAAAAAGGAGTTTTTATAAAAGAAACGAGATTTTATTTCCATAAATGATCATTCTAACTTATGGTGGTTTGGAAAGTATTCTTTTCATAATTAACACCAACTTATTAGATATGGAAACTTGTCTCTATCTTTGAGGATTAAGAATATTTGTCGAGGCAATGATAGTTTTCTAACTTGTCCGACTTCATTGTTAATCTAAGATAGCACAAGTTTGAAATTGGGAGGTGGTGATAAGTATATTTGGTCTAATTTCCATACGATCTATTTACTTACACCAAATTTTTTTGGGTTTCTTGTTATCTATGTTTTAAATGACATTAGTTCTACCATAATTAAGTTTCTAAAGATTTTGTAAATATACTTATACGGTAGAGATAAGTATATGGTTATATTTTCTAAGTATTGAAAATGTAGTGGTTTGTAAATATACTTATACCGTTGAGATAAGTATATGGATATTTTTCAAAGCATTGAAAGGGTATAAATGAATAGTGAATGGGTAAAATACATATATATATATATATTTGTAAAAAAATTTGATACTAGTATTTACAAAGTGTTTTTAATTAATGAAAGAAAAAATTAAAGAGACCTTGTAGTTTCTTATGCGATCGTGATTGATTAAATCTTTGGTTGATTGTTTATTTATTTGATAGTTAAATAACCGACTATCAAATCATGGCCAGTTTTGAAACTATCGATTGTAGGTTCGGAGAGACCGGGATTAGATAAGCATGAGTTATCTGAAAACCACTTTGAATCGGCATTAGCATTTGAACTGAAGATCTCTTATAGATGATGGAATCGAAGATGGAGTCTTTGAAGTGCAAGGGCTATTTGCTATTAATCCTGAGGGTGATACTAAAAGGACGTAGTAAAAGTAGTGCCTTTGGTTTGTTTATATCTGAACAACTTGTATGGATGAATGTTAGTATTGCATTGTCGCTTGGATGGCAGCATTGGAATTCCAAGTGGGATTTGCTAAAAATGTAAAACATAGCCTCAAGCCTCACACCCGGTAATGACTAAAGCAAGGGATATGCAGTAAAGCTATGTGGGCCTTACTCATTAGAGTATGGTCATCACCGTTCTAGATCGATATTTATAGATTTGGTATGTGCATCTAAGCTCTTGGGGAAAAGTTTACAAAGCAATTGAGGTAATGACATATCCAGGAAGTGATAGGCCAGTTCTATGTTGGTAGGGGGTCCATGTGAGGCTCACGGTACATTTTTCTAGAGGTGTAATATGGCAGACGGTACCCTAGTAGCATTGTAATTGTATGGAATCCATTTTCCAATATATTCCTTTATGGACTTGGTTGTATACTAAATATGCTATTGAATGTAGTTAATGTAACCATTCCCGCTATCCGTTAATATTTATTTTAAACCCTAGACATATTATTATAACATCAGGATTTCCTATAAAATGGTTTGGTTATTATAAGGTAAAAATCCATCCGTGTTTATGTGCGGCGTGGTCTTATGAGATTCCTTTATTTTTGAAGAGGTTTTTTAAATATAACAACCATATGATTTGTGTTTCTCATGTTGGTTTATCAGACTGATCCGGACGTTATTTTCTTATAATGCTCATGTCGACTCGAGCATTGATGTGCACGTAAATGTGCATATTTTTACTACCATATTTATTCTAATTAAATTAAATAAATTATCATATTGGGTATTTTAACATGTTTAAACCAAAATTCAAATTATTTTCAAATCGTCACATATTCATCTTCATATAGGAGAAAAATGGTCATTTTTTGCATATATTAATTTGAGAAAATTTACTTAGAAATTTCTATATTATTTTATAGGAATTTGGGTTCAAATAGAAGAGGTTTTCATGAATATATATGCATGCACAAGAGTGAAGTGAAACAAATGAAGAAGGAAATAATTCATTTCATGTATCATGGAGGACCCCACCTACCCACCTACCTTAATGTACAAATTAGAGCCAATGCACATGCTAATGGCCATTAAAGCTTCATGCACATTTAAATGGTGGATTATCTTATGCTAATGATTATTTGGCCACCACACTTCCTAGAGGGGTAGTTTGGGTAGTTTCCAAAAAAATGGATTAGGTTTCATACATGTATAAATACTCCTTATGCTTTATGTAATCTCTTCCTCTTAGCTTATTAGCTCAGATCAAAAATAAAAACGAAGCTCTCTTTTCATGCTACTTAGCCATTTTTATTTCATGTAACTTTCCTTATTATACAGTGTTAATTAATGTTCTTTTACATTTACATGCTCTCTTTCTTATTTTGTTAGTAGCTTAGTTTATTTCTTATGCAAGTAGAATAGCTTTCATTTTTTTTAATTAGCTCTCTTTTTCATTAGCTTGCATTTTCCTTTTCTTTTTGTTTCATATTGCTTTCTACATTTGTTGATATAATAACAAATATGAGAGGCTAAACCCCTTCAATTTAGGGGTAATGAAGCTCTCTAGTATGTAGATTCAACATTTGATCATTTATGTTCTCTTTTTGTGCTTAATGGAAATATTTAAAGTGGTTTAACTTGTTGTTTTAGCTTTGAATTTGATAGCCTATATTGTTGACACCAAATAGGCTATGCTTAAATAAACAACAAACACAAATTACCTCTTCATCTACATATGATGTTGGTAATTAAGTGATTTTATAATCAAAATTTGATGGTCTATATTTCTAATCAATAGTTAATAGACCATACTTAAAATAGATTTTATTTTCAACTTTATTGTCATTTTCATGAGAGTTAAATAGTGGTTTGGTGGCTGTGTTATAGTTTGATGGTTTATGTTGGGCAAATTAATAGCACAAATATGTCATACTTATGATAAACACATCAACTAATTTCACTAGTGACCAAAAGAGAGATCATAACTTCATTTTGTTGATTTATGTGATCTAGAGAGTGGAATTTACCTCTAAATTGCCTTCAAACTCTCATATTTTTATCAATTTTCTTTGTTAGTTTTCTTACATTTTTATCTTAAACAACTCTTAACTTTGGTTAATTTGATTGAATAAAAATTTAATTTTAACAATTCCCTGCGGATCGACCTGTACTCTTCAGTTCCTAACATTTGTACGCCGTGCGCTTGTAGTAATTTTAATATAAATTCGATCGGCCGTTTTCTAACTCGATAGAATTTGGCCGAACCGAACAAGCATATCTCCAGATTTAGTTATGGACACTTTGGAGCTTCAGGAGACGAGTTGGATGCTTCCTAGATGTATTCACGTATCTTTATTTCTGCTGCATTTTCTATTTTGCATTTATCAGCATTTGAGTGGACATGCTCTTATAACTGTCCAGGCTGAAGATAGGTCAGTTACTCTAATTCATGTATTTATAATATAGTTTTCTTTTGTAACGATCATGTATATATTATATATTACTTATCACGATGTGAGATTCTGTCCTATTTTTTTTCATTTCTTTTACCCCAAAATCTGTCTTTCCGGCGCTTGGATGCTCAGCACATGAATACCATGTATTAGCGTTGACTTTTGAGGGTCGAAAAGGTTGGTCATTATAAGGAAGCAGGTTCTTGAAGGTATATTATTAGTTTATGGTATTCATGTTCACGTTTTGTTTGATAATGGTGCTTCTTTTTGTTTCATTTCTAATAACCTTGTTGATAGACTGAAACTGGATCCGTTATGGCTTTTGACTCTATTCGTGTGTCGAACCCTATAGGGGGCTCAACTAGCCTTAGTATAATATGTTTAGGAGTTTCAATTACTTATCATGACCTACTCCTTTGTGCGATATACATGTTCTTTGTTTTTTTGGGTTTGATGTTTTTCTTGGGATTGATTGGTTGTCTCGGAATCATGCAGTCTTAGACTGTACTAAGCGAACTGTATCATTTAAGCGAGAAGATGGGAAGATTCGGGTAGTGGCTTATAAGGGACCTAGCTTGCTTATGTGTAGTTTTCTTTATTCTCTTAATGTGGCGGAAGAGAAGTTAGGTTCGATCTTTGTTGTGTAGGAGTTTAAGAATGCGTTTGAATATGTGTCTAGTTTACCACCTCATTGTGAGATTGAATTTCGTATATATTTGGTTCAAGATCCTAAATCTATCATGCCCATGTTCATATGCTAGCACTGAAGGAGAAGTTAGAGTTAGCTAACCAGGGCAACGATTTGTTGCATAAAGGCTTGATCCATCCTAGTCGATCGAATTGGGGGAGTCCCTACTACAAAGGCGGATGGTTCCTTAAGACTGTTTGTGGATTATCGTGAGCTCAATAACTATTAGGAACAAGTATTATTTGCTTAGGATAGATGACTTGTTTGAACAGCTTCATATTGCTTGGGTATTTTATCAGCTAGATCTTGCTACATGGTTTCATTAGTTGAGGATAGCAGAGGAGAGTGTACCTTTGACATCTTTCAGGTTCGATAAGTTTTATGAGTGGTTAATTATGGCATTCGACCTAACTAATGCTCCATCATATTTTATGGATTTGATGAATTGGGTTTTTAGGGATGTGCTGAATAAGTTTGTTCTTATATTTATTGATGATTCCGGTCTACTCCAAGACCGAGGAGGAGCATATTCGCCATTTGAGGATTGTACTTGAAACATTAAGAGAGCATGTGTTGAGAGCTATGTTCTCGCAGTATCACTTTTGGCGGTTGAAATTTAGGTTCTTAGGAATGCTATCTAGACGGAGGGTATTTTTGTTTATCCAACAAAGGTTGTGGCTGTTCAGGATGTCGGAGTGTACAACTGAGTTTAGGAGTTTCTTGGGGTTAGTGGTTATTACAAGAGGTTTATCTAGGATTTCTTGAAGATTGCTTCTTGCTTGATGAATTTGACAAAGAAAGACGTCAAATTTGTTTGGACAGATAAATGTGAGCAAGCATTCGAAGAGTCGAAGGCAAGATTGACTAGCGCTCCTATTCTGACTGTTTCGGATGGAGCTAAGGGTTTAACAGTTTATACAGATGCCTATAGGACAGGTTTATGTGCAATGTTGATGCAGCACCGAAGGGTTATTGTTTCTGCTAGTTAGCAACTCAAGCCACATGAATCGAAGTTTCCAAACCATGACTTGGAGTTGTTAGTAGTTATTATTGCATTGAAGATGTGGAGACATTACTTGCTAGGTGAGAAGTTTGAGTTGTATGTGAACCACAAATCCTTAAAGTGTCTTTTCACCCAAAAGGACCTTAACATGTGACGCAGCGGATATTCTGAAAATGTATGAAACGATGAAGAGTAGCGATCGATGAAGTGAAAGATACCGAAATGCCAAATTCGTTGATCCGAAGATACCGAATTTAAGCTATCTCAAACACGTTGATAGCGCACTATACCGTGTTTAAAGATCTACGATTCTTGCACGTTGATCTAGCGCACTAGATTCCGTGAATCGGCTTCTACAATCGTTGATTCAAGCGCACTTGAATACCGAAGGAGGAGATAGGAGATTACACTCAACTAACAATTTAAATGAAAGCACAAAGCAATCAAACAAGAATTTTATTCAAAAATCAACAACCTTACAAAATGACACAACTTGCCTATTTATAGGCTACAACACATGCCACAGAAAATTACACAACACTTAAGTCGTTTCCGACTCATCACCCTACGACCTACGACTCATCATAAGTCGTTCACGACTTATCAGATTACAACACAACATCACGACTTACGACTTATAACAAAACGACCTAACAATATGTACAAAGGAAACGATACAACATATAGATCGTCTACGACTCAACATACAATTCACGCGACCTAACTTCAATGCCCCAGCTTCCATCAGCGACTTAAAGAATCAACAGAAGAGATTAACGCGGTATAAGAATCAACGGCATCAAGCTTCAGCGACTTAAAAGAGCGGCTTCATAAAACTGCGCGACCTAAGTCTTGCGACCTAAGTCCTCGCGACTTAAGACCTCGCGACTTATCTCTCCAGATCACCCAGCGACCTATCTTAGGTCGTAACTTGTTTGCGCGACATAGTATAGGTCGTAACATATCTCTGCGACCTAAAGTAGGTCGTAACCCCTTAACTCGTCTGCCTTCCATCACCCTGAACCCAGTAACTCGCGTGCCGCTTTTGTTAGGTCGTGAGCGACTCAAAAATAGGTTAGGTCGTCTACGACTCATCATATCCACACGACTTAAGATTCCGTTAGGTCGCAAACTTGAGATAACTCCTTCCCCTGGTTTCCAGTTAAGTCGCAGCTCCCCCTCTTGTGACTCCTTAGGTCGTGGACGACCTATAACATCTTCGTTAAGTCGTATGCGACTTAAATCCTCATGTCGTGTGCGACTTAGACCTTCACTTCTGTCCTGAGCTGCATCATCCTCCCCAGGTTGAGAAAAATTCGACCTCGAATTTGTAAATTCTTCCACATCAGCTCGTTCAGCCCCATGATATGGTACGAGATGTTTAACTTTGAACACATCAGAAGTATACACATCCTCCGGCAGCTTCAACTTATAAGCATTTTCATTAATTCGTTTCACGACTTCTACAGGACCAAATTTTCTGGCTTTCAATTTGTTATAAGCGCCCACTGGAAAACGATCTTTCGTTAACACTGCATAAACTAAATCACCTTCATTAAATTCAACATTTCTTTGCTTCAGATCGGCAGATCGTTTATATTTTTTATTTGCCTTCTCCAATCGTTCCTGAACGATTTTATGACATTCAGTCAATCCATCAACAAAATCAACAACTCGTTTGACTGTCTTCTTTGGCTGTGGTATGACCGTCAACTCCAACGGCCCCTTTGGCAAACTAGAATATACAATTTGAAATGGACTGAAACCCGTACTCTGGTTCACTGCATGATTGTGTGCAAATTCCGCTTGACATAACTTCATATCCCAACTCTTCAGATTATCTTGCACCAGACATCTCAACAAGTTTCCCAATGATCTATTCATAACCTCGGTCTGTCCATCCGTTTGCGGATGGTAAGCGCTACTAAAATTCAGCTTTGTACCGACCATCTTCCACAAACTTAACCAAAAATGACTCAGGAAATGAGTATCCCTATCCGACACAATAGATTCTGGCAATCCATGAAGTCGATAGATTTCTGTGAAAAATAACTGAGCAACATGAACAGCATCCGCCGTCTTTTTACAAGCAATAAAATGTACCATCTTCGAAAATCGATCAACCACCACATAAATGGAATCATTACCACGCTGCGTTCTCGGCAACCCCAACACAAAGTCCATACTCACATCAACCCATGGTTTGGTTGGTACAGGTAAAAGCATATATAATCCAGCATTTGTAGCAGTTCCTTTCGAAACCTGACAGATATGACATCTTTCAACAAACCTCTCCACTTCTTTCCTCATCGATGGCCAAAAATAAGATTGCGAAATCAACTGTAATGTGCGGTCTCTCCCTACATGACCTTCCTCATGCAATTCTTTCACAATCTTCATTCTCAAACTACAATCAGGTATGCACAACCGATTTCCTTTGAATAGAAAACCATCTACCATCATAAACTCATCCGTCTTTCCCTCCTTGACTTTATCAATAAACTTTGCAAAAAAGGATCATCGATAAATAATTCCGGCAACACATCAAACCCTGTCACCTCAACTTTCAATGTAGCCAACAAATGACTCCTTCTACTCAAAGCATCAGCCACACGATTCGTCACCCCTGACTTGTGTTTGACAACAAAAGTAAACTGTTGCAGATATGCAATCCATGATGCATGTCTCGCTGAAATCTTGTCCTGCCCTTGTAAATGCTTCAATGCTTCATGATCAGTGTAAAGAACAAACTCTTTCTGAAATAGATAATGTCTCCAGTGTTTTATAGCTTGCACAACAGCATAGAATTCCACATCATATGTACTGTATCTCATCTTTGCTCCTGACAACTTCTCACTGAAATATGCAATTGGACGTCCCTTCTGACTTAGTACTCCTCCAATCCCAACCTTCGATGCATCATATGTAATTCAAACAATAACTGAAAATCTGGCAACACTAGGATTGGTGCAGACGTCAACAACTCCTTGATCTTCCCAAAAGCACTCCCTGCTTCCTCTGACCATGAAAACTGTTTACCTTTCATGCAATCCGTAACAGGTGCCATCACACTACTAAAGTGTGGAATAAATCTCCGATAGAATGAAGCCAACCCGTGAAAACTCCGAACCTCCGTTATCGTCTTGGGTTGCGGCCAATCTCTGATTGCTTCAATTTTACTTTGGTCCACCTGTATTCCTTCTCCCGATACGACATACCCCAGAAATAAAACACTATGCATCATGAACACGCATTTCTTTGTTGCAGCATAAAATTGTTCTTGTCTCAGTACCATCAACACCTCTCTCAGATGATTCAAATTTTCTTCTAGACTTCCACTATATATCAGAATATCATCGAAATACACCACCACAAATTTCCCAATGAATGGTCTAAAAATCTGATTCATTACTCGCATAAATGTACTCGGTGCATTTGATAAGCCAAATGGCATTACCAACCATTCGTATAGACCCTCCCTGGTTTTAAAAGCAGTCTTCCACTCATCGCCTGGTCTGATATGAATTTGATGATATCCGCTTTTCAAATCAATCTTTTAAAAGATAGTAGCTCCGCTCAATTGATCTAGTAAGTCATCCAACCTCGGCATCGGAAATCTATATCTCACAGTGATCTTGTTTAACGCCCGACTATCCGTGCACATCCTCCAAGAACCATCCTTCTTTGGTACGAGTAATGCTGGTACAGCACATGGACTCAAACTCTCCTGGATACGCCCCTGTTCAAGCAGTTCTTCCACCTGCCTCCTTAATTCTTCATGTTCCTTCGGATTCATCCGATAATGTGGTCTGTGTGGTAACATTGCCCCCGGAACAAGATCAATTTGATGTTGGATGTCTCTTAGTGGCGGTAACTCCTTTGGTAGCTCCTCTGGGAATACATCTTCAAATTCTTTCAGTACTGGTTTCACTTCCTCTGGAATTTCAACCACTTCTTGACTCTCTCGCCCAATCAATAAGAACACTTCAGGCTCTTCCTCAACTTCCTTAACAAACTCCTTCAAAGATAACAAAGTTTTCAGCTCTTCAATCTCTTCTGACTTGCTTTCCCCTTGTTGTCTCTTCTTCAGAACTAAGACAATCTTCGTACCTTTAAACATAAAACTGTAGCTATTGGTTCGACCGTCATGCTGTACTGCTCGGTCATACTGCCATGGTCTTCCCAAAAGTAAGTGACAAACATCCAACTCTACTACATCACACCAAATCTCGTCTTTGTATTTCTTCCCAATAGAGAATGGAACTCGAACTCGTCTATCCACTTTCACCTCTCCTCCTTTTCTCAACAATGCTATCTCAACAATGCTAGCTTGTATGGATTCGGATGCTTCTCTGTCTTCAACTTTAACTTTGTTACAGCTTCGGTTGAAATGATATTGTCACAGCTTCCTGCGTCAATCACAAACTTACACACCTTTCCTAGTATAGTACATGTCGATTGAAATATATTACTCCTCAACCAACTAGCTTCTTCCTGCTTCGGTGTCAAACACGATCTCCTCAGCATTAGATTACAACCTTCATCTCCTGACGCAATATCCTGTTCATCCTCCTCAACTGGACTAGAACAATCTCCATCAACATCCTCATCCTCAACTTCTGCAATCATGGTTCTCTTCTTTGGCTTTGGACACTCATTGCTTTTATGACCCAATTCTTGACAATTGTAACATTTGAAACCGTTGTTGACCTTCGTCTTATCAGCCTCCTTTACCACTGGTTTACTGATAGGTTTAGAAACGCCAGAACTTCCACTAACACCCTTCACTTGATTGTTGGAATTAGTAAACACACCACCTCCTCGTCTACCCTGTTTCTCCCAAGCCAACGCCTTCTGATGTGCTTCTGCCACAGATCTTGGATCGAACATATTCACCATATCCTGTATATGCATTTGTAACCCTCCAACAAATCTAGTTGTCAGCTGTTCCTCCGTCTCCATAATATCATTTCGAGCAATCAGTTGGTAAAATTCATCAGCATAGTCATTAACAGTCTTTGTTCCTTGTCTCAAGTTTTGCAACCTCTGGTACATAAGTGATTGATAATTATAAGGTAAGAATGTAGCTCTCATCAGTTTCTTCATCTTCTCCCACGATTCAATCTTTGACTTCCCCATCCGTTCACGAGTAAGTTTGGTTTGCTGCCACCACGCCAAAGCTCTACCCCTCAACCTTGTAGCAACCAACTTCACTCTTCAATGCTCTGGAACTTCTTTGAATTCAAAAATCTCCTCGACATTAGATAACCAATCAAGAAATTCTTCTGCTGCCATTCCTCCTTTGAACTCCGGAATTTCCATCTTCATTCCCGACTCCCAACGTCTATCATCTTCAACATCCCGATATGTATTTCGTACTGGGTCTCTATCTCGACAATGAAAACTTCCTCTATCACCATCTTCATCATGAACAGACGTACTTCTATAACGATCTCGACCACCCACATCTCTACGATCCCGCACATCTCTTCGACTTTGTCTCTCTTCATCACGGTATGGTTCAAATTCATACTCCCGTGGAGTTCTCCTCTCTTCATATCTATACTCGTGATGTTCTCTTCTCATTGAAACTGACGATTCTCTTCTGCCTCTATAAGATTGTGGAGATACCCTTCTCGCTTCCGTAACCGATGGCGAAACTCTGTTTCCTCCATGGTTCGAGACTGGCGACCTTCTCCTTTGATTTTGATTCAAATCATTCATCAGCTTCTCTAACTTCTCAATTCCTTCATCAAACTTTTCATTGATTCGTTGTTCCATTTGTTCTGCTTCTTCTCTTCGATACAACGCTTCAACGTTTTGATGACGATTAGCTCTCCTTGGTGGCACTGTCAAAACTTCACAAACACTTCACAAATCAAACACAACTTCAACAAAACAATGTACGGCCTAACTTCCTTAGCTCGGCTCTACTTCAAACTTGGCACACAAACCTCCACCCAAATTTAAACACCTTTCGCACTTAGATCCAAAATGATATGGATCGAAATCTCCCCTCTTGTTGCAAATCGCGATGAACATGATGAAAAACTTCTCTAAACAAGATAGATACGAACTTCAACTTCAAAAGAATGCACGACCCACTTCTTCAAATTCTCAGCTTTACTGGATCTACACTTCGACTTCAAATTTCTTCAAAATGATTGGCTCCAAGACTCGATTTAGCTATGATTGGCTAAAACAGGCTCCGATACCAAACTAACGCAGCGGATATTCTGAAAATGTATGAAACGATGAAGAGTAGCGATCGATGAAGTGAAAGATACCGAAATGCCAAATTCGTTGATCCGAAGATACCGAATTTAAGATATCTCAAACACATTGATAGCGCACTATACCGTGTTTAAAGATCTATGATTCTTGCACGTTGATCTAGCGCACTAGATTCCGTGAATCGGCTTCTACAATCGTTGATTCAAGCGCACTTGAATACCGAAGGAGGAGATAGGAGATTACACTCAACTACCAATTTAAATGAAAGCACAAAGCAATCAAACAAGAATTTTCAAAAATCAACAACCTTACAAAATGACATAACTTGCCTATTTATAGGCTACAACACATGCCACAGAAAATTACACAACACTTAAGTCGTTTCCGACTCATCACCCTATGACCTACGACTCATCATAAGTCGTTCATGACTTATCAGATTACAACACAACATCACGACTTACGACTTATAACAAAACGACCTAACAATATGTACAAAGGAAACAATACAACATATAGATCGTCTACGACTCAACATACAATTCACGTGACCTAACTTCAATGCCCCAGCTTCCATCAGCGACTTAAAGAATCAATGGCAGAGATTAACGCGGTATAAGAATCAACGGCATCAAGCTTCAGCGACTTAAAAGAGCGGCTTCATAAAACTGCGCGACCTAAGTCTTGCGACCTAAGTCCTCGCGACTTAAGACCTCGCGACTTATCTCTCCAGATCACCCAGCGACCTATCTTAGGTCGTAACTTGTTTGCGCAACATAGTATAGGTCGTAACATATCTCTGCGACCTAAAGTAGGTCGTAACCCCTTAACTCGTCTGCCTTCCATCACCCTGAACCCAGTAACTCGCGTGCCGCTTTTGTTAGGTCGTGAGCGACTCAAAAATAGGTTAGGTCGTCTATGACTCATCATATCCACACGACTTAAGATTCTGTTAGGTCGCAAACTCGAGATAACTCCTTCCCCTGGTTTCCAGTTAAGTCGCAGCTCCCCCTCTTGTGACTCCTTAGGTCGTGGACGACCTATAACTTCTTCGTTAAGTCGTATGCGACTTAAATCCTTATGTCGTGTGCGACTTAGACCTTCACTTCTGTCTTGAGCTGCATCAACATGAGACAACAATGTTGGTTATAATTTCTCATGGCTTGTGGTCTTTTGTATACTATGAGAAAGCGAACGTTATAGCTGAGGCGCTTAGTAGGAGATACACGGTTGTGATGGATGTAGAAGTATGTCCACCCTTATTAATCATATTGAAGGTAATCAACAAACGAATATCAGACTTGCTAGGATAACTAAAGCGATAGGTGAGAATGAGGCACCAGAGAGGATGTCGGGATTCAAGGTTGATAACCGTGGTATATTAAGGATGAGTGGAAGGTTCTGCATTCCAAATACTGATGGGATTAAGCAAGAAGTGTTGGCAGAGAGTTGTCACTCTAGACTTACATACATCCAGGAGTTACCAAGATGTATCAGTATATGAAGCGAACTTTCTCATGGGAAGGTATGAAGTGGGATGTTTCCATATTTATGAATAGGTGTTCTAACTACCAAATTAGAGGCAGCCATCTGAAGACAGTTGGACTACTTCATCCACTTAAGATTCCAAAGGGAAGTGGGAGAAAATATCTGTGGACTTTATAGACGGACTACTTGCATCAAGGAAAGGTAATAAAGGTGTTTGGGTTATAATAGACCGATTATCTGTGAGTGTACCCTTCTTACCGGTGAAGACTACGAGGATGGCTTCGAGTTTAGCTAAGTTGTATGTTAAGGAGATCGACAGACTTCATAGAGTTTCTTCTGATATAGTGAGTGACAGAGATCGATTCACTAACCAGTTCCGAAAGGGGTTACATGATGCATAGGGGACAAAGCTAAGTTTGAATACACCTTACCATCCTTGGACTGATAGGAAGATGGAGAGGGTTAACCGTGCTTTGGAGGACATGCTTTGGGCTTGTATCTTAGATTTTGGTGATTCGTGGGAAGAACACTTACCTCTTGTTGAGTTTTCGTACAACAACAGTTACAAGTCTAGCATTAGAATGGCACCTTTTGAAGCATTGTATGACAGGCCTTGTAAATCTCCATCGTGCTGGGTAGAACTTGGGGATCGTCTAGTACTTGGGTCGGATATAATTTGAGAGGCATCAAATAAGGTAATGGAGATTCGTAAACGTATTAAGGAAGTCTAGAATCGGCAAAAGAGTTATGCAGATGAGAAGTGCAGAGATTTGGAGACTTAGTGTTCATAAAGGTTTCTCCGATGAGGAATGTTATTCGGTTTGGAAGGATTGGGATGTTGGCACCTTGCTATATAGGACTATTCTCGATTTTTGAGAGGATTGGTACACTTGCATATAGAGTCGTGTTACAGACTAGACTATCGGGTGTGCACAATGTGTTTCATGTATCACATTTTCATAAGATTGTGCATGATCCTTCTTTGAGCTTTGCAGCAAGAGGACTTGGAGATTTAACCTAACTTGACTATACTGAGGCAACATGTTAGCATTGTTGGTTGAGATACCAATCAATTGAGGATGAAGGTTGTGAGGTTAGTTAAAGTGTAGTAGAGAGATGATGCTAGAGGCTGTACTTTGGAGATTGAGGATAGTGTGAGTGAGTCTTGTCTAGAGTTGATTCTGGACTGGTGGTTTCTTATCTTAGTATATTATAGCTTTTGTAGCATACTCACCTCTTGAGTTGGAATCACTAAGTATGTATTTGGTTTGCAGTTTGTTTTGTATATGTAGTTTCAGCAATACTCTATATGTGCATTTGTTTATTATATTCTCCTTTGGTTGTGTTCTTGTTTGAATTTCGAGGATGAAATGTCTTAAGTGGGGGAGAATGTAGTGACCCGTAATTTCGAATACTTCATCTTTGAATATCGTAACTTTTGAAATATGGTTAAGTGTTAGAAATTTTATTTTAAAACCTTATTAAATTCCCTTGAATTAATAACTAATGATAAGAAACTTGTTTCTGAAATTTGTTTACAGAAATAAATACTTTGAAGAAATGTGACACAAAATCGTTTTATCGATAAATGACTTTTTATTCGATATAAGTTGCTCAAACTTTTTGTACATGTCTAAATAACTAAGAGGTCACTAATAACTAATAAAAATATTTTCACTAGTTTTGGTTAATTAAACAAGCTTCTAGAAGGAAATAGGATATTTTTTGGCTAGTGAGATGGAAAGCAAGCACATGGAGGCACATAGGAGGGGCGAGTCTTCTTGGCTGGCTAGGGGGTGAAGGGAGGGGTATGGTGACCGTTTGTTGCCTTGTAAATGATCCTAAGGTTAATGAAATCACATTCCAAAATTTTAGCAAATTAAAACAAAGCTCTTCATTCCTTCTCTCTTCATAAATTTCTAAATTAAAAGAAACTAACTCAATTCAACTCTTTACCAAACTCTTGGTAGAAGCCTACAACAACATAGCAACACATACTAATAACTCAAAGCTTGAAGATTTGGAGTACAACCCCTAAAACATCCCAATGCCGAAAGCAATTTAAGGCACTTTGTGCCTAGGCCATGAGCTAGTGGTGAGGTAGGAATTGTTTTGGTGTTTGCAAGGTTGTAATAGAAAGTGGAAGCATATTCTTGGTTGTTTTCTTGTTGATGGGTGAGAAATCTCACTATTTAAATGAATACAAAGTGTATTTTTTTTAAACTATATTATTGTGCTTGAGTTTATATTGTTATATTCTCTTGTGATTCTTGCTTTTGAAAGCGAGTGACATATGTAAATGATGTGTTTGGACTTATATTACTATCTATGACTTGTTGTATAGCTTTTACATGAAGCACATAGGGTTTGGTTGGGCTTGGACTTGAATTAGACTTGATTTGGAAGTGGTTTTTAGCGATAGGCGCTATGGAAGCACTTAGGAAATGCCTTGTGTTAGGCATTTTCTATAGAATTTTGTAAAGAGATCCTTAGGGGTTTCTTGTCTTGATTCTAATGTATTATGTGTATATGTTTTAGTGTAAAAATATTGGATACTAAATAGATTGTTAGCATATCTGAAAATGGGAAAACTTTGAAGTGCTTAAAACTGCCCCAGTTTATAGTAATTTACAGCACTCTGCCAGCACTTTTAACTCGTTGTACAATATCTGAACCTATTTTACAGAATTCTATAAAGGTAGTTTTTATTTGACACATTAATTTATTTTAAATTGACTTTTAAATTAAGTATTTTGCTTCAGTCGTCCTAATTGTCTTTTCTAACTTATATTAGAGTATTTTAAAAGTTGTTTGGAATTTTGATATATTTTTAACAATTAATTATGAATTATAAAGAGGCTTATTTTTATACAAGAAAACATGTCTTTTTGAAGTTTTAAAATAAATTTTAAAATAGAGATTTTTATGTACTACTTTAGATAAATGTTTAAACCATTATTATAAGTATTTTAAAGTATATTTTTAACAGATATAGTTTTTATAAAATTAGTTAATTATATTTTTAAAGTATTTAAAGCTTATGTAATATAAATATCTTTAAATTGTTTTAAGTATTTTATTAAATATCTTATCTTATAAATAAATTAATGAGTGTGTATATATATATCATTTTTAAAAGGTTTTTAAACTATAAGAAATGTTTTAAAAAGAGGTGTAGGAGTTGCTTAAGTAGTTTAATCGTGCTGAGTTTGTTTACTTGTTTATGGAAAGTAATTAACTTTGCTTAACACTAAAAGCCGACGAAGTAGGCTTGTTCTACCTATGAGACTTAAGAGTGATGTCCGAGTAGGGTTTAGAAGCAATAATGCACTAACTTACTGACTTCATTCTTGAAGAAGAATGGAGTAAGTTGAAAAGGTCAGAAACATGTTTAACTTTACGAAACTTGATTTCCACAAGCGATCATTTTTAGAACTAGATAGTTGACTAGTCAACTTTCACTTGACCAAATATAACTTAGAAAGTATCTAAAAGCTTTAGTGCTTCATACAGATTGAAATCACTCGAGGAGGACCCATTGGTATGAAACGTCTATAGCTTTAAGAATGTATATATATATGAGATCCCTTAAGGAGGACTACACTTTATGCAGTTTGCTTACTTTTGAAAGAACTAGAATTGAGTTAACTTGAAATTCATTGATTTAGTTTTGAATAGTCCAGGGTTGGATAAGTGTATTACTTACTGAATACCACTTTAAAACTAGTATATGAGTTCTACATTTTGGAAGTAGTTATGGAAGTGGAATGTTATAGAGTTGAACTGAAAGTCCAAGGAATGGGTCAGCATTAACATTTTAGACTAATGCTATAGAATTGAACTGTCTATCCTAAGGTTAAGCCCAAAAAAGAGGTCAACGTTAGCATTCGTTAGATGACTTATGTTGGAATCTATATAGTGATCTATTCGAGCGATGAATACTCATGTGAGAAATGCTGAACGTGATCCTAACATCGGAAATGACTAGAAACAGAGTAGGATGCATAGCCAGTGGGGTTTAGCAAACCTGATGTAACGACCCGCTATTTTGGACCATTCGCATCCATTATAAGTGTATAGGTAGACACTCATGCCAGAATTGAATTGCTCAAAATACCGCGTTGTTAATTTAAATTGGCAAAACTGAACATATACAGTAAATAAAATAATCACAGATCACAGACACAGAGTAATAAATGCAGCGGAAATAAAAGAGATAGTAGTTCATGAAGCTACTATATAAATGTATAAGTTACATCAGAGTTAAACCAGATACAACGGAAGAGTAATGCGATACATCAAATACAAAGCAGAATACATCACTGGAATCATCGAATACTGAAAGTAGAATAGATGGCTGGATCTTCAAGCAAGCTCCAACTCCAAAGGTGAGTCTTGAATACTGGTACACTCAGTCTGACCCGAGCGTAAAGCAAAAACACAAGACACTCGACTCAGGATTAACATTCTTATATTAATAAATCCAACTCAAGTGAAATAGCAATTGAAATACAAGTAACTCAAAGGATGTTTGGAATAACCATCCTTTAAGGATCCGTTAAACTATCTACTATGTAGTAATGTACGCTAAGTAGATAATGTCTATCAGTAATATAAGGTATCAAAATAGTGTTAAGGCGTTACCATTATCCCCCTTAACACATTTTTATTCCCAAGAGCATATACAAGACCGTAGTTTTCCCAAAACCGGAAGTCACCAGAGGGCAATCCATATACTAAAGGTACAAAACAAATTCGTAGTGGTCGCGTATATCGGGATCCAAGTATGACAAGGCACATGAGGCAATACCCAAGGTAGTGACACTACCGTTTGCCTGATCCGGACTGGTGAGAACGCATCGCCGCAGCGATCGCAACACCGCAAAACAACACTCCCAAAATCAAGGGTGCACCAATCGACAACAAGTAATGAGTAGTTCGAAGAAGTGTGTTCGCTTGAGGTAGCTGACCTCCATTGGCCCGGCACGGCTCCTGTTTTAGTCATTTCCAATTTGACACAAGTGTCAAGGCTATCCATTATCGTTCTCTTTCTTCAGTCATCACGTACACCATTCCAACCACTTCATTCTGGATCACCACTCCGCGTATAGTTATTAAAGTGGTTTTTGGTTTAGATAGAGAGTATATCCATAACCGATTCCGGTCTCTTTAATAACTTTCGAAATTATTACACCGATTGGTCGTTTGATAAATTTCAAAATCAAACCAAATTCAATTTCAAATATAATTTGTAAACCAACATTTCATTTCTCTTTCTAAATCAATTTCCATAATTTACGTTTCAAAACTACCACATTCATAATTTCAAAATCTTATACTTCGATTTCAATTTCTTTTTAAAACAATTCAAATATTGATTCAAGTTCGTATATAAGTTTCATTTCGAAATCATTTAATTTAATTTAATTTAACATTCAAATCAATTTAAATTCATTTATCTATTTCATTCAATATTCGTTAAGTTAATTTTTCATTCAAAACAATTTCTATTTAATTTCCAATTCATTAAATCAATTACTTAAGTTCAACTTCATTAGATCAAAACTTACAATTTTGAATTAAATTAAATTCGTCAAATCAATTCTTTCAATTACAAGTCTTACATTTATTTCAATAAATCACATTTTATTTCCTATTAAAGAAATTCAATTTCATTCGTTCATTTATTTAGTTACAAATTTCAAAACTCAATTATCAAGAAAACTTGATTTCACTTATCAAAGAATTCAATTTTTTTTTATTTAATTATTAAATAATTCAAACTTATTAATTTATTAAATAATTCCCAAACTTAACTATTATAACTTCGAAACTTAATTCAATCATTTCTCAAATTAAACAACGTTCTTTCATCAATTACATTGTTAATATTTTATTTCATATTTTTAAATATTAACATTTTCCTTTCATAAAAATTTAAATTCCAACTTCATTTCAAAACCTTATCATTTATTCAAATAAAATCTTTATTTTATTTTAAATCAAATTATTTGACCAATCGGTTTTATTTAATTTTCTATCCTAGGTCAAAGTTTTAATTTGGGTATTTATCATTTCAACCCGATTCCAATTCAATTCAAAATCAAAGCATAGCAAAGGGAACTTCCAGTGTGATAACTGGGATGGTGTCAAAGTAAATAAACAAGCAATAACAACAATCAATAACAATCCAATAGTTAATTCAAATAATCCCGAAACAATCGTATTAATTCACATTGTTGTTTGTGCAAATTAATATAATTATTTCTAGAACCCACACTATCATTTCATGCAGATTAAAGGTTATTCCACTAATTATTTATACGGTTTTACACTTGTCATTCAATTACAATTTTATACTACAACAATTAATCCAACATACGTAGATGGTTCAAAGTGTAATTATCACTATTCTACATGTCAATTAATTTACAATTATAGGGGTCATATTCAACTAATCAAATTTAACATATATGTCGATTCAAATTTTAATTATCCTACGTCAAATTTACTTGCATAATATTTATCACTTTATACATTACAATTTTTAACGTCCAATTGTAAACATCGAACAATCAGTCATTTAACAACCAAACTGGATTATCATTTCATATATATAACAGATAATGGTGTCAGATGTCACAGGTGAACTGATACATGTAATAGCATATAAAACAGTGTGAATAACTAACTGCAGCATATTTCAATTGTCGTTTCAATTGAAATCAAATTTAAATAAATAAAAGAACGTTAATCGTGAGTGAGTGCTCACCTTCCGAGGCTAGAGATGGACGAGAATAAGATGAGTTACGAATCCAAGCACGAATTCCAAGCAAATTTGGATTGGCACGAATTTGACGTTCAAAGCCGACGGCAAGGAATTGACGAAGTCGAGTAAGAGCTGGATCGATGAAGATAAACGGTATAAATGAACTTATATATATAACTATTATCATTATAATTATTATTTTTCTTAAAACCAATAATAAATCTAAGTTACATGTTTAGAATGACATATATATATCATATGTAAATTAAAACATATACTTCCTAAATATTCAAATTATAACTATATAAAATAAAATAACCTTTATCTTATCTTCGAAAGATTCAAACAGATAACATAAAACCTCTATACCCATTTCAGATTTTATTTCAAATCATAAATTCATAAAATACATATCCAGAACTATGAATACTTTTATATAAAACTAATGTATAAACTACGGTCAACAATGTAATATTATATATATAACTAATATATAAACAGCAACCATAAAATGATACTGACATAAGCAAACGTGTAGACTAACCTAACTTTGAATATAACTAACATATATATTTTTCTAACATATATGAGATATAAAATACATATAGAACTTACTGACTCTTTATAACAGAACATATAACAAGGGATATTAAACAAAATACTAGCAATATGTGTATACAACAGTTCAAACGTTTATCAAAATTATTACATACTACAGAAAATAATTTTATTTTATTTTTTTGAAACATATATATATATATATCGACCAAAACCCATACAAATTTTCATTCAAACTAGCGTATAGTGTCATATTACATACATATTAAATAAATATGTTCATATAAACAAATTTGTTTATAGTATATATAAAAGCTAAAGCAAATCACATGCCCTCAGCAAACCAATGGGTACGAAAATAGTTTTCACGTATAGCATGTATAAGCAACAGATTATAATATATAACACTTGTTAAACCCTTTTATAGTTTTATATACCTTTTAACAATATAAACAGCTTTTATATATATACTATATGTGACATAAAGCAATGCAAGAACTGTAAACAGTTCATATATACGAAATGTAATAATTTCATATACTGCTAATACAAAACTTGATCCAATCTGACTTTGTATATACACGTACAGCTCTAAAACCAATATTCTAACATTTATATATTAACTAGATATACTTTAACATATATAAGCAACCATATATGTAACCGAACCAGGTATACTTCTATTTATATATATACAATATATATGTTGAAGAATCAACTTACGAATAGAAGGGGTGGAGGCTGCTACGGGGTCACGCAAGGCTTAGGTGGACAGCTGGCGGTGGAAACGTGGCCACGCGGGTGGAGGACGAAGTTCCGTGGGCCAGTGCGTGGGTAGGAGAGAGGGACGCAACGTTGATGAAGGGTGGCAGCTCGAAGTGGCTTCGGTGAAGGCCTCAAGGCGGAGGAGAATCGGAGGCGTGGATTTTTGGTTGGTAGTAGGGCAGGCGAATGGTGGCACTGCCTTGGGGTTTGGGGCTCGGGAAGGTTTCAAGGAAGAGGGGAGAAGAAGTAAGGTTTACTGGTGAAGTGTTTTTTGAGAAACGAAAATAATATTGAAGCAGAGATGAAAAGTTTGAACGGCAACCTATTGAACCAGCAAATAAAAGCAACAGCCACAAGCATTGATTCTGGATAAAATTATATATAAAAAAATTTATTAAAGCAATAAATGAGTTGGTTGGACAGTACATTTCAAATTTGAAGAGGCACGATAGGAGTTGAAATTTGTGGTACCGGTACGACGAACAGTTTTATTATATCCGTTGCGTAACGAACCTCAAAATACAGAAATAAATATACCGTAGAGACCAGCGTGACGAGACGATCAAAACGGTATACAGATATCAGAGGCATGGTCGAATTCATAAAATTCGAATTTTTATACTAGCGGAAATACAGGAAAAACGCTGAAAAATAAGATCGACGGACGGAGCCAAAGATGTTCGAATTTGGAAAAACGACAAACTGACATCTTGCTCAGAAGATGGTTTAGAATTTTTCTATGCAAAAATATTTAGGTTTCGGAACATTTTATTTTCATCGCTTTTTAACTGATTAAATTGAAGTAAATTTACGCGCGAAATAAACTTTCATATTTTCGGACGAAAATTTACCAGTTGCTATGTTTAACTAAACGCATTCCCAATATCAAATTTATATTTCAAAATTTTATCGTTTAAAATTTCACAAAATTTCAACTAATTACGTTATTAAAATAGTTGAAATTTACCGGTCGTTACACTCTCCCCCACTCAAAACTTTTCGTCCCCGAAAAGGAACGAGGTAGGAGAATAGAAACAACCAGAAAGAAAAACAGATTTTGAAATACAAAATAACAATTAATTTAAACCATATAAATTCAAATTTTAATTAATTGATATTCAATAATTGATTTAATCCATTTGATTTCACTAAAATCAATCTCAACTATTTCTAAATTCATTATCTTATTATCCAATTATCTTAAATTTACAATTTCTAAAACCATAAATTTGAATAGTCTTTTATTATAATTATATTTTCTTCAACAATTTTAAATTCTTCTTTATTCCAAATTACTGTCAAATTTATTCTACTTAATATATCTACTCACATATATTTAACTCATATAAATTAATTTAAAACATAAAAGTTTCGATTTAAATTAATTTACATCTATTAATTTCTTTTAAATTCAAGGTATTTCATAAGTTGGTCAAATTTCAATTTATTAATTCTTTCAAAACAAATTTATTTGTCTCATCTATTATTCAATTACTTATTATCCTATCTAACTCTATTAACATCTTTATAATCAAAATTCAGTGTATAACATTTATTATAAACACTCAAATTTTATTTATAAATTCAATTTATCTTATATATTATCCAATTACATATTCAACTTCTGAATGATTTAGGTAAGTTGTATTAGAATGCAGTTGAACAATATACAAATAAAATTTTCCCAATTCAATTATTCAAGTTTAAATATTTATTCCAAATTTTGGTTTTATTTATAATTAAAATCAACCTTTAACAAAATTTAAGAATTAGATTTCCGATTAACTTTGAACAATTTAGAGATATATATCATATATTTATCAATCAAATTAAATTTTAAAATAAGATACTTATATATATGTATAAATCAAATTATACTGAAGAAATTCAAATCAAAATATTTTTCAAAACAAACCGTAGCAAAGCTACAGAATAGTATCTCCACTTCGAAACTCGAAAATGAACGTCGATGATGCGGCCGCCATCACCGAAATTATTTTCCAACGACAAAGAGAAGAGCATTGATTTCAACATTTCAAAATTCTTCGGAAACGATTTCTATTCGAAAATACTTCCAATAATATATCCTTTAAAATTTTAAAACCAAAGTTCGAAATCACCGGAAACTAAATTCTCAAATTTCTGAATTAAATTCATTTCAAATTCCAATAAATTTATAACTAAGTTTATAAATTCATTTATTTATATTATGCAATAGTCAAATGTTTACAAAACAATAAATGAAAATCAAATATTATTATTTCCAAACGACAAATTCATTAACTTATTAAATTTTAGAAAATTTACTTATATATATTTATAATATAATCATACAAATTTATTTCATTTACAAGAATTTGAAGATAATATTGTGTCAGTTTGCTCTGTTCAAGTGTTTTGGAAATCCTATCGATGGCGTTGATCAGACGAATCGATCGGAAACCCAAATCAACATCAACAACTCAAACAACACAATATATTTTAAAACATTTTAAATATTAGTTTACAAATACATTTCTTTGCTCGACGATACAGGAATGAATTTTCAAAATAAGGATAGGGATTCAATTTTTTTTTTGTTGACTCAAATCAAAGAGAATTTTGATTCGAAAATAAGTTTGAAACAGAAGATAAGATAATTCAATTACCACAATCGGGAGATGGATGAGTTTATTTAATTCACGGGCAACCTTAACCGGGTCGTCCGTAACTTCAAGAATAAGATCGATGCTGAATTCCGAGGTAAATCAACATCCGATCTCGAGAAATAGAATTCAGGTATAACAGGAGATAGATAGCATCGTAAACCGAGGATACAGAAATCTCCGGTAAATCAATGCCTATTGTAAAGGAGTTTCACCCCTTTACAAATCATTCGAAGTTTGGCGAGACCGTCGATTCATTATAAGGGTCATTCGAAGTGGAGTTATGTGATGCTCCAGAATTGAAAGAAGACGAATAGTGAGGGACACGAATGAACTTTTTGGAACCGCAGGGAACATTCCAAAATTCAAAGGAATCGAGTCAAAAGGAAGAGATTGAAACTCGAATGAGAGTGATTCTGTAAATACATTTACCCTATATGTTGAGTTTTGCCTAGAGCTACCAAAGCTCTGATACCAACTGTAACGACCCGCTATTTTGGACCATTCGCATCCATTATAATTGTATAGGTAGACACTCATGCCGGAATTGAATTGCTCAAAATACCGCGTTGTTAATTTAAATTGGCAAAACTGAACATATACAGTAAATAAAATAATCACAGATCACAGACACAGAGTAATAAATGCAGCGGAAATAAAAGAGATAGTAGTTCATGAAGCTACTATATAAATGTATAAGTTACATCAGAGTTAAACCAGATACAACGGAAGAGTAATGCGATACATCAAATACAAAGTAGAATACATCACTGGAATCATCGAATACTGAAAGCAGAATAGATGGCTAGATCTTCAAGCAAGCTCCAACTCCAAAGGTGAGTCTTGAATACTGGTACACTCAGTCTGACCCGAGCGTAAAGCAAAAACACAAGACACTCGAGTCAGGATTGTGGAATATGCATGTATATGCCTTTTGTTTGATGATAATAAACATATATACATTCATTTAAATGTATTTGATATTGTACTATTTTATTTTACACAGATTAAATAGATATTTGCTGAATAAAATAAATAACACAGAATTTGAATTCAAACAAATATTTTATTCAAACAAATATTTATTACAATTTTGATAGTACAATTTCAAGCTCTCACTATATACATCATTTTTTATCACAATACAATTACATCACGATTTCATAGTTACATCATTTCCTCACTACATATCACTCACACTCGTATTTATCTTCAACTTCATTCCAGTTTGATTCCAGCATCTGAGCAATCTGCAAAAATATTCACTGACGCAGTAAAATTGAAAAGGAAATGTTTTTGCAGTATAAAACAAAATATGGATTTTGAAAATATTATTTGCCTCAGTTATTTGGGTTGTTCGTCATCATTAGATTCTGAATTTATCACACACGAACAACTTGTGACATGCACAGTGTACATGCCACAAGGCCGTGCACACCGATATATGTATATACACTTGATATATTTACAGGGACAAGTGAGAACAGGTCAAACCCAAATACAGGATTCAACTCAAGTACAATAAAATCTCGTCATCAGCACAAGGTCAAACCCGAGTTTAAAACTGGATTCAACTCAAGCGAGACACAATATGTACAGCATGAATCAAAGGCAAACCAGATCCACAGCTAACATGACTAAGCACCAAAAACCAGACTGCATGTAAAAGTCAGAGAGATGTACACATGAAAATGGAATGCAACAAGTTCAAGATGATCAGCTACAACTCAAACAATGCCAACATGATCAAGTTCAAAGCAATCAGGTCTCAAACCAGTATGTATGCACATATATGGTCTTGAGTAAACAGGTGAATGTGCAACAGGGAACAAAGTGAACAGAGCAAGCATCAGGTCGAGCACTAAGGAATGCAACACTACTTCACACTCATGTACAAATGAACAAGGTCACAGTGAAGTGAAACTGCAAATATACATGATGCCACCAGACCAGGCCACAACAGTACAAAGACCAACTCGATGCAACTGACCACAAACAACAGGCAAACCAAGGAAGTGACAGTAAGGAAGTGCAACAGAGAAGAATGCCAGATAAATGATTCACAGAGAAATCAAATTCAATGCAGATGTCAACAAGAAAAATCAACAGTGGACAAAGTAAAATGATCGAAGCCAAAGTCAAAGAAAATCACGGAGCAACATAATCAATACCGTGATTATCACGAAAAAGAAAAACAATATATACGCATATGACAAAGTCAAATTTCAACATCGTGATGACCATGAAACCGAGAATCTCATATATACGTATTTTTGATAAGGTCAAAAATTATCTCAACATCCATCAATAATCGAACGGCCGAGCAGAAGAGGTGACAAATTCAACGAAATCAAATCAAACGAGAATATAGGAACGAGAATCCTATATAAACCCTAAATCATCACTGGCAAATTCATTCGAGTTCAAGCTAACAGAAAAACAATAAACCAATAACTCGAATCACATCGAATTCAAGCAATCAATCGAGTTCAAGCATTAAAACCAGAGAGCAAAAGGAACAAATTACATACCAGAGCAAATTCGAATTCGATCGAATTGAAGCAGCCGAGCACAAGTCAAGAAGACGATCGATTGCCGAAACAAATCAGATGAACAGCAATTGCATTCGATCGAACTACTGAGAGCGGCGACTTCATATAGAAACCCTAGTTATCAGAGCAAAGAACGAAGGAGGAGCATTCATTTTCACAAGCCCTAAATTCTCACAGAGGAGACAAAGGAAGCCGGCATTTCCACAAATAAAAACAGGCCAAAGTTAAAAAGGAAGTTGGGCCGGCATATTTTTTGTGTGATTAAATTAGGGCCGGCATTCATCTTTTTATATAGACTTTAATTAGGGTTTAGTTTAAATTTTGTTTTTAACTTTATATTGGTTTTTATTTTCTGTTTTTATTTTTGAATCAAAACAGGGTAAATCACCACCTAGGGTTTAGGTGTTGTCAGATTGTCTAGTTAGGGTTAGTTCAGTGAGCAGGGAGGCTGCGAGTTTGCAAAGCTCTATAGGCGGGAGCAGAGTTTGCGAGTAAACGAAACTCTATAGGCAGAGCAGGGTGTGCGAGTCTGTAGGAGTGTTTGTGAGCGGGAGCGAGTGTCTGCGAGTCTGTCAGAGTGTTTGTAAGCGGGATACTGTTTAACTCTAATAGAAATCTGGGAATGCAGCAGTAGGCAGGGGTTGCCGAAGCTGGGTAAATTTTGTGTGTGATTTACTTTACTGCATATTTATTTATCTGCTATTTGCTTTCGCGTTTAATTTGAGAAAATTTGCGATAACCCTATTCACCCCCCCCCCCTCTAGGGTTAATCTAGATCCTACAAGTGGTATCAGAGCGAGGTAAATTTTTTTTAACTCTAGAGTCATGAATCTATCAAATAATGCTTTTTCTGAGGGGCAATCTATTGTTAGGCCACCAATGTTTAATGGGAATGATTATGCTTATTGGAAAGTTAGGATGGGTATTTATCTTAGTTCTGTTGATTATGATGTTTGGGATATTATTGAAACTGGCTATAAAGCTCCCACTATAATTGTTGGTGATACTGAGATTCTTAAACCTAAGGATAGGTGGGACGCTAATGATAAGAAATTAAAAACTACAAATGCTAAAGCTATGAATGCTTTAATCTGTGCTCTTGATAAGAATGAATTTAATAGAATTTCTCATTGTACAACTGCGCAGGAAATTTGGCATACTTTGGAGGTGACACACGAAGGAACTTCTCAAGTCAAAGAGTCTCGTCTAGCCCTGTTCAGCAATGAATACGAGAACTTTGTGATGGAAAAAGGCGAGAGCATAAAGGATATGTTTGGACGCTTCTCAACCTTGGTGTACAATGCTAGAGCGCTTGGAAAGGTATTCTCTGAAGTAGAGCTGGTGAGGAAGATTCTACAAATCTTACCAATGAACTTTGAGGCAAAAGTCACGGCAATACAAGAATCAAAAGATTTGAGTAAACTACGCATGGAGGATTTGATCGGAAATCTGATGACGTATGAGCTTGAGTTGAAAGCAAAGGAGGAACGCATCAATTCCGAACCAAAGAAGAAGACGATTGCCTTAAAGAGTAGAAAAGAGAGCGATGAAGAAGAAGTTAATCCAATTGAAGGACTTGCAGTGGCTGTCAATAATTTCAGAAGGTGGTCGAAATACAAGCCACGAAAGAAGAAGACCAGTAGTAATACATCTAAAGATTCTGATAACTCTGAAAACGAACTAATCTGTTATAACTGCAACAAGCCTGGTCACTTCAAACAAAACTGTCCACTTCTCAAAAACAACAAAGGAAAGAAAAAGAAGAAAAAGGCCTTCGCAGCTACTTGGGATGATGAGGAAGGAGAGGAAGTTTCAACTGATAGCTCAGAGGAGGCTAATCTGTGTCTTACGGTAAGATCAGATTCAGAAGCAAGCTCAAGGGAATCAAGATCAGATTCAGAAGCAAGCTCAGAGGAATCCAATGAGGTAAAAAACTACTCTTATAAAGATCTTGTTTATTTGTGCCTCGATCTTACTAAAACTGTTGAAGCTCTTGATTCTAAAAATGAAAAACTGAAATCTGATAGGAAAAAGCTTATCCATGAAAATTTCAGGTTAGAAACTGAACTTGAAAAAATTCAGAACCTAGAATGTGAAAATTGTAAAACTTTAGATTCAGAGTTATCTAAACTGAAGAATAGCTTCGAGGATCTTGAAAAAGAAAACCTGAATCTAAAGGAAACTATTGAAACTAGGAAAAAGGATTTTGTGAATAGATGCACCTCACTTGTGACTGAAAACACAACACTAAAAACCAAAGTCCAAAGTCTTGAGAAAACTCTGAATAACTTTTCAAGAGGAGAAAAATCATTCAATATGTTATTGGGAAATCAATTTTTTGCTAACAACAGAAAAGGACTAGGTTTTGGGAAAACACAAGTTGATGATTATGCAAAAAGTAAGAGTGTCTTTGCTAGATGTGAGATAATTGACCATCGTGTTGAAAATTGTAGTCATAGGAACAAGAACACAAAATTTATTCAAATTTGGGTTCCTAAGAATTCTACAAACCAATTTCATATCTATTGGAACAAGAATGAAAAGACAAAATAAGTTTGGGTTCCAAAGGGATTGTTTATTCATAATTATTTTTCCACTAACAACCATGGACCTATAAAAAGGTCACAAAAATCTTTTACCGTGTAGGTGTGGTGGCAGGCTAAGGAACAACATTAGTGTTGTCTGGATTCTGGCTGTTCCAGACATACCACGAGCGACAAATCAACGTTCCTTAGCCTAGTATAAAGGTGACAGATTCACAATGGGTAAACAACGAAAGGTTATCGTTCAGGTAAAACAGGTAATTGAATTTATTTTCAAACGATAGATAAAATGTGAAAATCTGCACCATAATCTGAATTAAATCAGCCAGTTATGTGAAATGATTGATGATGTTAATTCTGATTTTTTTTAATCAATCATCTTTAAAAGAGAATTACTTGAAGTAATTATGATGGTTGACAGATTCTGACTAACTTGATATGATCTTACATGACTTATTCTTATCTATGACTTTGATTTATGCTTAAAAGTTGACCAACCATTTTTCATTGAACTTAATCTGTTTTTGGTCAAATTATGATGTTGATTGATTATTGATTTCTCAAAGGATTTTGAAACTGTTGAAACTGTTTGGTGAAACTTCAAGAAATTGTTTTTTGAAATAATGATGATTGTTTAATGACTGTTGATCCTATGGTTTCTTAATCTGACACTGAGATATTTTTTGATGGTTAACACGACTTCAATTTAAAGTCAAGTTTGTTGAAAATAACTCTGAGATAATTTGTTGAAATTTCACAATCTGGTCTATAACATCCAAACGAGTGATACTGAGTCAGATGCAGATTACACTGGTAATGTAGTTGATAGAAAAATTACTAGTGGAACGTGATTACATTTTGAGACATTCATTTGCTGCATCATTTTTCAAAGAAAATATCTGCATATCTTTCACTTGAAATATTTTTTCAATTTAGCAGAATTTTTCTTAAAAACCCCTTCTAGAAAATAATTTCTTTTGACCTTGTATCAGATTTGTTATTTAAGAAAACTTGATTTTATTGAAATTGATTAACTGATCTGACCCCCTAATAATTATCTAAAAAGATAAATAGTGATTGAAAATAAGATGAGTGTTGATATTAATCATATATTATAACTTGAGAAAGTATATTTAGAAAATTTCTTTAGAAATTTAAACAAGAGTTATAAAAAAATTTTGTTGATAACTATTCCATGATCATTTCTATTTCTATCATCCGTCTATCGACCATCACTCATCAAAAATCAATATAGTATGTTAATTTGTGGTAGTTTAAACAGGGAATCATTTGTGCTTCAATTTTATTATATTTCTAACAATAAAATCCAAAATATTCACTCTCATTTAAAAGTCCTCACGGTTATGCATGGGTGAATTACTTGGATTTTTGATTTTGTGCTTCCATGCTCATTTAAAAGTCCTCACGGTTATGCATGTATGGAACGCATATCAAAATTAATTGATTAAATAGACAAGTTGATTCTAATCCCATTTAAAAGTCCTTACGGTTATGCGTGGTTAGAAGATACTTGAATTCATTTTAAAAAAAAATTTGGAATACTACTAATCTCATTTAAAAGTCCTAACGGTTATGCATGGTTAGTAGATATTCAAATCTCCTGAAATAAATATACCACAAATAGACACAACTATATGGTTTTATTTGATGAAATCATTCATATCATTCTAAAGTGGAATATGCATCAATTAAATTATTTATGATTTTTGTTTGATTTTCTTATTGAAATTAATATTTATACTCGACTGAGCTTTAATATTGTATTAATGTCTACCACTATATCTCTACTTTTCTATTACTATTATTCTTTTGCTGATAACAAAAGGGGGAGAGAAAAGTTAAGATTTTGAAGATAAAGGTCAAAGATTTTCTAATTGCATTAAGGCTCATTTGAATTCTTTATTCTCATGCATATATGTAGGGGGAGTATTGTGTAGAAAGAGAGCATTCAAATAGGGGGAGCAAACTGAATAATCAAATACATTTAATATAGTCAAAATCTTAAATATATGTTTGTTATCATCAAAAGGGGGAGATTGTGGAATATGCATGTATATGCCTTTTGTTTGATGATAATAAACATATATACATTCATTTAAATGTATTTGATATTGTACTATTTTATTTTACACAGATTAAATAGATATTTGCTGAATAAAATAAATAACACAGAATTTGAATTCAAACAAATATTTTATTCAAACAAATATTTATTACAATTTTGATAGTACAATTTCAAGCTCTCACTATATACATCATTTTTGATCACAATACAATTACATCACGATTTCATAGTTACATCATTTCCTCACTACATATCACTCACACTCGTATTTATCTTCAACTTCATTCCAGTTTGATTCCAGCATCTGAGCAATCTGCAAAAATATTCACTGACGCAGTAAAATTGAAAAGGAAATGTTTTTGCAGTATAAAACAAAATATGGATTTTGAAAATATTATTTGCCTCAGTTATTTGGGTTGTTCGTCATCATTTGATTCTGAATTTATCACACACGAACAACTTGTGACATGCACAGTGTACATGCCACAAGGCCGTGCACACCGATATATGTATATACACTTGATATATTTACAGGGACAAGTGAGCACAGGTCAAACCCAAATACAGGATTCAACTCAAGTACAATAAAATCTCGTCATCAGCACAAGGTCAAACCCGAGTTTAAAACTGGATTCAACTCAAGCGAGACACAATATGTACAGCATGAATCAAAGGCAAACCAGATCCACAGCTAACATGACTAAGCACCAAAAACCAGACTGCATGTAAAAGTCAGAGAGATGTACACATGAAAATGGAATGCAACAAGTTCAAGATGATCAGCTACAACTCAAACAATGCCAACATGATCAAGTTCAAAGCAATCAGGTCTCAAACCAGTATGTATGCACATATATGGTCTTGAGTAAACAGGTGAATGTGCAACAGGGAACAAAGTGAACAGAGCAAGCATCAGGTCGAGCACTAAGGAATGCAACACTACTTCACACTCATGTACAAATGAACAAGGTCACAGTGAAGTGAAACTGCAAATATACATGATGCCACCAGACCAGGCCACAACAGTACAAAGACCAACTCGATGCAACTGACCACAAACAACAGGCAAACCAAGGAAGTGACAGTAAGGAAGTGCAACAGAGAAGAATGCCAGATAAATGATTCACAGAGAAATCAAATTCAATGCAGATGTCAACAAGAAAAATCAACAGTGGACAAAGTAAAATGATCGAAGCCAAAGTCAAAGAAAATCACGGAGCAACATAATCAATACCGTGATTATCACGAAAAAGAAAAACAATATATACGCATATGACAAAGTCAAATTTCAACATCGTGATGACCATGAAACCGAGAATCTCATATATACGTATTTTTGATAAGGTCAAAAATTATCTCAACATCCATCAATAATCGAACGGCCGAGCAGAAGAGGTGACAAATTCAACGAAATCAAATCAAACGAGAATATAGGAACGAGAATCCTATATAAACCCTAAATCATCACTGGCAAATTCATTCGAGTTCAAGCTAACAGAAAAACAATAAACCAATAACTCGAATCACATCGAATTCAAGCAATCAATCGAGTTCAAGCATTAAAACCAGAGAGCAAAAGGAACAAATTACATACCAGAGCAAATTCGAATTCGATCGAATTGAAGCAGCCGAGCACAAGTCAAGAAGACGATCGATTGCCGAAACAAATCAGATGAACAGCAATTGCATTCGATCGAACTACTGAGAGCGGCGACTTCATATAGAAACCCTAGTTATCAGAGCAAAGAACGAAGGAGGAGCATTCATTTTCACAAGCCCTAAATTCTCACAGAGGAGACAAAGGAAGCCGGCATTTCCACAAATAAAAACAGGCCAAAGTTAAAAAGGAAGTTGGGCCGGCATATTTTTTGTGTGATTAAATTAGGGCCGGCATTCATCTTTTTATATAGACTTTAATTAGGGTTTAGTTTAAATTTTGTTTTTAACTTTATATTGGTTTTTATTTTCTGTTTTTATTTTTGAATCAAAACAGGGTAAATCACCACCTAGGGTTTAGGTGTTGTCAGATTGTCTAGTTAGGGTTAGTTCAGTGAGCAAGGAGGCTGCGAGTTTGCAAAGCTCTATAGGCGGGAGCAGAGTTTGCGAGTAAACGAAACTCTATAGGCGGAGCAGGGTGTGCGAGTCTGTAGGAGTGTTTGTGAGCGGGAGCGAGTGTCTGCGAGTCTGTCAGAGTGTTTGTAAGCGGGATACTGTTTAACTCTAATAGAAATCTGGGAATGCAGCAGTAGGCAGGGGTTGCCGAAGCTGGGTAAATTTTGTGTGTGATTTACTTTACTGCATATTTATTTATCTGCTATTTGCTTTCGCGTTTAATTTGAGAAAATTTGCGATAACCCTATTCACCCCCCCCCCCTCTAGGGTTAATCTAGATCCTACAAGGATTAACATTCTTATATTAATAAATCCAACTCAAGTGAAATAGCAATTGAAATACAAGTAACTCAAAGGATGTTTGGAATAACCATCCTTTAAGGATCCGTTAAACTATCTACTAGGTAGTAATGTACGCTAAGTAGATAATGTCTATCAGTAATATAAGGTATCAAAATAGTGTTAAGGCGTTACCATTATCCCCCTTAACACATTTTTATTCCCAAGAGCATATACAAGACTGTAGTTTCCCCAAAACCGGAAGTCACCAGAGGGCAATCCATATACTAAAGGTACAAAACAAATTCGTAGTGGTCGCGTATATCGGGATCCAAGTATGACAAGGCACATGAGGCAATACCCAAGGTAGTGACACTACCGTTTGCCTGATCCAGACTGGTGAGAACGCATCGCCGCAGCGATCGCAACACCGCGAAACAACACTCCCAAAATCAAGGGTGCACCAATCGACAACAAGTAATGAGTAGTTCGAAGAAGTGTGTTCGCTTGAGGTAGCTGACCTCCATTGGCCCGGCACGGCTCCTGTTTTAGTCATTTCCAATTTGACACAAGTGTCAAGGCTATCCATTATCGTTCTCTTTCTTCAGTCATCACGTACACCATTCCAACCACTTCATTCTGGATCACCACTCCGCGTATAGTTATTAAAGTGGTTTTCGGTTTAGATAGAGAGTATATCCATAACCGATTCCGGTCTCTTTAATAACTTTCGAAATTATTACACCGATTGGTCGTTTGATAAATTTCAAAATCAAACCAAATTCAATTTCAAATATAATTTGTAAACCAACATTTCATTTCTCTTTCTAAATCAATTTCCATAATTTACGTTTCAAAACTACCACATTCATAATTTCAAAATCTTATACTTCGATTTCAATTTCTTTTTAAAACAATTCAAATATTGATTCAAGTTCGTATATAAGTTTCATTTCGAAATCATTTAAATTAATTTAATTTAACATTCAAATCAATTTAAATTCATTTATCTATTTCATTCAATATTCGATAAGTTAATTTGTCATTCAAAACAATTTCTATTTAATTTCCAATTCATTAAATCAATTACTTAAGTTCAACTTCATTAGATCAAAACTTACAATTTTGAATTAAATTAAATTCGTCAAATCAATTCTTTCAATTACAAGTCTTACATTTATTTCAATAAATCACATTTTATTTCTTATTAAAGAAATTCAATTTCATTCGTTCATTTATTTAGTTACAAATTTCAAAATTCAATTATCAAGAAAACTTGATTTCACTTATCAAAGAATTCAATTTTTTTATTTAATTATTAAATAATTCAAACTTATTAATTTATTAAATAATTCCCAAACTTAACTATTATAACTTCGAAACTTAATTTAATCATTTCTCAAATTAAACAACGTTCTTTCATCAATTACATTGTTAATATTTTATTTCATATTTTTAAATATTAACATTTTCCTTTCATAAAAATTTAAATTCCAACTTCATTTCAAAACCTTATCATTTATTCAAATAAAATCTTTATTTTATTTTAAATCAAATTATTTGACCAATCGGTTTTATTTAATTTTCTATCCTAGGTAAAAGTTTTAATTTGGGTATTTATCATTTCAACACGATTCCAATTCAATTCAAAATCAAAGCATAGCAAAGGGAACTTCCAGTGTGATAACTGGGATGGTGTCAAAGTAAATAAACAAGCAATAACAACAATCAATAACAATCCAATAGTTAATTCAAATAATCTCGAAACAATCGTATTAATTCACATTGTTGTTTGTGCAAATTAATATAATTATTTCTAGAACCCACACTATCATTTCATGCAGATTAAAGGTTATTCCACTAATTATTTATACGGTTTTACACTTGTCATTCAATTACAATTTTATACTACAACAATTAATCCAACATACGTAGATGGTTCAAAGTGTAATTATCACTATTCTACATGTCAATTAATTTACAATTATAGGGGTCATATTCAACTAATCAAATTTAACATATATGTCGATTCAAATTTTAATTATCCTACGTCAAATTTACTTGCATAATATTTATCACTTTATACATTACAATTTTTAACGTCCAATTGTAAACATCGAACAATCAGTCATTTAACAACCAAACTGGATTATCATTTCATATATATAACAGATAATGGTGTCAGATGTCACAGGTGAACTGATACATGTAATAGCATATAAAACAGTGTGAATAACTAACTGCAGCATATTTCAATTGTCGTTTCAATTGAAATCAAATTTAAATAAATAAAAGAACGTTAATCGTGAGTGAGTGCTCACCTTCCGAGGCTAGAGATGGACGAGAATAAGATGAGTTACGAATCCAAGCACGAATTCCAAGCAAATTTGGATTGGCACGAATTTGACGTTCAAAGCCGACGGCAAGGAATTGACGAAGTCGAGTAAGAGCTGGATCGATGAAGATAAACGGTATAAATGAACTTATATATATAACTATTATCATTATAATTATTATTTTTCTTAAAACCAATAATAAATCTAAGTTACATGTTTAGAATGACATATATATATCATATGTAAATTAAAACATATACTTCCTAAATATTCAAATTATAACTATATAAAATAAAATAACCTTTATCTTATCTTCGGAAGATTCAAACAGATAACATAAAACCTCTATACCCATTTCAGATTTTATTTCAAATCATAAATTCATAAAATACATATCCAGAACTATGAATACTTTTATATAAAACTAATGTATAAACTACGGCCAACAATGTAATATTATATATATAACTAATATATAAACAGCAACCATAAAATGATACTGACATAAGCAAACGTGTAGACTAACCTAACTTTGAATATAACTAACATATATATTTTTCTAACATATATGAGATATAAAATACATATAGAACTTACTGACTCTTTATAACAGAACATATACCAAGGGATATTAAACAAAATACTAGCAATATGTGTATACAACAGTTCAAACGTTTATCAAAATCATAACATACTACAGAAAATAATTTTATTTTATTTTTTTGAAACATATATATATATCGACCAAAACCCATACAAATTTTCATTCAAACTAGCGTATAGTGTCATATTACATACATATTAAATAAATATGTTCATATTAACAAATTTGTTTATAGTATATATAAAAGCTAAAGCAAATCACATGCCCTCAGCAAACCAATGGGTACGAAAATAGTTTTCACGTATAGCATGTATAAGCAACAGATTATAATATATAACACTTGTTAAACCCTTTTATAGTTTTATATACCTTTTAACAATATAAACAGCTTTTATATATATTATATGTGACATAAAGCAATGCAAGAACTGTAAACAGTTCATATATACGAAATGTAATAATTTCATATACTGCTAATACAAAACTTGATCCAATCTGACTTTGTATATACACGTACAGCTCTAAAACCAATATTCTAACATTTATATATTAACTAGATATACTTTAACATATATAAGCAACCATATATGTAACCGAACCAGGTATACTTCTATTTATATATATACAATATATATGTTGAAGAATCAACTTACGAATAGAAGGGGTGGAGGCTGCTACGGGGTCACGCAAGGCTTAGGTGGACAGCTGGTGGTGGAAACGTGGCCACGCGGGTGGAGGACGAAGTTCCGTGGGCCAGTGCGTGGGTAGGAGAGAGGGACGCAATGTTGATGAAGGGTGGCAGCTCGAAGTGGCTTCGGTGAAGGCCTCAAGGCGGAGGAGAGTCGGAGGCGTGGGTTTTTGGTTGGTAGTAGGGCAGGCGAATGGTGGCACGGCCTTGGGGTTTGGGGCTCGGGAAGGTTTCAAGGAAGAGGGGAGAAGAAGTAAGGTTTACTGGTGAAGTGTTTTTTGAGAAACGAAAATAATATTGAAGTAGAGATGAAAAGTTTGAACGGCAACCTATTGAACCGGCAAATAAAAGCAACAGTCACAAGCATTGATTCTGGATAAAATTATATATAAAATTTTTTATTAAAGCAATAAATGAGTTGGTTGGACAGTACATTTCAAATTTGAAGAGGCACGATAGGAGTTGAAATTTGTGGTACCGGTACGACGAACAGTTTTATTATATCCATTGCGTAACGAACCTCAAAATACAGAAATAAATATACCGTAGAGATCAGCGTGACGAGACGATCAAAACGGTATACAGATATCAGAGGCACGATCGAATTCATAAAATTCGAATTTTTATACTAGCGGAAATACAGGAAAAACCGCTGAAAAATAAGATCGACGGACGGAGCCAAAGATGTCCGAATTTGGAAAAACGACAAACTGACATCTTGCTCAGAAGATGGTTTAGAATTTTTCTATGCAAAAATATTTAGGTTTCGGAACATTTTATTTTCATCGCTTTTTAACTGATTAAATTGAAGTAAATTTACGCGCGAAATAAACTTTCATATTTTCAGACGAAAATTTACCAGTTGCTATGTTTAACTAAACGCATTCCCAATATCAAATTTATATTTCAAAATTTTATCGTTTAAAATTTTACAAAATTTCAACTAATTACGTTATTAAAACAGTTGAAATTTACGGGTCGTTACACCTGAAAGGGTATATCAACTCCATATCTATAATATGCTTATAGATGTTGCTAGTGAGACCAGTTGTGTTTACCTTATGTTATTTTTTATCTACAGATATACGACGCTTGGAAGGTAGCTTCAGACTTGTCAGGAGGCTGGGTTTAGTTTACTATGGGGGTCGCCATGAAAAATCATATACGAATGTACCTTTGCAATTTTAGATGTACTTCTAATATTGTTTTGTTGTTAGATGTAAGCAGCACAACTATTTTCTGATTTAAATTCTACACCCTAGACAATATCTATTATATCACTATACTCACGTAACAGATGGTTTAGTTTCTTTTATGGGGAAATTCGTTACGGTGATTCATACGGTCTCAAAAGTTACAATTATATGGATTCATGTATCTTGAGTTTCTCATACTAGACTTATGTCTAACAAGTGGTTTACCTTTTCCCTAAATTCTTCGTGTACTCTTTCGGGTAGGCTGAGTAAAGTAGGTTTTATTATGGATGCTTCAGAGCTTTAGGAGACGAGCTAGAGGCATCCGTGCATCTATCTGTTTTTATTTCCATTGCACTACTATTATCTATGTGTCCACATTGTAAGGATAGACAATTATAACTGCAAAGGCTGATGATAGCTAGGTTTAGTAACTTTGAAATTAATTTGTATCTTAGAGTAACCTTTTGTACTGTCTTTTTGGATGTTTTATTTTATTTTAGCCTGACAATTTGTCTTTTAAACATTTGGATGCTTGGCACACAAATTCCATGGATGTATTAGTGTCGACATTCGAGGGTCGAAAATCGAGTCGTTATATATACATCAGTTTGGAGAGGAGGAAAGTCTCATCACAGATGCTTTTCTTTGAATTTAGATACAAATTGCAATTGTATTGGCCATTGATAATTCAATTACATAAACATGCAAAGTACATAATAAGACAAAGCAGACCAAAGGAAAAAACTATCAAGTAAAATCATAGTATTTATACGAATGCCAAATCTCACGAGTAGGAGAACCAAGGATGTGGGAGTAACAAGGGTAAATGACGAGAGCAATGTACTTTTGATTGTAATTGAGATGCGATGACTTGGTTGAGAATTAGTGATGATGAGGATGATTAATTCCAAGATAAATAGGTTATGACTAAGGACTTCATGGATCATGAAATTCCTTCATTTGGGACATGAGCTTCGACGTTTGACACCATATGAAATGAAAAGTCAGAGATGGGTAATAGTATTTCCCGATGCAAGCTCAGGAAATGATAAACTCACGACACTTGCATCCACTACAAGAAAATGCGCTTTTCACTGCAATAACGGACAGCGTTTTCATTGTGAATGCTGATAAAAGTATTTTGTAAAGTAAATTTTGGAATCTGAAACGCTGTTTAAAGTGACCCGCTTTATTTTTAGATTCGTTTCATTACGCGGTTACCTGGCCACCATAATTTCTTCTCTCCCGCGTAAAGCAAGAAAACAATCGACTACCAATCTTCCCCAAAATTATTTTAAACCTAATTAAAACCCTAAAATATATGTGAAATCTCCCATGAAATTTCGTTCGTACTCTAGTTTCGCCTGCAACATCTAGTTTGATCTAGCCCTAACACCTTGAATTCATCTTCGTTCTGATCTGAAGTGCTAAGAGAAGCTCTGTGCTTACTGCCATGATCGATGATCCTCTACCTGAAATCGAGAGATGCACTGTTGAGACCTAAATATTACATTGTTGCGGTTGTCAACGAGTAGATGTAGTTGCCGTTTCTTCGAGTTAGTCATGCTGCTTGAAATGCTTACCTGAGATGCTGCATCTGGGGTGTAGGCTGCTGATGATTCACGTGTTCTCCTAAAATCCTATCACAAGTGCGTAAAGTCTATACCCAAAATCGTGTGACGTTGAATGATTGCGGATAGGGATTAAGTCAAATCGTTCCTTTCGTAGGTGTTGAAACCAAGTAATGGTGTAAACGTTTCTTAATTCAGCTTCAGATTTGGATCAATCCCACCATCAAGTTATAAATCTTCGCCTGTGGAGTTAAAATAGATGAACTCCTAGTGTAGGACTTCTTGCTCTAAATTATCGATTCAAAGTCAGATTTATGCTAAAACCGATATCAAGGAAAACCGGATGACTTCAACCACTTGAGACCTCAGATCTATACCAATTAAATCCATGTAAAATAGCATTTTAACATCCTCTTAGGTAAGTTCTTAAAATTTTTGAGCTTGAGTAAAAATTTCTGGTCTGCATTTTAGAATAAGAATGCTGTGCACCCTTCAGTAATTTCTAAATATCAATATCAGAATATATTTTTAGTTATATCTATAATTTTTAAAATACTAATATTAGATGTATGAAGTGATTTTGGTATCAAACACCTGAAAATGTGAGTCTATAGAAGCACATAATCGTGTAAATGAATCTGGCGATTTAGAATCAATTCGATTTTGAATCATTTGTCTGTAATTTGAAACATATAGCTAGCAACAAGTTTGCACAAATTCTATTGGTTTTTTAAGTACAACGGGTTGGAGACAGTACAAAACTTTCATGTAAAAGTTTAAAAAAATAAAGAGTCATACAATCGGTTGTTTGGTATTTTGCAAGCGGTTATGCAGGCCTGAGACTGTCCACAGGCCACAGTTCATCCAAGCTTGAATTATGCTATAATAATATATTTTTAATCAAGTATTTATCACGCCTGTTTGTTTCATTGCCTTAACCTGTAGTGTAAGCACCGTCCATAGCCACATACCCTTACTGTGTTGCTTAGTTACACCTTTAACCATGTTAATCCCAAAACAAAATTACAGTACTACATTAACCAAGTAATCAGGCTAAGTCATGGTACTGCAAGCTGGCTTTTAGGAGTTGTTTCCGATCTTAAGCTATATCATCCTCCTCCAATTGCCACTGTTCCTCTCGGTACTGGAAACGACCTTCCATTTTTATTTGGTTGGATAAGTTGGTTCCCATGTATTGTTCTCTTGTATTTTCAGTTTTCAACTCCGAACCGCTCATTTTATCCATTAATAATACTCAATCCATGTAAAATTAGCTTTGATTTTAAACTACTAATGGTACATTATCAGGGGAAAAAGAACCTTAATATCGACTGCGAGGCGGTGGAAGTTTTTCTTGAGAACGTGAAACAAGCCACTGAAATGAAGATTGATAGGTAGCTGCATTCATCTTCACTGATTTGAATAAAAAAAGATGATTTTATTCAACATATGTCAACAATTCTTTGATTATTAGAACATGCTCGAGGTTGGGACTTGTTATCTTTTTCAAGACTAGTTTGTAAGTCAATGTATCTGGCCTTTATGTACAGCAATGAAAGATGATTATCCATGTTCTTTTTCCAGTTGGCACATTGTGATGAGGATGGAAAATCCCATTGAAGATTGATGTGATCCAGTACCACCTTTAGAATCGACACATTATTCACATGCATTCCACCACGTAACAAGGTATTGTTTAAGTTTCTGATACATGAACCATATTAGGAAGGTGAAAATCAGCATGATTCACTTTCCTAGAAATAGTTGAGGTAGGAGTAGTAGTCTTGTGACTTTTCTATTTGAATGATTCCCACGCTGTCATACAACAGAAATAGGTGATTATTATGCTACTATGTTTAATGGTAAGTTTTAATATTGGCACTTGAAGTTAATTACTTAATTTATACTTACGGCTAATGGACCTTTTGCTCTTGCAATGATCATGTGTCCATCATGTGACCATCATTTCTTTTAGACTATATATAAGGTATGCTATGATAATGAATGATCTCATTTGACCTGCTGGAAAAGGTTTGATGTCTGCTTCAGCTTGCTTCTAAGTTCTAACCGAATCCGACCCATAACCTTATCTATCTCAAATTGGTAAAACAAATATAATGAAGTGTTTACCGGTTGTTTTTAGCCTTTTTAGCATGTTGCTGACTTTTCCTTTTCTTGGATTGAAACCTCAAACTTTTTTAGCATGTTTACCGGTTGAAATAAATCAAATGAAACATATCAAATTTAATGGTATGCACTCGGTACAACAGTTTTAGCTACTTTCTCTTCTGATGAATCCAAAGACCTTTCTAGTGAATAAAGGAGTGGTTATCAAATTTAATGTTTGCTTTTATTTAATTAAATACAGCATTTTGGCAACAAGTACATGATTTCCAAAATACTAAGTTGACCACCTTAGTTACGTCCCACATATGATTTGTAACCGCATTTAGTTTTGTACACAGACTTCTCACTGCATTCTGTTTTGTACACAACCATCCTCTCATAACTCATGTACAACATTAGCTACATCACAACAAACCCAAATGCAACCCAGACAAAAATTAACAAGACCTAGTCCCATTTATAAGAGTGTGCACACATGCATGTGTGCACCATCACACACTAACGCAGGCCTGGAAGCTGCAAGGACCCATCCACCTCATCTTGTTGAGTCACCTTTGGCCTCTGATCATCTTCCAGCCCCTTTAGATCATCTCCGGCAAACTTCAATAATGAACTTGCAACTGAGAGCATTACAGCATGGTGCAACTTTAGAACAACCCCATTTTTTTTGCAATCCTCAACCCATGTTTCCATAACATAAACCTTTTCTCTATTGTTTTTAATTACATCTTTTTAATTTATTCTTCAATTACGAATTCTTCCGCATCTTCAAGCTATTTATTTGAGATAAAATGCAAATATGAGATGGCAACATGCTTAAAACGCTCAATATTCATGACAATAACCAATTTTTGTCTACCTAATTTCATGGAATCATCAACTAACGGAGGATGGAGTAATCCACTAAGACCGCAATTTGATTCGGCCATGCCTATGTTTTTGGAGGTAGTTATGTATAAGGCTAGGATGCCTTTTTCTTACGAGAGGTAATTTTAGTTTCAGAATCACTCATTCTTTCTGGGTTTGTGTAAAATGGAGTTTTAGATTTCTTAACAGAAAGTTTTCTACTTGCAATTTATATATTTATACAATATTTTACTCAATTGCATGTAAATATAAAACATATAAGACTGAAAATTGTTGGTAGGTTAGGTATTAGTGAAGCATGTAGCTTAAATTGTATATCTATGCCGAATATTGAGGTCCATATTTTAGAATTCGTGACGCAAATGAAGAAAATTGATAAATGTTTTGGACCGATCTTTATGTATTATGATATATACACACACTCACACACACACATAATGCCATATTAAGCTGTAATGTTTCAGAAAATGAGCCGTGTATAAGCAACAACATGGTGTGTTGATAAATGTTCTCCTCTTAATTGGTTATTTTTACTCAGTTTGATTGATTTTGTTGTGAAGTTGATTTTCTACTAATTATTGGTTTGTCCATTGTTTGAAAGTGTAAGACTTTCTAACTTTTGGGGTTTACTAAATTTATTATTACTACGATTTTTACAAAATTCCTAGATACTATATATTAGTCTAAATATATATTATTATCCAAAAACTTGATTTTTTTTACAAAATTACATGTTCTTACGCGTATAGTATCAACATGTTGTGAAATAATAATACCTCCTATTGATTTTTATTTTTTCTTAGTAAAATTTTGAGTTTATGTCGAGGATAATTCCATACGTTAGTAACGAGTGAGCAATTGAAAACTAAACGCGTTGAACTTTCATGGACTCTGTCACGTAAACTGCATTTGTCATATATATGCTGATGTATTTTTCTGCACTGCATTTAGTAGTTGGTAATTAGTTACTGACGGCCTTGTATAAACGGAGCTATTTTGGGACAATGGCAATTGTCCCAGATAAAATGATGCCAATAAACAAGAGTGTACTTCACTTTAATTTGTTGCCGTGTAGTCCTAAATGAATACTGACCTTTGTTACCATGTATCGAAACCCGGTAGCCCATTGCTTTTTCTCTAAAATTATGGTGCTCTTAGTTTCATCTTTGAACTGCCTTTTATAACTTTAACAGTTCACTTTCCAGTTGCCATTACCAATGTTTGTACTCACTAAAATACTGTCTACTCTTAAAATATTCAGGCTCCCACTGTAGAGATCAATCTGCCACCTTGTAAGTTGTAATCATGGTTCAAACCACAGTTTTGTTGTTCTACCATCAACAATCATCTTATTCGAGATAAAACCGATTCTTACTGCGCCATTGCCATTATTTAAACCTTTGAGACTAAACCTCATTCTTCTGTCGTTTTACATACAGTATGTTAGAAATTTTATTTGTGAAATAGTTTTACAGATATAGAACAGTTTCTAATTTGAAAAGTAATGTGATACGGCTCAAAGATGCAGCCCAGCCCACTTGCATAAGCCTGGCTATGCCTGAACCATGTGGCAACTAGAATTAGATAATAAATTGCAACAATAATAACATTATGGCTGCTATATATATTACTACAATTGCAACAATATGAGACTATGAGTTGTTCTTCATGAAACAATATGCATAAGATGACAAAGGCATTAATAGAAGCTTCTTCTATTCAGAAAATTAGCGAGTTTTGTTACAAATCATTTACAATTCTGTTCTGGTTTGGAAAGCATTAAATTTTTATGTTTTTGAAAATTCTTAATTTTCAGATTTTTAGCGCTTTCAGAAAATAAGAATACTAAATAATATTTGGAAATATATCCAAATATACATTTTTCCCTTACCCAAAAGAAATTATTTTTCAATATATTTTCTTATCAGATCAAGCCGACTCAATATGTAGTTCCCTTTAGAAATCATTGAAAATTAATTTGCAAGATGATCATTATGTTTAAACTGCTTTGTTTTTTATTTATGTTTTCTTTTATTAGGGCATTGCCGTTAATTTTTCGAATCTCACTCGTTCGCAATCGTATCCTCTGATATTTGGTCGTGATGCAGCGGCTGATTTCACACCTGCATCTGAAGCAAGGTAGCATCAGTTTTTCCAGTAGTTGCATTTCTGCAGTATTTTTAACTTGACATTTTCTTTTATATCTCAGTATCTGCTACCCTGGGTCATTAGATATTGAAAAAACAGCAGGAAAGATAGTTGTATGTGTCGATACCGATCCATCTGTATCCAGAAAAGTGAAAAAATTGGTGGCTGAAGACAGTAAAGCAAAAGGTCTGATAGTGATCGATGAAACAGAAAAATGAGTTCCTTTTGATTCTGGTAGCTTTCCGTTTTCCGAAGTTGGAAACAAAGTTGGAGTCCAGATTCTTGATTATATCAACTCTACCAAGTAAGATAAAGAGTAATATTTCAATATATATGCTTCTTTTTTCCTTTCTGAAGTGCTTGAACCATTTATATAGGACACCTACTGCTAGCATTCTTGGGACAAAAGATTATAAAGGATTCAAACCTGCACCAATTATTGCTTATTTTTCTGCAAGGGGTCCTGGTGGTTTAACTAAAGGCATTCTAAAGGTATTATTTAACAGTATTATGTATGACATTTAATAAAAATGGTGATGTAACCTTTCATGGTAATTGAACAGCCCGACATCATAGCTCCGGGAGTTGGAATACTGGCAGCAGCAATACCAATAGTAGAAAGTGGAAGTCAAATTCCAAATGGAAAGAAGATTTCAAATTTCGCGATCAAATCTGGAACGTCCATGGCATGTCCCCATGTTGCTGGCGATGTTGCATTCGTCCGATCAGCTCATCCTAAATGGAGCCCTTCCATGATCAGATCAGCACTCATGACAACAAGTAATTCCTTTTGTAAACATATTACACATTTAGACTCTTTCGAAAACTCATTACATATATAGATCACCTTCTATCTATGAAGCAGTAACAAAAATACTTTATTAGAGCACGAATTTGGGTATGTTAGCAGTTATGTAAAAGTTGGCGGTGAGGAGATGGTTTTGTTGACAGAATTGTGCAAGGGTATGCACTATGATGTGCAGGCAGCAATGAAGTATGGCAGTTGTAACAAGGAAAAACAGGAAATATATGAAACAATAGAAGTGATGGTATGGTGAAGTGAATAGGTACTGCTGTTGGTACAATGGGTGTTTTGATGGCAATGCGGGCTGAAGTAATGCAAGATGAACTTGATGATGATGGTTTATGTAGTTTATTGACAGGACAGTGCTAGTGCTTGGTCAGGGAAGGGGTAAGAGTGTTGTGTGTTGATGTATTGTTAGTTTTGTGGCTGTTTGAATGTGGCAAATTGGTAAGGCAGGTCAGTGGGAAGAAAGCAAAAATGGTGGTAGCACAGCAGAGAGATTATATGTAGTTTGTGGGGTGGAATGTGTGTATGTGGCAGTGGCAAAGTAGTTGGTAAATGAAAGGATGTGTGTAGGTAAATAAAAGTGGTTGGCAAAGTGGTTGAGTTTGTAGGAAGAAGCTGTGGTGACATTCAAATGTATTGATGATGAATGGCAAGTATATGTTAGCGGTGGATGATCAGAAGTGCAAAGGAGGGGCAGATGGTTTGAAATGAAGTCTGTATTGTATTATAGGGATGTGAAACTTGAGGAGGGCAGTTGCAAGGCAGTAGGAATGTAAATGACAAAGATGTAGTTGGCATTTGGTGTGGACTTACTGTATGGATATTATACTTTTACTTAACATATAACGTGTCTTTGTTTAACAGAATTTGTGGCAACTTGGTTTACTTTGTTATTTTTGTTTATGGATATTATTGAAACTTGGTTTATGGATGTCTTTTGTTTATTAATATTCTCTTAACTAGTTTATGTAACCAATTAATAGTTATTAGAACCTGTTATATATACTAGTTGCTTGAATATGCTTAAAATATAGTTTTGGAATATTCAAAAATAGAGTGGAATATTAAAGCTGTTATATAAATAGAAGACAGTGTTTGATTAATGTTGTCAATGAAGAAACAACAACGTTTAATTCGTGCTGTAATTATCTTGAAACTGTCAATAACAGCGTTTATTACATGCTGTCGAAATGGTTGATGATTCAATCACAGCGTTTTTAACATGCTGTTGAAATTGTTGATGATTCAGTAACAGCGTTTAGAAAAAGCTATTGTAAATAGTTAAAGTAGAATTTGAACATCTTCGACAACTAAATTATAAACGCTGTTGAAACATAATACAGCATGTTTGAAAACGCTGTAAAAATATTATTGACAGCTCGTAATAAACGCTGTCACAGAGATGTTTCAACAGCGTTTATAGAAAAGCTGTTGTAAGTTATGTATATACGACAGCATGTCGTTATACAGCGTTTGTAATAACGCTGTTGTATCATATTACAGCGTTTATCAAACGCTGTTAAAAGCCTTTTGTGGTGTAGTGATCTTACCTTCAATGTTAGTTGAGGAAGAGATTGCAAAACTTAAAATGTGAAGTACCAAGGCATTTGTAACGAGTGAACCAAAATTTTAAATAAAAGAAGATGATAAACAACGAGGTAGGCGTAGTAGCCTCCATGAAAGCAAATTACCATGGGTATTGGATAGTGCTAAGGTAAACACTTTGGAGAGTGATAGTAAGCTTTGTGGGAGCAAATTATCATAACAAATGAGCAATCTTCATCAGTGTAAACTTCAAGGTGAAGATAGAAAATTTTATTAGAGTAAATTACCAAGGTCATTAGTAAACTGCACTTTGGTATAGACTGAGGCGAATGACAATAACCATCACGAGAGCAATTTACTGAGGCAAAAATGAAAAATACTTAAGAGAACGATAATAACCTCTATGATAACAATTTACCAAGAGAAACGCTAAGCTAAATAGCAAAGAGAATGACTAGTAACTCCCGTGAGGGAAAAATACTAAGGCTAATGATAATAGTTTTTGTAAGAGTTATTACTACAAATATTAATATCGAGCTTCTAAAGGAGAGCGTATCGAGGTCAATAACAACAAGGTATGTTGAGCTAGAAGAAAACCAAGTTATTAAGCCCTTAGCATTCAACAAAAGATGGCAAAATCCTAGGTATAACAAGAAGATGTAGAATCTCTACAGAAAAAGGTATCGAGTGTTTATATAGATAACAAAAGGTGCCGAGCTTCCAAGGATATCAAACTCCAAGCATTCAGCAAGTATAAGAGTTATCACTTGAACATAGAGAGGAAATGGTATCGAGTCTTAATAACCATAAAGGTTTCCAAATGTGTAACAAGTAGAAGAAGATGTCAAACCGTAATAAGGAGCTAAGGTATCAAGCTTGTAAAGCGGTGAAGATACAAATTAAGTAAGCACTTATAAATATCGAGCTTCTATAATGCAAAGGCTATCGAACCTAGAGATAACTAGATTGATAAAGACGAAGGGGAGATATCGAACCACTACAACAAGAAGCATTGTAGAATAAATAAAAAGGAAAATGTCGAGCATTTAGCCTCAGAATGAGGATGTTGAGCTTCTAGAAATGGTGAGCCTATGCTACATCAACTGTCACCAAGCTACTGCCACAATAACCATTATCCAGCACCTATCATAAGGAAGACTATTAAGTAGCTACCAAAGGAAAGTTGCATTGCCAAATTTATGAAAGAAAACAATGTCGAGTTTCATCAATGATTGAGAAGATATCGAGTCTTTAACCAATGTCAAGCCTTTACAACTACGGCTATTGTAAAGCATATAAAAGCAGAAGGGGTTTCGAACTTCTACAAGTGGCAAGGGATATCGAAGTCTTGAAGATGTAAAGGATGTTGAGCTTCTAGAAGTAGATAGCATTATCGAACTTATATAAGCAAATATGTCGAATCTCAACAATAAGATGTCGAGACTCCATTGCAACGCTACTATCGAAGCCCTCAGATTTGAAGACAAGCCACATGTCAACCATCCCGCTTGGATGACAATGCTATAAATATACCTCCATCGACACCAAGGAGGGGACGATTAATTCTTTTCTCTTTCTCAAATTTATAAGTTGTAAACCCTAAATTGAATTTGGGATTTTTTGAGCTGATTGTAATTTGTGAACCTTTTACACATAAGGATTTGGACAATTGACTTCACATAGTATATTATTAATGAATAAGAATATCTGATTATTGTTGAACTATGGACATTCATTTGACTCATCATTGAATTTGGGATTGGACTATGGACATGCATATGAGACTCAGAATTGAATTTGGACTTGCATAATCTTCTGGACTTGCATAATCTTCTGGACTTGCATAAGGATACTTAAGCCCTTATCCAAACCAACTTTGACTTGTCTTGCATATTTTGATAAGCAAAGAAATTTGCTAACATTTTAGTACTAGAAGAAGGGCCCGAACGTTCGTTTCCCTGCATATCCCTACAAAGGACTTTAGGGACTTTTAATTTCTTGCATATCCCAATAGAGGTCTTTAAAAACTCTCCATGTCCAACATACACCTATTAAGGACTTTCCATATCCTACATAACCTATTAAACCACATAATTACTACCTCCGAACAAGAATCCTTTGAGCCTTACTTTCCCAAGTTAAGTGACCCATAGTCTTCAATTCCATGAGGAACTAGTGTTAAGAGAATTGGCACCGTTGACTTTAGTTGAAAAGAGACGAGTAATTCCGTATGATTTGGAAACTGGAGTATAAATCCATTTCATATAGGATCTACCCCGATCTTCGCTTATTATCCTCCTCTAAGAAAACAACAAGAAAAAGAATGATCCATTCTTAAAAATGAGAAAAACTATACTGCTCTAAGCTAAAGGAGCCATCTTCAAAAATGAAATAACAAAGGATAATGATAAGTTTGCCTAAAAGTGGAAGGGAGTAATCGATCGCTCTCCAAATCAATCGAGAACTTTTAAAGAGAAAACTTGCCGTTAGAACTAAAGAGCCTACCTAATGTTACAAGAAAACTAAATGGGGACCAAAGACATAATCCCTTAGGAATTTATGATCTGCAAGAGCTCGTTCGCTTACCACCTTCTATCAAAACATCTATCTTCTAACCAAATATAAGTTGGACTATTGGCCTTCAAAGAAGAAGCGAAAAGAAAGTGAAAGAATTTCTAGGGGGTGTTTATTGCCAATATCACTGAACTAAGGGACAAGAAACAATCAATGTCGAGCCCTTAAAGGGACGATTGAGATTTTTTTGGAAAATGAGAACTCTAAGAGTTTGTTAACAAGATTTCAGAAAAAGATCAAATGAATCTACAATGACAAAGTGCTTAATAGAGGGAAATACTTCATGGAAGGGACTTAAAAAATAAAGGAAAAGTCTTTGATCCTACCATAAAGGCATGGTCAAAGCACCTCCTAGAGGGACTACAGACTAACCCTTTAGTCCAGCTTATAAGGTCTGTCCAGAGCACTAAAAGCCTTCGGTCTAGCCTACATGGCTTGGCTGGAGCACTTCCTGGAGCGAGGTCAGAATAAGTCTTTGGTCCCGCTCAAGATGGCCTGGCCAAAGCACCGCAAGCCTTCAATCCCGCCTACGTGGCTTGGCCGAAGCGCCACCTAAAGGGAGAACATAGTAAGCCTTTGATCCCGTCTATGATGACCTGGCCAAAGCACCGACCAGCCTTCGGTTTCACCCACAAGGACAGACTAGAGCGCTTCCTAGAGGAAGGATGGGTAAGGCTTTGGTTCTGTCTAAGGTAACTAACCAAACGCCCCAACTAGCCTAAATCATTGTCTATAAAGGGAATAAAGGGCGAAAGAGATTCAAAGCCTAAATCATTACCTATAAGGTAATAAGGAGCAAAAGAGATTAAAGCCTAAGTCATTACCTAAAAGATAATAAAGGGCAAGAGAGATCAATCAAGCAAGCGTAATTTATTCTGGATCAAAGCAATTTTCTAAAAAGAAGTGTAATAAAATACGGCTAATCTGGCTCCAAGCTAAAATTAAAGCATCCTTCGAAGGAAAGGTTAAGAAATATCTTGTTAACAAGGTTTTTAACCCAAAAGAATTCAATGGAAGTTAGAACGTTCAAATTAAATCCGAAGGACTCGAAACTTGATTGTGAGGCCCAAAATACAAGACAAAGGACTCAAGGAAGTTTGATTGAAAAATACGCTATCTTTTGGGATCGGCATCGATCCGATCTGATCCGATCCGATTGAATTGGTACCAATCCGAATTGGTAGTTCATGGTGGCCCCAACCCTTTTGCACTGTGACTTTATGCGTTAACCAAGCTCACCCAACAAGTTTGGTAACATTCCAAGCATCCGAGTTCAAGAAGTGAAGGTTTATCTGATTCAGGATACAGCTTAATCTAACCCGCAGGAGAATCATCATCAAAAAAAGTCAATAAGCTACAAAATTATACAGAGAGCATCATTATGAAATAAGAAGCTTGACCAAACAAATCGGAGACAAAAATTTACTAGGGATTAGGATCGGTACCGATCTAATTGGATCAGATCGGTATCGATCCAAAAAGTTGGCCAATTTTGGCTCCAAACTTTCTTAGCTCTCTACATGACGACTATAGGCTTCTTACAAAGCAATTCTCGGCCCAAGAGCTTTCCAACCCATATAAATACCATCTCATCTGCAACAGAAAAGGGATATGCTCTCATCTCCGCTGAAACTCTACCATTGTTTCTTCACCCTTCTTCTCCTTCACAACAGCAATTAAAGGGAAACTAAGATCCTTCTGATTGTCTCTAACAGTGGTGGCTTGATATAACTTAGGAAAGAATAATTATATTGTAATACAAACTCCTCTGTAACAGCAGTTGGTCAATAAAAGCTATAAAGTGGATGTAAGCTTCGTTAACAACCGAACCACTATAAAAATCTCTTGTCTCTTTATTTTTTCTACGATTTACTATTGTTTTTTCTATTTTATTTATCTTGATAAACAGGGCTGGTACTTTCCACTCAAGCCAAGGTGTTGATCCATTTTTTAGGTTAACATTTTATTGCTTTCACCAAGAAGAATTCAACTCAGGCTTTGATCTAGCTATCTACTTTGGATCAAATAGGTTCAGTAATTAGATCCTTAATCTCTGCTTAGAAGATTTGCCGTTGAGAATCAATGCACCAGGCAGAAAGAGAATGGCTTCTGGAAGATCCATAGGAGCTGTAATAGCAGGAGAAGAAACCAACCCTTAGCAAATTGAGGTCAACGGTGCCAATAATCCATTAACCAAAAAAAATTCTAAAGGTAACACAGGAGATAAGGTGTGACGTCCCACCTCTATACCCACGCTAGCCAAGAACACTACGGTGTAGTGCTGTCAACTAGCACGGAGAATAAGGCTGTTGAGGAGCGACCATCTATGTAATTTCTTTGTGCGAGCACCGATATGTCAGATAGTATAACTTTCATTTCGTTTAAGGAGGAAATCTGACATACCGATACAAACTCAAAGATATCACACAGTGGCTATATATAATCTTCGGAAACAAATATAGAAATAAACATAACACAAATCAGTCACAGACAATTCATATCACAAAAGCGGAAATAGATATGAATATAACACATGAAAGTGTACATCAGAGTAGTGGTCAAATAAGATATACAATAACACAAAAGAATAGATACAAGTGCAAGACAATAGAATATGTATACATCAAGGAGTCTAATCTCAAATGTATACAACAAAAACTACTAAACTAGAGTAGTTAGCCAAAAGTCAGAAGATGGCTCCAAATAAGAAGTCATGAGGAAGCACCTGTAAAATCTCAGTCTGACCCGAGTATTATTTAAGAAGAAAATAATAAACGGATCAGTCTAGCTATAAATATCAGATAAAGTGATATAGAATAAGAGGTATGACAAAAACGTATCATAACCATAATACCATACTGTGATAAGTACGTGATTGAAAATCAACAAGAGATTAATCAATATCACAAGAATCTTCTCAAAGATTAAAAAGAATGTCATATTCTTTATTTAATTCACCAAGCCACAATAAATGACATACATATCAATGCCCATCGTAAATGCTGGTGAAACATAAATTCCAGAAATCAATATCCAGAAATCAAATAATCCGAAGCAACGACGTCGTACAGCGTAACGTCCGATGATCCAAAGACAAAAATAAATAGGAACAACGACGTCGTACAGCGTAACGTCCGATGAACCAAAGCACAAATAAAAGAAACAACGATGTCGTACAGCGTAACATCCGATGAACCAAAGCGTAGGAAAATGGAACAACGACGTTGTACAGCGTAACGTCCGATGAACCAAAACACAATAAAAATAAAAGGAACAACGATGTCGTACAGCGTAACATCCGATGAACCAACACGTAGTAAAATGGAACAACGACGTCGTACAGCGTAACGTCCGATGAACCAAATCACCATAAAAAGAAAAGGAACAACGATGTCGTACAGCGTAACATCCGATGAACCAATACGTAGTAAAATGGAACAACGACGTCGTACAACGTAACGTCCGATGAACCAAATCACGATAAAACGGATCAACGACGTCGTACAGCGTAACGTCCGATGGACCGAATCAAAGAGACATCGCACATTGCTAGTCTAAATCACAAGAATGATCGTCATGATCATAAGGAAGTGTCGATTACACTAAGCTAGTAAATATAAGAGTTTAGCTTCATGTCACATAACCACTTGCTTAACTCAAATATTTACGAACAGATTGTAGGCCTGCACTAGAAAATTGTCACAAGAGGTTCAATCGAACAAGTCCATAAATTAACCGACGAAGTAAACGCAAGCGTTTCATACCACTTGTTTTGCTAAGCCGTTTAATTAGATTTTCTCATACGAATGAGGTAAAGGTTTGTATATACTAATAGATTGGAAAACGGTTTTAAGAAAACGAACTTTTGATATTTAAAATAATGTTGAAATCGCTTTGATGAAAGAGTTTTGATATTTACTACTAGTATTGAAACCTTCATATCTTTAAAGTGACAAGTCACAAAACGATTGTTGAAACGAATCGAATTACATAAAATTCACGTTCGAAGACGTGAGTAAAGTCCAAAGAAATCAATCCCAAAACCATCATAGTAGAAATTCTGTTGATTGTTTTTCGGATAAGATCCCCTACGAAGGGGGGTACCTAACGAGGTACCATCCCGAAAGAGGAGTCATCAAAGTCTTAAGAAATGATAACAACAAATAGGAGACAACACGAATCGATTAAAGTTCGAAATCACACAAAGTAGGCGAATAGGCAAAACAGCATCAGGTCGGTCGGCCGGCTTCAGGGCTCGGTCGACCGGACCCTGTTCTGGAAAATAGTTCGGGAAGCAGGTCGGTCGACTGAGCTCTGCAGCCGGTCGACCAAACCCAAACAGAGAAGTGCTTAGCACTTTTGGAAGCAGGTCGGTCGATTGACTACAGAACTCGGTCGACCGGACCTGTTTCCAGCACTGCCCAGCTTATCAAGTTCATTGGCCACATCTCGACCAAATTGCATTTTCGCGAGCAACGACACTAAGGATTTAAGCCAAACGACAACCCGGCCTTATAAGCTCTTCAATGCATCACAAAAATCATGATCAAAGATCAAAGTTTGGATTTTTAAAGAATTGAACTCAAAACACTAAAAATTGGAATATTCACCAAATCAATCCAAACCAAAAGCAATTGCACAAGAATAAGTGTTAGGAATTCATACCTAACAATCGAAGATAAATATAGATTAAGATGTGATATAAAAATCTCACCTTTGACACAAGAACAAGGAAGAGGAAGCTATAGAGCAAGGCAAGGACAAACACTCTTCAATTCCAACTCAACAAGCTTGAATCTAAGCTTAAAAGAGAAACATTTCCTAAATTAGGTTTAGGAAATTTTTGAAATTGAAAGGAGAACGAGTTGGAGAAGAAGAAGAGGATGCTTACCTAAGCTTCTCTTGGAATTTGGAGCTAAAGCTTGGATTTGCAATTGAAACTAGGGCTTGGGAATTCTAATTTCCAATCTTTTCCCCCATTATTCTCTTTAGAGCTGAAGTCTTAGGCAAAGAAAGTGAATGAAGGGAGAGGGGTTCAGTTTGGGTATTAGAAGGTTGATGGGCTGAAACACAAACCAAAGCCCAATAAAAAAAGTAGCAAAATTCGACTTACTCCAAACATATCGAAGTTTATACTTAAAAGATTGAAAACGACGTTTTGAACTCAATGGAGGTGGTCTCGAGTCCTAATTCGACTGTTTGCAAAAAGTAGCTTTTGGACATCAATCCGATTAACGATTCTATATTTAAATAAAACATTTAAATATAAAATCGATAAATATGCGGGTTGTTACATAAGGTGCCGGGATCTTCTATCCAGCATGAAGTCGTCACTAGAGGCGAACTAAATAAGATGGTTGATGAAATCAATCAAAAGAAGGAGAATAGCCAAAAAGCTCTGATGGACAAATTAAATGCCCTCCTGACCTTGCAATCGCTAGCTGCTCCAAGAACCATGCCGGAATCTACGGCTGCATGGAGCAGGAGAGCTCTTCCGTTTCTAGCCTAAACAGGAGAAACGGAAGGCGGAAGCAAAAAAGGAGTAGTGGATGGAGCTTTAGGAATCACTACAGAAGGAAATGAAATAACCACCAACTGCAAAGCAGCCCGCTATGAATTTGAATTTAGGGGCGAAATCCCCACGGGAAGATATAGCGATGGATTTTTCTGACTCTGAAGATGGTGAGCAACTTGACGATGAAAAGTTAGAAGAAAAAACTATTGCACTCAACAGTAGCAGGGAGGTCCAAACCGCCCCTACCCGACCAACCGCAAGCCAACTGAACTCCAAAGGAGTGGCTCTCTCAAAGAGAGGAGAGCTTAGGCTTTAGCTCACTTACCAAGATTGTTTGCAAAATCAAACGCTTGGTATAGTCACCGACAGCCAACCGGCGGACTACCAAACATCGAAGGCATATATTGCGGATATGATCAAGCGCTTGATGAACAAAAGTAAGGATAGGAGAGATGATGAACGGGATATGCTCCAAGCCGGACTTCCTTGTGTTGGCTATTCCGTCTTTTGATGAAACTAGAGATCCAAAACCTCACTTGTACAAGTACAGTTGGTATATGGAGGGAGCAAATGCTTTAAATTATGTTCGATGTAGATGTTTTCTAATCTTCCTAGAGGGAATTGCTTCTATGTGGTTCACCAGGCTCCCACCTAAATCCATTTCCACTTTCAATGAATTAGCAACAAAATTCCTTAGTTAAATTAGGCTTCACAAGGCACAACCAAAAGACGTGACGTCCTTATCAGGCCTATTCTAGGGACGAAATGAATCTTTGAAATCATTCATGAGTTGGTTCAACACCACGGTGACTGAAGTAAGTAACCTAAGCAAAGATATAGTCTTCATGGCCCTAGTCTGCGCTATCCATCCCGACACTGAATTCAAAAAATGGATCAAAATGAAACAACCTACCACTAGGAAGGACTTTAACCGAAAGTGTAACATCCCTTATCTTAAGGCCAGAAGCTAAGCGCTACAGATGCTACAGTCATCTATAGTCTTAAGTTCCGATGACAAAATACGGTAATGTTAATGGTATCCATAATATCAGAAGCACATGAATATGAAATAAAATTAACATAGAATTAAAACAACTTTTCTAATTACATTTCAAACCAATATTTCATATTCAGATACATAATCCCAAACAATCCCTAGGTGTTGATCAAATATACTTATTACAAATTACGCCAAGAGTGACATATGAAGATGTCTCCTTGGATGATTAGAGTACTAAATAGACATATCAGTCTTAATACATCACAGGGGAAATAAAACTAAATAGCTCCTATATAATTAGCTTTGCCTCATGCACCTCTTCAGAAGCTTATTTGTCCAACCTATTGAACCTAAAAACTCTTAACTTTCATATTCAAATTAAATTTTAAGTACCCAAGAGTTTAAGGGGAAAACATAAACATCGAGTCAGACATAAAGCCTGGTGTGAATAATACTGCTACATCTCGGTTTACTAATATTAAGTGAGACCACGCCACTTAGCGGAATGGGTTTCCCCTCACTAATATCCCTTTCTAAAACATACCTTTTGCAAATCAGAATCCTGCAATCAAACTGATTAAAGCTATAATAGTAATATAATATATGCACATAAATTAGGTAATCAATGGATTATCTATCCCAAAAATATAGTTTTGTTTGGCTAACTATTAACCATTGGCTAACTCGGGCCTACCAGACATACTCAATTATCTAAGATCTGTTAGATATACTACTGAGCTATCTGTCTTTAACTATTTTCTTCTAGGGTCAACTGAACCTAATGGTTTTGCAAGCTCAGCAATAACCTACCTTTATCTCTGTATATTCCTTTTTGTATGTAACATCATTTTAATCTTTCTTGTGACAAAGCCCTACATACTAGAATTTTGGACTTATATTAGCTAGGGGCATATTAGCTAAAGTATAGGGCGCAACCCTATACTAGTCCCATTTGATATTCTAATATCCGAGTCACTTACTTAGGGTTAACTATCCCATCAAATTTTCCTTGAAAAAATTTCTTTCAAATTGATTTAACCCTTTAAATCATACTTAAACAAGAAAAATATACTCTTGCTTTACTCAAATATCTTTTTGCCGTGATATATGCTTTACACAAAACAATGCTGATGAAATATAACGAGATTATCTATCCCTCCAAAGCTAGTTTAAAACCCTTTTTAACTTAAAAGATCTTAGGCCATAAAGCCAAGGTAAACCATTCGAAACCTTTGCTTAAAAAATTTAAACAATACCTTTCGAGTCCATTCAAAGTACCCCTTTCAAAATAAGTTAACTACCATACCTTGAAACACTAGGCCGAAATGCCAAAATATACCTTTCGAAACCTTTAAAAATAGACCTTTCGAACTCATTGAAAGTGTCCCTTTGAAAGCTTTATAAAACCTTAGACATCCTCTTTTCAAAACCTTTTAAAACTTTCCTTTCTAAAACATTGGAAACCTTCCATTTAAAGACTTAAGTAAACCTTTCGAAAACATTTGGGTACCTCCCCTTTGAAACCTACATTATATACCTTTCGAAAGTACTAAAATTTCTTGCTTAAAACAAACCTTTCGAAAGCATTGGGTCTAAGAAAAGTTTGTGGAACATAGCTTCGAAACCATTTAAAACCATTCCTTTTGAAACCTTTGGGTTTAACTTTCAATAGAACAAAGGGCCTTAAAAGAACTAGGGCGAAAGCAACTCTTTCGAAAGCACTATTCCTAAGCAAAAGAAAGTGGATGGTTTCGAAATCAATCCTATCTAAAGCATGGAGAAGCGGCTTCTTTGTTTAAGGTAAAAGAACCCTTTCGAAAGCATTGGTTCGAAGGGTTTAAGGCGGCAGCAAGGGTTTTGACCTCTTTCGAAAGCTTATTTTAAAACAAAAGGTGGCAACCCATTCGAAAGCCTTCTTGTATAAACAAAAGCAATTGGACTAAGTCGAAAGCTAATATAACCCCTTCGAAAATATCCTTTATAAACAGAATAGTTCAAAGTTTACAAGCGCAACTTCTACCCCTTCGAAAGCTTGGTTTTGACAGTACACCTTCCACCTTACTCCAATCCACTATGTACCAATGAGTTGATACCATGTGTATTGGTTTCAACATGGTCAGGGGTGGAAGTATGGAGCCAAAAGCTTGCAAAGAAGTGGCGAGGTAGTAAATATTATCAAAACTGTTTTATAGCTATCTAAAGTAATTGCTTTTCAATTAACTTCCCATACTTATCAAAATACTATTGGTTGCCAATCCTTTTTCAAAAATCATTTCTAAAAGTGCTGCCGAATTCAGTAATTATCAATTTAAAACATTTTACAAATTGACCCTTCTCTTATTATAAACATACAAAAAAATTTAAGTCTCATTCCTTAATAAATTTTATATCTTTAATAAAATACTTAGGAAAGTTCTCCAAAAATTCCCATAAATTAGTTTTTAATATGTTTTCTAACATATTTAAATTTCTGACCCAAAGCTAACCTATAATAGCCAAAAATAATTTAAACCAAATTTACCATTTTCTTTACTAGAAAATTCATAATAAATCCACAACTACTTAGAAAATTATGAAACTTGAAATCCATCTCTAAAATAATGTTTGACCTTGTATCAAAAATGTAAGCTATTTGGATGTCATTTAATAGGTTTTCCAAATTAATTCTTATCATAAAATCTATATGAAATAGTATAAATCATCAACAAGCATATATATATATATATATCCTTTTAAACAATCAAAACATGGCAATGTTCTTGCATAATAAATTCGGATCTTATCCAGAAGCCGAAAATAATAGAATGAGATGTAATCTATTATTCACCTTAGTTTGAAAGTTAAGAAGGTTGAGATTTGCTCTTGAATTGATTTTATTTAGTCTTCCTACTTGAATCCTTGGTTATCTTCCTCTTGTTTTCTTCTGATGGTGGCCGACCAAACTTTATGTTTAGTTTTATTTGTGAATGTTGGAAATGGGAATGGGATAAGGGTTTAGGGTACCAGAATATAACATATTCCTATTTTTCCCTTATCTTATTTCCTCTTACTTCATTTTAATTCTCTTTGACTTTAGATTAATTAGCCTCAACTACCCTATGATTGTACAAATCTCAATCCCTTAACAATTTACATTATTTCATTTAATTTATCTAATTAAATATCCTAAATAATGTTAGTCAAAATTAGGGTCGTTACTGACCCCCTCCTTAAAGAATTTCGTCCTCAAAATTACGATAAGGTACTCATAAAATCAATCAAAAAGGTAAAACATACCATGAAATAAGTCAGGATAAGTATCTCTAACCCTGCTCTCAGTGTCCTAAGTACAGTCTCTTTTACGTCACTCCATTGGACTTTGACTAGTCTGGCTGTCTTGTTCATTTGTATCTTCTCATCTCTCGCGACTACCCAAACTGGCTTTCTAATGATATTCAATTTCGGTTCCACTACTAAGTCATCTCACATAGTCGGTGCTATAGTTGTCTCTGGATCTCAAATACACTTTCTTAGATGAGAAATTTGAAAAACATTGTGGACTCCTACCAAACTACTTGGTAACTCCACTCTATACGTGAGTTTCCTAATCCTTTCTATACTAGGAAATGGTCCAACGAATCTCGGTGCCAATTTTCCCGATTTTCTGAATATGATTACACCTTTCATCGGTGAAACCTTGACGAAAATATGATCTCCAACCGAGAACTCTAAGTCTTTCTGTCTTCTATCAGCATAGCTCTTCTGCCTAGACTGAGCTTCCTTCATTCTGGCTCAAATGGACTCAATCTTTTTTGCAGCTTCTCTAACAAATTCTGGACAAAGAAATAATCTACCTTCGGTCTCTAACCAACAAATGGAAGATTTGAATGGCCTTCCATACAATGCTTCAAACGGTGTCGTCCCAATACTAGCCTAATAACTGTTGTTATACGAAAACTCGACTAAGTGTAGATGGTCTTCCCATGATCCCCCAAAATCTAGTATGCAAACTCGTAACAAATCTTTTAAGACTTTGGTAACTCTTTCCTTTTGCCCATCTGTCTGCAGACGGTAAGCGGTACTCATCTTAAGCTTGGTACCTAAAGTCTCTTATAGACTCTTCCAGAACTCACTAGTGAATAAGGAATCTCTATCACTTACTATACTAATAGGAATTCCATGCTGTCTAATTATATTCTTCATAAACAACTTAGCTAAAATGTGTGTCGTCCTAATTGACTTAACTGGAATGAAATGAGCACTCTTGGTCAACCTGTCCACTATAAACCATTTACTTTCATTTCCCCTATTTGACCTTGGTAACCGGTCTATAAAATCCATTGAGATAGAATCCCATTTCCAGACTAGAACCTCTAAAGGCTGAAGTAACCCACTTGGTTTTTGATGCTCGGCTTTTACCTATTGATAGTTCAAACACTCCTTCACCCATAAGCCTACATCTCTCTTCATGCCTTCTCAAAAGAAACTACTTTTCATATCTTGATACACCTTAGTCCCTCCTGGATGAATGGTGAACTTCAAACGATGGCATTCTTCAAGAACTTTCTTTCTAATGTTTCCCACATTTGGAACACATAGTCGTCCTTTCTTCCTCTACCACCCATTCTGGTCAAGACTGTAACCTTTGAAGTCATCACTCTTCGTTCCATCGCTTCACTTTCTGATCCATTCAGCTAATAATGGATCCTCTCCCTTCTTAGAAGAAATCCTTTCAATCATCACTGGTCGAACTTCTAAACATGACAATATAGATATTTCCTCACTAGATCTAACCTCGGATCTCCATTGTACTCCGCATGTAGTTAATGCTTCCAAATCTTTCCATTCAGCTATCATCGCCAATACTGCATTTTGATGTTTTTTACTAAGTGCATCAGCAACCTTATTACCTTTTCCTGGTGTGTACTCAATACCAAAGTCATAAGCGGCTAAAAACTCTAACCACCTTTGTTGTCTCATATTCAACTCCTTTTAAGAGAATAAATATTTCAATGACTTATGATCTGTATACAACTCGATCTTTCTTCCAAAAGGTAATGTCCTTACACCTTTAATGCAAAAATTACCGTAGCTAATTCCAAATCGTGAGTTAGATATCTAAACTCATGTCGTCTGAGCAGTCGAGAAGCATAAGCAATCACTTTACCTTTCTGCATTAACGCAGCTCTACACTACTAAGTCCTGATTCCCCTCTGTAAAAAATAACACAGGTGCATTTGTCAATCAGTGTTTTAGTTTCTAGAATTCCTCATCACACTTATCAGTCTAGACCTGTGCAGTTAAAGCGCTCGGCAGATTCAATGCGGCGGAGGTGTAAAAAGTAATAGCTGGGATACAGCGAGGATACAGCGGGATATAGTGGATAACTCTAAAATAGCATATAAACCTCGTACTTAATGTTTTTACAAATATATAAATGGCAATTAAATGAAAAATTAACATTCAATTGAGTTATAAATAATACATAAATAATTTTAAATAAAAACATGTGCGAATATACTGTAAATAAACGTAAAACTATTATATAACATAATTGAATTTAGTATAACATTAGAGTATTTTCATTTTTGGAAATATATTAAAAATTCAATTAAATAAATTAATTTCATAATTTTTATAATGTATAAATGTCATTTTTCAATTCATTTCTTTTAAAGAAGATATAGCGGAAATAGTGGAATATAGCGAGAATTACGGCATATAGTAGAAATAGCGGGGCTTAAAGCGGAAAGGTTATATTTGGGGCTATATGGAAATATCGTAGCGTTAGAAATCCGCTATGAGATATAGCAGGGTTATAGCGGGGTAATAGCGGGGCATTAACTGCACAGGTCTAGACAAACTTCGCACTTTTCCAAGTTAGCTTAGTCACCGATGCAGCTATCCGCAAAAAATCCTTAATGAATCTCCGATTGTAATAAGCTAATTCAAGAAAACTCTTTATCTTAGTCACTGTCTCGGGTCTCTTCCTACATACAACCCTTTCTCTGAGACTACATGACCAAGAAACTTCACTTCTTTCTTCCAAAAATGACACTTTGAAAATTTTGCCTTATGTTGATGATGTCTCAATGTCTCAAGCACCACTCTAAGATGAACTTCATGCTCTCTTTCATCTTTAGATTATATCAAAATATCATCTATGAATACCAATACGAACCTATCCAATAGCTCTCGAAATTATTGGTTCATCAAATCTTCAAAGAATGCTGGAGCATTAGCTAGTCCGATCAGCATCACTAACCATTCGTACGATCCATATCTTGTCCTAATCACCATCAAAGGAATACTATCCTTAGCCACTCTAAGCTGATGGAGTCTTGTTGCCAAACCTAACTGGGAAAATACTTTGGCTCCACTCAACTGATCGAATAGATCGCCAAGATATCGATTCTTTATCGTTTTCTCATTCAACTTACGATAATCGATACATAACCTCAACGATCCGTCTAGTTTCTTTGCAAACACTACGGTTGCTCCCCAAGGCAAACTACTTGGACTGGTAAAGTTCTTGCCTTCCAAATCCACCAACTGCACCTTTAGCTCCCTCATCTCGGTAGATGTCATTCTGCTTGGTGGTCTACTCATCGGTTCTGCTCTTGGTACTAAATCTATCCAAAATTCAATAGCTCATTTATGCGGCAGTCCTATTATAGGCTCGAAGACATCTGCGAATTCTATAATAAAAAAACCCGATTTAACTCGTCTTCTGCCTCCATAACACCCAACAAAGCATTAACCTCAAAACTAGGGTTTTTTACGGAGTGTATTATCCGAATATCTACAGTCAAGGTGTTTAAGTGATATTTTCCTATCATGGAAAAATACCCTAGCATCGTATTTACTTAACCAATCCATAACCAAAATAATTTCAAACCCTACGAAAGTAACAAATGCAAACTACAAACAAATGTATGACCTAACAATTCAAATTCTAGGTGGTCACACTTCATTCCAAGTGTCACATATCCTCCTATCAGATTCACAACCCTTAAGGAAGTAATTAGGTATGAAGGTTCTAGGTTAAGCTTATCTACTAAACAATGAGATATAAAAGCATGCGATGCACTAGTATCAAATAGAACTCTAACTGATAAACCATGAATCAAAAGCGTACCTCCCAACACAGCTTTCCTCTTTTCCTCTACTGTTGGTCTCGAGGTAGCTGGCTCTAATGAAAATTCTTTGTCCTTTCCATCCTTGGGGGGCTCCTTGCATTGGTTCTTATAATGTCCAATTTGATCGTAGTTGAAACATCTCACTCCTTTCTTATCAACAGCTTTCTTCCCTTTACCTGTCTGGCACTCATGAGCATAGTGTCCCTTCTTATCACACTTATAACAGATAACTTATGCCTTTCATTTCTTTGCAGCTCCACTCTTCTGAGCTCCTTTCTTATGGAGAAACTTCCTCTTCTAGTTCTGCCCTCCTTGAGCTTCCCCTACCTTGTTTCCTTCAAGAAAAGCGAGCATCTCTTCCTACCTTAAAGCCATCTCAACAACTACATCACATGGATCTCTAATATGCGATAATGTGGCCTTAGTAAGCTCAGGCTTCAATCCATGAACGAACTATTCATTCCTTTTAATGACAGTATCAACCGTAGCCTATCAGTATCTCGATAGCTCCTCAAATCTGGTTGATTACTCAAGCACTGTCATATCTCCCTGCTCCAACTCGGCAAATTTCCTAAACATAGTAGGCTTTGCAATCTCCGACATAAACATTTTTCAAACTTTCTCCTAATCACAACCCAAATCATAGTTTCCTCATTGACTGCAACTATAACACTGTTCCACCAATACAGTGCTGCTCCTTGCAACTTCCTAGAAGCAAGCCTCCTTTTCTGCTCATCATTGAGCCCCAAGTCAGAAAAAATCCTCTCAAGGTGAAGTAACCAATTTTCTACTTCAATTGCGTCTTCAGACCCGATGAACGGCTTTCCTCCAAGCCTGGCATAGTCTCTACTCAACACAACATAATTATTGATCACTGGAGCTCCCTGATTTCCTCCTTCAGCATTTCCTCCAACTAAACACGCAGCGACTCCTGCCTGATCATGTTGCAAAGAACTGGTACATAGCTCCCATATCAACTTGTGATGTTATTGCACCCACATTGGTAGCTTGTGCCTGACCTGGATTCCTCTTAGTGTTTGGTCTGACATTTACGTTGGTTGTGGTGCTTCCCCCACCAATGTTAACTCTTTCACTTCTAGCATCCATATCATATGTCCGTAAAATCTGCATTTGAATCTTTGTAAGATACTGATGTGCACGTAAATGTGCATGGTTTTACATCTATATTTAATCTATTTTTATTTAAATAAATTTCATAATTGGGTATTTTTTACATGTTTAAAACCAAATTTCAAAAATGCTTTCAAGTCATCATTCATACATCAATATGAGGGTAAAATAGTAATTTTGTGCATGAATTAATTTTGAGAATATTTATTTGCACATTTTCTTTTTAATTATAGGAATTTCGAATGGAAATACGAAGATGTTCTCATGGAAATATGCATGCACAAGGATGGAAACAAAGGAATGAAGATGGAAATAATTAGCCTTATGCATTATGGAGGACCCCACCTACCCACTTGCCTTAATCTACAATTAGGAGCTTATGCAAAAGTTAGTGGAGATTAAAGTTGCATGCATACTTGATGATGGATTAATTAGTGACTAATGATAACTCGGTGGCCACACTTCCTCAAGGGTATTTTGGAAAGCCCCCTAAAATATGGATTAGGGTTTTGTGCTTGTATAAATAGCCCTTTTATGTTCATGTAATGGATCTTTTTTTTAATTACTTAAGATATTAGCATGCAAGTTGTAGCCTCAAAGTTATATGAAATAAAAATGGCTTCCTAAGCCTCTTGTTCTTTTAATTCTTCCTTGTTCTTATTTTATTTTCTTATTCATTTTTTACATGCTCTTTCATTTCATATTAGTAGCTTAGTTTTATTTTTATGCAAATAGTTTAGTTCTTTTTTATTCTAATTAGCTTTCATTTTGCTTGCTTTTCTATGTTGAAATTTAATAACACAAATGAATAGCTAAACGTCTTCAATTTAGGGGTAATGAAGCTCTCTAAATTATGTAAATTCAACATATTTTTCGATTTATGGTCTCTTTTATGCTTCATGAAAAGTGAATGTTGATGTAAGTTTATAAAAATGAATTTGATAGCCTATGTTGTATTAGCAAATAAGCTATTCTTACTCAAATATAAATACAATTTACATCATCATTTTACTAATTGATTTTTGATTATGAAATTAAAGTAGAATCAAAATTTGACGATCTATGTTACTAAATACAATAGTAAATAGATCATACTTAAAATAGCTTTTGCTTTGACTTCATTTTCATGAGAATTGATAAGTGGCTTTGGTTGTTGTATTATAGTTTGATGGTTTAGGTTATGTTAATTAATAACATAAATAAACCATACTTATGATAAATACATCACTAATTCCACTTAAGATAAAAATAGAGATCATAGATTATTATTATAATATGTTGATTTATGTAAACATATGAGAGTGGATTTGCCTCTAAATTGTTTTCTAATCTCATATTTTCAATCACTTTTGTTCTAGCGTTTTGTTTTACATTTTTCGCTAATCACAACTTCAAATCTTGGTTTAATTTGATTGAATAGAAATTTTAAAATCATTTTCAATTCCTTGCGGATCGACCCGTACTCGCCACATACTAAAATTATACGCTGTGCACTTGCGGTTAATTTTTATTTTAAATTTTTCGGCTATTTTTCTAGTCTGATAGAGATTTAGTCGTCAAACAAGTTTTTGGCGCCGTTGCTAGGGAGTTGATTTGATTTTATTTTCTATTCTTCGAATTATTTTTGTTTGATTTTATTGTGTGTTTGTTTAAATTTTTTTAAAATTGTATGTATATTTGTTGTGTGATTTTTGTGCTTGATTTCTAGTTGCTTTTGCATACTTAATATATATATATATATACACACACACACATACATACACACACAATTTCATTTGAAAAAGAAAAAAATTTGTATTCCATTTCAGTTTCTTTTGCGATTTTTGCATTTACAATTTCTTGTTACAATTTCATTTTCTTTTTATAATTCTACATTTACATTGACATACACTTAACACAACTGCCTCATCTCCTCTATCCAATTCAACTTCACCACCTCTGACCTCCTCCAACTTGCAAAAACATATCAACTGCACAACTATACCAACAACCAACATCCACCAACTATTCCTCATACTCAACATTTCTTGCATTCCTCAATCACCATACAAGTTTTGTTGTTGCCTACCACAACTGTGCAATATACTTCACCATAATACCCTCACTTCTCTACCTCCATTCATTGCCATTCATCACCAAAACCTAACTGCCTGTCACCCATCCTATTCAAGCACCACAGCCATCATATTGCTGCCTTACCACCTTCATACCACCTTCACCTGTCTGTAGAAACTGCTACCTCAACCATCACTACTTCATACCATTCCTGCCCCAACCCTTCTGTACACAGTCACCACAATAGCAGCTACAATCACAACATACCCTCCTCTGTCACATTTACCCTGACAAACACATACATCAACCACAACAGTGCATCCCAATTTCATCAACACTTCACCTCCACATTTCAACCCATCTACCTACCTCCTCAAACATACAAACTCAACATTCAAAACTGCCCTGAACACTGTAATCACCAACCAACCACAAGCTAATCACACTGCCCACAACCTCCACATATCACCTTTCACTGTGCTTCAAAACAATTAACCATAGTATTGCCCTGCATACTTCCTGCTACCAGCATCATCACCACAATCCTCTACCATACTTCACTTCCAATCACATAACTTTTGCCTCATCAAACTGCACCTACCGCCTCTTCATTCACAACCATTATTCACAACCCATGCAGCCTTGCCTCCGACTCGCAACTACCTCAAACCGCTAATCCAATCACCTTGCTCCTCCGAACCCACAGCCTCTAGAACATACCAATCGCCCTACAATCGATCGCCGCACCCAAATCAAACAACCTCCTCTTGCCAGAGACCGCGATGCCTGCAAGAAACCAAATTTTTTGTTGGTACCACTAAAGCAATTTTCGATTTTGGTTTAAAGATTTTGAAATAAACGTTTGAAACGAAAATTTGGATTGGAAACTTCTGTGGAAAAAAAAGGAGAGTAGTTAAATTATTGAGTCGGGCTTGAATATAATTTCTTTTTTTGTTTAGTTTCCTTCTTTTTAAAAAAAAACAGTTTGTTTTGGTTTTCCTTTGTTTTTCCAATTTATTAAATTTTGTTTTTCCTTTTTTTAAGTTTTCTTTTGTTATATTCTTTTTTTGTTGTTTATATATATATATATATATCTTTGGTTTTGTTTATTTCTTTTGATTTCATTTGTTTTGGTTTTTCTTTATTTTAGTTACTGGTTTTATATTAAAATATATATATATACATAAAACTGTATATATTTTGTTTTTAACTCCTTTTCAGGTTGTCAAAGATGATAAAAAGAAGTGCTTGCTAAAAACCACATTGCTTTGCTTGCTTAAAAAAATCGCCGCTAAAAAAATAAAAAATAAATTGCTAATAAATCTGCACGCTCTAGTATCGTGTTCTAATTTCCAGTTTTATTTTAATTGCATTGTTGGTTGCTTGCATTTGCATTTATATATATATATATATATATATATATTTCAAAATTCAGAAACAAAAAAAATTCAGTGTAGTTGCATTGTTAATACACATTTAATTTCAGTTTTGCGTTCGTCTCATCTTATTTTCTTTTCTAAGTGCAATACCCAAATCCACATAAGATGGGGGATTTCATCACCCTTTCCTTACCCCACAAATTGCATTTCATCCTAGAAATTGACTAATAATAACGGTTAGACTTCAGACTTAAGGGAGTCGCGAGTCACCTAGGGCTTAATTGTATTTTGATAGTTGTCTTCTTCGAACAATTTAATTTCTTGGTGTCTAGGCTACGACAGAGCAATAATCAGTTACGGTGATTCATAAATATTATACTAATAGTTTCTCTGAAGGTACTTAAACCTTTGACTGCATTACTACAATGATTCGTGGTGCACCGATAACTCCTGCCTGTTACCTGGCTAAGAAATATTTTGTTGAATTAAGACAAATTGTGATTATACAATTTTAGGTTAGGAGCTACTAAGGATAGAAAATTTGTAATTAAGTTCTTTGCATTCATTTAGTTGCATTAGTTCATGCATATTTTTTTTTTAAATTCAAAATCCAAACTAAAAATACTGTAAATTTTCCTTAACTTAGATTTTTCCTTTGCTTTGAAATTTTTCAATCAAAATCATAAATCCAAAACCAAAAAAATTGTAAATTTAAGTTAATTTAGTTTTTTTTAAATCTAAAACAAAAGGAATATCCTTTTAAATCCTTTCCTTTGAAAATTTTCAATCAAAATCAAAAATCCATTCTTAAAATTCTTTTCTGAATAATAAAAATCCAAAAAAAATTATATTCTTTTAAAAAAACATACAAAAAAAATTTGAAAATTGAAAAAAAAAACTCCTTTTGGTAAATATTTGAAAATTTGAAAATTCAAAAACAAAAAAATACAAAAACACATAAAAAATTTTGAAAAGCCAAAAAACAAAACAAAAATCAAATTTCTCTTTTGAAAAATAAATTTCTCTTGGTAAATATTTTTCCTCCTTGAAAAAAACATAAAAAAACAAACAATTTCTCACTTCTTTTTCTAAAATTGTGCTTGCTTCGATACCAAGTTGTGACATTCCTTATCTTGAGGCCCGAAGCTAAGCGCTACAGATGCTGCAGTCATCTATAGTATTAACTTTCGGTGACAAAATACGGTAACATAAATGGTATCCATAATATCAAAAGCATATGAAATAAAATCAACACAGTATTAAAACAACTTTTCTGATTACATTTCAAATCAATATTTCGTATTCAGATACATAATCTAAAACGATTCTCAGTTTTGATCAAATATAATTATTACAAATTACGCCAAGAGCGACATATGAAGTTGTCCCCTTAGATGATCAGAGTACTAAATAGACATATCAGTCTTAATACATCATAGCGGAAATAAAACTAAATAGCTCCTATGTAATTAGCTTTGCCTTCTTTATGTCTTCGGAAGCTTATTCGTCCAACCTACTAAACCTGAAAAACCTTAACTCTCAATCTAGTCAAATTAAATTTTGAGCACTCGAGAGTTTAAGGGGAAAACATAAACTTCGAGTTAGACATAAAGCCTGGTGTGAATAATATTATTACACTCGGTTTACTGATATTAAGTAAGACAATGCCGCTTAGCGAAATAGGTTTCCCCTCACTGATATCTCTTTTTAAAACATAACTTTTGAAAATTAGAATCCTACAATCAAGGTGATTAAAGCAATAATAGCAATATAATATATGCACATAAATCAGATAATCAATGGACTATCTATCCCAAAAACATAGTTTTGTTTGGCTAACTAGTATCCATTGGCTGACTCGGGCCTAGCAGACATACTCAATTATCTAACATCTATTAGACATACTACTAGGCTACCTGTCCTTAACTATCTTCTTTTAGGGTTAACTGAACCTAATGGTTTTGCGGGTTCGCCAATAACCTATCTTTATCTTTGTATATTTCTTTCTGTGTGTAACATCATTTTAGTCTTACCTATGACAAAGCCCTGCACACTGGAATTTTGGACTTATATTAGCTAGGGGCATATTAGCTCGCCCTATACCAGTCAAATCTGGTATTCTATATCTGAATCACTTACTTAGAGTTAACTACCCCATCAAATTTTCCTTGAAAATGTTTCTTTTAAATTGATTTAACCCTTTAAATCATACTTAAACAAGGAAAATATATTTTTGCTTTACTCAAATATATTTTCCATGATATATGCTTTACACAAAACAATGTTAATGAAATATAATGAGATTATCTATCCCTCCAAATCTAGTTAAAAACACTTTTTAACTTAAAAGATCTTAGGCCATAAAGCCAAGGTAAACCATTTGAAACCTTTACTTTAAAACTTTTAAAAAATACCTTTCAAGTCCGTTGAAAGTACCATTTTCAAATAAGTAAACTACCATACCTTGAAACACTAGGCCGAAAGGCCAAAACATACCTTTCAAAACCTTTAAAAATAGCCCTTTCAAAATCATTGAAAGTGTCCCTTCGAAAGCTTTATAAAACCCCTCTTTTCAAAACCCTTTAAAACTTGCCTTTCGAAAGCATAGGAAACCTTCTATTTAAAGACTCAAGTAAACTTGTCGAAAACATTGGGTACCACCCCTTCGAAAACTACATTATATACCTTTCGAAAGTATTAAAATTCCTTACTTAAACAAACCTTTCGAAAGCATTGGGTCCAAGTAAAAGTTTGTGGAACATAGCTTCGGAACCATTTAAAACCATTCCTTTCGAAACCTTTGGGTTTAACTTTCAATAGAACAAATGATCTTAAAAGAAATGGGGCGAAATCAACTCTATTGAAAGCACTATTCCTAAGTAAAAGATAGTGGATGGTTTCGAAACCAACCCTACCGAAAGCATGGAGAAGCGGCTTCAAAGTTTAAAGCAAAAGAACCCTTTTGAAAGCATTGGTTTGAAGGGTTTAAGGTGGTAGAAGGGGTTTCTACCCCCTTCGAAAGCTCATTTTAAAACAAAAGGTGGCAAACCATTCGAAGGCCCTCTTGTATATACAAAAGCAATTAGACTAAGCTGAAAGCTAATATAACCCCTTTGAAAACATCCTTTATAAACAGAAAATAGTCAAAATTTAAAAGTGCAACTTCAACCCCTTCGAAAGCTTGGTTTCGACAGTATACCTTCCACCTTTCTCCAATCCACTACGTGCCAACAAGTTGATACCATGTGTATTGGTTTTGACATGGTTAGAGGCAGAAGTATGGAGCCGAAAGCTTATAAGGAAGTTGCTAAGTAGTAAATATTATCAAAACAGTTTTATAGCTATCTAAGGTGATTTCTTTCTGACTAAATTCCCATATTTGTCAAAATACTATTGGTTGCAATCTCATTTTCAAAAATCTTTTCTAAAAGTGCTGCCAAATTCAGTAATTAACAATTTAAAACATTTTACAAATTGCCCCTTCTCCTATTATAAACATATAAAACATTAAGTCATATACCTTAAATAATTTAATATCTTTAATAAAATACTTAGGAAAATTCTCTGAAAATTCCCATAAATCACTTTAATTATGTTTCCTAACATATTGAAATTTCTTACCTAAATATAATATATAATAGCCAAAAATAATTTAAACCTATTTTAACCATTTTCTTTACTAGAAAATTGGTAATAAATCCACAACAACTTAGAAAATTATGAAACTTGAAACTCATCTCTAAAATAATGTTTCTGACCTTGTATCAAAAAGCAAGCTGTTTGGATGTCATTTAATAGGGTTTCCTAATTAATTCTTATCATAAAATCGATATGAAATAGCACAAATCATCAACAAGCGTGTATATATATATATCTTTTTAAATAATCAAAACATGACAATATTCTTGCAAAATAAATTCGGATCTTATCCAAAAACCGAAAACAATAGAATGAGATGTAATCTATTATTCACCTTAGCATGTTAAGTAGGTTGAGATTTGCTTTTGAATTGATTTGATTAAGCTTCCTACTTGAATCCTTGCTTATCTTCCTCTTGTTTTCTTCTAATGGTAGCCGACCAAACTTTATGTTTTATTTTATTTGTGAATGTTGGAAATGAGAATGGGATAAGGGTTTAGGGTATAGAATATAACATATTCCTATTTTCCCCTTATCTTATTTCCTCTTACTTACTTCATTTTAATTCTCTTTGACTTTAGATTAATTAGGCACAGCTACTCTATGATAATACAAATCTCAATCCCTTAACCATTTACATTATTTCATTTAATTTGTCTAATTAAATGTCCTAAATAATGTTAGTTAAAATTAAGGTCGTTATAGAAAGACAAGAAAGCACTTGAGATTGGAAGAGGAGAAGAGCTAGAAGGAAAACCTGCTAATCTACAACCAACCAACTCTTGTTAGAATGGTATGGCAGCCAACCAAGATGCAAATACCTCCGGGGCTGCTGTAGGAAACGCAGGGAAGGATGGGAACTAGAAAACAAAGAACCAGAATCCCAACAAGCGAAAGGAAGTAATAAGCGACTTAAAGGCTTGAGGCCCGAAGACTACACCCCGCTCAATGATACTCCAGAAAACATCTACCTTGCGACATAAGGGACGGACAAGAAGCTGCCTAAAAAAGAAGCAATCGAACAGCATAAGCGTTTTAGAAAGTACGGTCGCTTCCATGAAACACATGGTAATAATGTGAATAAGTACCATCACATAAAGAACCTGATTGAAGAGCTGATTCGGGAAAACAAGCTTCAGCAGTATGTGAGGAAACCATAAAATCCCGACTAGCTTGCAGCACCCCAAGCTCCTAGAGACTGAGTAAACCAAGCTGGAACTAGCAAAGAGGGATCCAAATGGACCGACCAAAGACTCATCATTGAAACAATATCTGGAGGACCTCATCCCGCACAGAAGAGTTGGGGAGAGATGGAGCAATATATAAGCTCACTAAGGCACGCTCTGAAAGATTTGTGCTTCGCGATCGAAGACGGAATTCCTACCAAGCAGCAGAGAACCCTAAACGATGACATAGTATTTCAAAATCGAGACACTGAAGGAACAGAAGTTCCGACCCTCGACCCCATGGTAGTGACGGCAGGAATCAGACCAGCCATGGTCCGACGAGTACTGGTGGACAGTGGCAGCTCTGTGAATACCATGTTCAAACACACGTTTGATCAGAGGAAGATCAGTATGAAAGACGTATCTACTTATTGAACAAAGATCTAGGGATTCACTGGTGAACCTAAGCAAGTCGGAAAAATTGATTTACCCGTAGAACTTGGAGAAGGCGAACAAAGGGTCATCCTCATTTAGACCTTTGTGATTGTAGATGAAATATCTACCTACAATGCTTTCTTTAGCCGACCTGCTTTGGCAGATTTCAGGATTTCTTTAGCTCAGTGGTATCTAACCATGAAATTTCCGATAGAGAATGGATTTGGAGTGATCAAAGGAGACCAAATTGACACTGGAGAATGCTACATCGTAGAATTACGTGAGTTTAGAAGAAAAGAAAAAGGAAAGAATGTAGGGAGAACTCTCCACATTCGTAAACCTACCAAATTGCAACTACAGAGCCGCCCATGGCTTGGGGACCATAGCCAATTCGAAAAGGCTTTGAACCCTAGAAAGAAGAGTTCAGGGGAGGATCGGCCAACACCGGCAGAATCAACGGTGCCTGTCCCAATCGATATGAATGAACCTACTCGGGTCCTAAAAATTGGATCACATCTTGGAAACAAGATGTGAGAGGAACTAATCAAATTTCTTCGTGCTAACCTAGATGTATTCATTTGGATGCATTCTGATATGTGCAAGGTGTCCTCATAGATTGCATGCCATGCACTTAATATTGATCCCAAGTATACACCGGTGAAGCAAAAGAGGCGCAACCTAGGACCCGAATGGTCCAAAGCGCTGAGAGAATAAGTCGACAAGCTGATGGGAATGGATTTATCCATGATGCAACCTACCCTGAATGGGTATCCAACCCGGTCTTGGTTAAGAAGTCCAATGGAAAATGGCAAAATTGTATCGACTACTTAGACCTAAACAAAGCTTGCCCAAAAGACAGCTTTCCTCTGCCTAGAATCGACCAGCTTGTGGATGGGACAGCTGGACATGATTGTTATCATTTATGGATGCTTACTCAGGATACAACCAGGTTATGATGCACGAACCTGACCAGGAAAACACCAGTTTCATCACTGATCTGGGATTATACTGCTACAAGTGATGCCATTCAGTTTAAAGAATTCTAGGGCAACCTACCAACGACTAGTAAACGCTATGTTCAAACATCAGATAAGGAAAACTAGGGAAGTCTATATAGATGATATGTTGGTTAAATCATGCATAGCAGCAAATCACTTGGACAACCTCCTCGAAATGTTTGAAATACTCTGCAAATATAGAATGAAACTCAATCCACTTAAATGTCATTTTGGGGTAGCCTTTGGAAAGTGCCTGGAGTTCATTGTAAGCGCCAGAGGCATCGATGCAAATCCCGAACAAGTTACCACCTTACGGGAATTCGATGCCCCAAGGAACACAAAAGAGTTAGAAAGCTTGAATGGAAAAATTGCAACACTAAGCTGGTTCATCTCAAAAGCAACATACAAATGTATACTGCTCTTTGACGCACTAAAGAAGGGAAATAAGAACTTCAAATGGAATCAAGCTTGCCAGACTGCCTTCAAATAAGTCCTGCAACATATGGAGACACTGCCAATCTTACCCAAGCCAGTAGGCGGAGAAGACTTGTTTATCTACCTAGCCGTCTCACCTATGCATTAAGTGTTATGCTCGTATGAGAAGAAGATAAGGTCTAGTGACGCGTATATTACAATAATAAATGATCCATTAGAGCCGAGAAGAGCTATCCAAAATTGGAAAAACTAGCATATTTCCTCTTGATTGCATCTAGAAAGTTACAACCATACTTCTAGGCGCATCCGATCAAAGTACTAATAGATCAACCTTTGAAGCAAGTGTTGTACTGCCTTGAGACCTCTGGACGGCTTATTGAATGGAACATCGAATTAAGTTAATATGAAATCACTTACCATCCTCGAAGGGTGGTCAATGGACAAGCGTAGGCAGACTTCATTGCCGAGTTTATAATACGAGATAACGAAGAAGAAGTTACTCCAGAAGTGGAGACACATCGGAAGTTGTTCGTCGATGGTGCTTCTAACAACTTCTGCTCAGGGGCAGGAGTCATGCTGGAAACCCCTGAAATACGATCCGTTTGCTATGCCTTACGCCTGGGATTACCTGCAACAAATAATGAAGCAAAATATGAACCATTGATAGCCAGAATAAAAGTTGCGAATGAACTCAGGATATAATCCATACATATCTGTAGCGACTCTTAGCTAGTCGTCTTTCAGCTGAAAGGCGAATATCAAATCCAAAGAGAGAACCTCTCCCCATATCTATCTAAAGTGTAGGAATCGCTAAACGACATCGAACATTACACCATAACTCATATCCCAAGGGAACAAAATACAAAGGCAAACTATCTAGCTAAACCTGCTAGTTTTAAAGAAGGTCGGTCGTTGGGACTTGTCCCAGTTGAAACTCTGAGCGCTCCAAGCATTGGCGAGATTTATATCGACTGGATTTTTGAAAAAACAAAAGAATCGAAAACATGGATGACACCGATCAAGGACTACCTGCTTAGAGGAACACTCCCCACTAATAGGAATTAGTGGAAAAAGCTCCTTCGAAAGGCACCATGATTCGTAGTACATGATGGGATACTCTACCGAAGGGGATTCTCTACCCCTTTGCTCAGGTGTGTGACTAACGATAAAGCTCAAAGAATCCTCATAGAAGTTCATGAAGACGACTGTAGAGATCAATCCAGGAGGCAGACCCTTGCATAGAAAGTCCTCCAATATGGATATTTTTAGCCAACAGTAAACCACGATGCAATAGATTATGTTAGACGGTGCGACCAATGCCAAAAATTCGGAAGATCAAAAGAATTCCTTCAACATAGCTAACACAGATGGTTAGCCTATGGCCATTCACAATCTAAGGAATCGATTCGATTGGTATATTTCCAATAACCAAAGGGGAGCCAAATACGCGATCGTGTTTGTTGACTACTTCAGCAAATAGGCCAAAGTGGAACCGCTGCCCACTATTACCACAAAGAAAGTTATTAACTATGTCACTAACAACATTATTTGTAGGTTTGGAGTGCCATAAAAAATCATCACTGATAAGGTGACTCAATTTGAAAGCGTTGAGTTCAATACTTTTGCAAACGCTTCAGAGTCAAGAAAAGCTTTTCCATTGTAGCACATCCACTGGCAAACGGGCAAGTGGAGGAAATGAACAAGATCATCAAGTCTACCATCAAAAAGCGGCTAACTAAATCTAAAGGAAACTAGGTTGATAAACTTCCACTTGCACTTTGGGCTTACAGGACAACGCACAAATCTGCAACCAGACACTCTCCCTTCACCCTGGCATGTGGTTTAGAAGTAATGATCCTAGTCAAGCTAGAAGTCCATTCTCGTTAAAGAAAAAATTTCGATCAAAGGCAGAACGAGTAGATCTTGCTTGAGTCGCTCGATATGGTCAATGAGAAGAGGGAAGAATCCGAATTAAGGATTGCCGCTCACCAGAAATATGTCGCATGATTCTTCAACTCCAAAGTCCATAACCATACTTTCAAAGTAGGAGACCATATCCTCAAACAGGTTTACCTATACTAGGAACATTCGGACCAAACTGAGAAGGGCCCTATGTAATCGGCCAGAAGCTAGGGGATGGCACGTTCAAGCTAGCAACCGTTGATGGAACCCAAATTACCCGAGCTTGGAATAGTGAATCGCTACGTCATTACTTTATCTAAGGCTATCTTATGTATTTCCTATTTCCTGCAAATTATCCATCCCGGAATACCCAAGGCATTGTAAATAGGCAGGACTTTCCCAACTTCTATTAATGAAATTGCTTTGCTTTCTGAACCAATAAAACTGTGCTCACAAGAGTAACATGCTGAGTCAACGGGGTCAAATCGACTCAAAACCACCCAATCGCTACTTGAGATAGTGGAACCACGCTCAAGTACGCCCCATCTACCCATCGAGTCGACGAGAGCAAATTGATTCAAACCGTTGGATCGACGAAACTCAATCCCTGCCTTCTAAGATTGGTGTTGCTTTGACGATACCGGGAAGGCCCAATTCAAAGCCGTGCATTTCATAAACTATGCATCGCCTCTTGGATTGTGGAATCACGTCTAAGAAAACACAATTTCCTAAGTCGTGCATCTCGTAAGTCGTGCATAGCTTCTTGGTTCGCAAAACTGTGACCATGCAAGCCTCGATTCCACTGTGTGCATTTCGTAAGCTGCACACTACTATGTGGGTCAGCAAAATTGCATCCAAAGACAAGGAACTCTCATATTGCAAAAAGTCACATACCACCCTCAGAGCCAAGAATATAGTAGTCCAAGGAGCGATATGTGCGCGCGATAGCCTGAATGTCAGCAACGCGACGAAATCACTTAACAAAATTTCAAGTAATCGGTGTTGCTCTGGCATCACCAATCACTTAAGTATGTAAATCACTTGAGTGCGTAAATAACTCATTATGATGCCACTAAAGAGCTTCATAGGTATCTTAAGGTAGAAGCTCCCAAAAATATAAGTTGGGGGCATCCGGTCTCGTATCAGCTGCTCGGAGTAAACAGCTTCATGAACTAGAGAGCACATGCTCCAACATACAACCAAAGTAGCAAATACTTCACGGTTCTATTACTCTAAACAAAGAATTTTGGCATTAATTACGGGACTAAATAAAATAGTGATGAATAAAAAAGAGCAGCATAAGTGCATGAAACATAGATTAGTAAACAAGTGAAGTTATAATCAAAATTTCAACAGTTTTATTGCTTATAATGTTCTTCATGTACAACAACAAATAGCGGGGGTCATCCCCGCACAATATCGACCAAGAATAGAAAAATACAAACACCACTGTTGCAACAACAAATAGCGGGGGTCATCCCCGCACAATATCGACCAAGAATAGAAAAATACAAACACCACTGTTGCAACAACAAGAAGAAGTGCTAAGTTCAGACTCTGCACTTGTACAAAAAAATCAACCAAAAAAGAAAAAAACTCCGCTTTGCAAGTACACAAACAAATCATGAATTATTATCACTGCTTCCACTGTCGCTTTTCCTACCTCTTATTGGCAACGTCTCAGGCTTCTCCCCTCCCAGGGCGATCTCGCTCTCTGCAACCTGGCCACCGGTGGACCCTCCTTTACCTTTTTTGCTTGCAAGATCTATGAAAACTCTTTGACAACCTCTTTCTTCAACCTTCTCCTTCTTCATTGCTACCATATGTTGCTCAGTCATCGGCCGCTCAGCCTCTGCTTTGTCTGGTTGGCTAGCTTGATCCGTTTGCTCCCGTGTATTAGTAGCCGCCAAGCCTTCCTTTTGGGATACAAAGGGGTCATCCAAACCATGCAGCGCTGCAATTTGCTCGGAGTACGAACCGGGCTGCGAGCCAGATGCGGGACAACGGTTGATGCGATCGGAATGGCAGTAGATCCGGCATCATGACAAGGAGGTAACTCGGTAGGAAGAGAGGGTGGATCTATAATATTAGAATAAAGGGCGGTTATCTTAGCAATTTAATCAGGCGTATTGGAAGTCTTCAAGCATGGGAGATAAGAAAATTGCCTGCTATAGGGGTCTGCTCATGCGCCACAACTTCGAAGCCTTCGCTGTTGCCCTCCTTCGATGGCTGCATAATCACGGGAGAATTAGAAATGACCCCTCATCAGCAAGAAGAGACGAAGATGGCTCACCGGGGCGTGAAGGGAAATGCCTGTTTATAGCCTTAGCGGCGACCATGGCATCAATAGCTTCTCGTTCCTTCTCTAGTCTCAAGATTTCCTGGACCTCCACTAAAGCTTGGCAGGATTCTTCGTTCAGATATGCCTGAACCAACTCCTCTTCAGTATAACCGCCACCCTTGTGTTGAAATCGGGCCAGAATCTCTTCCCAAACTACGACAAGCATATGAGGGAACAACGGACCCAAGTAGCTGAGACTCCCTTGATGCAGCATGGAGTTGACATAAAAGCCTGGAATGGTAGCATCCAAGCCTCCCATCTTCTTTGTGAAGGTATCTTGAAGCTCTGAAAAGTCGGTTTACATACTAGCCTTCTCTACCGCCAGCTGCGTTTTCTCGGGATCCAAAGTCAAAACTTGTTCGCGAAGAGAGGCAATTCCTTGAGCCTGTTCGACGATGGTTTTCTTTTGCATCTCAATCAACGTCTCGCTTATCCTCAACTTTTCTTTTAAAGTCGCCTCATAAATGTGGCACTTCTTTATTTCATCTCTAAATATCAGTGCAGCCCGGTAGGTGGATTCTTTTAGCTCCTTAAACAAAGAAGCACTTTTGCTCTCTCTCTCTTGAGGGAATCATCCCTCTCTTTCTTCAGCCTCATAATCTTCGCATCACGATCCACGAGCTGCTTCTCGTACTCATTCTTTTCGAACTCAAACGATAGAATTTATCGGTAGTTGTTTCGATTAACAGTGGACAGCCGTACGCATAATTTTTCCCACCCCAGTGCTTGCTCCAAACCACTCTGAATCGCATGAAAATGGGGTGAATAAGATTCATCATGAACTGACTTCAAATTGGGCTTATTAAAAACAACTCCCATTAAGAATAAGTTAGGGAATGCAGCTTGCATATGCGGGGGGGGGGGGCAGCAGGGAGAATGTAAGGCGCATGCCTAGAAATTGGGAGAGAGGCGGTCATAGCAGTGTGAGTGGAGGAGGTCATGACACCGGAAGTAGGAATGTTTATCCCAGTGGGAGAAGGAAGCTGTGAAGCAGGTTCTCGCTCTTGGTCTCTTTTCGGCCTCTTTGACGGATCTTCCCGCTCGATCGGGCTCTTCCTCTTCTTATAGCCACTTCCTCTATCAAGGCCTTGATCTTTCTCGGCATGACGATGCTCTTCCACCTCCCTATCCTTCCTCCTCTTCATCTCCTTTTCAGTCTCCCAGGGAGCATGGCACCTGGAAGAGTATCTCTGCAAACGTTAAGACTCCAATACTTGACAAGATCACCGTAAAAGCCACGAGACATGATTCCTGCAAAAAATGATAAAATAGCTTTAGGAAAGAGGCATTTGATGAAGTAAATCATCCTAGAATATAATAGTAATATAAAGTGTGTGATCTTAGTGAAGTGTGTACTGCAGTTTAACGACCCCAGCAGAGTACACAAACCAGATTGGTCACCGAAATGTTTGAACATTGATTCTGGTATGGATGATCTGAGTAAGCTAGGAAGGAAACCCTTCCGAAGTGGATTCATCCATCAAGTCACCCATATTCACAAAAATGTTGGTCTTATCTCCCAAGTCAATATCAGCACCTTCTGGTAAAGAGTTAGATATAGGTTCATTCTTGGGAGAAGCTCCTTCAATGGGCTCTTTCAAAGGAGGTGAGGGAGCATGTCTAGGGCTCAACTCCTAGGCATTATCACCTAAGTTGACATCACCGTCATTAGTATCCCAATCTATTTCTTCCTCATTTAGAGGATGCTCCTCGTTGATCTCCCTTTCCTCCTTCCCTCCAATCAACAAAGCCTTGTCCTTCCGTTAAATATACTCTTCTTCTTTCTCTTCTGAGATCGATGGCATTTTGAGCGGACTGTTGACCCCGACTTGAATTTGGATCTCCTCAAGGTCTTCTCTTACCCATCGTATGTGTCCCTTTCTTCTTCCTCATAATCATCATCATATTCTCTAGAGTCGTGGGAAGAGGACACGGGATGGGTACGGGCCCTAGAGCAGGAAGGAGCGCTGGCGAATCCAACGACCTCCCAAGGTTAAATGCTCACATCGGCGAAGATATTCATCTGTAAACTAGAACCTAACTGTGTGCTCCTGAGCATCGACCGCTTTCAGGGTGCTAAGAACTGTGTCGAGTGCCGGATCCTTGTTAATCTTCGGAAAAATGGCAAGGAATAAACGATCGTTTAGAAGACTTCAGCAATTAAAGGAAATTCCAAGCATGGTGAAAGAGACTCACTCCCATGGTCCATAAACGGATGAATCCCTTTGGACATTTAGTGAAAAAGAACCTATTCTTGAATAAAGGAACTTTGCTGGGAAGATCCAGTATAAGTTTCCGACTACGTTGCGCCTCGATATAAACAAGTGATGGGTTAGCCTCTCTCTTTTTGAATAATAAAAGATACCGCAACTCAGCGAAACTCGGGGCACGATTGAGCATCCGCATGAATAGAACACATAAGCATGTCAGCATGGCATATCCATTTGGAAGAATCTGGAATGGGGCCAACTCTATGTTCTGAAGTGTTGTCATTAACAAGTTATTGAATGGAGGTACTGCACCATACAAGCACATGTATCGGAGGCAAGCCATGTATCTAGAAGGTGGCCCATGAGCAAATTCTCCTCTTGATGGTAGAAACACATCGTTCTTTGGGATACCATATTGCGAGCAAATGCTATGCAACATCCTATGTGTAAGGATTGAAGGAGATTTCTCCAGAGGATCAAGCAAGCCTCTGAAGTGAGGAGGAGTGCAATCGATGATGGGAACCGACTGGAATCGGGTGACCATAATGACCTGAAGCAATGGAAGTGGCAGATCTAGCTGGGATCGACGATGACTCCGCTTCAGAAAGATGTGAGTTCCCCTCAACTGATTTGCACCGAAAATATTTGTGCGTCACTTTATATAAGAAAGCTTGTGTTCAAAATAGTCAGGTACGCCTAGTCTCTAAACTATAGACCCTAGCTTAGTTGATTCTTGAAATCTGGAAGATAATTGACATGTACCAACCATCGATCGGATTCTATGTATTAACCGAGGGTGTTGTGATGTGTAATCTAAGTGAGAATGGTTTCGATGTCCTAAACGCTGTGAACAAACCATTCCGTGTAGATGGCTCTCTCATACCAGAAAGGGCGATCCGTAACACCTATTAATTTCTTTTCTTCCATACTTACCCGTTATCGATCAACTATATATCGATGGGTCCGAATGGAGTAGAGAATTATCAACATAAGTCGATTTTAGTTCTCTGGAAAGTGATAATAACATAGCTTACATGCTACTAAGCTATTATCACCTCCTAGAAAAACCAAAATCGATCCATAAGATGCTATGCTAGGATCGACTGTGTAACTCAGTGCAAGTTAATTCCGACTCGATGGTGAAAATAGCAAAACATGTCGAGCACCGGGCAAAACCCTAGATTCGTTCCGTGAAGAATTCAAGACTCGATTTACTATCTTCTTCCATAAAGTCACAATCAGCTCAAATCTTCCACTGTATCTGTTGCAAACACAACTTCATCACCAATCGTTAATGTAGTAATACGCCAAAATCCACATTAACAACTTTCCAAAGGAGAAAAGTGATTTGATCTCTGATTCAAGACAACCCAAACTAGGGTATTGGATGGATCAGATCGGCAACACTCGAAACCGAGGAGATCACGACTGTGGGACCTACTTAGAACGATAGTGGTAGCTCTAGGAAGCGACGGTTGATGGCGTTGGTGTGGGAGATCAACGATGGAAGCTTCTAATTGGACGGAGGGCTTAGGTTGGCAGGCAAGGGCTTGAAGAGGTCGGATCGACTGGAGGACAAAGGCTCGGATCGAATGGAAATAAAATGAAGAAGGGAGGGTCCGCTTATATAAAAAGAAAGAGAAAGGTGAAAATTTTTGTAAAGTACTTGTATCGGTACCGATTCGATCCAATTGGATCTTTACCAATCCGATTTTACTCCTTCGAATGGTCTCAAATTTTCCCTATTCAACCTACTCAATGTTTGTATTTATTATGGAAATTTTCAAGTCGAGATCACTCCATGATCATAAACAACAGAGATTCACACTAAGGACTGGACAGTTAACCGGTATGTCATAGATAGCTTTTCAAGATGGCCAAATATGACCAATAAAAGCCTTAAAATAGAAATCCAAGGTTAAACAATTCCAGAGCACACCTTGTTTTAACGAAAGCGTACTATGGGGGCAAATGTTAACCGGGGTTTTAACCCAACAGAATTCACTGGGAGGTAGAACATTCAGATTAAACTAGAATGACTCGAAACTTGATCGGAAGGCCCACTAATATAAGACAAAGGACTCCAGGAAGTGTGATTGGAAGTTATGCTATCTTTCCAGATCGGCACCGATTCGATCCAATTGGATCGGTATCCATCCGAATTGGTAGTTCGTGGTGGCCCCAATCCTTTTGCACTATGATTCTATGCCTTCAACCAAGCTCACCCAACAAGTTTAGTAACATTCCAAGCATGCGAGTTCAAGAAGTGAAGGTTCATCTGATTCAGAATACAGTTTAATCTAACCCACAGGAGAATCATTATAAAAAAAAGTCAAAAAGTTATGAAATTATATAGAGAGCGTCACTATGAAGTAAGAAGCTTGACCAAACAAATCGTAGCCAAAAATTGGCTAAGGCTTTGGATCGGTACTGATCCAATTGGATTGGATCGGTACTGATCCAAAAGGTTGGCCAATTTTGGCACCAAATTTTCCGAGCTCTCTCTTCATGACGACTATAGGCTTCTTACAAAGCAATTCTTGGCCCAAGAGATTTCCAACCCCTATCGACATTATTGGTACCGACATTTTTGGTACCAACATGATTTAGAAACCATCAAGAAAAATGAAACGAAGGAGTACAACAAAATTGCCTAAGTTTTTGGATATCAAAATGATATTGGTACCTACATTATTAGATCGGTACTGACATGATTTCGGATCTTGTTTTGGCTACTTTGGAGGATTGGGACTCAAGTTGTAAAGAAGAAAAAATGAAGTTTTGACACACAAAAAATATCGATACAGACATAATCATATCGGCACCAACATGATTGTTATCTTAAGCAATGTGCGCGACGACCTGTTTTTCATACTAAAACTTCGAATATGGAGAAATGAACTTGTTCAAACCTGGAATGATGAAATTTCATGCTAGAGCACACCTATATATAGTAAGGAACCTTCATCTTGGATGGGACTTTTTTGCACTCATTCTCTTGAACTTTCTAGGCAAACCCATGATCTACTGGATTGTAGTTGGAAATTGATTATAAATTGTTGTACTCCAAAGTGAATTCATCAATAAAAAAGATTAAATGGACGTAGGTTGGAGATTTTATTGAACCACTATAAAAACCTTATGTTTTCTATTCTTTCCTTTTGATTTCTTCAATTTTATATATGTTTGATTTAATATTGGGTGTTGTGTTATATTCTGATGTAATATTTTAAGGTTATTGAAGATGAAGAAGCTTACTGCAAGAGCCATTGCTGGAACAAGTCAACCACAGCATGGGACATCCAAGAGATGTCCTCAAGTTCAAATCCACATTCTATCTATGTGACTAGAGAGGAGATAGAAAAGATGACGATAAGGATGTAAAGGAGATTGAAAGCACGACAATAGGAGATGATGAATGGATTCTTACAAAGGATAGAGCAATAGAGAACAACATGAGCAATTGGAAATCATAACCAGAGGCCGAAAGGCACAGCAAATGCATAAGGAAATGGAGCGGAACAAGGTGGAACCCTCGCTCCAACAGGCCAACAAGTCCGTACCAAAAGGTCTGGACTAGTGGGTACCGACATGTTTGGATAGGGGGCATGGTCGATCTGAATGTCAAGAATGGAAGGGCGCATTAGATGGATGATGTCAAGCCTCAGAATCAAGATTTGAATGCAAACATGCTGCTACAACGTCCATGTAGAATAAGACAAGTGCTTCAAGGTGGAGCTCTACATTGGAGTTTGGAGGATGTGAACAGAAACCCTGTAACACCCCGAAAAGTTAAACTTAATTAATCAATAATTATTAAGGATCAAAAATGGAATTTGATACATTGTCAGAATTTAGTCATGAAACTTATATCATTACGTTCGTGGCAATTTTCTAAGCAATTTTCATATTTAGCGTTTTGTGATCGGAGCTAAAACGAAGAAGTTATTAGCGTTTGAAATTTTCGAAACGAAAATAATTAAAAAGGAAAAAATAGGATATGAATAATAATAAATGTAGGACCCCGACCAATAGCGGTCGACCGCCTATAGAGGAGTAGTCGATCCATCAAGTACTAGCGGTTAGGGTTGAACCTTGGCCGAGCGACCTAGATTTAATTGTTTAAATCGAACAGATATGATTGTTTCAAGCATATATAAATACAAACCTAGCACCTCACCTGTCTTCTCATATTTTCTAATCAAAGCAGTAGATCTCTATCATTTTCCCCTCTCCACTATTTGTATTAATTAAAAAATATTTTATTATATGTATGTATACTATTTGTTTAATTCTAATAGTATGTATATATTTTGTTATGCATATTCTTTTAGATTAGAATACGAAATGAGTCAAATTAAAGGGATGGATTCAGATTTGGGAGATTTGGAAAGCTAGGAAGGTGAGTGTGAAATTATGTGATTTATTTATAATATTGGAATTATATCATTGAATTTATTTAATTGTTTTGTTTGTATAAGATTCGATGAGTTATATGCTTAAAACGAACGTATAGGGATCTTGTCTATATATCCTGTAAGTTAGGTAATTGGAATAGGAATGGTATTTATACCCTGATCTGAAAATTTAGAAATTAGTCCCTAAATTTTTTAAAGTAGAATAACGATAAGAGTGTAAGATTTATTCCAAATTTTTGATAAGTATGCTGTAAATTATTAGTATTAGTTTAGGTTTGCCCTAATTTGACTTGGAATATGAATATTTAAGTTTTAATTTATTGGAAGCATTAGGAGTATAATTTAGTGTATCTATTTCCATGTAATTTTCATAATTATCTAATTCCATAACTATGTATGAATAGTGCATCGTTTAAAATAGTAAGGAATGTACACAAAAAGGAGAGATATGTGGAAAGTACGGAGCTTCTCCGCCGTAGTTTGCACTGTCTATTTCAATAAAAGAAAAGAGATAATTCTTTGTAATTTCAAATGGAGCAAAAGTCTCACCTTTGGGTAATTTATGAAAAATTATAATGGTAATCCCATTTTTGAAATGATAGCTTTGATAAATTAAAAACGTGGAAAGGGATGTTCTGGTTTAGAAATTAATATATAGAAATAGGAACGCATACATACATACATACACACACAGACGCACGCACACGAATATAGTGTAACATACGTCGATATTCGCCTTAGTTATATTTGGACGTCTAGTTGTAAATAGCATAGTATATTATAGGATTAGGACATATAAATGGAAAAGAGATAGTAACTCCAAAATTAATAAGGTGATAAATGTGTAGTTAATAGCGAGTTATACGAATTAAATGGGGACATAAATTTGTTTAATAAGACTGATTAAATGATTTAATATGGCATTTATTGGAAAACGAAATAGACATAATAGGTTGAATTAGAATGAATAAATAAATGTTATTAGACATTGTCCAATTAGAATAATAATGACCGTTTATTACGGACAATTGACATTTACGGAATATAGTAAATAAGAGTATATGATAGGAATAAAATACCTAAAGGCAGTAGTGGGAAATTATACGGTCTTAATATACGTTTAGAATAAATGTAAATTAGTGGACCCCAACATTTAGGCTTAGGTTGATTGGTTTGATTTAGTGGATTAGGATGCAAGGTCGGTAGAGTTGCACAATAGAAGTCTCCCTTCACCTAGAGGCTAACAGCAGCTATGTGTACTTACTACGGATGTGTGACATCTCCAACCGTAGGATCCGTGGGGAAGGGATATGCGTTTGCATTTAGGTTTGGTTAAATATACCAAGAGTTCACCTCAGATTTGATGTATTAAATGACTCGGTACCTTTAGAGATGTCAATTTAGTAATGCCATGGGGTTTGCTTCAGGAAGGTAGGTATTAGATGGTCGTTGGGTCTGTCTCCTCCTATATAAGAAGTCTTAAATAACCTATAACGGAACTAATAGGAAAAAGGGGTCCGTTTCATTTCAAATTAGAGGTATTAAGTAACTAGAATAGGTAATTTCCTTGACTTATATTAGGTTTGTGTAAACAGGATTTTCCATCGTGGGAGGTCGGCGAGTTATGTTAGTGTCGTTGTTGAACCGATATTTAGCAGTAGGGCTGACGTATAGGTTATGACCACCAGCAATCGTTAGTAAAGACTTGGGCTATGCCTTAACAGATTTCGCTTCCTATTAGTGTAGAATTCATATGCAAAGTCCTCAAAATTTTACTTACTGTTTGTTCGTTGTTTAGCGAAGGTAGGCTAATTAACCCTTAGATGAGTCTTTGAGATGCTTTAGTAATACAATAATTAAATTATAAAGATGTATTTAAGGGTCATCGGTCTCTGTAGATATGGTCGATTAACCGTTTACGTTGAGGAGGGCCCACTTTATGGTTGAGATATTAAGTGGATGTTAAGTCTGCCTCCTCCTTATTTAAGAAGTATTAAGAAGCCGGGATTTTCTTTTGGGTAGTATATCGTTTAGATATATATGTATGTAGGCATATGTATAGTTATACCTTGGAGAAGGTTGGACATGTAATACACGTATATAGGATTGAACACATAACACTTAAATGGAAATCAATCGATATAAATTAGTGATATGGTAAAGTATGTAATTTTTCCGTAACCAAAACGTTATTATGACTCCCTCCTCATTACAACCCACATGATAGATTTAGAGGAACAACTACTGGTGCAAGACAAAAACTGCAGATGGTGAAGTCCTTATTCTTGGCTCTTGCAAGGCAATCAAATACTAAAAGATCAATATTAATTTCAAGGTATTAGCCTTAGTTAGCACATATGATCTATTATAATTTTCTATTCCACTATGAGTTTATGAAGATAGTTCTCTAATATACTTATGTTTATTACAGGCTAACCAACGATTTGTATTCTAATTAATAGACTTGGACTTTGATTTAGTCAAAATTTGGGTCCATTAAGATGCGGCTTGTTACATTTGGTATCATAGTTTAGGTTAGTCAATCATAGGAATTAAGATACGTTGAGAGAACGTATTTGTGTGTGTGTATTATACACCAAACTTTATGAACTCCGATTATAGATGTAGCTGCGATCATATTATGAAAATATGGATTAAGCAACTATGAGTTGGAACAATAAATATAGTTAAATTTATGCACCTACTCCAATTACCCCACGGAGTGTAGACCGTACCGGAAGGCGTTGATCAAAGAAGAGCATGGGCACATCACATCGAAGGATCCCGGAAGCTGAATGATATTTGACTTCTTTGTTGGGCTTAGGCTACCTTACCGATTGAAGACATACATTTCATCCAAACAGATAGGAAGTAAGAAGCTATATGTTGCAAGTATCCAAAATTAAGATGTGAAGAAGGGTTGTGCAAGTTCCCGAAAGAAGGTGTGCATTAATCACCACAAGAAGATAACTAGATTTCCAACATATACTCTAAGTAAGAAGAAGTTTTGAGTCCAACCCCATACGAAAGAACTTGACATATGTTATTTGAAAATTCCTTAAAACGTTAACAAGGGATGATGAACTATATCCGTAGGCTGCAGCTAAATGTGTTAATACGATGTTGTATAATCATATCTTGTTAATATAGGCACTAACATGATATAACTTTAATTGCATCATCATGATGCAATTAATGACTGGACAACGATGATGCAGTTTTAACTGCTTTGAAATTATGCAGTAATTAAAAATTACACCGATGTGCAGCTAAACTGCATTAATATGATATATAACCGCATCTTGTTAATGCAATTAACTCTACACTAACATGACGCGGTTTTAATTACATTACCATAATGTAGCTAAAAAATGCACGATAATAATGCTGTTAAAATTTATTACAATGTTTTAGCATTATACGCTACTACAATTAAACAAAAATTTAGTTCATAAATTTTCGATTAAATTTAAATGAGACGCAGTTAAATATGCAATAAAAATAAATATGACTTTAGAGTTGGGAAAACACATATCACTACAAGAAGCAGATCATTTTTCGACGGCTCCTACCCGTCGACGGCCGTTGGAAGCCGTTGGAAAAAACCGCTGCAAAAACAATCCATCGGTGAATAGATTTTCCGACGGGTCCCGACAGGCTCCGTCGATATTTCGACGGCGAGCCAACGGCTTCCGACGGCCATCGAAAGACACGTGGACAATAACGATGTGTGTCGAAAGCCATCGGGAGCCGTCGAAAATGTGCCGTCTCGAGTCGTCAGAATCTGTCGGTAAATTTTGGCCGACAGGCAGTCGGTAGCCATCACAAAACCTGGAATTTTTTTTCTAAATTTCTGCTGTGGTTTAGCCTTCCATCCACAATCCATAAATACAATATATTTCACCCATCTCAATATATCCAACTCAGATATTCAATATGAAATCAAACCATAGAAAGATAATCAAATATCATAAAGAAACAAATCAAGCATAATTCATATAAAATCAAACCAAATTTCGCTACCATAATTTACATACATCTAATTGTACAATATATACATCAATGCTTCACTAACTCCTCACCATGAACTTCAAAATGTCGGAATTACTACCACCAAACGTATCATTAAACAATATACACAACAGTTTAAATCCAACTCCACCAACTCACTATATCATCCAAACTTACAAAACAATGACACAAAACAAAATACCTATCACTCCGGTCAGTCAGCTCCAGAACCTCTCGAACCAGCAAATGATGGAAAGCGGCCACCATACTGCTACATGTACTTAGCAATACGCTGATCCAGCAGCTGTGTCATCTCGATGGCCTGGCGACGGTTCTGCTCTTCCAGCTGCACCACCCTAGCTCTCAATTCTTTGATCTCTGCTAGATCGATATCAGCTCTGGCCGTTTGGCTGGCTCACCTCTGTCTGCTGGCCTATAACACTTATTTAATTTAGCCTATAATCTTACTATCAAAGTTACAACATAATATGTTAATTGTTATATCTATAAACTTATTACTAAAACTAAAGCGATGTGAAGTTCTTTAGAACTAAAAGATTATTAAATTGTTATATCTTAATATATTATTCATTACCACTTGATTGCCAAAGCCATAGCGCCTGTTCCGTAATGGTGGGTCCATGACTGACTCAAAAATATCGTCCTCCTCATCCGTTATGAGCTGCTCTCGACCGGTATCCTTCAGGAGTTTCTAGCGTTGTTTCATAAACCTTGCCTGCATGAACAAATAAAAACGCAGTTAAAACTAATATCATGATATCTTAATTCATTATAATTTAACAATTAAAACAATTACTAATAGTACATAAACTAAAATATGCTTACATGGCTCTTTCTCAATTTATCGTCATGCCATGTATATGAAACTGTCTCGTCCGGATTTACATGCTCGACGGCATGCGTACGGGTAAACACATCCATATACGACATAGGACCCTACGCCTCAGCTTCCTGAAATTAATTATTAGGTACTGTTATTGTATATTCAAAATTATATAGTACAATAACTATTTACAATTTACATTTAATAAATTTACCAACTCCTGGCGATATTGCTAGAACGACTTTGACCCTCCTCGATGGGTGATGGGATTTTTGTTCCTATTTGCAGAGTTTCGTTCTGACTCTGCCTGTACATTAAAATTTAATACACTATTTACTTACCAAATATTTTTTGATATTTACGTATCAATCAAATAATTAATAAAATTTTAGTACACTTACCTTTGCCTCGTCACTATCCCAATGTGCCAGCCATCCTTCCCATACCCATCTAGTTTGGCTTCCGACCTTTATGCTTCACTGTCGATAAGTAATCCCTGTAGTTCTTCCTCATCTGCTGCATTCAGTAATGTCGTACCAACTGCAGGTCATTTGATTGTATGTCCACGGCAGCCTGTGTTTCATGATAAACAAGCAACCAAAAATTAAACAATAAAAAGTGAATAATAAATAAGCGACAAAAACAAATTAAGAATGGAAAACATAAGATTATACTTACAATGAAATCTTGCCAAATACACTCTAGGATGTGGAGAGGGATATTATCCCAATTCGGCCAAAAATCCGACATCCTACTCTTGTACGCCTCTCTCGAAACTGATAGAGCTACAGTTGATGGTTGTAGCTCAAACCCCCTGTGTTAAATATGATACAGATTAGTATATCGTACACAAGATATTTAAGATGCTGAAAAAAGTTTAATACTTACCCCTCCGCTCTAGGTACTATAGTCACAACAGTTCGCTGTGGTGGTTGCGATGGACCGCTGCCATCGCCTCCTGAAGAATGGGAAGAACTCCTCCTTCTGGACGACATGATACCTGTCACAGACACATCATTTTAAAAGAGAACAATAACATGATAATGAAATATATTTTATAGTTAAATGATATAAATGATATAAAGTACATAAAGTACAAAGTATACCTAATTTAGATTGGGTCTCATATTCCGACGATAAGCAGAATATATTACATTTTTAACATAAATTGCTAAATAAATAACAGAAATGGTAATGCCCTAAAAGATGTAAATTACGATAAGCAGATTCGGTTGCATAAATGACATAAATAACATAACTAGCAAAATAAATCTCATCAATTACATCAATTTCGTAATACACCAAGAATTCAACATAATTACATCAATTGCATAATCTCATCAATAGCATAATTACATAACTAGCAAAATAAATCTCATCATTTACATCAATCATCATCGTCTTCTGATTCAAATTTGGTCTCATATTCTACATTATTTTCCTCCCTACTCTCGAATGCTTCAACCAAAACGTTTGATTCATCGTTTAGAGGTCCAAAATTAGTACGATCGTTTGTAATTATTATTTCGTTGCTTTGCTCAAGATCTGCCCGGTAAGCTTGTTCGTTTGGAATATTCTTCTCATCAAATGTAAATTTTGCCTTTGTTTTAAAAAACGCCGACCAATCTGCTTTATCTCCTTTTAGAGATGGATAAGGAGCGTAATAAACTTGCAATGCTTGTTTGGCTAGTACAAAAGGATCGTACTTTTGATAATGCGATGTGTGCTTTATTTCAATAAGATTATAATCCTTGTGCACATTAATTCCAGAACCTGGAACACTGCTAAACCAATTGCATCTAAACAGAAACACCTCCTCCGCGGGTCATGAGAAATATGTCAGTTGCAAAATTTGTGTTAAAATGCCATAAAAATCATTTATGTGATTTTCTGGATCATCACTACCTTTAACAAATACACATGTATTATTAGTTAATTTTTCTGCATCGTATTCTTTGGTGTTAAATTTATATCCATTGACGAAATATACTGGATATGTCTTGACATTTCTTTTTGGTCCCAACGCAAGATGTTTCAAACCTTCGTCAACCACATAATTTCTCGGTTCATAAATGTACTTTGAAAACCAATCGGAAAATTCTTTACTGAGATCTCTGTGTGGATGTTCATTTTCATAAATACTGCGTATATGAATAAAATATTGCATTAAATTCTACACGCGCATGCATTATGGAAATGAATAAATCATAAATTATTATTTCAAATTACCAAATAAATGGTGCAACCTCAGCATAACTTAGAAGAATATAAGTGAGTGCTACATGAAGATCTCTATCGTCTAGCCATACTTCTACATATTTTCCAAAAGGTCGATCATGTTGTCTAAAAATAGATAACATTGTTTGAGAGGACTCTTGTTCGTCGCCTTCGTCATTACAAGGAACACTTTCTAATGATATGTTCACATGGTCACTAAAATAGTGAGAGAAATAGAACGAAGCTTCTTCTTCGATGTAACATTTACATATCGAACCTTCAACTCGTGCTTTTTGCCTCACTTTTTTCATCAGATGATTCAAGTATCTATGCAAAATTAATTTACATTAACTTTAACTTTTGAATGTAATTAAATTAATAGATAACATATTACATACCTCTCAAATGGATACATCCATCCATATTGCACAGGACCTCGAAATCGTGCTTCATATGTGAGATGAATAAGTAAATGTTCCATTACATTAAAAAAACCTGGCGGAAATATTTTCTCCAATTTGCAGAGCAATATAGGAATATCTTCTTCAAGTTTACGTAAACGTTGCACTTTTAAAGTAGTCGAACAAATCTCTTTGTAAAATAGACTAAGCTCCATTATTACCTTCCAAACTTTTAACGGCAATAGTTCTTTGAATAGAACGGGTAATAAATTTTCCATCATTATGTAACAGTTGTGGCTTTTAATTTCGCACAATCTACCGTTTTTAAAGCCCACACATCTACGAAGATTTGATGAAATCCCATCAGGAAATTTTAATCCTTCCACCATTTTAACACAACTTTAACTTGATTATTATCTAACTCGTAACATACTTTGGGTTTTTTACTGTCATTTGGTTTCATTTGAGGCTTAGGACATTTGCATAATTCTTGTATATCGCATCTTGATTTCAAATCTTCCTTAGTATTCCCTTTGACATTCAAAATTGTGTTAAAAACATTATCAAAGACATTTTTCTCGTTGTACATCACATTAATATTATGACGAAGCAGAAGATTTTTCCAATAAGGCAAATCCAAAAATATACTTTGTTTGCACCAATTATGAATAGTCGATTTGCCTGCAATTTCTGTTTGCACTACAGTTTCACATATCATTGGATAGTCCCTTACAAGTTCATATATGTCTTCGCTTGATCATATCATTGGTGGTTGTCCGATTTCTACTCTATTAGCTAAAAAGTTTTTCTTGTCTCCTCTGAAGGGATGATTGACATGGAGAAAACATCGATGGCAGTCAAACCATGAAATTTTCTTACCATTCGGTAAAGAAAACGTCAGTATTTCTTCCATGCAATATGGACATGCTAGACGACCAGATGTACTCCATCCTAAAAGCATTGCATAGGCAGGAAAATCACTTATAGTCCACAGCAAAGAAGCAAACCTACGATTTTTTTTTCTTTGAAACATCGTATGTTTCTACTCCTTCGTTCCACAGTGTTTTTAACTCCATAATCAATGGTTGTAAATAAATATCGATTCCTTGTGTCGGATCATCGGGGCCAGGAACGACAACAGTAAGAAACATATACTGCGTCTTCATACACATCCACGGAGGTAAATTATAAGGTGTGATGAGCACCAAATTGAGAAAATGGTAAAAAAACCATCCGTACATAATCCAAGTCTAACATTACGACTCTCTACTGCAAAATTGGGATAAGTTTTATTGAAATGCTTCCATGCTTCTCCATCGGCTGGATGTGTCAACGTACCCTCTTCCTCCGTTCTTACACTATACCATCTCATATGAGATGCAGTTACAGAAGATGCATATAATCTTTGAAGCCTAGGAGTGATGGGCAAATAATGCATACGTTTGTATGGAACATCCTTTCCCTTCTTTTTTCTTGGTTTGTACCTTTCCTCATTACATATTCTACACTTCCTAAGAGTGATGTCCTCTTTCCAAAACAACATGCAGCCGTTTAAACATGTATCTATTTTCTGATAAGGTAAACCAAAAATCGACATAAGTTTTTTAACTTCATAGTGATTTTCGCACATTAAATTATCGGACGGCATATGTCTTTTTGCAGTTTGTACAACGGCTGTAAATCTGACTTCGGTGATGTTGTATTTTGACTTCATCGCAATGTATTCTGCAGTTACTGATAGCCGGGTGCCACTTTTACAACCATTCCAAAGAGGTTTCTTAGCAGCATCTAGTAAATCATAAAAAAAATTGCTTCAATATTTGGTTCTTCAACATTTTCATCATCGTCATCAACTTTAATCGTAGGGAACACTGATCATGCTGCATCTTCAACCATATTTTCTATACGGTTCGTCATAACAATTTCATTACCAGCAATGTCTAATTCAGACTCTGCATAAGTATTTGCTACAACTTCTCCATGATGATCCCAAACATAATACTCCGGCAAAAAACCGTTTTTGCACAAATGGACTTTCATAATATCGGGTAACAAAAACTTCAAATGTTTACACCTACTACATGGACAACGAATTTCTACATCATTTTCGTTATTACTTAAAGCAAATTCAACAAATACATTTATACCATTATGAAAATCTTCTTTTATTGAGCCTCTCAAGCCCCTTCTTCGATACATCCATCTCCTCCGATCAACAAATAATCGATCATTTTTCCTATTTAAAAAAATATGTCACAAATTCAGAAATAAATATTGGTCATATTACGAATTCACATCTTATTTTTCAATGTATCGATACAGAAACTTATACGTGTCAATTTTACCCAACTTAAGAATACAATATAGAAATGTTGGTTTATGGTTATCTTTTTTTCTAGTTAGTCATCTTACTTCACATTACAAACACAGTAAACACTTACATTTTGTACATTATTTTGTTTCAAATGATTCAACAAAATTTTGACAGCACTTTCCTTTTGTTTCCTGCATTGTACACAAATGCGTATATGCAGGAAACAAAAAAAAGTAACGGCGAAATTTGTGAACCGTTTGAAAAATAATAATGTTCGAAATGTAATTGTTTACTGTGTTTATAACTTGTCCAATACATGGAAAATCCAACAAGTATTGTACCAAATGAATATAAATGACCGTTTTGTGACAAAAACGACTATTTATATAACGATCATGTACAACACCCATCGGACGGGGCCAAAAAATCTCTAAGGGACATATAAAAAAGTATTTTAGACTCGTGCATTTCAAAGAATTATTAATTTACATTGTTCCGCGTATTTCATCGAATAAGGCTGCTTTAATATTGTTGTCATTTTCCAATACAGTCAATTTTTTTAGACTCGTGCATTCATTATTGTTATATAAGTCAAGATGTTATACGATTCATGTCTTATTCCAATTAACACAATACAATGGTAGAAACAACACATATACAATGGTTTACATATACACACACAATCACAAATTATACATACTCTTTAAAATTTCATGATAACATATGAAATAGGTATATCATAGGATGCTATAAACCATTATTACGCTATTGGAAACAATTGCAATTACTAATTAGCCCTAATTTATCAACTTATGCAAATCTAGATTTAGGGTAAAAATAAGATTTTTGGCGAAAAGAAGAGATTATACCTGAGATTGAGAGCAATAGACTTTGATTACGCAGCCGTAGATGATCCGAAAGCTCGAAATTGGTGATTGGAAGCTTATAGGAGGGATTTGGAGATTTTTGGAGGAAAAAATTCATGTTGGAAATGAGGAAGAAGAAGGCTTGGCAGGGCCCTGTAATTCGTGAATTTTCGACGGCTTCCGACGACCGCCGACGGCCCGTCGAAAGCCATCAGAAAAAGGTCGTCGGAAGCCGTCGTTAGGTGCTATCAGAATATTAGCCTTTTCTAGTAGTATATGGGCTCGGTTATGGGCTTTCTCTGCATGACGACTATAGGCTTCTTACAAAGCAATTATTGGCCCAAGAGCTTTCCAACCCCTATCGACATTATTGGTAACGACATTTTTGGTACTAACATGATTTGGAAACCATCAAGAAAAATGATACGAAGGAGTACAACAAAATTGAATAAGTTTTTGGATATAAAATGATATCGGTACCGACATGATTAGACCGATACTGACATGATTTCGGATCTTGTTTTGGCTACTTTGGAGGGTTGGGACTCAGGTTGTAAAGAAAAAAAAAGAAATTTTGACACACAAAAAATATCGATACTAACAAAATCATATCGGCACCAACATGATTGTTATCTTAAGAAATGTGCGCAACAATGCTAAAACATCGAATATGGAGAAATGAACTCATTCAAACCTGGAATGATGAAAGTTCATGCTAGAGCACACCTATAGATAGTAAGGAACCTTCATCTAGGATGGGACTTTTTTGCGCTCATTCTCTTGTAACTTTCTAGGCAAATCCAAGATCTACTGGATTGTTGTTGAAAATCGATTATAAATTATTGTATTCCAAAGTGAATTCATCAATAAAAAAGATTAAATGGATGTAGGTTGGAGATTTTATCGAACCACTATAAAAACCTTGTGTTTTCTATTCTTTCCTTTTGATTTCTTCAACTTTAAATATGTTTGATTTAATATTGGGTGTTGTGTTATATTCTGATGTAATATTTCGAGGTTATTGAAGATGAAGAGGCCTACTGCAAGAGCCATTGTTGGATCAAGTCAACCATAGCATGAGACAGCAAAAGGATGTCCTCAAGTTCAAATCCACATTCTATCTATGTGACTAGAGAGGTGACAGAAAAGATGACAACAAGGATGCAAAGGAGATTGAAAGCACGGCAATATGAGATGATGAATGGATTCTTCCAAAGGATAGAGCAATAGAGAGCAACATGAGCAATTGGAAATCATAACTAGAGGATGAAAGGCACAGCAAATGCATAAGGAAATGGAGCAGAACAAGGTGGAACCCCCGCTCCAGCAGGCCAACAAGTCCATACCAAAAGGTCTGGACTAGTGGGTACCGACATGTTTGGATATGGGGCATGGTCAATCTGAATGTCGAGCATGGAAGGGCGCGTTAGATGGATGATGTCAAGCCTCAAAATAAAGATTCAAATGCAAACATGCTGCTACAAGGTCCATGCAGGATAAGACAAGTGCTTCATGGTGGAGCTCTACATTGGAGTTTGGAGGATGTGAACATAAACGCTATAACACCCCGAAAAGTTAAACTTAATTAATAAATTATTATTACGGCTCAAAAATGGAATTTGATAAAATGTCAAAATTTAGTCATGAAACTTACACCATTACGTTCGTGGCAATTTTCCAAGCAATTTTCATATTTAGCATTTTGTGATCGGAGCTAATACGAAGAAGTTATTAGCGTTTGAAGTTTTCGAAACGAAAATAATTAAAAAAGAAGAAGATATAAATAACAATAAAAGTAGGACCCCGAACACTAGCAGTCGACCGCCCATAGAGGAGAAGTCGATCCGTCAAGTACTAGCGGTTAGGGTTGAACCTTGGCCGAGCGACCTAGATTTAGTTGTTTAAATCGAACAAATATGATTGTTTCAAGCACCTATAAATATAGACCTAGCACCTCACCTGTCTTCGCATATTTTCTAATCAAAGCAGTATATCTCTATCATTTTCCCCTCTCCACTATTTGTATTAGTTACAAAATATTATATTATACGTATGTATACAATTGGAGAATGGCATAAAGAGAAGAAGATAAGGAGGACATCGATTTTACACCAAGGTAAATTTCATAATTATAAATCTATATTCTCCTTAACCCCAAATCTCTTCTCAGATCTGTAATTCTAATAGTGTGTATATATCTTGTTATGCATATTCTTTTAAATTAGAATGCGGAATGAGTCAAATTAAAGGGATGGATTCAGATTTGGGAGATTTGGAAAGCTAGGAAGGTGAGTGTGAAATTATGTGATTTATTTATAATATAGGAATTATATCATTGAATTTATTTAATTGTTATGTCTGTATAAGATCTAATGAGTTGTAGGTTTAAAACGAACATATAGGAATCTTGTTTATATATTCTGTAAGTTAGGTAATTGGAATAGGAATGGTATTTATACCATGATCTGAAAATTTAGAAATTAGTCCCTAAATTTGTTAAAGTAGAATACCGATAAGACTGGAAGATTTATTCCAGATTTTTGATAAGTATGCTGTAAATTATTAGTATTAGTTTAGGTTTGCCCTAATTTGACTTGGAATGTGAATTTTTATGTTTTAATTTATTGGAAGTATTATGAGTATAATTTAGTGTATCTATTTTCATGTAATTTTCATAAATTATCTAATTCCACAACTATGTATGAATAGTGCTTCGTTTAAAATAGTAAGAAATGTACACAAAAAGGAGAGATATGTGTAAAGTACGAAGGTTCTCCGTCGTAGTTTGCACTGTCTATTTCAATAAAAGAAAAGAGATCATTCTTTGTAATTTGAAATGGAGCAAAAGTCCCACTTTTGGATAATTTATGAAAAATTATAATGGTATTCCCTTTTTTGAAATGATGGCTTTGATAAATTAAAAATGTGAAAAGGGATGTTTTGGTTTAGAAATTAATATATTGAAATAGGAACACATACATACATATATACATGTATAACTGTGCCTACTGAATATATATATAGACACACGCACACACATAGAGTGTAACATACGTCGATATTCGCATTAGTTATATATCGACGTCTAGTTGTAAATAGCATAGTAAATTATAGGATTAGAACGTGCAAATGGAAAAGAGATAGTAGCTCCAAAATTAATAAGGTGATAAATGTGAAGTTAATAGGGAGTTATACAAATTAAATGGGGACATAAATGTGTTTAATGAGACTGATTAAATGATTTAATATGGTATTTTTTGGAAAATGAAATAGACATAATAGGTTGAATTAGAATGAATAAATAAATGTTATTATACATTGTCCAATTAGAATAATAATGACTGTTTATTAGAGACAATTGACATTTACGGAATATAGTAAATAAGCGTATATGATAGGAATTAAATACTGGAAGGCAACAATGGGAAATTATACGGTCTTAATTATACGTTTAGAACAAATGTAAATTAGTGGACCCCAACATTTAGGCTTAGGTTGATTGGTTTTGTTTAGTGGATTGGGATGCGAGGTCAGTAGAGTTGCACAACAGAAGTCTCCCTTCACCTAGAGGCTAACGGCAGCTGTGTGTACTTACTACTGATGTGTGACATCTCCAACCGTAGGATCCATATGGAAGGAATATGCGTTTGCGTTTAGGTTTGGTTAAATATACCAAGGGTTCACCTCAAATTTGATGTACTAAATGACTCGGTACCTTTAGGGATGTTGGTTTAGGGATGTCAAGGGGTTTACTTAGGAAGGAAGGTATTAGATGGTTGTTCGGTCTGTCTCCTCCTATATAAGAAGTCTTAAATAACCTATAACGGACCTAATAGGAAAAAGGGGTCTGTTTTATTTCCAATCAGAGGTATTAAGTAACTTTAATAGGCAATTTCCTTGACTTACATTAGGTTTGTGTAAACAGGATTTTCCGTCGTGGGAGGTCGGCGAGCTATGTTAGTGTTGTTGTTGAACCGATATTTAGCAGTAGGGCTGACGTATAGGCTATGACTACCAGTCATCGTTAGCAAAGACTTGGCTATGCCCTAACAGATTTCGTTTCCTATTAGTGTAGAATCCGTACGCAAAGACCTCAAAATTTTACTTATTGTTTGTTGTTTGTTTAGCGGAGGTAGGCTAATTAACCCTTAGATGAGTCTTTGAGATGCATTAGTAATACAATAATTAAATTATAAAGATGTATTTAAGGGTCATCGGTCTCTGTAGCTAGGGCCGATTAACCAGCGTTTACGTTGAGGAAGGCTCGCTTTATGGTTGAGGTATTAAGTGAAAGTTAAGTCTGCCTCCTTCTTATTTAAGAAGTATTAAGAGGCTGAGATTTTCTTTTGGAAAGTATATTGTTTAGATATATATGTATATATGCATATATATATATATAGTTATGCCTTGGAGAATGTTGGACATGTAATACACGCATATAAGATTGAAAGGATTAGCTGTGAATAATATACATAACACTTAAATGGAAATCAATCGACATAAATTAGTGATATGGTAAAGTATGTAATTTTCTGTCACCAAAACATTGTTCTGACCTCTTCCTCATTACAACCCACACGATCGATTTAGAGGAACAACTACTGGTGCAAGATAAAATCTGCAGATGGTGAAGTCTTCTCATTCATGCTTAGCGCTTGCAAGGTAATCAAATACTAAAAGAACAATATTAATTCCAAGGTATTAGCCTTAGTCAGCACATATGTCTTATTATAATTTTCTATTACACCATGAGTTTATGAAGATAGTTCTCTAATATACTTATGTTTATTACAGGTTAACAAAACCAACGATCTTTATTCTAATTAATAAACTTGGATTTTGATTTAATCGAAATTTGGGTCCATTAAGATGCGGCTTGTTACATTTGTCATCAGTGTTTAGGTTAGTCGATCATAGGAATTAAGATACGTTGAGAGAACGTATTTGTGTGTGTGTGTGTGTCTATATATATATAAATATGTATGTATGTATATATATATATATGTATGTATGTATGTATATTATACGCCAAACTTTATGAACTCCGACTATATATGTAGCTGCTATCATATTATGAAAAGATGGATTAAGCAACTATGAGTTGGAACAATAAATATAGTTAAATTTATGCACCTACTCCGATTACCCCACGGAGTGTAGACCGTACGTACCGGAAGGCGTTGATCAAGAAGAGCATGGGCACATCATATCGAAAGATCCCGAAAGCTGTATGCTATTTGACTTCTTTGTTGGGCCTAAGCTACCTTCTGATTGTGGACTTTGGTGGATTGCCGATTGAAGACATACATTGCATCCAGACATATAGGAAGTAAGAAGTTATATGTTGCAAGTATCCGAAATTAAGATGTGAAGAAGGGTTGATCAAGTTCCCGAAATAAGGTGTGCATTAATCACCACAAGAAGATAACCAGATTTTCAACATATATCCTAAGTAAGAAGAAGTTTTGAGTCCAACCTCATACGAAAGAACTTGACATTTTTTTCTGAAAATTCCTTAAAACGTTAACTAGGGATGATGTACTGTATCCGTGGGATGCAGCTAAATGCGTTAATATGATGTTATAACCATATCTTGTTTTCTGACTCTCATGGTGGATCTATAGGATGGGATGACTCTTCCTTTTCCATTCTGAAAGCTTGGTCTTCGATTAGAACCCAAGAACCTATTCGCCCTGCTTTTTCCTTCATCTGGGACTCTCGTATTCCCCCTAAAGTCTCCACTTTGATGTGGCGTATTCTCCATGATGAATTGCCTCTTGACGAGAACCTCCAATCTATCGGTATTCCTTTCGTTTCTCGTTGTAGATACTGCGGCATCGGGGACTCCGAATCCAGGAATCATTTGTTCTTTAGTGGTTATTCTGCCAGATGTTGCTGGAATTACTTCGGAAACCTTCTTGGCATTTGTCGGTCGGCCAACTCGCCCTCTGATCTCCGTAACTCATGGTGGTCTGGGAATGCTGGTAAGTCTCTTCGTGCTATCGTTTTACGCTTGATTCCATGCCTCATCTGCTGGCACCTCTGGTGCGCGCGGAATAAGGCAACCTTCGAGAATTCTCGAATGGACCCCCCCTCTATTATTCGGCGTGTGAGGAACGACGTATATCTCGCTTTCCGTGGTAGACCCTTCAGGGGTCGTTTGAGTTCCCGAGCGGAGCGTCTTGTTGGTCTACTCTCTATCTCGTGTGATTTGTCTCAAGCTCGGTTGGGAATAGGTTGATCTCTGATCTCGAGCGTTGGCCAGCTCTCGACGCTCTATCCCCCTCCCCCTTTCCTGTTGGTATTTAATGTGTTTGTTAGTTTCCCAGTTACAGGTTTCTTTGGCTATCCTTTGACCGGGGTCGTGATCTAGTTGACTAGTTTCGGGGATCGGCTCCCTTTTATCTGCTAGCTCTTTGGTGGTTTTTTCCTGCTCTATGACTAGATCCGGTGGTCTTTCTACTGATTTTTGCTGCTGATTGTTCGGTGGTCGCGTTTGGGCTGCTCAGCTTGGCTCCGTCCCCTACCTGGGTATCCGACTTATTTGGCTGGGAGTTTTGTCTTCATCGCTACTGGCTCACTATCTTGAAGTGGGCATCTCCTGGTCCTACTTTTATTGCGCCTTTCTGGTAGCTCTCTTTTTGGGTTGGTTTGGTGGTCTGGCCTTATCCTCTTGGACAAGGCGGGTTTGTGTTTGGTGGTCTGGCCTTATCCTCTTGGACAAGGCGGGTTTGAGTTTGGTGGTGGTCTGGTTTTTCCTTCTTCTGCTGCTACTTCGGGTGGTGGTCTGGTTTTTCCTTCTTCTGCTGCTACTTCGGGTGGTGTTGTTGTACTCTACTTTTGTTTCTATTACTGTTGTCTTAGCTTTGCTTTTCCGCTGTTTGTTAGCGATTCTGATGTTGTACAGTCCTTCGCTTTTTCTTTGTTTCTTGTTTTCCTGTAAACCATCGGAGAAAGGCGTTTTTTCTCCTGTTAGTTATATATTTCTTTTCTTAAAAAAAAAAAAACCATATCTTGTTAATATAGGCACTAACATGATACAACTTTAATTGCATCATCATGGTGCAATTAATGGCTAGACAACAATGATGTAGTTTTAACTGCTTTAAAATTATGCCGTAATTAAAAATTACACCGATGTGCAGCTAAATTGCATTAATATGATACATAACCGCATATTGTTAATGCAATTAACTCTACACTAACATGACGCGGTTTTAATTGCATTACCGTAATGTAGCTAAAATATGCACCATAATAATGCTCTTAAAATCTATAACTACAATAGAAAACAGGAAAGCAGCATCGCTTACGTGGACATTCTGAGATCGTAGCATTTCAAAATAGTTCCTCTTTTCCGTATTCTTTTTTTTTTTCCCTTTTTTTTCCAACCGTTCCCCCCTTCTTCCTCCACGTTTTCATCCCTCTCCCACTCTTCCTTCTCAATTTCGTTTCCACCCTTCATGTCCCACTATAACCTAATTTTACCTTTTCCAAACCTTTAATCCGTGTATTCCTCGGTTGTACAATCGATTATCAACAGCCGCATAAAGGCCGCGTTGTTCCTTCTTTTTCCCTCCCCACAGCTGCCCCTCCACTTCCATGATGTTCCTCCAATTTTACCGCCGCCACCACCTACCGTTAGTCTACTCCTAGATTCCAGTAAGCAACAGTACGTTGTTGGATACCGAAATCCTTTGTTTGGCATTCGCATGCTTAGAAGTGGCGACAAATTAGGTATTAAACTCCTTACTGTCCTGATTGGTTTTTTCCCTCGCTGTTGAATCCTTGGTTCGCAGATAAACTTGTAAAATGATTATTTACATTTTTTCCCTTCTTCTGCTGAATCTTTGATTTAGAAATATACTGGTATGACTTAAGAAAAATAAAAATACAACTTTAGGGTTCTCCACTGCTCTTACTTTCATTGGCACGACTTCTGTCTGTGTATTGTACTGGAGTGAAACTTTGAAATGATGTCTGATATGTTTTATTACAGCAAATCTATTCAAATTTTATTCCGACTATTCATGTTGATATGTTTTATTTACTTTGGAAACTCTCATCGTTAAATCCACCTATTATGGCTGATGCTTGATCTTGCACCATTACCATGTCATATAAAATTGATTGTGACTGATGTTTGGTCTCCTTCTGTTATTAAAAAGACTTTTACATGCTTTTAGTTGTTTAATAATAATTTAACCATTTGTTGCTGCATATGTATACAGTGTGATACATCTATTAACAACGCAGTAGCCTGAAATTCTAAATCATAGACTGTCCGTCTGAAAATGAGAGCTTGATTGTAACCTATACATGAATTTGTTTGTTTTAATTATTTTTAAATGTTTTGTTTCCACTGATAATTTTGTTATTTATTGCTACACATAAACCAAATATTATGTTACATTATTGTTGATTAATTTGATATTTTCCCAGATGTCAACCTTTCTGTGAGCAGCAATACGTCACAGGGTACCAAAATCCTATGTTTTGGTATTTGTATGGTTAGAAGTGGCGACAAATCAGGTATAAAACACCTAAATGTACTGATTGTTACATTTTTGTATTTTCGATAATGAATCCTGCAAATATACTGGTAAAATGTTTGTTTACCTTTTTATTTATTCTCGACGATGAACAAGTTTAGGGTTTTCTTTTTCTCTTGCTTTCAATGTCACAACTTTCTGACATATACTGTACTTAACTGAAACTGTAAATTAATGTTTGATATGTTTCATTCCAACTGATTTATTCAAATTTTATTTAACTTATCGTGTTGATATCTCTTATTTACTTTTGAGAACCTCATTGGTAGATCCATTGATTACGACTAACGCTTATTCATGGACTATAGCATGTCATAGAAAATTGATTATAACTAATGTTTTATCTCTTTATGTTATTAAAAAGATTTTTACATGCTTTTAGCGTTTTAACAATCATTTAACCATTTATCGTTCCATATGTGTATACTGTGATGCATCTATCAACAAAAAATTACCACTGTTTATATTGCACATGAATTTATTTTTTTATTCTACTTTACTGTTTTATTCCCACTATTTATATTGTACTATTATTTCTATTTGACCAATAAAATAATTACCAACAAAACAGTAAGTTTTATTCCACAATCCTAAATTATTGATTTCCCTCACATCTTATAACCAATGTCAATATTTCCGTTCTTTTTTAGGGCAATAGCTTTAAAATCGATAGACAACATCAGTTTAAGAAAATAACAGTATCAGTTTAGAGCTTATAATTTAGAGTTTGGAGATAGTTATACGATAGTAAGTCATTATCTGGGGTTCATTAAAGATGTGTGCGCAAAATCATACTAATATTATAACGTTTACGATTTATTGAAGGTTTGGTATATTTATTTGGAAGAACTATGTGGACGTCACTTTTTACTACTCATTTTGACTAACTTATCCATGCTGGATTTTAATAGTTATAAATCCAGAAGGACGTGCATTTTTTTATTAGTAATGGATTTCTACTCCATTATATTACACATTCTGTTTCAATATCTATTTAGGTCAGTCATTAAGTTCTTTTTCCTGATATACTGTTTTAAGATGATTTGCACTGCTCCATAGTTTAGTACACTGAGAAAATTATGATTTAACATTTATTTTACAGTAATATTTAAGATGTGTGTTGGTTGCATATCTTATTTATACTCACTCCTCCTTTGCTGTCTCAAAAATATGTAAAAGCACAGTTTGGGTATTTAATATTAAATGAGCTGCATTTGAACCCATCCCTATTATATTTGATGTATTACAGACATTGTTATAATTCTATCGGTGGTGTTGTGTAACTCCACATAAGTCAAATCAAATATCTTGCGAAAATCAATGTACGCGTAAATATCAACAGTCTTTTTATAATTATCAAGTCCTATGGTTTAAAAATGCTTCTAGGATGCTAGATCTGATTTATTTGTTGATATTCTATACCATTAGGAAAACTAACATTGCTATTGAATAAGAGGGAGACATGTGACTTCGTCTTCTGTGCATTGTTGATTTTATTTGAAATGTTATCTTTCAGATAGAACTGACTATATTTAAAACTGTTTGTTAATCTGTCCAGATACTACAAACTGATTTGGCATGCTACGACAAGCTCGGAGTTTTACAGTTGGCATTACATGTCTATTTGAAATTCATTTTGACCAACAAAACTCATGAAAGGTAATCATTTGACCATTTAGATATTGATGTAACAGTACCTTGCAAAGTATGAATTTTATTTTATTAAACTTTGTGTCGATTGATTTGTGTATTGGACCTTAGTTGTTGATCCTTTATGCTCAGGCTTGAACATTGGAAAACCTATACAATATAAATAAGTAATAGTTTATAAAATGCAAAACTTTAATGTGTAGGGGATGTTGTGGTCAAATGTCAATCTAACATGGTCTATGAATTCATACAAAACCTCTTCATTTACCTCCAATGCATAGTATATAGAAAACATGATGAATATAGCTGCAAGCAAATTTTAGGAGATGGTAATCATTTTACGTCAACATATTACTTATATTATGTCGGAAAATTTGGATAAGTGCAGTTTGGGTATTTAATACCGATTCAACATGCAGTAGCTGTGAAGACAACATGTGTGAACGTAGTTTTATATACTATGTCAGAAAAAGTGTTTTCACCACTGTTTCCAAATGTAGCACTTCATTTGGATCCATCGTTTGACAATTAAAATGATCGTATACTGTTGGAAAAAAACTCAGTTTATTAAGGTCTTATATGAACAAAAACTTTATGCAAATTTTGTTCTTAGTTTGTTTCAAAAATTTCGGAGTTTGCCTTATACTGCACATATGAATCATGCGGTACTCCCAAGCGATGTAAATATTATTTTAGTTTGTTATTAGTTTGTACCAATTTTTTTGAATATCCTACATGCCTGTTGCTTTGCATATGGATCATGCGGTATTAAGTCATTATCTGGTGGTCATTAAAAATGTGTGGGTTTAATCTTCCAAAAATATAATGTTTGTCATTAAATGAAGGTTTGGTGTATTTATGTCAAATAAATATGTGGATATAACCTTTAACTACTCATTTCAGCAATTTGATCCCTACAGAGTTTAGTAATCATATGTCCATAAGGATGTATAGTTCCGTTCTAGCATTGGATTTATACTCCATACTGTACATCATGTTTCAGTATCATTTTTATGTATACATTTGCAAGACAGTTTGCACTGTTTCAAAGTTAACTACTGTACGTTATTTTTGAATTAACATTCATTTTTGAGTAGTACTTGAGCATGTGTGATAGTTTCATGTTTTATTTATACTCGCCCTCCTGTGCTATCCCAAATATGTAGAGAAGCACTGTTTGGGAATTTAATACTAACTGAACTACAACGGAACCCATCCCATTTATGTTTGACATACGACATATGTTGATTGAGATGATATATAATTTTAGGTTATTTTGATGCTTAGCATGCTATACTCTACCAAAAAAACAATCTACAAACATCGCATTTTCCACAATTGCCCGTGTGCGTAGCACGGACCACTCACTAGTTTATTACAAATTTTTAGAATTATACGCTACTACACAAACAAGAAAATTCCATTCCTTATTATAGGGTATGAGTTAACAATCTTGACGCCACAATATTCCTTCGTTTTAAAGTGTGTACATGTAGCTTCGAAGATATAAACCTAGCTAGGAAATGGTAATTTATCATCACCCTGTCATAAATATAGCATACAGTAAAGAACAATATTTTCTTTTGCTTTTTCTCTTTTTTTTTTTTACTTTTTTTCTCTCACTTTTTTGATAGCATAATCAGAAAGTTGTAAAAATAAATTTTACTTTAGACAATTATCGATTTAATATATTGTTGCGAAAACATTAATATAAAATACGGGATTACATTTTCATCCATCACTAAATAAAACATCAGTTACAATCCATAGTTTCGAACATCAATATCATGAGTCGAACCGTATTGATGCAAAATCAAATGTTGTAGTGGTCCAATCGTGATAGCTGTGTTGATCGTTATTTTTATATTTGTGATTTCAATTTAAAACTATGTCAGTTAACGTAAAATTTTAACGAATTATAAATAATATATTGACTTCTAAAAACAATTATTTTTAAATCTGATAACTAATATTAATTTAAAAAATTCTATAATAATTTCATAATCATAAATGTGTAAATTTCCTAAAATTTTAAAATAAAATAAGTTCGGTTTAATAATAGTTCGTAAAACGTACACTAATAATGCATATATCATTACAAATTAACAAGACAATCCAATAATTTGTTGGTTAAAATTATGAAATTATTATTAATTGATTATGTGAAAAGTAAAAAGTGAAACGATGACATTTTTTAAAAAAAATTTGAAGAGCCATGTGGTTTAAATATGTTGGTTTGTAGTTTTTTCAATGTTTTGAAATTATACCATAAGGTTATTCGATTTTTGATACCATAACACTTTAGGATTGAAGATTAAAGATGGTCGAACCGTGCTTGAGTCGGCTATTTAAAACAATGGTTATATCATACACATTTTAACTATGCGCACTCTCACAAAAAATCAGATATTATAGATTGCCGACTAAAGCTGGATGCTAATATGTACCTGGTTTAACCTAGCTGCGAATGTCTCTTTTGGTTGTATAATTCTAGGACCGAGAAAAAGAAAGTCGTGTTTTGAGTCAAATACTACGGCTAGAAGAAGAGAGATTCATGTCAACACCTACCTTTATCTTATTAGTTGTACTTTGAATAAAATAACAATCCTTGTTACAACTCAACTATAAATAAAAGGATAAGATAAGCTAATTAAGAAGAACATAAAAAACAAAGCAAAGATGGCCTCCTCAAAAATCACAAGTCTACTCCAAATCCTTGCTCTCTTCCTCTTCTTCTCGATCTCGTTTGCTGTATCTCAGACATCGGTCTGCCCACGGCTACCTAGCAGGTGCAGACCTGGTGTGCCGATATGTGCTATCCGGTGCTTAGTGTATGACCCAGTGTGTGGGGTCAATGGCATCACTTATGGCTGCGGCTGCCCTGATGCTGCCTGTAACTGTGTCCGTGTAGCTCGTCGTGGTGCATGCTGAGGTTGCCATGCTAGTAACACTTACGTACATATCCATTTTACAACATAATACAGTTACTTTGAATAAAAGATGCCATTGCTATGTGCTATCTCCGATATGTATTATGTGATATCTAAATTTTATATTTACTACTAGTCTGCATGACCCGCGTTATGAATTTTATAATAGTTTCCATGGTATATACCAAGTTACAACGTATTGTGTTACGCGTATCGCGTGTTCTACTCCAGTTCTACGTTGAGTTTGCTAAACCATTAATGTGCTCTAGCAAATTTAACACTTCACATAATATATGTTTATTTCTCTTATTATATTTGTGTTATATGCTACGTTTGTATTATAAAGAGTTTTGATGCATTTTTCAGCTCTATGTGGTCGCTAGTGTTAAAATGTGAAGTTGAGTAAATTCACGAGTCTGATAATGGCTCCAGAAAAACATCTTCTGATTTTCTCAAAGCATACCTTGAGGTTTAGCGACTGTTTTAATTCCCGGAACCAACGTCCAACCTCGAATAACCCTATGATCTGAAACTCAATCAGGCCTCGACCGTGCACGAACTTAAATCCGACCTTCGAATCAGCAATTCAACCGTCCGTTTTATCTATTTAAACCACAGTTTTTTATTTTCTCCATACTTTCTCACTGCTACGTTCTCTCTCATTTCCACCATTTGCACCTTTGAAAATAAAAATCTACATGATCAAAATCATCTCCAAAATCTTAATAGAAAGCTCCACCACTTTGTTTTTCATCGCTGCAAGCTTCTCCAAACTAATGCAAGCTTCATCAAATTTATTGTCACTAAACTTATATCGTTACACACTACTAGTGTGTACTCAACTGCATTGTTTTACTGTAGTTTTGCACTGCAGCAATATACAATTTCGATTAAAGATCCTTACAGCTTGTTTACTTAATATTTTTATTTCAATATTTTTGCGTATAACTTGTATATAAATTTGTAACTGTTTAAAATTTTTTTTTACGGTTCTGACAGTTTAACCGATCGAACCATCAAAACCATAAACATTGATTCAATCCGGGTTCGCTCCGGGTCAGTTCATGAAAACCATGGACTTAGCTTACACGCCATTTCTAGCCTCAAAAAAAGTAAAACTATCTTCTATTAAAGTTTGTTTTGACCTTTGACTTGTCTAGTTGTAGAATAAGATATAACATATGTATAAATAAGTATACGCAGAAATTTCTTTAATTTTATCTGTCCATGAATATATTTAGGGGCGTAAATGTTGCTTTCATTTTCCTCATTCATCCTGACTTCTTAGTTGACATTTACTGTATATGATAACGAAGTATTGATTACTTATATAGACAGGAAAACCACTTCTTGTTATAGCAACGATGATAACAAACAAATCAATGATACATGCACACATGTACACAAATACAAGTATCTTTATTCTTTACTTTACAAACACACACATATAAATTTTACTTCTTGCAGACAATCCCACTACCAAAGACCCCACTTCCACACTTCATCTCCTCCAACTCCACCCCCGTCCCCACTCCCACACTTCCCTTCTCGCCCCCCCAAACCTCGCCACCTTACAGTCCGCCACTCCAGAAAATCATCTTCCCATTTTCTTAAAGCATACCTAGTGGTTTAGCTTACAAGCAATTCCTTGCCTCAAAATAAATAAAAGTATCGTCTATTAATGTTTGTTTTGACTTTATGTCTAGTTGCAGAATTAATAAAATATTACATATGTACAAATAACTTTACGTAGAAGCTTTTTTAATTTTCTTTGTCCATGAATATATTTTTGGGCATATTGCTTTCATTTACCTCATGCATACTGTATATGATAATGGAGTTCAACAAGGTCTGTTATTTATTGATTTCTTATATGTACTGAAAAATCACTTCTTATTATACCAACAATGATAACAAACAAATCAATGATACATGCACACTGACAAATGTATCTTTATTATTATATACTTCTTCACAACACATACACACGCAATTTCACTTCTTGCACACAATTCCACTACCAAACACCCCACTCCCACACTTCATCTCCTCCTTCTCCACCCCTGCACTCCTCTTCTCACCCCTGAACCTTGCCACCTTACAATCTGCAACATCCAAACCCGAAACCAAAAACCGATCCTCTCCTCCCATAACCGGCATCGGTGCCGACATCTTCACCCCGCTCACGTACCCCTCTCTATACGTCTGCCCCAACACCCCATCCACCCCTTCCGTCAATCCGTAAAATTTAAACCCTAGCTCCAGATGCGCGAAGCAATCCTCCTCGTTAATGGCATATCCGTGCACCTCAGACTCCTCCTCCGTGATCGGCACCACGTCGACCGTGATCCTGAACTTCCCCTCCACCTCCACCACGACTTCGTTCGCCTCGCTCGATCGGGTGACGACCGTGAACGGCTCATCGCTCGATTTCCAGCTTGCGTTCTCCTCATTCGGCAGGGCAACTGACAGGCCGTTGTACGCAATTTCTAGGCGGTCTACCGAGTCGTCCCATGTGGAAGTTTTCAAGGCGGAGAGGTGGAGTTGGTTCGAACTGTACAGGATGGCCACGGACTGTACCCAAGTAAAGTCACGGGTCGAGTTTTGTTTGGGGTTCGGCTTGCCGATGAAGTGGGCATTGATGTGGAGGTTGGGGTCCGTCACCAGACAGAAGTCCCGATCGCGCTTCCCGTGGAAGTAGAACATCACGCCGTCCCCTCCTATGAAGCGTGGGTCCTGGCACACGCCTCCTGGTTTATCGCAAGCTGCATTTCAGAAACGATAAATTTACGTAAATCATGCATTTTACTGCTATACTGGTTTTGTTCAAAAGTGATAATTAATTAACCAGTTGACCACTAATTATACCATAATGGGAAATTTACTGTTAACGTGATATTGGTATAATCTTATATACTTACGGCAAACTGGACTGCAACGCTTGCAGTCGACGTAGCAAGTGCGAGGACAAGAAGCTGGGCACTCGAATTGTATCCCTTTACAAAAGGGATACAATTTCTTGCTTCCCTTGCACTTGACCTTCTTCGGCTTCTTGGGCTTTTTGGGTTTGGGCTGCTTCGGTGCTTTGGGCGTATCCGCAGCGTGAGCAAGTGCTAAAATCAGAAACACGATGATGCATGATAGAACTATTCTCAGTTGAACTTTTGCCATTTTTTCCCTGATATATGATGGTTTGTTTGATGAGCAGTTTGTTTTGTGTTATTGGTTTTTGATTTTTGAGCTTATTTATAGATTTGGAAATGTGAGTTTGTGTACGCGGTTGCTTTAGATGGGTTTAGATCTGCATAGCGTACTCCGTATGTTATGCATGCAACCATTGAAGGGTTTGTATGGTTTAAGAATGGAAGTGTATTATGCTGCTAATGAAGGCAAAGCTGAATTAAGTGTACATAGGTTAACACTTTATTTTAAAATTATGTTGACCTAGACTAGAAGTAACTTATACTTGATACAGAAACCCTGTAAAATTAATGAAGAACACATTTTTCTTGAAAGCGCCCAAGCATTCCTCTAATTTTACACCTTATATGATGTATGATATGCAATGGAGCAGTCCTAGTATAATAAAGGATTCTGTTTATCATTTGAAATGTATCTTAAAATTTTCAATGCGAATGTACTATGCTTTATGTCCAAGTTTAGTAGGATCCCTTTAATGATACAGCTATAGAAATGGAATTTTGACTTTTGATATATGTATATTCAATTAAAATGTTGAATTGACTGAAGTTTGTACTTCATATGAAACATGCTCAAATGTTCATGTCACTGAATATAAGAAGTTTTGTATGTCACATGCATGTGGGACGGCTATAATTAATTAGCAACATTTATTTGATACTCATGTGATTTCCTTCTGAATTTTATGTCTAGCTCCATTCAATATCAAATAAATACTTCTACTATGGCTTTTTAAGTTTTAAAAAGAGCCAAAAAATTATAAATTAACTTGGCAAAACATTACCAATATAACTTTTGAACATCGTTTATTTACTTGCGCTTATTTCGACAATTTTTTTTTCTTTCTTCTGACAATTGAAGAGTTTTCAATAATCTTAGCTAAAGAGCAAAATTAATATTGGAGTGAAAAAGTTTGTTACTTAGAGTGTGATTAAAACAACAAAAAAGGAAGGAACTGAGGAGGGTTACAGCTTACAACTTCTTGCTAGATGTACAATTATTATTATTATTATTATTATTAGTTGGGGAAAATTAGTTGAAGTTCTTTCCTTGAAGATACAACCACAATTTTACATCTAGGAAAATATTGTGAAGAACAAACTTATGGACTTTTTGCGATAGCCCAGTAATTTTTTATTGTCAAGTACAAAATCGTTAAAATAATTTAAATAACCCTAACTGTCGCGCGCTTTCTCCTATCATGTTCTTGTTCTTCTTCAATTCTTCGTCGTTTCTTCTTCTTTTTTGTTCTCTAATTTGAATTTTCTTTTTCGTTCATCTTTATTTTGTTGCGCGATTTCCTCATTTTATCAGGATTTTCAGTCTCCTTTGTTTTAGTTTGATACTGTCAATTCTCAGCTTAGGTATGATTCTATTTTTTCTTCTTCTGCTTTTTCTTCATTAGAGTTTTAATTTGGTCGATTCTAACATTGTTTTTTTTTTGATAATTGAAATTTGTTGCTGTGTTTTCTTCTCTCAAATTCTATGAAAAATTTGGACAATAGTAGCAGGTTCGTTCTTGTTCCTTTTACTCTATATGGAGCATCGTTTTTAAATTTGTTTTAAATCGACTGTCATTTTTTTTGTTGAATTATGATTATGTTGGATTCGTGTTGATTTGGATGAATATTTGTTAATGTTTTTAGTTCATTGTGGATCAGTGGTTAGGTATCATTTTTAGTTTTTTTAGTATCATTTTGACAATATTGAATTTTTGAATCATTTTACTTTTTTCTTTGTGTATAGTTGATGATGTGTAACAAATAATCGATGGGCTAAATAAGTGTTTTGTTAGTATCAAATATTTGTTGACGTATGTTTTTGTATCAGTTTTAATATAAATTTGAGCTTCAGATTTTAGGTATCAGTTTTATTGTTAGTAGGTATCAGTTTTATTGTTAGTAGGTATCAGTTTTGCTTAAAACTGTTTTATTTTCTTTTTGATTTCTTACTTTTGTTTTTTTTTGCTTTTGCAATGGTGATAATTGCCTTCTTTGTTTGTTTGTCTTCGATGATAATACTTTCAGCACTCGGTTATCCATTAATTGTTGTTTTTATGATTTGAAGAATGATATTTGTCGATATTGGTCTCAATTAGTTCCTTCGTCTATTGAAATTTCTTATGTGCTTGAGAATAAAGTTATAGTGGTTGATACCGATTCTGATCTGCAGAGTATAGTTTGTTTTCAATTGTATAAGAAAAGTGCATTCTTTCCTTTTACCATTAAAATCAAGGGTTCTCAATTGAAAAATGTTAATTCCATAACGAGATGTCAAAATCATAGAAGGTTAGTCAATTCACAATTAATTGGGAACTTGTTAATTAGTTGATGAGATCACAACATGATATCGAGTTCATAACTAGTCATTGGATTCATAACAAAAATATCCAATTTTCCACTTATTATTGAGCTCAAAATAGGGTGTTGAACTCGTGACTAGTTAACGAGTCCATAACAAGGTATCAAATTCATAAATGATCAATGAGTTTAAAATCGTTTAAAGGCACTTTAACTAGTTATCAAGTTTGTAAAATGTTGAATACATAAATAGGTGTTGAATTAATAACTATTTGGAAATGTTATAATTGATTTCCAAACCTATGTAAGATGTCAAATTTATACAAGATATTAAGTTTATAACTAAATAACAACCCTTCAAACAGTTTCCGAAATTGTAGAAGGTTGGTAGCTCATTAAAAGGTTGTTGAGTTTATGATAGTTATCAAATTATCGAGTTTTAGCTAATCAATTACAATCAACATATGAATCCAAACACCAAAATTCTCAAAATTATGAGAAGTACACAAATTCAATCGCTAATCAAACCCTAGATGGCTCATAAAGCCCAATTGCTAAAACCGTAATTTTGAAATTAAAAAACCCCATATCTTTCATTTAAATCGATTGGAAATAGGAGTCACACCATAAATCGAGCTTGAATACTACGTGAGTTGAAATTTTTTAATTGAAATAAGAAAGTTAAAATTGCAGATTTGAGTTAAGCTTGTAGGCAAAGTTTGTAGAAGAAGGAGAAGCAGGTATTTACAGAAGAAGAGAAAGCAGCATGGAGCGTTTATTTAAATTCAAATGAACAAATGAGATTAAAGCGGAATACCAAGAGGTACCAATGCTGATATCGAAAGGCGGTAATGTTAATATCGAAGCGGCAATGTGAAAAGTCAAATTATACTAAGGTATAATACGTTTCTTCTACTCAGGCACTACACCAAATACTGAGATTTGCAACTAACCATCCGCACATTTGGCAACGGTTAATAACCGTTGCCATTTAGCAACGGTTAATAACCGTCTTGGTTCAGTTAGCAACGGGTTTTTCTTGTTGCTAATTGGGAACGGTTATTAACCGTAGCTTCTTTGGAGACAAATGATGGCGGTGAATTTCATCCTTTCGCGCCATAATTTTTGGCGCGCTTCGTTCCAATTAGCAACGGTTTTCAACCGTGGCTAATTAGCAACGGTTATTAACCGTCCCAATCTTTTAGCCGGCCCAGTGGCAAGCCCACCAAGCCCCTGGGATGGGGCAACCAACTAAGCCGGGCAACCCCAAAATCTGTTTTACTTCACAGTAGTGTAATAAACAATGCAGTGTAATAAGTATGATATTCCGGCACGGTAGTATTCTGTTTGCAAAACAATGAGTGTAATTATAAGTTTGATAATAATATTATATGTATGGAATATGTGCGATATGTTTATAGTGCTTGTGTACCAATATTTTGATATTCTGGCATATTTTGATATATATTGATATTCTGGTATATATAATGAGATATACGCAGTAGTGAGTTACAGGTGATTTTGTAGGAGCAGGAGCAAACACTATGTGCAACGGTTGTTAACCGTTGCTTTATGTGTGACTTGGGCATAAAGCAACGGTTTTAAACCGTTTTTTACTGGACATAAAGCAACGGTTTATACCCGTTGCTTATTGTCCATAAAGCAACGTTTTATACCCGTTGCATTTTTCCCAATTTGCTTACGGTTAATACCCGTTGCCTTTGATCCAATTTGCAATGGTTTATATCCGTTGCCTTTGACACAATTTGCAACGGTTTATACCCGTTGCCTTTTGGACATAAAGCAACGGTTTTATCCCGTCGCTAAATTCAACCACTCCTGTAATGAAGACGGTTTTTACTCGTTGCTTTTAGACTTAACAACGGTTTATACCCGTTGTTAATATCTTATAATGGTGTAGTGAGGGTGGAGGGTAAATGTTACTGCAAATATTCATATCGAGCTTCTAAAAGAGAGCGTATTGAGATTGGTAACAACAAGGGATGTCAAGCTAGAAGAAAGCCAAGTCATTAAGCCCTCAACATTTAACAAAAGATAGCAAACTCTTAGGCATAAAAGAAGATGTTGAATCTCTACAGAAGAAAGATGATGAGTTTTTAGATTGATAACAAAAGGCGCCGAGCTTCCAGGGATATCGAACTCGAAGCAGTCAGCAAGCATGAGAGTTATCAAACCTTAACACAGAGAGGAAATGGTATCGAACCTTAATAACCATAAACGCTGTCAAATGTGTAACACGTAGAAGAAGGTTTCAAACTGTAACAATGAGCTAGGGTATCGAGCTTGTAAAGTGGCAAAGATACCGAATCAATAAGCACTTATAAATATTGAGCTTCTATAATGCAAAGGCTACAGAACCTAGAGACAACTATATTGATAAAGATGAAGGGGGAGATATCGAACCAATACAACAAGGAGCATTGTATAACAAGTAAAAAGGAAGATTTCGAGAATTTAGCCTCAAAATGAGGATGTCGAGCTTTTAGAAATGGTGAGCCTATGCTACATCAACTGTCACCAAGCTACTACCATAATAATCATTGTCGATCACCTACCATAATGAAGGCTATTGAGTAGCCACCAAAGGAAAGTTGCATTGTCAAATTTATGAAAGCAAATGATGTCGAGTTTCATCAATGATTGAGAAGATATCGAGTCTTTAACCAATGTCGAGCCTTTACAACTATGGCTGTTGTAAAGCATATAAAAGTGGTAAAGGGTTTCAAACTTCTACAAGTGGCAAGGGACATCGAAGTCCTAAAGATGTCGAGCTTCTACAAGGAGACAACATGTCGAACTTATATGACTAAATACGTCGAATCTCAACAATATGATGTTGAGACTCCATCACAATGCTGCTATCCGAGCCCTTGGATTTGAAGACATGCCACATATCAAACATCCTGCTCGGGTGACAACTCTGTAAATAGACCCTCATTGACACTAAGGATGGGAGATTAATTCTTTTCTCTTTCTTAAATATTAAAGTTGTAACCCTAAATTGAATTAGGGATTTTTGAGCTGATTGTAATTTGTGAAGTTTTACGCATAAGAATTTGGGAAATTGACTTTGCATAGCATATTATTATCAAATAAGAATATTTGACTATTGTTGAACGACATGTATTTGACTCATCATTGAATATAAGATAGGACTATGGACATGCACATGATTAATTTTCTGGACTCGGACTTGAATTTGGACTTGCATAATCTGGTGGACATGCATAAGGCTACTTAAGCCGTTATCCTAACCAACTTTGACTTGCCTTGCATATTTTGGTTAGCAAAGAAATTTGATAACATGAGTTGAATTACTATGATAAATGATAGTAACTTCTGTAAATGATAAGTAAACCGAGGTGAATGACAGTAGCTCTTTTAGGAGTAAATACCAAGATAAACCAGTGTTACACCTTGGTGAATGATAGTAACCTTCGTATGTATAAAACCCACGGGGGATGATTTAATACCCAGGTGAAAGATATTATAACCTTCGTAACTCTTTTCTTTACCACGGTGAAAGGAAAGTAACCCTTAGTAAGTAAAACTATGAAAAATATGTAGGCAGGGACCTAAGACACACCAAGTTTACATAAAGGTAAAACTCAACTTAGGTGGATCATGACATGAAGGTCAATAGTCCAAGGTTTGAGAACTCAGTTTCGGTCTCGGTTTCAGTCATTTGAAAATTTGTTAGTTTCAAACGATATTGGAAATTTTAGAAGTTTCGGTTTTGGTTTTGGTTTCTGTTTTTTAATAAATAGATTAAATTATAACAACTAAATTAGATTAAACTTAAAAATTAGATTAAATTATACTAATCCCAATTGAAATAAACTTAATTATTGAATTAAATTAAATCTTAACACTACACAACACTACCTAATATAACTTAAACCCAAAATAAATAATTTCAGACCAATATAACGTAAATATAGCTTAAACCCAAAATAGTTAAACTAAAGCAAATTAAACTAATTCATTCCAACACAACAGAGCCCAACACAGCCCAACATAATACAGCAAATTAAATACACTAGGGCAAAATCTATCGAATAAATTTTCTCCCGCTCGCTCAAATTCACGTCGACAAAAGCTAGGCCAAAAGGAAAATCAAAAGAAAATAAATGTTGAAGCACAAAAAAAATCTTCACTATCTATCTTCACTGCTTCAAAGGTCGATCTTTCTAAGGACGAAGGCTATAACTGAAGTTGAGGTTAATCTTGCTTGGGTAATTTGTTCTTTCGACTTTGGTTGTATGAGGTCGATCCTTAATTTGGTTGATTTTTTTTTGGTTTCACACCAACGACATCGTACGGTACCATTAAAATTTCAGGGTACTATCGGATACCTCAAAGCATGGTCTATATTTAAAATGGAGACCAAGACCTAGTTATATAAAGAAATCACTCGTATAAAATGCAAGTATACTAGTAATAAGGAAACATGTTCCACTTTGTGGCGTGGTCTCACTATGTATCATTTATACCTATGAATTATTGTGGCTAATATCATTTATACTCGGTTTATGTCTGCCTTAATTAAAGTTTATATTTTTCCCTTATATTCTCGAAACATCAATTTCATAGGTTGAGGGTTGAAGGATTTAGGGATTGACAAGTTTTTCTGAATAATCAAAGAAGAAAACCATAGGAGGGAAATTTGCAAAAACATTTTTCTACTGTATGCTTATGTTGCAACTTGAGTTTCCTTTTTGTAATATTGTGTTAAGGGTATGTCTTATGATAAATTATGTAGTTTGATTATATAAGTTAAATCTTATAGTGAATATTGTTCGAAATAAAGTAAGTTTTTGGTGTTATTTTCTATTGTATATATTATTATATTGGGATATAAGTAATGCTTTAAGCACAATGAATATATCCAAGTAGAAAATCCTTAGGAAGCGTATTTAATAAATTACAATTACAGATTATTTTTTGTAAACCAATGCCTGACCTTTAAATTTTCAAGTTAACACTACAACAAAAAGTGACTTTTGCAGCGTTTTAGAATTTCTGTCATTATCATCTGCAGCATTTCGAAGAACAACGTATTATGCCCCGTTGTAGAAGAGCACAAATATACCGCAGCGTTTTTTGAAATTGCTGCTAAAAACAAATATACCGTAGCGTTTCCGAATGGCAACTAAAAAATGGATACCGAGGCTTTTATGAAACGCTGCGAAAAGTTTTAGTGCAGCGTTTTCTAAATTATGCGCATTCAATTTGCAGCATTTTGAAGAATGCCGTCAAAAAACATGCTTCAACGTGTCATTAATATAACATCATTTATGAAACGCTGCAATAATATATAATGCAGCGTTTTTATTCTTAAGTTCGATATCTATAGCGTTTTTTTAGCTTCGATTGTTGTTTGCAGCATTTTGCTATTTTATTTTGCAGCACTTTAAAAACGCTGCGATATATCAAAGTTCTGCTTCATTTTTTCCCTTACTGCAGCAATTTTAAATTAGTTACAACTAATGTATTCAATAACAAACTACTCAATTTATAACACAATAATGTGATATAATAAACAACTTTAAAGATAAGACATAACCAAAGTTACATCAATTTCATTAAGTATAAGATTTAATCATATATAGAATTTAAACCGTGTTTTCACTCAAATGTTAGTGACAAGATCTTACAAAAGTTTTTTTTGTTAAAAGAGCATAATATAAATCATGGAAAGTCCAAGCTCTTCTCCTTCAAAAGTCAAATATTCCTACATGAAAAAAAAAACAATTAGAGATAAACAGCGAAAGAATGTCATATAATGCTTGGAAATGTTCATTCAGCACACATAACAAGAATGGTTTTTCAAACAGTAACAACCTGCATACTCATACTATTTCAACAGAGTTCATCAAAGTTTAACCCATAAAATCAATCTAAAAGTATAATCCAATGTTTACCAAAGATAATCCAACAACCAGTTCATGTTTATCTGTCTTTGTTAATACTTCATACAAATGTTTGTCATAATTCAGGTCTTAGGTTAGGTTTTAGGTGACTTAACACTTAGCTGCCTTGTGGTGCATTATCCCTTTTCCATCATTCTAATGGGGTGATTTGATGAGTAAATAAAGGACAGATGCCAAAAATATTAATCTTGTATATTACTTTTGTACAGGACATGAGTTTACTAATGGGAAAATCACAGCCTTCCATCAGGTAAATACAAAGGCACAAGCGGTGGATTAGCCATTTGCATAAGTGGCTGTGCTGATCATCAACTTTCCATAGGTACTATGGTCAACAGATTGTATACCTTTAGCAATATTTTGTTTGTCCAATTTGTTTTATTTTAGCTTGTAGTACATGCTCCTATTCAAATCACATTACTATTTGGTAACTATAAGCTGTTGTGTTACTCAACTTATTGCCACTTAATTTTTTAATTTTGGGCTAATTCGTGATTTTGCTTTCTGTTAACAGTATACAACTTCCATACTTCCATGGTCCAATGCAGGCAATTGTTACTTTGATCTTGGGTAATCAATTTATTTCGAATTTCAATTATGTACTTTTTCTTAAACGATTTAAATATTTATGCATGTTTTTCCCCACACCAACTAGTCTCCAACTAATCTTTATTTGTTGTTATCCTGTTAGTATGCAGTCATGTATGAACCAATTCATTTTAGACAGTTCTTGTTGATGTTGTACAGAACCATCTCAGAAGACGTGGTACACCTGGGTAAAAACCAGGCAGTTTGTTGTACTTTGTATGTTAAGTTAAGCTATTTACCTGTTACTTAATTCCAATACAATTTTTACAGCGTTGCCTCTCCGAGGACAGCTGATCAAGAATCTTAGCAATTTTTTATGGGACTCTTTTCGAAGTTCTCACTATTTCTGAAGTTCCACCAAGCAATTTTTAAAAAAAATTTATTAGAGCACTAATACTAACAGTCATGTAATTCTAACTGTATACCAAAGGAAAAAAATTCAGATGGTAAGAATTAGTACATCATTCATCTGTTATATTAATACTCCTAATTGTTGTTTGTGTTGCCTTATGGCGTTTCCTTTGATATATTCAAACTCGCTACAAACTTTAAATTGCTTTGATATGGGCCTCTCATTTTCATATCAAAACCATTACGCGGACATGAATTTGTATGGGCCTCTCATTTATCAAAATGTTGATGCTTACTTTCACAATCGTCATATTTCATCAGTCAAACGAATTCGTCATCGACCACCGACCCCCTACTTATTTGCTTTTGTGACTTATTAGCAGCTTTCATAAATTAGTCATTACAGCCAGCGGTGACAAACTTGCTCATGCCAGGCCAGTTCCGTTGTTGAAGCTTTGGAAATAGGAATTTTTACGAAGATGGATGCATTCGAACAGGTATCTACTATTTATTGCAATAGTTATAGTTATGTTTGATCTTTTTGTATAGTATGTATTTGAACTATCAGGCTCTTTGCCCTTATAATCAAATTTAAATAACATAAGGTGCAATCTAATAAGTTACAGTGTAACATAAAGAATAGCCCATACAAAAAATAGTAACACGTTACTTCTAATGGACGGGTTGCTTGTTTAATTTTCATTTGGATTGGGCTAAGATTTGGATCAGTTGTCAGTATTAGTTAGGATTTCGGGTTAATATTTAACAGTGTATAATCACTTGTTTTATATAATTATGAGTGTAGTTGTCTAGTAATTTTGTAAATTAATTGCATGAATGAATTTGAGTTAATTAGAGTACCTGCACTTGACTATTATCCCAAACGGATTTGAAGACAAACAAATTGTGTAGTTGTCCATATAGAAGAAAACCTTTATCCAAAAAGTTTGCGTTGAAGCTTTAACAATTACCTAAATGAAAAAAAATTACAACAATTAATTAAAAAACATTATGCACATATATTTATGATTTATCTATTTGAATTAAATGTAAAAACGAAAGAAATGAAATATGATCTTCCTAAGTGTAGACAAACGCATAATAAATTATATCTCATGCTTACTAGAAGGTGAATTTGCTATAACATTTGCAGAAGGCCAAGCTACATTAGAACCAATTGCATCTTCGATGGTTTCAAACTCAGATGTAGGTCTCCACAAACATGCGTTTGGAATTTTTACTGTGTCTATCCAAACTTTAACTGCATTTTCTCCAAGTGGAACAAAATGGATCAATACTTTTGGGTCAATTGAAGACACACGTCCTTTGGCAATCACTTCAACTCCATCAAGACCAATCAACTATAATTTAATGTTTAACTTCAAATTTGTACTCTATCACACAACAAAAGAAACTGTTTAAATATATTTTAAAAAAATAAAATAGTGTCTACATGTATATTTAATATATTTAACACATAAATTATGCACATTACCGTTGAAGATACTATGACATCCATTGTGTGAGAAGATGTTGTGACATTGATATCCTCAACAACTACATTTGCTTCCGGCCATGCAACTTTGCTACCTGTAGCTTCTCCAACGTATATCATACCCGCTGGCGGTCTCCACAAAAATGCATTTGGTTTCTTACTCTCATCGATCAGAACAAGCACAACATATGGTCTAAGAGGAATATTATTCACCAGCTGTTTCGGATCACTGGAGTACAACCGTCCTTCAGCAACTAATTCTTTACTTCCGATCCAATCATACAGCTTGCATTTGATATTTGTACTGTTGGTTTTACTCTAGGAATGATAATATTTATAAAATAAATTTTGTGTACTAAACCATAAAGTTATTAAATACATGAAGAAATTATGTTTACCGTACTATCTTCTTTTTCGGAGTATTTCATGGTGTGCAAAACAACTCTATCAGCTGGTCATGCTACTATCTCATCCTTAGCTTCTCCAATATATGTGATCATTCTAGGTGTAGTCCTCCATAAAAAAGCATTTGATTTCTTTGGAAAATCTATCAAAATTTTCATGGCATTCGGTCCAAAAGGAATATTATGTATAAGCTCTTTCGGATTAGTTGAAAGAACCCTTCCTTCGGCTACTATTTCATCGATCCCGATCCAATCAAATAAATCGCATTTATCATGTGTTTTGTCATACTTATTTTACGATAAATTAAAAGCAATGATGTTATATACTGAATTAAAAATCAAAATTTAATTGATACCATAACAATAATGTAGTAATTTTTACCATTTGAGATGCGCTCTCATCTCTACAATTTCCGTTCCCCTAATAAGCCAATATGCATGTAAGTTAGTTTTTTTTCAAAGAAGTCATACACTACAACATGCTTAAATTCTCAATTTTTTGTTGATTTCAAACCGATTCAACAATATAGCACATAATAGATTATATTAACATATAAACAGTGAATTTTTCTAAGTGTCACCTGATTTTGTGATACCAACATACAGACCGTCTTCTCCAAATTGACAACTCTATTTTGAAGTTGGATTGTATGTTTTTGATTAGCTTGTAACATAATAAACTTGGTGTGGGTCATACTTCTTCCCATTCCTCTTAATCGTCCTGGTTTATCTTGCCCCAAAACTATCGAAAGTGCACCTTCTCTCACATTAGTTGTTGAGCTAGATTGTGATTCATTTTCAATTTGTTTTATCATCTCCTGTAAAAGTCAACATGCATGTTATCTTACAATTATCACATTCTCAAGTCATTTACAATATTTCAAACTGAAACAAAAGAACATACAATAGTATCTCCAATAGTCGTGTTTACTGGTTCGCCATTTTTACGAGTGTAAGATTTGATCCAAACATGAACCCTAGAAATAGAAGATGGATCAGAACTCTCATTTCTCTACACAAAATATAATAACTGATCGTATTAGCTATAATGCTTAAAGCTAGTTCAAGACATAAGTAGTGTTAACCAAATGAAAATAAACATATATATACTATCAAATCAGAAGCGACATTTATTCATAGCTTAATGTTACAAAGATTATTTTCTACAAAAAAGTTAAATTCATGTAAAATAAATGTCTTACTATATCTTCAGCTAATCGAGTCATTCCTTTATGACCGCATGTATGAGGCATTTGTTTATGCCTAATAGCTTTGAATGTTTGGCTTTGTCCCTAAAAAACATAATACATTGGATAGTTAATTCCTATACATGCAAATGATGAACGATTAGATGTAATTTACCTTAAATTTTGAACTAGTTTTCAAGTTGATAAAATCATTCCACTGTACTTCTAATGTTATCTGGTTTCATTTGAAGCCTTTCCTCCTTGGACTTTGCTTTTAATATTCGTTGAACTAATCTAGATTTTGAACATCTAAAAATACACCCCATTTGCTGAAATATGGGGACCTTTTGCCATTCCTCATCTAACTTAAATCTATTGTATCAATCAGTGTTGTAACAATTAATAGGTTAATTAAGTTGATGTACTTCTTTTAGAAAAATATGTACATCGTTTTTGATGTCTTTTCGAAACAAGAAATTTAGAAATATAAAATGACATTACTTCAATTGCAATATATGCATAAATGTCACTGATATAAGTGGCCAGATTATACTGACATATTGGTATACGAATCCGGAATAAAAAAAGCAACTCAAATTAAAAAAACCACGAACAAGATTGGAACTATAATGTTCATCTGAATTATTTACATTGGCATGATGTATCTTTCCTTCGAGGACTCGTATCCTTTCTATTTGCAAATTAACTGACTGTATTACTAGCATCACTATGTGTGTGTTGGAAAAAAAACTTAAGAGTATACGACAACATAAGCCAATGATTCATCGACATATTTCAGTTCTAAATATACTTTTCTCTAGTTTATACAATTGTGCTTCATGCACTAATAATAATGGCTATCATATTTTCTTGCACAGTTGATAAAATTTAAGAAAAGAATAAATACTTCAAAAATGCAAAACATAAAAGGTGCTGTTTATATTTAATTTAGAAACCAGACAATGATAAGAACATGAGATTATTTTCTATTTTTGAAACACCACTGATTGCTCGTATAATGGCTTGAAAAGCTTGCACTCGATCTAAGTACATAATTGTTAACTAAAAAATTACAAATCGCAGCTTTTATTAACTTGTTGTGTGTGTACGTTTACCTCTAGGATTTAGAATTTGTATAACAAAATCATCCTTAAAAATCGATAGCTTCAGTAGCCCAAAATATTATCAAATATAATCGTGCATATTTACAGACCGTACATTCCTTGTTTTTTGATTCATCTTTGATTTAATTTACACATATACCAATTTATATTCTCATGGATTAGAGGACAAACGCCCATTGGTTATTTTACCATTTATTATCTAACCTATTTTTGACCATAATTTCAGAAAACAAAAGTTATACTGCTCTTTGTATGTATTGTCTTCATTTTAATTAACCAGATTTAGTATTTTTTTTATAAATTCTATGAATCTTTTACCTTGAAAGGCTACTTACTTAAAGTTGCAAGCTGTAAGGATGGTTTATATTGCGATCAGTTGGGAAATCTACACAAATATAATATCAACATAAATGTGCATTAATTGGTAATTATATTTTGTGTTAATGAGACTACTTTGAAGACACTGTAAATATTTGATTTAATAAACTGTCTAAAATGTGTTTGAAATCTGCACCACAACAAAATTATTTACATTTATTTTGAATATACCTTTCTATTATTTGTGCACTACAATTAGATTTTTTTGATTATATGAACATTTTTTCTTCATTTCATATTATTCTATTATTCGTTTTTTGAGAACCTGACTGTGAACATAAGGCTCTTGTCAAATTTCTTGACATAAATAACCAATCAGCGTACAGTTTATAATCCCTTGATACATTGGTCTTAAGCATTATATATGTTATCTAATATCCGATGAATGATAACTTTTACTATAATACTAAAATAATATATCTCATTTAACACTTACTGGATAACAAAGTGATGTACCGGTTTTCATCGTATAGTTCATTATTTACTCATGGACATTGGCAACATCATATGAACAGTATTGAATCGTGCCTTGTGGGCTGCTAGTTGACTACAAAATGGATCCAAAAAAAGATAACCGGTGCATAAGCGAGTGCATTTCATAAATGTATTTTTCAGGTTGACTTTTCGTGTATGGAATTTTTAATCAAAATCAATTATTTTCTAGTGAAACTAAAACTCAGTTGCAGTATTCAAAAATTACATTACCTGAATGGATTCCCATAAAATAGATTTCAAATCATCACCAAGATGTCTTCAATTATTAAGCGTAACCGGAACATGCTCTCGTACAAGCGGCCCCAAATAAGAAGATAAGCGGATTGATCCATCGCCTATTGGTTCGGCATGTGCATTAAATTAACTTCGATCCGATTTGCGAAACTTGATGGAAGTTTTTTTATTTTAGTGGGACCTCTAGGTTTTCTTTTCCCAGTACATTTGCAGCTACATCTTGGATAGATCTATCGTTTTTCATCATGACTTCCAAACATTGTTCATTTTGTGTTTCATTGTTTTCAAATGCATGTGGAGTATCTTCTTTTTGATGATTGTTACCTTCAACATATTCTTCGACATGCATTGCATTGTCTTTGAATGCATGAGCGTTGTCGTCGTTTCGAACATTATTGTCTTCCATGTGCTTATTTTGTACATTAGACTCCTTGAGTAACACAGATTCCTTATTTTTGGTTTCGAGTTATCCTCTTCATTTTCTGTAATAGACAGTAAAAGGACAAACTAGTATAAAGATCAACAAAGAATTATAAGTTTACACACGATTCAAAGCAACTGAAATTTATGGGTGTTTAAATATTGTTAGCAACTGACCTGTATGTTATATTAATCATAACCCATAATCTACACAAGCATGAGAAACTTTAATTCCAAAGTATTTTGATCAATTTTGCAAGTATGTTGTCACTTATATCATCACTTATCGAAATGCTAAACAAAAATAATATTATTTCTCAAAGAAACATGAAGCACATGCGATAACTAAGAACAATAAGCATCGGCCTTCTGCCTGTCAAACATAAACTGACAAACAACTTTAGCACAAAACAACAGCAATCAATATGGCAGCTGCCAGTATCACAAAATAAAAAAAGTGAATATTTTGAAATTTCAAGAGAGAACATATCCTAAGTGCTAACCATCAAATAACACAATCGACATGCAACAAATTCAAACGTCCCTACGAAGACAGCATAGTTTGCGACTATGATCGCGTGATGAACGTTTATTTGTAGCTACACATCAATATTCCATGTCATAAATCTGAACAGTAATTCAAACTGAACTTGTGAAGGGGTGAGTTGGCAAGCAACTCGACCCTTGTTGTATATCACATAGATGTCATCATGCCCTAAATGAAGTAGCATGTGAAGGGCAGGGTGGCTCTGCATTCTTAATTTCTACTGCCATTACAGGAAGGGAACTGATCATGTAGGTCCTTCTCTTTTTATTCAACAATAATTGCCAAAAAATAATAGATATATTTCTATGCATTTTTTTAACGCATACATCATAAATAAATTAAAGCCTGTTTTTTCGTTCAGGTAGTTCCAGACTGGAAATAGAAATAGCACAATTTATCACCTTAAAAGTAGTAAAGAACCTCGTCAATAATGATAAGTACTTTTAGCTTATTACACTCATTCACTTAAAACAACCAATGCGAAATTTGATATAACATAAAGTTATGAAAATTGATACTGATTTGATGCTTCTGTTCCAGATATGTGCTGTAGCATTAAAGTGCTAATACAGCAATAAAAACACAAAATTTTATTTCCTCAATATTTATGATTTTTTCCTGCAAATGTTGAATGGTACCCATCTATAATATTGGTTCGTTCCGTGTAAAATTTAAGCAGCAAATTGAATTTTCTACTTAAATTCTGAATATGGTGCAATTTAACTCTGAAAATGGTAAATTTGCATTGATTCAACTTTTTTTCCCATCCCTTTCTTTCAACCTACAAATATCAAAGCAATAATCAATTTGCTTTTTTATTTGTTTCTCCATTAAAACCATAAACGTTAATGCCATGTTCATATCTAGTTTTTTTAACTTGAATTCATATCAGTGGGTTAAAAACATACTATTTATTAGAGGATTGTTAAGCACACTCTCTTTTAATCATTAGCTACATGTTGTCAATAATTGTCTATCATTTTTGATCAACCACGTAGCAAACACAAGGAGACTATCTTTAGCATTTCCCAGATTACTTATTTATCTCTATCAACTTTTCAATTTTCTGTGTAAGCACGAGGAATTTTTATATTCTAACAAAAGAAATCATATATTACTTAGATACTGCTCTCTGTTTAAAGGTGTATAAAAAGAGCAAAGGATAAAAGCACTTTCTAAAAGAGTATTTGATACTGATTCTCTCTGCAAAGAGAACGCAAAAGGAACTTCAAAAATACAAAGAACAAATGTTGAAGAACAAAAGTATAATTAAAAAAAAACATAATGAATCATGACAATCTTCTTTATATATTTTAATAGTGCCATTCTTTTTCTAACAATGAATAAAGAAACACTAGCAACAAAAGTAATAAATAATGCTAAAACATTTCAATCTTCAATTTGATACCGGCAATAGTTCTACTACAAATATGTAGTTATTCAATGCTACAGGTAATACTAAATTATTTAAATCTCAAATATGTTTTTACTTGTCAATAAACTTCACTTTTAAGTAGTTATTCAATACTACATGTAATTATTTGACTAGAAATTTGGATACTACGGGTAATTACTTTCATAAACTAATAGATGGTGTAAATGTTAATTTCATAAATTTTTGATCGCACTTGTCTTCAAACATTTTTTGTAAAATGAATTAAACTCATTCAGCATAATAAGAGCTGAATAAATTCATTTCGAATGCAGTACAAGAATATTGCGATCTAAATGCTAGAAAACAGCCTGTATATCTCAAAAACTTATAACTTATTTTTAAAAACTAACAGATGGTGTATATGCTGATTTTATAAATTTTTGATCATACTGGTTGTAGTAAAGATCTAAAATATTAACATATTATTCGCTAAGCCTATTGTTTTCATGCAGACTGATTTGCGTTTTATAATTTCCCTAACTTCATCCTCCTAGCATTTTTTATTCTCAAACTCTAAAAAAAGCAATTAAATTCATGCATATACCATATTAAAAAAGTGGTCATGCTAAAGCTATGCAGCAGGCACTTTAGGAGATAATAGGCTTTTATATACAGTAGAAAGAACCCATGTATTTGCATTATATATGGTTGCATGCACATCATTTAACCAGACTTAGGTTATATACGGTTATAAATTTTTGTAAGTAATAATAAGTTCACATCCTTATAAATAATAAGTAAGTAATAATAAGCAAAGAAATAGTAAGTAATAATAAGTTCACATCATTGAAAACAATTATTGTAAGTTAATATAACAACTGAACTACTCAAGTATGCCTTCATAATCTTCTCTAACATAACTAACATTTTCAGTTAATTCATCAACTTCCATATCGGTTTCTCTATGATTCTCCGTAGCAAAATTAACTTCCTCAAACGAATCGTTTATATCTAACTCATGACAGCTTCTTAGTGGTGCCTTCATCACAACATACCAATTAGGAGAATCATCTTCTCTTGAATAAAAAATTTGTTTCGCTTGAGAAGCAATGATGTATGGATCTTTTGAAAATGATTTTGATGTAAGTTGACAAGAGTGAATCCATCTTCAACCTTCACACCATTTCTTTTGTTTGCCCAATGACACTTAAAGACGGAAATATAAAAAACATGATAGTCTAACAAAATTATATCAGTTAAAACTCCATAATAAGTGACCACATCAACTATTTGAGAAGTATCTTTTGCGCTTTCTCTACACATAGTAGTTGCATCATAAGTTACTTTGCTATTTTGAGTTTCTCTCTCTATATTTTTTGTGTGAAAATGTTGTTCATTAATGATATATCCTGTATAGGACAATGCACTACTCCTCGGACCAAATGCAATCCATTTTAACATTGCATCATGATCCTTTGAATTAATATGTATCTATAAAAAAACTAGAATGAATCTTGATAATAAAAATCTAAAGCAAATGAGATAATATATGAACTTTTAACTCACCTTCTTTTTAATCCAATCAGAAAAATTATTTGCGTGGGTATTCCAAAGTAAGGTCGCATTTTTTCCGATGCGCTTGTTTACTGCTGTAACTCCTCCAAATGCAAACTATTATAATACAAGTTGTGCTAAGATATGCCTAAAATTATAGATATTTAAAACAATAGAACCAAGTTGTAATATGTACTTACTCTACAAATGGTTCCACCACAGCCATATTCATTAGCACAACCAAGTGAGCATTTTGTTTTTCACTAGAAGCCAACACAACTGTTTTGCAAGCTGAAATATGCACTGCCTTTAAGTATTACATCATTTTCATAATCGTCATTTCGGACTTCCTTTTCCTCCGGTTGCATTGGTTTTTCTAAAAAATCACTGAAAAATTTCATGCACTCTTCTACAAGATAGGATTCTACAATGCATTCATCTGGTCATGCATGATTTCTTACATAATGTTTAAGTGTTTTCATGTATCTTTCAAAAGGGTACATCCAACGAAAGTGAACGGGTCCACACAATCGCGCTTCTTTTTCAAGATGAACTGTCAGGTGTATCATTATATCAAAAAAAAGAAGGTGGAAAATATCTTTCAAGTTCGCACAAAGTTATAATAATCTCATCATCAAGTTGTTGCAGTTTTCCTCTATCAAGGACACGTTGAAATAATTTATCGAAGAATGAACATAAACGAATTATTGCATTTCTTGGCTTCTGTGGTAATAATCCTCTTATAACTGGTAATAATTGCTGCATTAAAACATGATAGTAATGTGATTTCAACCCGCTAATTTTGCAGTCCTCCAACGATATAGAATTTTTGAAATTCGAGCAATAACCGTCAGATCCTCTGAAATCATACAGTCTTTTACAAAATAGTTTTTTTTTCTTCAGAATTCGACAGTGTGTAGGGAGCTGGTGGAAGATGTGTTTTTTTCCTATGGGACGGTGCATAAAGAGCATGTCGAATTTCCCAATCCTCCAAATCTTTTCTTGAATTAATTCCATCTTTCGATTTGTTATCATGTAACATCGTGCTTATAATACTTTCACCAACATTTTTTCTATATGCATTACATCTAAATTATGATGCATTGGAAGTTCCTACAATTTTTTTTCAACATTTTCATACTTCATTAATATATATTTATGTACTATTGGTTTATTAAAAAAATTGGATAACTAACCTCCCAATATAGTAAATCAAAGAAGATTGATCATTTTTTCCACCTTGATAGCTCTCCTTTTGTAGGATCATCTTCATCTTCTCTATTATTAGAATTTTTTCTCTTCTTACATGGCTGCTTCTTCGTTAATTTCTTTTTACCTTTTCCCATCTTGTTCTTATTATTTTCCATTTCGCCTGTAACGACCCTGAAATTCAGACCCAGTTTAAAATTTTTAAAATCGTTATTTGATGTGAAAATTCAAATTTTTCACAAACAATTTCCGTTGATATCCAAACTTCACATTTGGAATACGTCTTGATAGACATAGGCGTACGACAAATTCCGTCGAGAAATACTGAAGTAAGATTTGTTCGCGTTTAATTACATATCAGTTCATTTTAAACGCGAAAATTTTTATCTTCCGAACTTGAATATTTTTACATGGAAAAATTTTAAACCATCTTCTGACAAAGACGTCATTTTTCGTTTTTCAAAATTCGGTCATCTTAAGCTCCGTCGATCTTATTCTTCGGCGTTTTTATTGCATTTCTGTAATGGAAAAAAATCGAATTTTATAAAACTAATTATTCCGCTTATATCTTCATACCGTTGGATCCGTCTCGTCGCGCTGATCAAAACGGTATATTGGTTTGTGTCATTCGGAGTTCGGAATTAGAAGTTACTGACATTTTATCGGTTGATAAACTGTCCGTTACGAACAGTTATTCAGCTCCTATTGGGCTGAATTGGTGTGAGAATCGAAGCAGCCCAGTCAGCAATCACCTAGAGAACTGAGCAGCCCCTTCTAGTTCCAATGCAGTGGAATTAATGTTATTTGTGAGTTTCAAAATGCTATCATTATGCTGCACCACTTCCCCATACGCTGCTTCAAAAAAAATTCAAATCTAAATACTATAGCATTTCATTTCATTCCTTTTCTCAGTCCTTCCTTCTTCTCCACTGGTTCGTACCTCTTTCTTCTTTTATTTGGTTCAGCCATTTGTTTTAAAAGAGAGAACACTCTCATGCTCCCCTTACTCCACTTCCACTGCCTCCAGCCCATGCTACGCCAACTTCCCTCCGAGCCACCCAGCCTCTCCGCGCCACCCAGACCCCCTCCGAGCCACCCAGCCTCTCCGCGCCACCCAGCCCCTACCAGCCACCCTCCGCGCCACCCAGACCCCCTCCGAGCCACCCAGCCTCTCCGCGCCACCCAGCCCCTACCAGCCACCCTCCGAGCCACCCAGCCTCTCCGCGCCACCCAGCCCCTACCAGCCACCCTCCGCGCCACCCAGACCCCCTCCGAGCCACCCAGCCTCTCCGCGCCACCCAGCCCCTACCAGCCACCCTCCGCGCCACCCAGACGCGCCACCCAAACACGCCACCCAGCCACCTAGACGCGCCACCCAGCCACCCTCGCACCACCCACAGCCCCATCCGCCTGCCGCCCATTCCAACACGTCCCAGACCCCTCCGCCAACTCAGTCCCCACCAGCAACCGCCTGCACACACACCGCACCCATGCCCTGCCTGACCGAGACGCCTCCACCCTTCCCATTTGCCACCACCAGCCGAACCACCAGCAGCCCACTGCCGAACCCACTACCCAGCTGGCCACCCGCGTAGATCCGTCAAACGTTGGTCATCGTCTTGTCCGGAGATAGTGCTTGCTGTTATATATTGCGTATAGCGTTGTTTATATTTGTCTAGTTATTAATATACAGCGTTGTCTTGAATTTCAGCTGCTGATCCGGAATCTAAAGCCTAGGCTTCGTCTATTTTGTCATCATACCCTGCTTCTTTGATTGGTATGTATATATATGTACAATCTAAATATATATCTTGTATTGAACAAATTGTAATTGAATTATTATTCGCTTGCAGTTTGTTGTTCGTTAGCGTTGTGCTTGTTCGTGCCTCTTATCCATCGTCTTCGTGCTTCGTCGTCAACCTCTTACCACGCAAGGTGAATATTTTCTATTCACGACTCAAAGATCTATTATACTATGATAATTAGATGTTGGATGTTATGAATGTTGATTTGGATGTTAAATGGATTGAATGTTAAAAATTGAATTGAAGTTAGTATGTTAAATAGCTATGACGCCAAATTGCTATGTGATATTAAATGTGTTGTTATTGTAATTGATAATAAATTTGAAACTGAATTTGATATAGAATAGACAATAAATTATAAATGACATATGTTGAACTTGACCCCTTTATATGATGAATATTGATTAATTAAATTGACCCTTTAAATTGTTTGACACGTAGAATTTGATAAATGTCACTTTGAACTATTGAACGTATTGAATTAACCGTTGTAATTGAAATTGAACGACCAAGTGAAACCGAAATGTTATAATCTTTAATCTACATGAAATGATAGTGTAGATTCTAGAAATAATTATATTAATTGGTGTAAATAACAAACGCGAATTAATACGATTATTTCGGGATTATTTGAAATTGTTGAATTGTTGCAAATGGATGCTATTGCTTGTTTATTTACTTTGACACCATCCCAGCTATCACACTGCAAGTTCCCTTTGTATGTTTTGATTTTTGAATTTAAATAGAATCGGGTTGAAATGATAAATACCCAATTGAATGAATTGGCCTAGGATAGATAATTAAAATAAGAAACCGAACGGTCAACAAAGAACGTTTTGAAATTGAGACTTATTTGGAATTATGGAATGAACTTAGAAAACTGTATGGTAATTTGGTAACGTAAATATAAATGAATTTGTTTTAAAATAAATAAAATGATTTTATTAAATTGAATAAATGAATTTGTTTTGAAATAAATAAAATGATTTTATTGAATTGAATAAATGAATTTGTTTTGAAATAAATAAAATGATTTTATTGAACCGAATAAATGAATTTGTTTTGAAATAAATAAAATGATTTTATTGAATGAAATAAATGAACTTGTTTGAAATAAATAAAATGGATTTTATCGAATTAAATAAATTAGATTTGTTGGAATAAAGAAATGAATTTAATTGAAATAAATGAGAACGAATTAATGTAATGAATTGAAACGGATTTGTGAATTTATTTAGTTAAACAAAGTGTTTTGACAAAGTTAATCGAAATGAGATTTAAGAAGTAAATAGGTTAGAAGATAAAGTGATTAAATTTCGAGTTTTGATAAATGAATAAACAAAGTTTTGACAAAGTGAATGTAGTAAATGAAATTGATATAGTAATGAACCTAGGAATGTAAATACGGATTTAAAGAATAAAACTTGATTTAATGAGTTGAACTAAGATTGACTATTTCATGTAATCCATGAATTCGAATTGATATAATAAGTGAAATGTTGATTTAAAGTGAATACTTAAAATTTGGATAACAAAAGGGCTTGAACTAGAATTTCTTTTCGAAATATGATTTTAGTAATTGAAACGAATCGAATTATGAAATATCAAATTTGGAAGTCAAATTTGCAACTTGACCTTTGGATTTGATTTGTTTTAACTTTAATAAAAAAGGTTGACTGTTGGGTAATTAATACGTAGTTATTAAAGAGACCGGGATCAGATTATGGACATACTCTCTGTCGATACCGAAACCACTTTAATAACTAATATACGCGAAGTGTTGATCCAGAATGAAGTGGATGGTTTGATGAACGTGTTGACTGAAGAAAGAGAACGATTTGGATGACCCCTGACATGACTAAAACAGGAGCCGCGCCGGGTCATTGAGGATCGCCATCTCTAGCGGACACACTTCTTCGATACCTTATCTATTACTTATGTGATTCGATTTGGGTGCACCCCTTGATTTGGAAGTGTTGTTTCGCGGTGTTGGGGTGGTAGCTGCTACGCCCAACATCAGTCCGGATCAGGCAACTACTAGTATCCTAGTTGGTATCGCCTCATGTACCTTGTCATACTAATTATCCTATCGCGACAACTACGAATTTGTTTTGTGTTATACCTATGGGGTACCCTCTGATAACCACCGGTTTTGGTGGGGTTTACGGTGCTGTATAGACTATGGCATTATAAACAGGTTAAGAGGTGTATGGGCCCTGCTTAACCCTACTTTGTTATCTTACTTTATGGATTAGACATTATCTATTTAGCGTATTCTGTAGGTAGTTTATCGATCCCTTAATGATGTTTATATTCACCTTTGAGTTATGGACTTTATTATATGCATTTGATTATTCTGTATAAGATTTTGAGTCCTGACTCGAGTGTTTCTTTTGCATATGCTCGGGTCAGTCTGAAGCTATTCCGTTGCTGGTCAAGGTTGGTCGAAGATGCTGAAGGCTTAGCTTTTATCTATATCATTTTATTTCCAGTATTTGATGTACTTATGTATTGGACATCTTGTAGCTCTTTTCAGTCGCTTGATGTTGAGACATTGTTGTATTCTCTGTAGTAGCTTCATGAACTACTATTATGACGATTTATTTTTCCGCTGCATTATTCTGTGACTGTTCTGAGTCTGTGATGTTGTATTGATTCTCATTTACATTTATGTATTTATAATCCCATAATGTTCTGTGTTTTGTATTATTTAAGTTGACAAGTGTGGATTATTGTCAATTTAAATGGTCCAAATATACGGGATGTTACATCGCCTTTTTTTCCAAAATTATTCCGAAAGCTTTTTAATATACTAGAAATATTTCTTCCGGTTAAAATTCTAGGTCTGCGGCCGTTTTTTGTAGTATTATCAAACCAAGTTTTATGTTTTCTTAAAAAATCCGAATGAGGTAAAAAATTTCTATGACCCATATAGACAGTTTTCCGACTATGATTCAACCACCATGATGAGTATAGACACCGTATAATGGACAAGTTTTTTTTACCCTTAACGCAAGATCCAGCAAGATTTCCATATGCTCGAAAATCATTTATCATCCATAACAAAATTGCTCTCATATTAAAAAGTGTTTTACTAAATGCATCATAAATCTGAACTTCGTTATCCCACAAGTAATGCAAATCTTCTACCAATGGAGCCAAATATATGTCAATATCATTTCCAGATTGTCTTGGGCCAGGAATAAGCAATGTTAGCATGATATTTTCTTTTTTTCATGCATAACATTGGCGAAAGATTATATGTTACAAGCATCACAGGCCAACAACTATATTTTGAACTCAATGTTAAAAATGGATTAATACCATCAGTAGCAAGATCAAGTCTTAGATTGTGTGGATCAGCTGCAAATGATTTCCATTTCTCATCCACCACATTCCATGTCACAGAATCTACAAGATGACGCATTTTTCCATCATTACTATTGTTACTGAAATGCCAACGCAAATCTTCTACCATCTTCTCTGATCTAAACATTCTTCTAAATCTTGGAATAATTGGAAAATATCTCAAAACTTTAACTGGAATACCATGCATAATTTCTTTTGTGCGTTCGTTCATCTTCCATCTTGAGAATCTACATTTTGGACAATTGCCAAAATCTTTGTACTCTCCTCTAAAAAGACGGCAATCATTTTGACAAACAATAATTTTCTCGAAACCCATATCAAATAATTTGAGAAATTTTCTTAAATTATATAACGTCTTGGGAAGTATGTTATCTTTTGGCAATAACAGTTGTTGCACACTGAGAAGTTTGTCAAAACCAGTATCGGACAATCCAGTTTCACATTTAAGATCATACAAGGCAATATTTATAGATAATTTTGTTTGATCAATGCAACCAGGATATAATAGGGTTTCCACATCTTCTAAATTTTTTAACAAAATCCTCCTCTCTTCTTTATGCACGATCTTCATTTTTATCATCATCGAAAAAAGTATGGTTGAAGAAATCTTCATCTTCATAATGAATGGCTTTGAATAAATCATAAGTGCCATCAGATTTAACATCTTTGATTGTATTTATTTGCTCGCCGTGATGATACCACGTATCGCCCTTGTATATGGGATCCATTTCTTTTATAATTAAATGCTCAATGACAGTATTTCCGCAATAATGACTAAGATTATGACAGTCTAGGCAAGGACATAAAATCTTATCCACATTTCCCAAATTTCTCGTTGCAGCATACACAAACTTCCAAGCTCCTTGCTCATATTCCTTGCTTGTTCTATGAAGAACGATATTATTAAAAGTTAATATCAAAGTATATGATTTGGTTCTTAAATTATTTTTATCGTCGATATTATATAGTTACCTGTGTAGGTGCACCCAATCTTTATCCATCAGAAAATGAAAATAGGCTCTTATATATAAACTGTATAAATAACAATCTATAATATAATAAAAAGGATTAGCATCAAGTGAAATTCACAAAAGAAAGAACATAATATACGATAACTGTTGCATATAATAAAATAGTCGAATGAATAAGGTGAAAACTTATTCAATTTGTTGGAGGTACAATTAACTCAATTAAGAAAATAGAATATATAAACAGAACTAAAACCAGAGATAATACTATGTGATGCAAATAGGATTAATACATAGAGGGTACAACTCAATTCATTTCAATAGAATGATGAACAAGATACACAAAGCAACGGGTAATCATGTACAAGAAATAATGTTAAAATAGAAAATGTTAACATTTCATATTTTAACAAATGGGCAATCAAATCCATAAAGCCGCGAGTATGTAAATTAAGTCTATATTTTTCTAAATCAGAAAGCACAAACTATTTTGTGTGCGCTAACTTGTTGAATATAGACAGGTCGTAATATTAATTACTTGTTTATCAGATGTTACAGGATTAGTCAATATTAGTAGAGTAGACATGTTGTAATACAAAAACAGTTGAAAATCTTTATTATGTAGCTGTTACAGAAATATTACAGTGCATGTTTACAGGAGAAGGCTGGACTATGGATATACTAAATAGTTTAATAAGAAACTTCAGAAATAACTACAGACCACTTTTTTAAATTTGTCAAAAGCAAAATTTTAGCTACGGTTTTCCTATTGTTCTCAACAATTTTCAAATACTTATGAAGGGAGATCAGATCAATATAGACAACGTGAAAGTAAGGGGATTTTCTTGATAAATCAGGGAATTTAAAAACATACAAGCGGAATCAATTTTACATGAAACTGAATACAATTCAAGGTCATTTAGCACTTTATATTGTCAAAACAAAAGATGTAGTAAAATTATTCCGTTGAAAAAGCAAGAAGTTCTCAAGACATCAAAGAAACAGGATTTTTATATTTACGCATCATCATACAACCTCAAGGCGCGAGTTCTTTTTGAAGCAATTTTCAATCTCAGGTCATATGAAGGATTCATATGATGTTCATCTTCATCAACAAAGTTTCAGTTCATCTCAAACAAGGAACAGAGTTCAATTAATGTTTTGATATTAAATAGATGGATAGATTAAACAAAGTGAGTATTGGTACCATGTAAGACCTTTTTTTGGTCTTACATGTACTAAATTAGGTTGCTGACCACGCAAAATAAAAGGCATGATGCGATAAAGTTGGTACCACTGAAGAGTGCATATGTGGCGTTGTGACCATGTAGCTGCCCATGATATAGTACTGTTTAGTAATTCCGCGTAGCCAATGGATAAGTTTTAAAGTGAATATATCATTATAGTTGAGTTATGTGCTTATCAAAAAAGAAGGAAAAATTGACTAGATTCCCACGCTTCTATTATCATATCTATATCCACCTAATCTACTATAATCCGTATATCATCCACGTTTTAGTAGAATTTTCTACCTACTTCCGTGTCTTTACCGAAATTTCATTTGTGTGTACAATAAATTTAGGATCCTTTTATCTCACATTTCTATTTTTCTATAGTTCGTACACATGAGCACGTAAGATGCAAAGCCACTGAGCAAAAATAATGCATGTAACAACAACAATAGCTCAAGTATTCAAGATATTAGTCAATTATATGGAAACAACCACATGGCATGTTCATACACACACATACCTTGCCATGCATTCATACACTAAATACTCAACACACGCGCACCTCATATATCTGCACATGCTTCGCCCTTATATCCATATGCATACACACACGCACTTTGCTTTCCTATAGTAAATTTTTGACAATACTTAAATAAAAATAAATAATATCAATATATATTATATTCCAAATAATCATGTTCATTTAGAAATATTAACATGGTTGGTGTCTAGTTTAATATGACAAGGAGAACTCAAAATTGTCTTTGATTTTTTCATTTTCTTGGCTTTGATTTTTAGCGAGTTACCATGTTTTACCATGCAACATTGTCTATTACATCAAAATATTAGGTAGTTGACATTTTATCATAGTTTAAGGAAAACTTTGTTGTTGCATTCAGCAAGAGTCTCAAACATTTTCTCATGAAACAGTTCAGAGCAACTTCTATCCTCATACTTATTATTTTGACTTATCAAGGAGATGGTTAGTAATCATAATAAACCATTTAAATTCAATAATATATGGATTCTTCAACCCAGTTATCAGGTTGTCATTCAGGAATGCATAATCTATCAAAACAGTGATAACTCTTTGTTTAGTTTTCTGACTGAGATTAATCTAATCAAGTGCTACTTGAAATCTTGGAATAAAAACAATGTCAACATTAAACAACAATATGATAACCTCTGGGAGTACTCCAATATTTATACACACTTCTAATAACTAATCCTTACAATGTGGAAATCATTTAAGAATATAGGAGTCGTATACAACAACCGCACCACCTACATGAAGTTGAAGCAATAGAAAATTATCAGAAATCTAAGTAAATTGGCTTATTCAAGGGGACCAGCCAACCAGAATTTTCATATTTGTCGAAAAAAATATGCAGGAGAATCATAGCAAACGAAAGCAGGAGAATCATAGCAAGCAATAAACTAGAAAATGTTAGCAAAATCAGTAAATTACCTAAATAAAGAAACAATGAACTAAAAAATATCAGCAAAACCAATAAATTTACCTAACTATCCAAAATATGCCGATCCAGCAATGCCCTATCTTCTCCTGTAAAAGACGACGCATGCGAGATGCCCAAAAAAGCAGTGCCACGATAGACGATGGTGGAGAACGAGGGGCGATTTAGTGGCCGATGGCGGAGTCGCGGATGTGGGAGGCTGTCGAGCGCAGTGGAGAGGTAGGCCAGATTTTTCAATTAAAAGAGGGAAAATAATTAGAAGAGGGAAAAGGAAAGAGGCATACACGAGAGGATAGAACGAGATTGAGCGGCGCCAAAAAAATTTATTTCTCCCGCGTTCGTTTCGTTTCTGGCAGCATTGTGCAAATTGTTTTTTTTAAATGATCCATACGCATAATCGCAGCCTATTTACGAAACGCTGCTAGACAATGCTGCTAAAAATATAGTTTCTTGTAGTGTAAGATGTGTTGAGAATTAGATTTTGATATATTTGATGAGATTAGGATACATAATGCTCTCTATACGATTAATAGTGAATTACTAATGATCGTTTGGGGGCACCAAGAGGTTACTTACGTGTATTTTTGGAACAATTACAGAATGGTTCACCGAGAGTCCTCTAAGGTTAATCATAAAGTCAAATAAAAGATCTCATATGATGTTGTGCATTAGTCTTTTGAATGAAGAATACTATGAATCTTACGTGTCTAAACTATATTTTGACTACGGTCAATCATAATCACATGACACGATGATCATGTTAAGGTCATAGTTGAGTATAAATTAACACACTTTAAAGGAAACATCATTTAATAGAGCATTTTTCTCCTTTGAATAGAAGGTCAGTATAACCATAATAGATAGTCAACTTAAAGTCAAACTCTTTGAGCAAACCAAATAGGTTAAATAAATATTTAAAATAAGAACTGTTATTAATTAGGCTTAATATATACATATACTTATATATATATGCATGTATGTATGTATGTATGTATGTATATTCAAAGGGAATAAAAGAATTAAGGAGCTTTAGTTCATTTGGAAAAGATATTTGATAAATAGTTTATTTAGGAGAAAAAGTCGGAAATATTTAGATATTTACTAACCTTTAGGAAGCTATAAATGATAGAGTTAGAGGTATGTCATAGAGGCAATTATGTCATTTGTTACATATATCCAACTCGATAACCAATCTAGTTTGAAATAAAAGGTGTTTTTTCTTTTATATACGCAATATAATGTGCTATATCAATTAATTAATTTTATTAAAGTATATTTAATAGAAAATATGTAAATGGTATGTTTTGTGATAGAGTTGCAAAGTGTTGTAACCTTTAGTAATTTATCACAATGAAAATAAATATACCACTTTAAATATTCCTAGTCAAGATATATCGAGACTGGATATCGATACATCCGTTGAGAATAGAGTACATAACACTCTGTAAATTTTGAGTAGTATATTACTCATGGCTGCTGGGGGCACTAAGGGGTTACGTACTGATAGTTATTTAATAACTATGGAATGACTCACTCGATAGTTTTATGTTGGTTAATATAACAAAGGTCAAACGGAAAATATCATGTGACTAATTTACACAGTTCTCTCGACTTGAGAATACTATCGATCTTCAATATGAAAGTTCCGCTTGATTATAGTCAAATCATGGCATGACGTCCATTGGGTTACTATAGTTGGATCAAGTGGAAGTATTGGAAGTGAATCACCATTCAAGAGAGGATTCGTCTCCTTAGTTATATGGGGTTAGTATCATGATCAACTCAAGTCAACTCAAAGTTAAAGTCTCTAGCTAGAGCATTTTGATTAAAATAAGTGTTATTATTGTACCAAGGACTTTGTGCTTGAACTATAAAGTTGAATATGAAATATACTGAAATTTTGACCATTACCAAATTCCATATGTTCAAAGTGATATAGTTTTGACGACGAAAATTGGTGTAAATAAAAATCACAACCGGGTAACACTTAACAAAGCAAAATTGGATTTTATCGAAACCAAATAAGCGTTAAATTTGGTCAAAATTTTACACCACCTACTAAGTGACGTATGAACGTTAATATTCGAATAGTTCGATATTAATCGCAGACCAAATTTACACCTAATGGGTTACACAACCGAAACGATGAATTCTCCTCCGATCAAGTGATTTAATTAGTTCATTATTATTACAAATTAAATAAATTAATTAATATTCATGAAATATTAATTATAAAATATGATTATGACTTGAGAAATAAATATTATAAAATATATTTATAATAGTTATAAATATATCAATTGATTTATGATATTAATAAGCGATTAAATTGAATTTAATTGCGTAATATTTTTATATAGGCTTAAATGTATTTTAGGACCATCATGGTGGGTGAAATTTCGGCAGCAACATGGGTATATGGTGGCTAAAAATATGGTTTGAAATGCTAGATTTTGGATGGCTCAAAGTGAGGGAGAATTAGTATGAGATGAGATCCACTCTTTTCTCTCTTTCATCCACTATCTAAGGATCTCTAACCTAATTTTATTAGAATCTCATGGCTGTCACTTCTTCCCTTCTTGTAGGCTACACATATACCCTAGACCCTCCATTAATACAAACTCAAATCAAATTAGATTCAATCGATATTCGATAGTTGAAGATCAATGGTTCAAGGACTATCAATCTACTGAATCGGAAAAGATTTCGAAGAGGAGAGTTTATCTTTTCAAGGTGTACTTTAACGCTTTGGGATTAATGTATGATTTTATAGTCAATAATTATTAGTATTATGTTTTATCATATATGTATATATGTATATTATATTATTAGTTAGGTGATGATTTTGATATATAAGCAATGTTGTCACCAATTAGTTTGGTTACATGCGCATACATATATTTGCTTAAATAAAAAAGGATTTTTTATATATGTCAGGTCAGTGCAGCCATATAAAAATAATATAATTTTTATATTTTATTAAATTAATATATATTATTTAATTACAAATAGCTTATAATTAGATACAACATTATATCATTGTTAAAATTAGTCATATAATTTTATATATAATGTATTACAGTAATATTAATTTTTGAAAGTAAAATTTTTGGCAGTAAAAAATAATTTTTTACAAATATTTTATTATTATTTAATTCAATTTACTTCATTAATAAATTATATTAATATGAAAATGTGATGAAAAATTATTTTAAAATTTTATAGAATTATATTTGCACCAGATAAGCTTTCAAGAAAAATTAAAATTAAAAATTTATTTTTCCTACTTTTTAAATTTAATGGTTAAAAACGGTTGAAAATAAATAAATTATTAAAAATAAATTTATTCCAAAAAAAATGTGGAATTTTTTTTAAACCTATTTGGCAGAAATTTTCAATATTAATTTTTGTTAATATTATACTAATTTTGAATGAATATTAATTAAAAATGCATTTTAAAATTTAATTTAAAAATAATGCATTATAAAATATTTATGTGTGTATATAATTATTTTATTATTAGATATATATACAGACATATTATTCACAGCGTATAAACTATAATAGTATATTTTAATACTTAAAATAACTTATATATATTTAAATTAATATATTATAATAGTATGTATGTACATGATATTAATATTTTATTTATAAGACAATACATATACAAATATTTATTAATACATTTTCATTTTCAAAAAAAATTAATATGTTTTAAATATTACATATATATATATAATTGTTTAAACTAACTATAGATATAATTTATAATAGTTATATAAAATAATAGCTTATATACATACATATATTTGGACAACATTACTTGCATATTGGATGAGCCAACGTGTCTGTTGCTATGTAAATCCCAACATCTATACAGGGCATGTTATACCATGCACAGTGATATGTTACTCATGTACATACATATATATGTGTATACGACACACACACACAAATATATATATATATATATAAATTAAATAAAACTATTTAATTTATGAATTGAAATAAAATAAAAGGTTTTATTTTAATAATATTTAAAAGTTTTTTAAATAAATTAGACTTCATAGGCCCAAAAGATCCAATAAGGTAAAAAAATTGAAATTCACCCATAACTTTCGCTACGAGTTGCCTAGTTCCAACAATAAATATTACCTTGTACCCTTATTCTTTTGATTTAATTCCAAACAAAAGCTCTACCCTCTGTTAGAGAGCTAAAGTCAATAGTTAAATCTTGCAAATCAAACTAAAATGACATGGAGGATCTCTCCAAAAACGAATTTGCTTACAACTCAACATGTATTCAACTGCAAGAATCATAATGTAATTTCTTAATTTTCATATATGTTTTTTCTTAAAATTATATAAATACACGTAATCAACAAAATTTATTTATATTATTTAATATGTACATTATATTTAAAAATCAAAAAATAATATAATTAGTTTTTTACTTTGAACATAAAGTAATTTATGAAAAATAAAATATCAATTTTGTTGATTTAAATTATATGGATATTAACTATAAATCTTAATACACACACGTACATATATGATTTTAATTTATAACTTTTGGTTTTTTAATTAAATTATTATTTTCAGATAAAAATAAACTTTTGTGGATTTAGAAATAGATGTATTTTGTTTATATATATATATATATACACTATAGTTAAATTTCAATAGTAAAACAATTTTATATAATGTATACTTACTATATATAGAGACAAATGTATGTGTGTATGTATGTATATTGTTTGATTATAAATCCCAATAATTATGTGTATGTATACCTATATATTATTGTATTTATAGACATTGAAATAATAAGCATATATATATTCCTCATATACATTATTAAAATATATAATAATTGTAATAGCTTGTAATTATGATAATCAAATTTAATAAGAGCATTTTAGTAATTTTAACTCTAGGGCTAGAATTTTATAACAAATGATTGAATCCTGTGATGAGATTTACACCATTGCAATGAGAAAAATTTTCTGATCAATTTCAGCTATAAATATGTCCAAATCGGAATCAGGACGAAAGATATACGAGCTTTTATGTAAATGGGTTTTGAATAATTTGAATGGTTTTAGAGTACGCCTAACTCTAGATAATGGAGGAATCATGGAGGATGTAGCGTGATTTAGTACTCTGGAGACTTGTTCGTGAGTGTAACCCCTCAGTTTTGATATGTAATCCATTAAGCTTGTTTAATATTGTGATTGGATGTGTGATTAGGGTGTTTAATTTCAAAATAAAAATAGGTAATTAACTTAAATAAATGATAAATTATTATTAGTACAATTTAATTTGGGCTAAGAAACTCTAGATTGATTTATAAGATAATATATGCATTTTGTGGTCGAAAAGCGATTGAGTAATATCCTTAAAGACTTGAAATGTATATGAATATATGTTTAAATTTATGAAAATGATTTCTGAGATTAATAAGTATAATATCAACAATTAAGACAAAATTTAAAGTATATTTTAATATATATGGTTCCAGCAAATTTACCATAGTCTTTGAATTGACTTAGATCAGAGAGACTGGACTACAAAATGATGAAGGAATGAGTCAAGAAGATTAGAAGATGTCAAGATTGAAGAAATCAAAGTTTGGCTAAGTTTAGGAATATAGAACAAATCGGTACCAGGAGGTCCAAACAGGTTGGTATCGACATGATTTTTACCGACATTTTTGGTACCAACATGATTTGGGAACCATCAAGAAAAATGATACTAAGGAGTACAACAAAATTGACTAAGTTTTTGGATATCAAAATTATGTCGGTACTGATATGATTAGATCGATACCGACATGATTTCGGATCTTGTTTTTGCAGCTTTGGAGGGTTGGACTCAGGTTGTAAAGAAAAAAATGAAGTTTTGACACACACAAAAATATCGATACCGACATTATCATATCGGCACCGACATGATTGTTATCTTAAGAAACATGCGCGACGACCTGTTTTTCGTGCTAAAACTTCGAATATGGAGAAATGAACTCGTTCAAACCTGGAATGATGAAATTTCATGCTAGAGCACACCTATAGATAGGAAGGAACCTTCATCTGGGATGGGGCTTTTTTGCACTCATTCTCTTGAACCTTCTAGGCAAATCCAAGATCTATTGGATTGTAGTTGGAAATTGATTATAAATTGTTGTATTCTAAAGTGAATTCATCAATAAAAAAGATTAAATGGACGTAGGTCAGAGATTTTATCAAACCACTATAAAAACCTTGTGTTTTCCATTCTTTCCTTTTGATTTCTTCAATTTTATATATGTTTGATTTAATATTGGGTGATGTGTCATATTCTGATGTAACATTTTGAGGTTGTTGAAGATGAAGAGGCCTACTGCAAGAGCCATTGCTGGATCAAGTCAACCATAGCATGGGACAACCAAAAGATGTACTGAAGTTCAAATCCACATTCTATATATGTGACTAGAGAGGAGACGAAAAAGATGACGACAAGGATGCAAGGGAGATTGAAAGCTCGGCAATAGGAGATGATGAATGGATTCTTCCAAAGGATAGAGCAATAGAGAACAACACGAGCAACTGGAAATCGTAACCAGAGGCCGAAAGGCGAAGCAAATGCATGAGGAAATGGAGCGGAACAAGGTGGAACCATCGCTCCAGCAGGCCAACAAGTTCGTACCAAGAGGTCTGGACTAGTCGGTACCGACATGTTTGGATAGGGGGCGTGGTCGATCTGAATGTGAAGCATGGAAGGGCACGTTAGATTGATGATGTCAAGCCTTAGAATCAAGATTCGAATGCAAACATGCTGCTATAAGGTCCACGCAGGTTAAGACAAGTGCTTCATGGTGGAGCTCTAGATCGGAGTTTGGAGGATGTGAACAGAAACCCCATAACACCTCAAAAAATTAAAGTTCATTAATAAATAATTATTAAGGCTCAAAAATTGAATTTGAGAAAATGTTAGAATTTAGTCACGAAACTTATACCATTACGTTCGTGGTAATTTTTTAAGCAACTTTCATATTTAGCATGCGATCGGAGCTAAAATGAAGAAGTTATTAGCGTTTGAAGCTTTCAAAACAAAAATAATTAAAAAGGAAACATAGGATATAAATAATAATAAATGTAGGACCCCATCGATCGACTCTCTTCTTGGACTGGTCGACCACTAGCGGTCGACTGCCTATAAAAGAGCGGTCGATACGTCAAGTACTAGTGGCTAAGGTTGAACCTTGGCCGAGTGACCTGGATTTAATTGTTTAAATCGAACAGATACGATTGTTTCAAGCGCCTTTAAATACAGACCTAGCCTCTCATCTTTCTTCTCATATTTTCTAATGAAAGAAGCAGAGCTCTATCATTTTCCCTTCTCCATTATTTGTATTAATTACAAAATATTATATTTTATGTATGTATACAATTGGAGAAGGGCATAAAGAGAAGAAGATAAGGAGGACATCGATCTTACACCAAGGTAAATTTCATAATTATAAATCTATACTCTCCTTAACTCCAAATCTCTTCTCAAATCTATAATTCTAATAGTATACATATATCTTGTTATGCATATTCTTTTAAATTAGAATGCGAAATGAGTCAAATTAAAGGGATGGATTCAGATTTGGGAGATTTGGAAAGCTAGGAAGGTGAGTGTGAAATTATGCGATTCATTTATGATATTGGAATTATATCATTGAATTTTATTTAATTGTTATGTCTGTATAAGATCTGATGAGTCGTAGACCTAAGACGAACGTATATGAATCTTGTCTATATATTATGTAAGTTAGGTAATTGGAATAGGAATGATATTTACACCCTGATCTGAAATTTTAGAAATTAGTCCCTAAATTTGTTAAAGTAGAATACTGATAAGATTGTAAGATTTATTCCATATTTTTGATAAGTATGTTGTAAATTATTAGTATTAGTTTAAGTTTGCCCTAATTTGACTTGGAATGTGAATTTATATGTTTTAAATTATTGAAAGCATTGTGAGTATAATTTAGTGTATCTATTTCCATGTAATTTCCATAAATTATCTAATTCCACAACTATGTATAAATAGTGCATCGTTTAAAATAGTAAGGAGTGTACACAAAAAGGAAAGATATGTGTAAAGTACGGAGATTCTCCTCCGTAGTTTGAACTGTCAATTTCAATAAAAGAAAAGAGATAATTCTTTGTAATTTCAAATGGAGCAAAAGTCTCACCTCTGGGTAATTTATGAAAAAATATAATGGTAATCCCTTTTTTGAAATGGTAGCTTTGGTAAATTAAAAACATGGAAAGGGATGTTTAGAAATTAATATATAGAAATAGAAATACATACGTACATACATATATACACGTGTATGTGTGTGTGTGTCTATATATATATATAGACACACACATATTGTCTAACATACGTCGATATTTGCATTAGTTATATTTGGACGTCTAGTTATAAATAGCATTGTAAATTATAAGATTAGGATGTGATGCAGCGCATAAGGAAGAAGCACTCACCAAGATCATAAATCGCGAGCGACCTATCTCGGCCCGATCTAACTCCAGCGACCTAACTGCCGCTTTCCGACCTAACACCTCTTCCCTTAGTCGCGAGCGACCTAAACCCTCTCCCCTAAGTCGCGATCGACCTTCGAACAAGCCACGCGATCTTCCAACCTTAAGTCGCGGCCGATCTACTGATGAGGCGCTCATTCCTTTAAGTCGCAGCCGACCTATTGAAGAATCGCGAACATCACTAAGTAGCGAGCTACGTACCGCCTCCCTAAGTCGCGAATCCCTTGCAAGCATCCTTCTAAATCGCCGCTTGTTAGGTCGCGTACGACCTAATTTTAAGTCGCGGCAAAAATAGTTAGCTCGCTGATGATGTCTAAGTCGCTAACGACCATAATTTTAGGTCGCGTGAAAATTATAAGTCGCGGCATTTGATCTGGGAAGCTGTTTCTTCGAAGTGAATGTGTTGTTAAGTCGTACGGAAATATGTAATGTTAGGTCGAGATAATTTTAGGTCGTGTACAACCTATGCTATGTTGTATCTGTTATGTGTTGTAAATATTCTAAGTGATAGGTCGTTCATGACCTATGAGTTGTGTTGTAAATGTGAAGTCGTGTGTTGAGTTGTAAGCCTATAAATAGGCAAGTTGTGTCATTTGTAAAAGGTTGTTGATTTTTGAATAAAATTCTCTTTTGATTGCTTTGTGCTTTCATCTCAATTGGTAGTTGAGTGTAATCTCCTATCTCCACTTTCGACATTCGAGTGCGCTCGAATCATCGCTTGTTGAAGCCGATTCACGGTATCTTGTGCGCAAGATCAACGTCGAAGAATCGTAGATCTCTTTCCCGGTATCTTCGGATCAACGAGACAGAGATAGCTAGAATTCGGTATCTTCGGATCAACGAGTTCGGGCATTTCAGTAACCATCAATCCACCGACTGCTACTTTCATCGATTGAAGTTTGTTTTGTTTAATCCGCTGCGTCAGTTTGGTATCAGAGCTTGTTTTAGCCAATCATAGCTAAATCGAGTCTTGGAGCCGAGAATTTGAAGTGTTGAAGTTGTGTTCATCGTGTTCATCATATTTGGCAACAAAGTTGGAGTTTTCGATCCATTTCATTTTGGATCAAAGTTCGAAAGGTGTCTGAAACTTGAAGTGTGAATTTGTTGAAGTGTTTGAGAAGTATTCAATCATGCCGCCAAGACGAGTTCAACATCATCGCAACATTAATGCTTTGTACGGAAGAGAAGAGGCCGATGAAATGGAGCAACGAATCAACGAGAATTTCAATGAGAAGCTTACTGAAGGGATTGGTCGATTAGAGAGAATGATGCTTGAAATGAGTCAAAATCAAAGAAGGGTTTCACCTGAATCGAGCCATGGGAGAAGTAGAGTTTCACCACATTCCAATCGGGAGAGAAGTGTTGATAGTGATCATAGAAGCGTGGATCGAGATTGTGATAGAAATATTGAAGATCGAAATCGTGATAGAAATATGAATGATCGTAATCGAAGGAATGTAGATCGTAGGAATGTTAGTGGAAGAAATGGTGGTGGTAGAGATGTTGGTGGTTAGGATCGACATCGATATACATCGGATGGTGAAGAAGAGTATGATGGTGGTAGTGTTCATGGACGAGGACGTGGAAGAGGAAGGAATCAGTCGGAGTACGATCACAAGTGGGAATCTGGGATGAAAACTAAAATTCCAGAATTCAAAGGTGGTATGCAGGCTGAGGAGTTTTTGGATTGGGTGGCTAATGTTGAAGAAATTTTTGATTTCAAAAAAGTTCCAGAACATCGTAGAGTGAAGTTGGTTGCTACAAGGTTGAGGGGTAGAGCTTTGGCATGGTGGCAGCAAACCAAGCTTACACGTGAACGAATGGGGAAGTCAAAAGTTGAATCTTGGGAGAAGATGAAGAAATTGATGAAAGCAACGTTCTTACCTTACAATTATCAGTCACTGATGTATCAACGTTTGCAGAACTTGAGGCAGGGCACAAAGACTGTTAATGACTACGCAGATGAGTTTTATCAGCTTATTGCAAGGAATGATATTATGGAAACGGAAGAACAACTGACATCTAGATTCATTGGGGGATTGAGAATGCAGATCCAGGATATGGTGAATATGTTCGATCCAAGATCTGTGGCGGAAGCACATCAGAAAGCGTTGGCTTGGGAGAAGCAGGGACGACGAGGAGGTGGTGTGTTTACTAATTCCAACAATCAAGTGAAGGGTGTTAGTGGAAGTTCTAATATTTCTAAACCTATCAGTAAACCAGTGGTGAAGGAGGCTGAGAAGGCAAAGGTTAACAACGGTTTCAAATGTTACAATTGTCAGGAGTTGGGTCATAAAAGTAATGAGTGTCTAAAGCCAAAGAAGAGAGCAATGATTGCTGAGGTTGAGGATGAGGATGAGGAAGCTGAAGATTCTAATCAATTACTAGTTGAGGAGGAAGAATTGTTGTCTGAAGATGATGGTTATACATTAATGATGAGGAGGAATTGCTTAACACCGAAGCAGGAGGAAGAGACTAGCTGGTTGAGGAGTAACATCTTTCAATCGACGTGCACTATCTTGGGAAGGGTTTGCAAATTTGTTATTGATGCTGGAAGCTGTGATAACATTATCTCTACAGAAGCTGTAAAGAAGTTATCATTGAAGACAGAGAAGCACCCGAAACCGTATAAGTTAGCTTGGTTGAGGAAAGGTGGGGAGGTGAAAGTTAGTCGAAGGACTTGTGTTAATTTTTCAATTGGAAAGAAATACAAGGACGAAATTTGGTGTGATGTTGTGGACATGGACGTATGCCATTTGTTGCCGTGGCAATATGATAGGGCGGTGCAACACGATGGGCGTACCAACAGTTACAGTTTCATGTTTGAAGGGACGAAGATTACTCTAGTTTCGAAGAAGCAACAACAGAAGGAGAGTAAGTTGGAGGTGATTGAAGAGTTGAAAACTTTATTATCTCTGAAGGAATTTGTTAAGGAGGTTGAAGAGGAGCCTGAAGTATACCTGTTGATTGGGCATGAGAGCTGTGAGGAGGTTGAAATTCCAGAAGAAGCGAAGTCAGTATTGAAAGAATTTGAGGATGTATTTCCAGAAGAGTTGCCTAAAGAGTTACCACCGCTTAGAGACATACAACATCAGATTGACTTGGTGCCAGGTGCTGCATTGTCTCATAGACCACACTATCGGATGAGTCCAAGGGAACATGAAGAGTTAAGGAGACAGGTGGAGGAACTACTGGAACAAGGGCGAGTTCAGGAAAGTTTGAGTCCGTGTGCTGTACCAGCATTACTCGTACCGAAGAAGGATGGTTCATGGAGAATGTGCACAGATAGTAGAGCATTGAATAAGATCACAGTCAGATACAGATTTCTGATGCCGAGGCTTGATGATTTACTGGATCAAATCAGTGGATCTGTAATCTTTTCCAAGATTGACTTGAAGAGCGGTTATCATCAGATTCGCATTAGACCAGGGGACGAATGGAAGACAGCATTCAAGACGAGGGAAGGATTGTATGAATGGCTGGTAATGCCGTTTGGTCTATCGAATGCACCAAGTACATTCATGAGGGTGATGAACCAAATTTTCAGGCCGTACATTGGGAAATTTGTGGTGGTTTACTTTGATGATATTCTGATCTACAGTGCTAGTACAGAAGAACATGTTCAGCATTTGAAGAAAGTGCTAATTATCCTTCGGGAAGAACAATTCTACGCTGCTACGAAAAAGTGTGTTTTTATGGCAACGAGTGTTTTATTTCTGGGGTACGTGTCGAAAGAAGGAATACATGTTGACCAGAGTAAAATCGAAGCAATTAGGGATTGGCCACAGCCCAAGACGATAACGGATGTTCGTAGTTTCCACGGGTTGGCTTCGTTTTACAGAAGATTTATTCCACATTTTAGCAGTGTGATGGCACCTGTTACGGATTGCATGAAGGGTAAGCAGTTTGCATGGACAGAGGAAGCAGGGGATGCTTTTGGGAAGATCAAGAAGTTGCTGACATCTGCACCAATTCTAGTATTACCTGATTTTCAGTTGTTGTTTGAGCTACACACTAATGCATCCAAGGTTGGGATTGGAGGAGTGTTGAGTCAGAAGGGGCGTCCAATTGCATACTTTAGCGAGAAGTTATCAGGAGCAAAGATAAGATACAGTACATATGATGTGGAATTTTATGCTGTTGTACAAGCTGTTAAACACTGGAGACATTATCTATTTCAGAAAGAGTTTGTTTTATACACTGATCACGAGGCGTTGAAGCATTTACAAGGGCAAGACAAAATTTCAGCGAGACATGCATCATGGATTGCTTATTTGCAGCAGTTTACTTTTGTCGTTAAGCATAAGTCAGGGATAACAAATCGTGTGGCTGATGCTTTGAGTAGGAGGAGTCATTTGTTGACGACAATTAAAGTTGAAGTGACAGGTTTTGAACTATTGCCAGAATTGTTTGAAGAAGATCCTTATTTTGCAAAGCTTGTTGAGACAGTCAAAGACGGGAGTACTGACGAGTTTGTGATGGTAGATGGGTTCTTGTTCAAAGGGAATCAATTGTGCATACCAGATTGTAGCTTGCGAATGAAGATAGTGAAGGAGCTGCATGAGGAAGGACATGTGGGCAGAGATCGTACATTACAGTTGATTTCGCAGTCATATTTTTGGCCTACTATGAGAAAAGAAGTTGAAAGATTTGTGGAAAGATATCATATTTGTCAAGTTTCCAAAGGGACAGCGACGAATGCAGGATTATACATGCCATTACCCGTACCTATTAAACCATGGGTTGATATTAGTATGGATTTTGTGTTGGGTTTGCCAAGAACTCAGAGAGGGAATGATTCAATATATGTTGTGGTGGACAGGTTTTCAAAAATGGCACATTTCATAGCATGTAAGAAGACAGCTAATGCAGTCCGTGTTGCTCAGTTATTCTTTAAGGAAATATATCGTTTACATGGGTTACCTGAATCTATTGTTTCTGACCGAGATACTCGATTTCTGAGTCACTTTTGGTTGAGTCTGTGGAAAATGGTTGGAACGAAGTTGAAATTCAGTAGCGCTTATCATCCGCAAACAGATGGGCAAACTGAAGTGGTGAATAGATCGTTGGGAAACTTATTGCGATGTCTTGTACACGATAATTTGAAGAGTTGGGACTTAAAGTTGTGTCAGGCAGAGTTTGCTCATAACCATGTTGTTAACCGAAGTACTGGATACAGTCCATTTCAGATTGTATATTCATGCTTGCCAAAGGGGCCGTTGGATTTGATGGTAGTGCCACAACCGACAGGAGTGATTAAACGGGCTGCTGATTTCGTTGATGAGTTGAAAGATTGTCATAAAATTGTTCAGGAACGTTTGGAGAAGACGAATGAAAAGTATAAACAAGCTGCAAATAAAAAGAGAAGAAGTGTGGAGTTCAACGAGGGTGATTGGGTGTATGCTGTTTTAACAAAGGATCGTTTTCCATTAGGTGCTTATAACAAGTTGAAAGCCCGAAAGATTGGTCCAGTAAAAATCATAAAACGGATCAATGAAAATGCTTATAAGTTGAAGCTGCCAGAGGATATTTACACGTCTGACGTGTTTAATGTTAAACATCTTATACCTTATTATGGAGATGAACAACCCAATGGGGAAGAATTTTTAAATTCGAGGACGAATTTTTCTCAACCTGGGGAGGATGATGCAGCGCATAAGGAAGAAGCACTCACCAAGATCGTAAATCGCGAGCGACCTATCTCGGCCCGATCTAACTCCAGCGACCTAACTGCCGCTTTCCGACCTAACACCTCTTCCCTTAGTCGCGAGCGACCTAAACCCTCTCCCCTAAGTCGCGAGCGACCTAAACCCTCTCCCCTAAGTCGCGATCGACCTTCGAACAAGCCACGCGATCTTCTAACCTTAAGTCGCGGCCGATCTACTGATGAGGCGCTCATTCCTTTAAGTCGCAGCCGACCTATTGAAGAATCGCGAACATCACTAAGTAGCGAGCTACGTACCGCCTCCCTAAGTCGCGAATCCCTTGCAAGCATCCTTCTAAATCGCCGCTTGTTAGGTCGCGTACGACCTAATTTTAAGTCGCGGCAAAAATAGTTAGCTCGCTGATGATGTCTAAGTCGCTAACGACCATAATTTTAGGTCGCGTGAAAATTATAAGTCGTGGCATTTGATCTGGGAAGCTGTTTCTTCGAAGTGAATGTGTTGTTAAGTCGTACGGAAATATGTAATGTTAGGTCGAGATAATTTTAGGTCGTGTACAACCTATGCTATGTTGTATCTGTTATGTGTTGTAAATATTCTAAGTGATAGGTCGTTCATGACCTATGAGTTGTGTTGTAAATGTGAAGTCGTGTGTTGAGTTGTAAGCCTATAAATAGGCAAGTTGTGTCATTTGTAAAAGGTTGTTGATTTTTGAATAAAATTTTCTTTTGATTGCTTTGTGCTTTCATCTCAATTGGTAGTTGAGTGTAATCTCCTATCTCCACTTTCGACATTCGAGTGCGCTCGAATCATCGTTTGTTGAAGCCGATTCACGGTATCTTGTGTGCAAGATCAACGTCGAAGAATCGTAGATCTCTTTCCCGGTATCTTCGGATCAACGAGACAGAGATAGCTAGAATTCGGTATCTTTGGATCAACGAGTTCGGGCATTTCAGTAACCATCAATCCACCGACTGCTACTTTCACCGATTGAAGTTTGTTTTGTTTAATCCGCTGCGTCAGGATGTGTAAATGAAAAAGAGATAGCAACTCCGAAATTAATAAGGTTATAAATGTGCAGTTAATAAGGAGTTACACGAATTAAATGGGGATATAAATGTGTTTAATGAGACTGATTAAATGATTTAATATGGCATTTATTGGAAAATGAAATAGAAATAATAGGTTGAATTAGAACGAATAAATAAATGTTATTAGAGATTTTTCAATTAGAATAATAATGATCGTTTATTACGGATAATTGACATTTACGGAATATAGTAAATAAGTGTATATGATAGGAATTAAATACCAGAAGGTAGTAGTGGGAAATTATACAGTCTTAATTATACATTTAGAACAAATGTAAATTAGTGGACCTCAACATTTAGGCTTAGGTTGATTGGTTTGGTTTAGTGGATTGGGATGCGAGGTCAGTAGAGTTGCACAACAGAAGTTTCCCTTCACCTAAAGGCTAACAGCAGTTGTGTGTACTTACTACTAATGTGTGACATCTTCAACCGTAGGATCAGTGGGGAAGGGATATGCATTTTCGTTTAGGTTTGGTTAAATATACCAAGGGTTCACTTCATATTTGATGTATTAAATGGCTCGGTACCTTTAGGGATGTCAATTTAGGGATGTCAAGGGGTTTACTTCAGGATGGAAGGTATTAAATGGTCGTTGGGTCTGTCTCTTCCTATATAAGAAGTCTTAAATAACCTATAACGGACCTAATAGAAAAAAGGGGCCTGCTTCATTTCCAATCAGAGGTATTAAGTAGCTAGAATAAGCATTTTCCTTGACTTACATTAGGTTTGTGTAAACATGATATTTGGTCGTGGGAGGTCGGCAAGCTATGTTAGTGTTGTTGTTGAACCGATATTTAGTAGTAGGGATAACGTATAGGCTATGACCACCAGCGATAGTTAGCAAAGACTTGAATTATGCCCTAACAAGTTTCGCTTCCTATTTGTGTAGAATCCGTACACAAAGACCTTAAAAATTTATTTATTGTTTGTTGTTTGTTTAGCGGAGGTAGGCTAATTAACCCTTAAATGAGTCTTTGAGATGCAGTAGTAATACAATAACTAAATTATAAAGATGTATTTAAGGGTCATCGGTCTCTGTAGTTAGGGTCGATTAACCAGCGTTTACGTTGAGGATGGCCCGCTTTCTGGTTGAGGTATTAAGTGGATGTTAAGTCCGCCTCCACCTTATTTAAGAAGTATCAAGAGACCGGGATTTTCTTTTGGGTAGTATATCGTTTATATATATATATATTAATAATTTGAAAATATTTTATAATAATGATTTCAAAAGCCCAATTATTTAGAAATTCTCTCAAAATTTATTTGAAATAAATAGTGCCTGAAATCGAAGAAATACGAAGGAGATACTCTAAATCGATATTCAAATTCAAATCGAATTTAATTCAAATTCCTTGAAAAATTGGCTAATCCATGGATGGATATCATATCCCATAACCATCATCAAAAACATCTCAAAATTGCAAAGGAATAGTTCACAAAAGCATAACATAGGAGGATAAAATGCTGCGAAAAGTTCACGAAAACAAGGCACAACATACATAGGCAAGGGGTCGAGCAACAAGCTGTAACGCCCCATTTATTTAGAAATTCTCTCAAAATTTATTTGAAATAAATAGTGCTTGAAATCGAAGAAATACGAAGGAGATACTCTAAATCGATATTCAAATTCAAATTGAATTTAATTCAAATTTTTAAATTTCAAATTCCTCCAAAACTTGGCTAATCCATTGATGGATATCATAATCCATAACCATCATCAAACACATCTCAAAATTGCATAAGAATAGTTCACAAAAGCATAGCATAGGAGGATAAAATGCTACGAAAAGTTCACGAAAACAAGGCACAACACACTCAGGAATGGGTCGACCAAGATAAAATTGCTCGGTAAATATATATATATATATGGGCATATATATAGTTATACCTTGGAGAAGGTTGGACATGTAACACATGTATATAGGATTGAACGGATTAGATGTGAATAATAGACATAACGCTTAAATGGAAATCAATCGACATAAATTAGTGATATGGTAAAGTATGTAATTTTTCAGTCAGCAAAACGTTGTCCTGACCCCTCCTCATTACAGTCCACACGATAGATTTAGAGAAACAACTACTGGTGCAAGACAAAAACTACAGATGGTGAAGTCTTCTCATTCATGTTTGGCGCTTGCAAGGCAATCGAATACTAAAAGAATAATATTGATTCCAAGGTAGTAGCCTTAGTCAGCATATATGTTCTATTATAATATTCTATTCCAGTATAAGTTTACGAAGATAGTTCTCTAATATACTTATGTTTATTACAGGTTAATAAAACCAACAATCTGTATCCTAGTTAATAGACTTAGATTTCGATTTAGTCGAAATTCGGGTCCATTAAGATGCTGCTTGTTACATTTGGTATCAAAGTTTAGGTTAGTCGATCATAGGAATTAAGGTACGTTGAGAGAATGTATTTGTATTTTTACCTATATATAATTATATATATATATATATTATATGCCAAACTTTATGAACTCCGACTATAGATGTTGCTGCGATCATATTATGAAAAGATGGATTAAGCAACTATGAGTTGGAACAATAAATATAGTTAAATTTATGCACCTACTCCAATTACCTGATGCAGCACATACCTCAATCCGCAATTGCGAAGACGAAGACGAGCGACCTAACTCCAGCGAAGACGAGCGACCTAACTCCAGCGACCTAAACCATCCCCGCGACCTAACTCCTCCGACCTAACCCATCCCCGCGACCTAACTCCAACGACCTAACCCATCCCCGCGACCTAACTCCTCCGCGACCTAACCCATCCCTGCGACCTAACTCACCCGCGACATCATTCCCGCGACCTAAATCCGCATCGCTTTGACCTAATGTTCTCCGACCTAAGCCTATGTCGCTGGATCCACAGCGCTACGATCTAATGCTCTCCGACCTAAATCCTATGTCGCTGGATCCACATCGCGAACTCCACTTAAGTCGCAAACAAAGTCCAGTAGCTCGTTGATTTTTAGGTCGCGAGATGTTTTGTTCGTTCCTAATGCTAAGTCGCGTGTTTTCCTTAAGTCGCGTGTTTTCCTTAAGTCGTATGTTGTAACTAGTTATTGTTTAGGTCGTTATTTGCTTATGTCGTTTGTCTTGTAAGTCATTGTGAAGTGTTGTAATTTTCTTAAGTCTTGTGTTGTGTTGTAAACCCTATAAATAGGGATGTGATTTCATTGTAAAGGGGTTGTTGAATTTGAATAAAATTTCTTTGTGTGCTTTTGTGCCACCATTAAAATTGATAGTTGAGTGTAATCTCCTATCTCCACCTTCGGATATTCGAGTGCGCTCGAGTCAACGATTGTTGAAGCCGATTCACAGAATCTAGTGCGCTAGATCAATGTACGAAGAATCGTAGATCTTCTTCACGGCATCGTGCGCGATCAACGTGACGAAGATAGCTAAAGTCCGGCATCTCGCGAGATCAACGGATTTGGGCATCTGGGTATCTTTAATTCACCAATTCATATTACTTCATCGAATCGTTTATTGATTTGATTGACACGAATTCTTCATTTCGTCGTCAAGTGTTATTTCCACTGCGTTATTTGGTATCAGAGCTAGATCGCAAGGAGTTTGCGTAGATTTTTGGAGTTTGCCAGATTTGCATCATTTGGAGAATTGGGTTCTCGAGATTTTGAAGAGAGTTGTTCGTTTGGTGATTTTTGAAGATTTCAACAAGTGGGTAGTTTTGATTTGAAGATTTTTTAGATCGAAGTGAAGTTTTTGTTGGAATTTGTTGAAGAGTGATCATGCCTCCGAGACGAGCTCAACGTCATTGCAATATTAATGCTTTGTATGGAAGAGAAGAGGCCGATGAAATGGAGCAACGAATCAACGAGAATTTCAATGAGAAGTTGAATGAGGGAATTGGTCGATTAGAGAGGATGATGTTGGAGATGAATCAAAATCAGAGAAGGGTTTCACCTGAATCTAACCATGGGGGAAGTAGAGTTTCACCACATTCAAATCGAGAGAGAAGTGTTGATAGTGATCATAGAAGTGTGGGTCGAGATTGTTATAGAAATGTTGATGATCGAAGTCGTGATAGAAATGTGAATGATCGTGATCGGAGGAATGTAAATCGAAGGGATGTTGGTGGTAGAAATGGTGGTGGTAGAGATGTTGGTGGTCATGATCGACATCGATATGCTTCGGATTTTGATGAGGATTTTGATGTTGGTAGTGTTCATAGTCGAAATCGAAGCCAAGCAAGAAATCATTCAGAGTATGATCACAAATGGGAGTCCGGGATGAAAACTGAAATACTGGAATTCAAGGAAGGTATGCAGGTCGAGGAATTTCTTGATTGGCTAGCTTATGTGGAGGAAATTTTTGACTTCAAGGAGGTTCCGGAAGATCGTAAAGTGAAGTTGGTTGCTACTAGGTTGAGCGGGAGAGCTATGGCGTGGTGGCAGCAAACCAAACTTACTAGAGAGCGGATGGGGAAGTCAAAGATTGTTGCTTGGGAGAAGATGAAAAAGTTGATGAAGGCTACTTTCTTGCCCTACAATTACCAATCACTGATGTATCAGAGATTACAGAATTTGAGACAGGGAACAAAGACGGTGAATGAGTATGCGGATGAATTTTATCAACTTATTGCTAGAAATGACATCATGGAGACGGAGGAACAATTAACAGCTAGATTTGTTGGAGGACTGAGAATGCAGATTCAGGATATGGTGAATATGTTTGATCCGAGATCTGTCGCTGAAGCACATCAGAAAGCACTTGCTTGGGAGAAACAAGGGAGGCGAGGAGGTGGTGTGTTTACAAATTCCAACAATCAAGTGAAAGGAGCTAGTAGCAATGCTAACGTTTCCAAGGCTGTTAATAAACCGGTTGTCACTAAAGTTGCAAAGACCAAAGTCAACAGCAGTATTAAGTGCTTTAATTGTCAAGAGTTTGGCCACAAAAGCAACGAATGTTCGAAACCGAAGAAGAGAACTATGATTGCTGAAGTGGAAGATGAGGATGTAGAAGAAGATCTCAATTCACACCGTAATGAGGAGGAAGAAGAGGTGTCGGGAGACGAGGGATGTAATCTGATGCTACAGAGATCTTGTTTAACCCCGAAGCAAGAAGAGGAGTCGAGTTGGTTGAGGAGTAACATTTTTCAGTCAACGTGCACTATTTTGGGGAAGGTCTGTAAATTTGTCATTGATGCAGGAAGTTGTGACAACATTATCTCTACAGAAGCTGTAAAGAAGTTGGCGTTGAAAACGGAGAAACATCCTAGTCCTTATAAACTTGCTTGGTTGAGGAAAGGAGGAGAAGTGAAAGTAGAGAGGCGAGCAAATGTTCCATTTTCTATTGGGAAGAAATACAAAGATGAGATTTGGTGTGACGTGGTTGACATGGATGTTTTCCATTTACTGTTGGGAAGGCCGTGGCAGTACGATCGGGAGGTACAACATAATGGTCAAACAAATAGCTACAGTTTCTTGTTCGAGGGCACGAAAATCACTTTAGTTCCGAAGAAGCGACAGCAGAATGAGAACAAGCTGGAGGAGATTGAGGAATTGAAGACTTTGTTGTCCTTGAAGGAATTCGTGGAAGAGGTAGATGAAAGTCCTGAAGTTTTTATGTTGATTGGGCATGAAAGCAGTGAAGTTACTGAAATTCCAGAGGGAGTGAAGCCAGTTTTGGAGGAATTCAAAGATGTGTTTCCAGAGGAGTTGCCGAAGGAGTTACCACCACTTAGAGACATACATCATCAGATTGACTTGGTGCCAGGTGCTGCATTGCCTCATAGACCGCACTATCGGATGAGTCCTGAAGAATACGAGGAATTGAGAAGGCAGGTGGAGGAATTACTGGAACAAGGGCATGTTCAGGAGAGTTTGAGTCCTTGTGCAGTGCCAGCTTTGTTGGTGCCGAAGAAGGATGGAACGTGGAGAATGTGCACAGATAGTAGAGCATTGAATAAGATTACGGTGAGATATCGATTTCCTATGCCGAGACTGGATGATTTGTTGGATCAGTTGAGCGGTGCTGTTGTGTTTTCGAAGATTGACTTGAAAAGTGGATACCATCAGATTCGTATTAGACCGGGTGATGAGTGGAAGAGTGCTTTTAAAACTCGGGAGGGTCTGTACGAATGGTTGGTGATGCCGTTTGGCTTGCCAAATGCTCCGAGTACATTCATGAGAGTCATGAACCAGATTTTTCGACCATTTATCGGGAAATTCGTAGTGGTATATTTTGATGACATCTTGATCTACAGTGGAAGCACTGAAGAACACCTACAGCATTTGCGGGAAGTGTTGTTGGTTTTACGACGCGAGGAATTTTATGCTGCAACGAAGAAGTGTACCTTCATGACTATAAGTATTCTATTCTTGGGCTATATTGTGTCGAAGGATGGTATTCAAGTTGATCAGAGTAAAGTTAAAGCTATTCAAAATTGGCCACAGCCTAAGACAATCACAGAAGCACGGTTTTAAATCTCGGATTTCGGTCACGTCTCGTCTCGAAGAATTTAGAGAGCTTATCTCGTATCGGGTGAAATCTCGAACGAGATGAGTGCATCTCGGTCGTCCGTCTCAGATTTACATCTCGGTTTCTAAAATTCATTTCGGAGTTATCTCGGAGTATATGTCATATCGAAAATTAGTTTTCATACACCTAAATTTATAATACTAGGCACTACTTTAAGGAAAACACTATGCACTTATATTGAATATATCACACGCTTATCATTAGTAATTTAATTTGGAAAAATATCACTTGTATCATGTAAAATAAACAAATAACTAGATTTCATGAATAATGTTCAATATAATATCATATGAGATAAAGTAGACAAGAAACAAACCATAACATATGCACCTTTACTTTGTTTGATCATTCACTTAACTTTCCTAAACAATATAATGTCTCATTTCTACCTTTTATTATTTATAGTGCTACAAAGGAAATCTTAATATTATAACTTCAAATACAAAAGTCTACAAGTAGAATTAAGATATTCTATGTCTGATTATAGTATTTAATTATTAGCAAACAAAATCTCGTTAAGCAACTAATAGCATAGATATTTCAAACAAACGTAGAAAATAGCATACATAGTACAAACAATTTTCAAACATTTAGTAATATTATAAGAAAAGCAAAAAAATGATGTATGAATGAACATGTAATCATCAAATGAAATTAATAGATGAAAGAGAATTCCTTTATTGCTTAAAAATAAGCCTTGAGAAAAAAATTATAGCAGCAAAGACTAAATGAAATCAAATTGGGAATCCATTTGGAACATAAAGTTAAATAAGTGAAGCCCAAAATTTATAGCCGCAAAAAAATAGGGTTAGGAACAAAACTCAAGAAAGTGTCGAAAAAAGAAAAATGAAATCGGATGTAAATTAATTTGGATCAGAAACCTAAATGAAAATCATAAAGTGAAATGCTTACCATAATCGATGTAGATTTTATCATCTTCTTACACTCGTCACTGCCGTAAAATATGAGATGAAGATTAAATGAGATTTATATAAGAAATAAGGGTTAAAAAAAGTACAATTAAGAAGGCTTAAATTAAGGTAAAGGATGAGCTAGCCCAATACGGAAAAAGAGTTGATTTTTTCCAAAATTCAACACCTCGGCCGATATCTCGCTGTTAAATCTCGTCCAAGATACCGGACGAGATATTGAAATATCGTCCGAGATTTGGGTCAGACGAGATTCAAATGAAATACCATGTTTCGAATCGCCCAGGCTTGAAAACGAGATCTCGGCCGAGATGGGTGAGATTTAAAACCTTGCACAGAAGTGAGGAGTTTTCATGGTTTAGCATCATTCTACCGAAGATTCATTCCACACTTCAGTAGCGTGATGGCACCAGTTATGGAATGTATGAAAGGAAAGAAGTTTGTTTGGACTGAAGAGGCTGATTCTGCTTTTCAGAGAATCAAGACACTCTTAACCACAACACCCATTCTTAGATACCAGGACTTTCAGTTACTCTTTGAGCTAAATACTGATGCATCCAAGGTTGGAATTGGGGGAACGTTAAGTCAAAAGGGTCATCCAATTGCTTATTTCAGTGAGAAGCTTTCAGGAGCTAAAACGAGATACAGTACTTATGACTTGGAATTCTATGCTATAGTCCAAGCCATAAAGCATTGGAGACACTATCTATTTCATAAAGAATTTGTGCTATACACTGACCATGAAGCTTTGAAACATTTGCAGGGGCAAGATAAAATTTCAGCAAAGCATGCTTCGTGGGTTGCTTATTTACAACAGTTTACTTTCGTTGTGAAGCACAAATCAGGAGTTACTAACCGAGTTGCCGATGCATTGAGGCGTAGAAATCATTTGCTGACAACTATGCGAGTGGAAGTAGTGGGATTTGATTTGTTGCCAGAGTTGCTTATTTCAGATTCTTATTTTGCGAAAGTGCTGGATCAGGTGCAGGAAGGGAGTTCTGATGATTTTGTGATGAAAGATGGATTCTTATTCAAAGGAAACCAATTTTGTATTCCGGATTGTAGTTTGAGGTTGAAGATTGTCAAAGAATTGCATGAAGAGGGTCACATGGGAAGAGATCGTACATTGCAGTTGATTTCGCAATCATATTTTTGGCCTTCTATGAGAAAAGAAGTTGAAAGATTTGTGGAGAGATGTCATATTTGTCAAGTTTCCAAAGGGACAACGACGAATGCGAGATTGTATATGCCATTACCCGTGCCTACTAAACCATGGGTTGATATCAGCATGGATTTTGTTTTGGGATTTCCAAGAACTCAACGAGGGAATGATTCAATATATGTTGTAGTGGACAGGTTTTCGAAAATGGCACATTTTATAGCTTGTAAAAAGACCGCTGATGCAGTCCGTGTTGCTCAGTTATTCTTTAAATAAATCTATCGTTTACATGGATTACCTGAATCTATTGTTTCTGACCGAGATACTCGATTTCTGAGTCATTTTTGGCTGAGTTTGTGGAAGATGGTGGGAACGAAGCTGAATTTTAGTAGTGCATATCATCCTCAAACAGATGGGAAAATGGAAGTGGTGAATAGATCGTTGGGAAACTTGTTGCGATGTCTTGTACAAGACAATTTGAAGGGTTGGGACTTAAAGTTGTGTCAGGCAGAGTTTGCTCATAATCATGTTGTTAACCGAAGCACTGGTTACATTCCATTTCAAGTTGTATATTCAAGCTTGTCAAAGGAGCCGTTGGACTTAACGGTAGTGCCACAACCGAAAGGAGTGATTAAGCGGGCGTCAGATTTCGTTGATGAGTTGAAAGATTGTCATAGAATCGTTCAGGAACGTTTGGAGAAGACGAATGAGAAGTATAAATGAGCTGCAGATAAAAAGAGAAGAAGTGTGGAGTTCAACGAGGGTGATTGGGTGCATGCTGTATTAACAAAGGATCGTTTTCCAGTGAGTGCTTATAACAAGTTGAAAGCCCGAAAGATTGGACCAGTAGAAATTATAAAACGGATTAATGAAAATGCTTATAAGTTGAAGCTGCCAGAGGATGTTTACACTTCTGACGTGTTTAATGTTAAACATCTTATACCTTATTATGGAGATAAACAACCCAATGGGGAAGAACTTTTAAATTCGAGGACGAATTTTTCTCAACCTGGGAAGGATGATGTAGCACATACCTCAATCCGCAATTGCGAAGACGAAGACGAGCGACCTAAACCATCCCGCGACCTAACTCCTCTGCGACCTAACTCCAACGACCTAATCCATCCCCGCGACCTAACTCCTCCGCGACCTAACCCATGCCCGCGACCTAACTCACCCGCGACATCATTCCCGCGACCTAAATCCGCATCGCTACGACCTAATGTTCTCCGACCTAAGCCTATGTCGTTGGATCCACATCGCTACGATCTAATGCTCTCCAACCTAAATCCTATGTCGCTGGATCCACATCGCGAACTCCACTTAAGTCGCAAACAAAATCCAGTAGCTCGTTGATTTTTAGGTCGCGAGATGTTTTGTTCGTTCCTAATGCTAAGTCGCGTGTTTTCCTTAAGTCGTATGTTGTAACTAGTTATTGTTTAGGTCGTTATTTGTTTATGTCGTTTGTCTTGTAAGTCATTGTGAAGTGTTGTAATTTTCTTAAGTCTTGTGTTGTGTTGTAAACCCTATAAATAGGGATGTGATGTCATTGTAAAGGGGTTGTTGAATTTGAATAAAATTTCTTTGTGTGCTCTTGTGCCACCATTAAAATTGGTAGTTGAGTGTAATCTCCTATCTCCACCTTCGGATATTCGAGTGCGCTCGAATCAACGATTGTTGAAGCCGATTCACGGAATCTAGTGCGCTAGATCAACGTACGAAGAATCGTAGATCTTCTTCACGGCATCGTGTGCGATCAACGTGACGAAGATAGCTAAAATCCGGCATCTCGTGAGATCAACGGATTTGAGCATCTGGGTATCTTTAATTCACCAAATCATATTACTTCATCGAATCGTTTATCGATTTGATTGACACGAATTCTTCATTTCGTCGTCAAGTGTTATTTCCGCTGCGTCATTACCCCACGGAGTGTAGACCGTATTGGAAGGCGTTGATCGAGAAGAGCATGGGCACATCATATCGAAGGACCCCGGAAGCTGGATGATATTTTACTCCTTTGTTGGGCCTAGGCCCTATGATTGTGGACTTTGATGGATTGCCGATTGAAGACATACATTTCATCCAGACAGATAAGAAGTAAGAAGCTATATGTTGCAAGTATCTGAAATTAAGATGTGAAGAAGGGTTGAGCAAGTTCCCGCAAGTAAGTGTGCATTAATCACCAGAAGAAGATAACCGGATTTTCAACATATACTCTAAGTAAGAAGAAGTTTTGAGTCCAACCCCATACGAAAGAACTTGACATTTTTTTTTGAAACTTCCTTAAAACGTCAACTAGGATGATGAACTGTATCCGTAGGATGCAGCTAAATGCGTTAATATAATGTTGTATAACCATATCTTGTTAGTATAGGCACTAACATGATACAACTTTAATTGCATCATCATGATGCAGTTAATAACTGGACAACAATGATGCAGTTTTAACTGCTTTGAAATTATGCAGTAATTACAAATTACATCTTGTTAATATGATATATAACCGCATCTTGTTAAGGGAATTAACTCTACACTAACATGATGCGGTTTTACTTGCATTACCAAAATGTGGCTAAAAAATTCACCATAATAATGCTGTTAAAATTTATTACAATGTTTTAGAATTATATGCTACTACAATTAAATAGAAATTTAGTTCATAAATTTTCAATTAAATTTAAATGAGACGTGGTTAAATATGCAATAAAAATAAATATGACTTTAGAGTTGGGAAAACACATATCATAGGAAAGTTTAAAATATTTGTGATTTAAAACGTGAAATTTAAACTCAGATTAATTTACTAACAGTTATCTCATTTTAAACATTAAAATTAAATAAGGTTGAGGTGACAGCATTGTTAGGATGTGATGTTAAAAGAAGCATGCATCTAACTCATATAAATTATGTAAATAACCCGTTTTTCATTTCAATTATTCGACGAATATTTTGAAATGAAAATGAAGGTTGATCTTATATAAAGAATTAATGACAAGGTAACGCAGGATGTTGAAAAAGATTTCTAATTATAGCAAGTTTTGGATGGTAGAAATGCCGAGGATTTGTTGGTTTGAATGTTTGGAATGGTCTGCATTTTTTGTTCCTGGAGTGCATTTCGCTCTGTTTTTTGTTTATACTTGCATTGTTTTCCGTACAAAACTATAAAATTTTCCTAAACAATAGTATGTGATCGACATAGCTTCATATACACAAACAAAACAATTCCATTCCTTATTATAGGTTGAGTTAAAAATCTTGACGCCACAATATTCCTTCCTCTTAAAGTGTGTACATGTAGCTTCGAAGATATAAACTTAGCTAGGAAATGGTAATTTATCATCACCCTGTCATAAATATAGTATGCAGTAAAGAACAATATTTTCTTTTGCTTTTTTTTTTCTTTTTCCTTTTTGATAGCATAATCATAAAGTTGTCTGGTACAGAAAAATAAATTTTATTGTTGAGTCTTTAGACACTTATGGATTTACTATATTGTTGGGAAAACATTAATATAAAACACGGGAGTACCTTTTCATCTATCACTGAATAAAACATTAGTTATAATCTATAGTTTCGAAAACCGGATCGTAAGTCGAATCGTATTGATGCAAGATAAGATGATACAATGGTTCAACCGTGATAGTCGCATTGATCGTTATTTTATATATGTTTGATTTCAAGTTAAAATTATTTCTGTTAATGTAAAATTTTAACGAATTATAAACAGGATATTGACTTCTAAAAACAATTATTTTTAAATCTAATAATTAATGTTAATTAAAAAAATTCTATAATAATTTCCTTAGCATAAATGTGTGAATTTTCTGAAATTTTAAGATAAAATAAGTTCGGTTTAATAATAGTTCATACAACGTACATTAATAATGCATCTATCATTACAAATTAATAAGACAATCCAATAATTTGTTGGTTAAAATTATAAAATTATTATTAAATTGATTATGTAAAAAGTAAAAAATTGAACGGTAGCATTTTTTCCTCAAATTTGGCCCTTTGGTTTAAATAGGTTGGTCTGAAAGTATTTCAATGTTTTGATATTAGACCTTAAGGTTATTCGATTTTCAATACCATAACAGTCCAATATCGAAGATTATATGTGGTGTTTAAAACAATGGTTATATCATACACATTTTAACTATGCGCACTCTCACAAAAAATCAGATATTATAGATTGCCGACTAAAGCTGGATGCTAATATGTACCTGGTTTAACCTAGCTGCGAATGTCTCTTTTGGTTGTATAATTCTAGGACCGAGAAAAAGAAAGTCGTGTTTTGAGTCAAATACTACGGCTAGAAGAAGAGAGATTCATGTCAACACCTACCTTTATCTTATTAGTTGTACTTTGAATAAAATAACAATCCTTGTTACAACTCAACTATAAATAAAAGGATAAGATAAGCTAATTAAGAAGAACATAAAAAACAAAGCAAAGATGGCCTCCTCAAAAATCACAAGTCTACTCCAAATCCTTGCTCTCTTCCTCTTCTTCTCGATCTCGTTTGCTGTATCTCAGACATCGGTCTGCCCACGGCTACCTAGCAGGTGCAGACCTGGTGTGCCGATATGTGCTATCCGGTGCTTAGTGTATGACCCAGTGTGTGGGGTCAATGGCATCACTTATGGCTGCGGCTGCCCTGATGCTGCCTGTAACTGTGTCCGTGTAGCTCGTCGTGGTGCATGCTGAGGTTGCCATGCTAGTAACACTTACGTACATATCCATTTTACAACATAATACAGTTACTTTGAATAAAAGATGCCATTGCTATGTGCTATCTCCGATATGTATTATGTGATATCTAAATTTTATATTTACTACTAGTCTGCATGACCCGCGTTATGAATTTTATAATAGTTTCCATGGTATATACCAAGTTACAACGTATTGTGTTACGCGTATCGCGTGTTCTACTCCAGTTCTACGTTGAGTTTGCTAAACCATTAATGTGCTCTAGCAAATTTAACACTTCACATAATATATGTTTATTTCTCTTATTATATTTGTGTTATATGCTACGTTTGTATTATAAAGAGTTTTGATGCATTTTTCAGCTCTATGTGGTCGCTAGTGTTAAAATGTGAAGTTGAGTAAATTCACGAGTCTGATAATGGCTCCAGAAAAACATCTTCTGATTTTCTCAAAGCATACCTTGAGGTTTAGCGACTGTTTTAATTCCCGGAACCAACGTCCAACCTCGAATAACCCTATGATCTGAAACTCAATCAGGCCTCGACCGTGCACGAACTTAAATCCGACCTTCGAATCAGCAATTCAACCGTCCGTTTTATCTATTTAAACCACAGTTTTTTATTTTCTCCATACTTTCTCACTGCTACGTTCTCTCTCATTTCCACCATTTGCACCTTTGAAAATAAAAATCTACATGATCAAAATCATCTCCAAAATCTTAATAGAAAGCTCCACCACTTTGTTTTTCATCGCTGCAAGCTTCTCCAAACTAATGCAAGCTTCATCAAATTTATTGTCACTAAACTTATATCGTTACACACTACTAGTGTGTACTCAACTGCATTGTTTTACTGTAGTTTTGCACTGCAGCAATATACAATTTCGATTAAAGATCCTTACAGCTTGTTTACTTAATATTTTTATTTCAATATTTTTGCGTATAACTTGTATATAAATTTGTAACTGTTTTAATTTTTTTTTTACGGTTCTGACAGTTTAACCGATCGAACCATCAAAACCATAAACATTGATTCAATCCGGGTTCGCTCCGGGTCAGTTCATGAAAACCATGGACTTAGCTTACACGCCATTTCTAGCCTCAAAATAAGTAAAACTATCTTCTATTAAAGTTTGTTTTGACCTTTGACTTGTCTAGTTGTAGAATAAGATATAACATATGTATAAATAAGTATACGCAGAAATTTCTTTAATTTTATCTGTCCATGAATATATTTAGGGGCGTAAATGTTGCTTTCATTTTCCTCATTCATCCTGACTTCTTAGTTGACATTTACTGTATATGATAACGAAGTATTGATTACTTATATAGACAGGAAAACCACTTCTTGTTATAGCAACGATGATAACAAACAAATCAATGATACATGCACACATGTACACAAATACAAGTATCTTTATTCTTTACTTTACAAACACACACATATAAATTTTACTTCTTGCAGACAATCCCACTACCAAAGACCCCACTTCCACACTTCATCTCCTCCAACTCCACCCCCGTCCCCACTCCCACACTTCCCTTCTCGGCCCCCCAAACCTCGCCACCTTACAGTCCGCCACTCCAGAAAATCATCTTCCCATTTTCTTAAAGCATACCTAGTGGTTTAGCTTACAAGCAATTCCTTGCCTCAAAATAAATAAAAGTATCGTCTATTAATGTTTGTTTTGACTTTATGTCTAGTTGCAGAATTAATAAAATATTACATATGTACAAATAACTTTACGTAGAAGCTTTTTTAATTTTCTTTGTCCATGAATATATTTTTGGGCATATTGCTTTCATTTACCTCATGCATACTGTATATGATAATGGAGTTCAACAAGGTCTGTTATTTATTGATTTCTTATATGTACTGAAAAATCACTTCTTATTATACCAACAATGATAACAAACAAATCAATGATACATGCACACTGACAAATGTATCTTTATTATTATATACTTCTTCACAACACATACACACGCAATTTCACTTCTTGCACACAATTCCACTACCAAACACCCCACTCCCACACTTCATCTCCTCCTTCTCCACCCCTGCACTCCTCTTCTCACCCCTGAACCTTGCCACCTTACAATCTGCAACATCCAAACCCGAAACCAAAAACCGATCCTCTCCTCCCATAACCGGCATCGGTGCCGACATCTTCACCCCGCTCACGTACCCCTCTCTATACGTCTGCCCCAACACCCCATCCACCCCTTCCGTCAATCCGTAAAATTTAAACCCTAGCTCCAGATGCGCGAAGCAATCCTCCTCGTTAATGGCATATCCGTGCACCTCAGACTCCTCCTCCGTGATCGGCACCACGTCGACCGTGATCCTGAACTTCCCCTCCACCTCCACCACGACTTCGTTCGCCTCGCTCGATCGGGTGACGACCGTGAACGGCTCATCGCTCGATTTCCAGCTTGCGTTCTCCTCATTCGGCAGGGCAACTGACAGGCCGTTGTACGCAATTTCTAGGCGGTCTACCGAGTCGTCCCATGTGGAAGTTTTCAAGGCGGAGAGGTGGAGTTGGTTCGAACTGTACAGGATGGCCACGGACTGTACCCAAGTAAAGTCACGGGTCGAGTTTTGTTTGGGGTTCGGCTTGCCGATGAAGTGGGCATTGATGTGGAGGTTGGGGTCCGTCACCAGACAGAAGTCCCGATCGCGCTTCCCGTGGAAGTAGAACATCACGCCGTCCCCTCCTATGAAGCGTGGGTCCTGGCACACGCCTCCTGGTTTATCGCAAGCTGCATTTCAGAAACGATAAATTTACGTAAATCATGCATTTTACTGCTATACTGGTTTTGTTCAAAAGTGATAATTAATTAACCAGTTGACCACTAATTATACCATAATGGGAAATTTACTGTTAACGTGATATTGGTATAATCTTATATACTTACGGCAAACTGGACTGCAACGCTTGCAGTCGACGTAGCAAGTGCGAGGACAAGAAGCTGGGCACTCGAATTGTATCCCTTTACAAAAGGGATACAATTTCTTGCTTCCCTTGCACTTGACCTTCTTCGGCTTCTTGGGCTTTTTGGGTTTGGGCTGCTTCGGTGCTTTGGGCGTATCCGCAGCGTGAGCAAGTGCTAAAATCAGAAACACGATGATGCATGATAGAACTATTCTCAGTTGAACTTTTGCCATTTTTTCCCTGATATACGATGGTTTGTTTGATGAGCAGTTTGTTTTGTGTTATTGGTTTTTGATTTTTGAGCTTATTTATAGATTTGGAAATGTGAGTTTGTGTACGCGGTTGCTTTAGATGGGTTTAGATCTGCATAGCGTACTCCGTATGTTATGCATGCAACCATTGAAGGGTTTGTATGGTTTAAGAATGGAAGTGTATTATGCTGCTAATGAAGGCAAAGCTGAATTAAGTGTACATAGGTTAACACTTTATTTTAAAATTATGTTGACCTAGACTAGAAGTAACTTATACTTGATACAGAAACCCTGTAAAATTAATGAAGAACACATTTTTCTTGAAAGCGCCCAAGCATTCCTCTAATTTTACACCTTATATGATGTATGATATGCAATGGAGCAGTCCTAGTATAATAAAGGATTCTGTTTATCATTTGAAATGTATCTTAAAATTTTCAATGCGAATGTACTATGCTTTATGTCCAAGTTTAGTAGGATCCCTTTAATGATACAGCTATAGAAATGGATTTTTGAATTTTGATATATGTATATTCAATTAAAATGTTGAATTGACTGAAGTGTGTACTTCATATGAAACATGCTCAATTGTTCATGTCACTGAATATAAGAAGTTTTGTATGTCACATGCATGTGGGTCGGCTATAATTAATTAGCAACATTTATTTGATACTCATGTGATTTGGTACTGAATTTTGAGAGCAAATCGTCTGTACCCAAAGCCTTCTGTTCCCCCTGTCCCCAACCAATCGGGGACGTCGATTTTCAACCATTTTGCAATTAAAACCCAACAACAGGAGAGAGAAAGGGTGTTTAATTGTAAAATAACTAAAAATTGGCGTCCCCGATTGGTTGGGGACATGGGACATGAGGGTTTGGTACAGGGGATTTGATCTCCTGAATTTTATGTCTAGCTCCTTTCAATATCAAATAAATACTTCTACTATGGCTTTTTAAGTTTTAAAAACAGCTTTTTAAGTTTTAAAAAGAGCCAAAAAATTATAAATTAACTTGGCAAAACATTATCAATATAACTTCTGAACATCATTTATTTACTTGCGCTTATTTCGACAATTTTTTTTTCTTTCTTCTGGCAATTGAAGAGTTTTCAATAATCTTAGTTGAGGAAAAATAGGCTAAAGAGCAAAATTAATATTGGCGTGAAAAGGTTTGTGACTTAATTGAGTGTAATTAAAACGACAAAAAAGGAAGGAACTGGGGAGGGCTACAGCTTACAACTTCTTGCTAGATACAACCACATTTTTAAATCCGAGTATTATGTGCAAAGTGCAAACACTATTGGAACAACAACAGTAAATAGCGACGTACATTCCGACGGCTAGCAACGATTGTCGAACTCCGTGATGTTTATGTAAATAAAATATACTAGCCGTCGAAAACTGAAACAACAAAGTCGTCGGCGGCCGTCGCTAGCCGTCGAAAATTATCATGTATACAGACCTCCTGGTCGAGAGCTGATTCATTATTTTCATGCCCCAAATTTCAGCCAAAACCCTACCACCACCATCTCCTCCCCGTCGTCAACTAGCCGCCGTGTCTCTCTGTTAAGAGATACAAAGTGAACCGTTACTTTGTTATTGTAAAGCACAATCCTTATCACAAAGAATACAAGCCATCAGATCAAATATCATCCAACGGTCTACAATAGCAATCCGCAACTCTTTACCTTATAGACTATTGGGCTTAGCCCAAACTAGTATAAATACTAGTTTGTACAGTTTGTATTTCATATTGAGAAAAGCTGTAATACAAATCAAATATTACCATCATCTTGTACAATTTTGTAAATCAAGAAAAGCATTTTACTTCCAAACATTAAAACTGTTTTAGATTTATAATATGGTATCAGAGCCATAGCTTCAAAGCATCATTGGCTATCACATATCCCACCAAATTTTCCTTTTTGCTTGTCACACCCATCAGAAAAAAAACTCATCATCTGGGTATACAGTAACTTACCAAGCAAAGAAAAAGGAAGAAAGCTATCACCGCTATCCAAGAAATTCAAATTCCATTCAAGATTGAAGAAATTCAAATTCTGGTGACGGCACATACCTTTCCTCTCTGAAAAAGAAAAGCCTGTAAGCCACTGTTTGTTCAAATTCCTCAATACTTGCCTCGCCATCAGTTGATTTGGCTGCAAGAAGTAAAGTACCTTCTGTTCTTGAAAGCTTTCTCATTCAAGAACCACTATCTTGGTCATCATCAGTATCATGGCACAAGATCTGAACTCAGCAACCTCAAATATTGGCGATGGGTCACAGGAAACCCAGACCACTGCCGAATGTCTCATCAGAACTGTGATTAGCCCACATAACCAATTAGTCATAGCCCGTCTCAATACTGACAACTATCTGCTATGGAAATTGCAAGTCAAAACAGCACTGCAAGGGTATGGCCTTGAAGAATACATTCTTGGCACCATTCAAGCACCACCTGCTTTCATCACTAAAGATGACAAAACAATAAGCAATGATGAGTATGCAAAATATTTCAGACAAGATAGGTTAATCTGCTCATGGCTGCTATCATCTATTGATACAAAACTATTATCAGATGTCATCGACTGTCAAAATGCTCATGAAATATGGTTAACTATTGAAAGAGTATTCAATACTCAATCTTCAGCAAAAGTTCTGTTCTACAAGAAGCAATTACACAACATCAAGAAAGATGATCTTAATATGAGGGACTACTTATCAAAAATCAAAAATATATGTGATTTACTGGCCTCTACAAATAACAGAATATCATCATCAGATCATCTCATGATAATACTAAGTGGCCTACCAACAGAATATGAGTCTGTTGTGGCTGTACTCACCTCAAAAAGGAATCAACCATCCATTGATGAAGTACACTCAATTCTACTAGCACATGAAGCCAGACTGGGAATCAATAAACCTCAAGAAGCAGAACTGAATGTTAACTTTGTTGCAAAAGGAAGAGGAACAAACAGCTATAATAGGAATGAGCAACAAAGTCAAAGAGGTGGTGGCAGATCTGGTCGTAGCAGAGGAAGAGGCAGATGGAATAACAACTTCAAACCTAAATGCCAAATATGTGAGAGAACTGGGCACACAGCAGCTAAGTGCTACTTCAGATTGAATCTAAACTATGTTCCAGGTCAGAACAACAACAGTCAAAGAAACCCAAATGCAAACATAGCACAAGGCCAAAATGACACAGATGGGCAAAATTCAGAAAAAAGAGATTTTGAAACATCTGAAGGCATGAATAACGAGGACTGGTATCCTGACTCTGGGGCAACAGATCACATCACAAACAATCTGAGCAACTTAAATCTTGGAAACAAAGAATACAAAGGTATGAACTCTATACATATGGGCAATGGTAAGTCTATAGCAATAACACACACTGGTAAATCATACATCATGGGAAAAAGAAAGCTGTATCTGAATAACTTGCTAAGAGCCCCACAAATAAAAAAGAATTTATTAAGTGTGTCAACATTTGCTAAAGACAATAAAGTATTCTTTGAATTTTACCCTAATCACTGCACTGTTAGAGACATTAACACTAGACAAATGCTTTTGCAGGGTAGATTACATAAAGGGCTATACAAATTCTGTTTGGACAAACCAGGAAACCCTGATATTTAAACATGGTGTAATAATTCTGAATGTAGAAACACTGCTGTACTTGATTTGTGGCACAGTAAACTTGGTCATCCAGATATTAATATAGTCAAGCATGTGTTGAAAAATAATAATGTTTCTTTTACTAATAATACTTTACCATATGTCTGCACACACTGTCAAATGGGAAAGAGTCACAAACAACCCTTTCCCAATTCTGAAACTATGTATCACAGACCACTTGATTTAGTGGCAGCTGACTTATGGGGTCCTGCACCCATAACAGCTGATTATGGATACAAGTATTATATATCATTTATTGATGCTTACTCTAAACATGTTTGGATATATTTTCTAAAATCAAAGGCTGAAACTGCCAGTGTTGTAAAACAATTTATCACTTTATCAGAAAAACAAACTAGTAACCAGCTTAAGGTCTTTCAAACTGATGGTGGCACTGAATTTTTGCCTTTAAAAGATTTTTTTAAAGAAAAAGGGATTTTTCATAGAATCACTTGTCCCCATACATCTGAACAGAATGGTATAATAGAAAGAAGACATAGGCAAATAGTGGAAACTGGTCTAACTTTATTAGCTCAGGCTCATATGTCTCAAAAATTCTGGTCTGAAGCCTTTGCTACTTCTGTGTATCTGATAAACAGATTACCTAGCAAAACACTTAATTTAAAATGTCCCTTAGAGGTACTGTTTAATATAAAGCCAGATTACAAATTCTTAAAAACCTTTGGGTGTTTATGTTTCCCATGTCTTAGGCCATATAACACACACAAACTCAACTTTAGATCTGCACCCTGTACATTTATTGGGTATGCACCAAACCAAAGGGGCTATAAATGTCTAAATGAACATGGAAAAATTATCATCTCTAGACATGTAGTATTCAATGAAAAGGTTTTTCCTTTTAAAGAGAAAACCATAAGAACTACAAATAAGGTATATAATTCAAAAGATTGCATACCTGCCATTCCAATCATAGCAGAACAGACTGCTCCAATAAGAAATCAAAACAACAGCAAAAGCCTGGAAAGCAGCCCAGACTCACAACACTTATTGTCCAAAACTGGACCAGAGGTAAGTGAATCCTCTACACCTGTTCAACTATCTCAACCAGAGGTAAGTGAAAATTCAACTCACTTGCAAAATACTAATCAAGGTATAACTGAAACTATCTGTGAAACTTCTGAAAAACCTGGGCATCCCATGGTAACTAGATCAAAGAGTGGTATTTTTAAACCAAAGATTTACAATACCACTCTAGATCTAGAAGAACCAAGTAATTTTCATCAAGCATTAGAAAACAACAACTGGAAGAATGCTATGATAGAGGAATATAATGCCTTGATAAAAAATAAAACTTGGTCTCTTGTCGAACCACCAAGAGATAAAAATATAGTGGGATGCAAATGGACCTTTAGACTCAAAAGAAATGCTGATGGTACAGTTTCAAGGTATAAGGCAAGATTGGTTGCAAAGGGTTACTCACAACAGAGTGGATTTGATTTCAATGAAACCTTTTCACCTGTTGTGAAGCCCACAACTATAAGAACAGTTATAACTATTGCCTTACACAAAAACTGGATCATCAGACAAATTGACATCAATAATGCTTTCTTAAATGGTGTTTTGCAGGAGGAAGTCTACATGGAACAACCTCAAGGTTTTCAAAAACAAGGAGAACTTGTGTGCAAGCTAAACAAAGCTATCTATGGTCTAAAGCAAGCCCCAAGAGTGTGGTTTGAAAAACTGAAAATCACTCTCATGAGTCTCAACTACAACTCAACAAAATCTGATATCTCTTTGTTTACTAAATTTCATAACAACTCTATAACATATGTTCTTATATATGTGGATGATTTTATTATTACAGGAAGCAGTAATGAAGAAATCAACAACCTAGTCAAACATCTAGATAATGAATTCTCTGTAAAAGACTTGGGCACACTTAACTACTTCCTGGGCATTGAAGCAAAGAGAACATCAGATAACATCATTCAATTAAATCAGAAAAAATATATTGAGGAAATTCTGCTCAAAGCAAAGATGGACAAAGCCAATCCTATTTCCACACCCATGATCACAAACAGCCAGTTATCAAAATATAAGGGAGAAGCTATATCAAATGACACTCAATACAGAAGCATAGTTGGTGCACTACAATATGTGACTATTACTAGACCAGAAATCACCTTCAGTGTCAACAAAGCCAGTCAATTCATGCAACAACCTACTGATGAACACTGGAAATTGGTAAAAAGGATATTAAGATATTTAAAAGGCACATTAAACATGGGGTTAATCATGAAAGCAAGCAATAATCTACAAATAACAGGATATGCAGACTCAGACTGGGCAAATGACCCTGATGATAGAAGATCAACAAGTGGATACTGCATATTTCTTGGTGACAATCCAGTATCGTGGAGCTCAAAAAAACAAACTACATTAGCAAGATCCAGCAGTGAAGCTGAGTACAGAAGTGTAGCTAACGCTACTGCAGAAGTCATGTGGATCGAATCTCTACTTAAGGAACTACAAGTAAAGCTCAACAGAAAATCTATCATATGGTGTGATAATCTCAGTACAGTTCATCTCACAGCCAATCCAATACTTCACTCACGCACAAAGCACATGGAATTAGACATGTACTTTGTACGAGAGCAAGTTAACAAGGGAAATCTCAGCATTCAACACTTACCATCTACTTACCAGATAGCAGATACCCTAACTAAGCCTTTGTCCAAGCCTAACTTCATCAGACTCAGAGAAAAGCTCGGAGTAGGTAGCTGTGAAATCAGATCTGACAAATCTTCCACAAGTTCTGGAGATCTTACTCAACAACTTGCAAAAGAAGAAGATCAAGAGAAGCATCAAATCTCCCTTGCCGTTTCTCAACCTTCGAAGGGCACAAATCAGCGTTATCACTCGTGCCGCCATTATTTCTCAAACCCTAGAGGAACTAGGGTTTGCGGGGGAGTGTTAAGAGATACAAAGTGAACCGTTACTTTGTTATTGTAAAGCACAATCCTTATCACAAAGAATACAAGCCATCAGATCAAATATCATCCAACGGTCTACAATAGCAATCCGCAACTCTTTACCTTATAGGCTATTGGGCTTAGCCCAAACTAGTATAAATACTAGTTTGTACAGTTTGTATTTCATATTGAGAAAAGCTGTAATACAAATCAAATATTACCATCATCTTGTACAATTTTGTAAATCAAGAAAAGCATTTTACTTCCAAACATTAAAACTGTTTCAGATTTATAATATGGTATCAGAGCCATAGCTTCAAAGCATCATTGGCTATCACCTATCCCACCAAATTTTCCTTTTTGCTTGTCACACCCATCAGAAAAAAAACTCATCATCTGGGTATACAGTAACTTACCAAGCAAAGAAAAAGGAAGAAAGCTATCACCGCTATCCAAGAAATTCAAATTCCATTCAAGATTGAAGAAATTCAAATTCTGGTGACGGCACATACCTTTCCTCTCTGAAAAAGAAAAGCCTGTAAGCCACTGTTTGTTCAAATTCCTCAATACTTGCCTCGCCATCAGTTGATTTGGCTGCAAGAAGTAAAGTACCTTCTGTTCTTGAAAGCTTTCTCATTCAAGAACCACTATCTTGGTCATCATCAGTATCATGGCACAAGATCTGAACTCAGCAACCTCAAATATTGGCGATGGGTCACAGGAAACCCAGACCACTGCCGAATGTCTCATCAGAACTGTGATTAGCCCACATAACCAATTAGTCATAGCCCGTCTCAATACTGACAACTATCTGCTATGGAAATTGCAAGTCAAAACAGCACTGCAAGGGTATGGCCTTGAAGAATACATTCTTGGCACCATTCAAGCACCACCTGCTTTCATCACTAAAGATGACAAAACAATAAGCAATGATGAGTATGCAAAATATTTCAGACAAGATAGGTTAATCTGCTCATGGCTGCTATCATCTATTGATACAAAACTATTATCAGATGTCATCGACTGTCAAAATGCTCATGAAATATGGTTAACTATTGAAAGAGTATTCAATACTCAATCTTCAGCAAAAGTTCTGTTCTACAAGAAGCAATTACACAACATCAAGAAAGATGATCTTAATATGAGGGACTACTTATCAAAAATCAAAAATATATGTGATTTACTGGCCTCTACAAATAACAGAATATCATCATCAGATCATCTCATGATAATACTAAGTGGCCTACCAACAGAATATGAGTCTGTTGTGGCTGTACTCACCTCAAAAAGGAATCAACCATCCATTGATGAAGTACACTCAATTCTACTAGCACATGAAGCCAGACTGGGAATCAATAAACCTCAAGAAGCAGAACTGAATGTTAACTTTGTTGCAAAAGGAAGAGGAACAAACAGCTATAATAGGAATGAGCAACAAAGTCAAAGAGGTGGTGGCAGATCTGGTCGTAGCAGAGGAAGAGGCAGATGGAATAACAACTTCAAACCTAAATGCCAAATATGTGAGAGAACTGGGCACACAGCAGCTAAGTGCTACTTCAGATTGAATCTAAACTATGTTCCAGGTCAGAACAACAACAGTCAAAGAAACCCAAATGCAAACATAGCACAAGGCCAAAATGACACAGATGGGCAAAATTCAGAAAAAAGAGATTTTGAAACATCTGAAGGCATGAATAACGAGGACTGGTATCCTGACTCTGGGGCAACAGATCACATCACAAACAATCTGAGCAACTTAAATCTTGGAAACAAAGAATACAAAGGTATGAACTCTATACATATGGGCAATGGTAAGTCTATAGCAATAACACACACTGGTAAATCATACATCATGGGAAAAAGAAAGCTGTATCTGAATAACTTGCTAAGAGCCCCACAAATAAAAAAGAATTTATTAAGTGTGTCAACATTTGCTAAAGACAATAAAGTATTCTTTGAATTTTACCCTAATCACTGCACTGTTAGAGACATTAACACTAGACAAATGCTTTTGCAGGGTAGATTACATAAAGGGCTATACAAATTCTGTTTGGACAAACCAGGAAACCCTGATATTTAAACATGGTGTAATAATTCTGAATGTAGAAACACTGCTGTACTTGATTTGTGGCACAGTAAACTTGGTCATCCAGATATTAATATAGTCAAGCATGTGTTGAAAAATAATAATGTTTCTTTTACTAATAATACTTTACCATATGTCTGCACACACTGTCAAATGGGAAAGAGTCACAAACAACCCTTTCCCAATTCTGAAACTATGTATCACAGACCACTTGATTTAGTGGCAGCTGACTTATGGGGTCCTGCACCCATAACAGCTGATTATGGATACAAGTATTATATATCATTTATTGATGCTTACTCTAAACATGTTTGGATATATTTTCTAAAATCAAAGGCTGAAACTGCCAGTGTTGTAAAACAATTTATCACTTTATCAGAAAAACAAACTAGTAACCAGCTTAAGGTCTTTCAAACTGATGGTGGCACTGAATTTTTGCCTTTAAAAGATTTTTTTAAAGAAAAAGGGATTTTTCATAGAATCACTTGTCCCCATACATCTGAACAGAATGGTATAATAGAAAGAAGACATAGGCAAATAGTGGAAACTGGTCTAACTTTATTAGCTCAGGCTCATATGTCTCAAAAATTCTGGTCTGAAGCCTTTGCTACTTCTGTGTATCTGATAAACAGATTACCTAGCAAAACACTTAATTTAAAATGTCCCTTAGAGGTACTGTTTAATATAAAGCCAGATTACAAATTCTTAAAAACCTTTGGGTGTTTATGTTTCCCATGTCTTAGGCCATATAACACACACAAACTCAACTTTAGATCTGCACCCTGTACATTTATTGGGTATGCACCAAACCAAAGGGGCTATAAATGTCTAAATGAACATGGAAAAATTATCATCTCTAGACATGTAGTATTCAATGAAAAGGTTTTTCCTTTTAAAGAGAAAACCATAAGAACTACAAATAAGGTATATAATTCAAAAGATTGCATACCTGCCATTCCAATCATAGCAGAACAGACTGCTCCAATAAGAAATCAAAACAACAGCAAAAGCCTGGAAAGCAGCCCAGACTCACAACACTTATTGTCCAAAACTGGACCAGAGGTAAGTGAATCCTCTACACCTGTTCAACTATCTCAACCAGAGGTAAGTGAAAATTCAACTCACTTGCAAAATACTAATCAAGGTATAACTGAAACTATCTGTGAAACTTCTGAAAAACCTGGGCATCCCATGGTAACTAGATCAAAGAGTGGTATTTTTAAACCAAAGATTTACAATACCACTCTAGATCTAGAAGAACCAAGTAATTTTCATCAAGCATTAGAAAACAACAACTGGAAGAATGCTATGATAGAGGAATATAATGCCTTGATAAAAAATAAAACTTGGTCTCTTGTCGAACCACCAAGAGATAAAAATATAGTGGGATGCAAATGGACCTTTAGACTCAAAAGAAATGCTGATGGTACAGTTTCAAGGTATAAGGCAAGATTGGTTGCAAAGGGTTACTCACAACAGAGTGGATTTGATTTCAATGAAACCTTTTCACCTGTTGTGAAGCCCACAACTATAAGAACAGTTATAACTATTGCCTTACACAAAAACTGGATCATCAGACAAATTGACATCAATAATGCTTTCTTAAATGGTGTTTTGCAGGAGGAAGTCTACATGGAACAACCTCAAGGTTTTCAAAAACAAGGAGAACTTGTGTGCAAGCTAAACAAAGCTATCTATGGTCTAAAGCAAGCCCCAAGAGTGTGGTTTGAAAAACTGAAAATCACTCTCATGAGTCTCAACTACAACTCAACAAAATCTGATATCTCTTTGTTTACTAAATTTCATAACAACTCTATAACATATGTTCTTATATATGTGGATGATTTTATTATTACAGGAAGCAGTAATGAAGAAATCAACAACCTAGTCAAACATCTAGATAATGAATTCTCTGTAAAAGACTTGGGCACACTTAACTACTTCCTGGGCATTGAAGCAAAGAGAACATCAGATAACATCATTCAATTAAATCAGAAAAAATATATTGAGGAAATTCTGCTCAAAGCAAAGATGGACAAAGCCAATCCTATTTCCACACCCATGATCACAAACAGCCAGTTATCAAAATATAAGGGAGAAGCTATATCAAATGACACTCAATACAGAAGCATAGTTGGTGCACTACAATATGTGACTATTACTAGACCAGAAATCACCTTCAGTGTCAACAAAGCCAGTCAATTCATGCAACAACCTACTGATGAACACTGGAAATTGGTAAAAAGGATATTAAGATATTTAAAAGGCACATTAAACATGGGGTTAATCATGAAAGCAAGCAATAATCTACAAATAACAGGATATGCAGACTCAGACTGGGCAAATGACCCTGATGATAGAAGATCAACAAGTGGATACTGCATATTTCTTGGTGACAATCCAGTATCGTGGAGCTCAAAAAAACAAACTACAGTAGCAAGATCCAGCAGTGAAGCTGAGTACAGAAGTGTAGCTAACGCTACTGCAGAAGTCATGTGGATCGAATCTCTACTTAAGGAACTACAAGTAAAGCTCAACAGAAAATCTATCATATGGTGTGATAATCTCAGTACAGTTCATCTCACAGCCAATCCAATACTTCACTCACGCACAAAGCACATGGAATTAGACATGTACTTTGTACGAGAGCAAGTTAACAAGGGAAATCTCAGCATTCAACACTTACCATCTACTTACCAGATAGCAGATACCCTAACTAAGCCTTTGTCCAAGCCTAACTTCATCAGACTCAGAGAAAAGCTCGGAGTAGGTAGCTGTGAAATCAGATCTGACAAATCTTCCACAAGTTCTGGAGATCTTACTCAACAACTTGCAAAAGAAGAAGATCAAGAGAAGCATCAAATCTCCCTTGCCGTTTCTCAACCTTCGAAGGGCACAAATCAGCGTTATCACTCGTGCCGCCATTATTTCTCAAACCCTAGAGGAACTAGGGTTTGCGGGGGAGTGTTAAGAGATACAAAGTGAACCGTTACTTTGTTATTGTAAAGCACAATCCTTATCACAAAGAATACAAGCCATCAGATCAAATATCATCCAACGGTCTACAATAGCAATCCGCAACTCTTTACCTTATAGGCTATTGGGCTTAGCCCAAACTAGTATAAATACTAGTTTGTACAGTTTGTATTTCATATTGAGAAAAGCTGTAATACAAATCAAATATTACCATCATCTTGTACAATTTTGTAAATCAAGAAAAGCATTTTACTTCCAAACATTAAAACTGTTTCAGATTTCTAATACTCTCCGAGCTTCTCCAACTTCATCATTCTCCACTCTCAACAAACCTAACCCCTTCATCAATCTTCAATCAAGTTTTATTCTTAAATCCTAATTAATTTTGATTTGTTAAACTAGGGTTAATTTGTTGTTATAGTTGTATAATACCTCATTGATTGTTTGGTATACTATATTAAATGCTAATTAGGTTGTTATTATAATTGTTTATCATTGAAATGTTGACAGAGAAAATTTGTTCAGCACATATGTGCGTTAATTGGTGTATACGTTTATTAATTAGTGGATATGCGCATTAGGGCTACTTTGGATTGATTAGAGTCGATGCTCAGAATTTGGTGTACGCATGCGTTTTCAAGGTGACGAAAATGACGATTTGGTGTATGCGTTTCTTAGAATGTAAATAAATTATTGTAAAAATTGTTGTATAATACGCTTTACTTTTTGTAAATCCCTTAGAGAGTTTTTGGCCTCGTCTAACAATTATTGATATGATCGTTGTATGGATATTCGTTTTTATCACAGAACGGACATTTATATTCATCCGATATAATATTTGTCGGATTTGTCCCTGTATTGGACAAGTTACAAATACAGTAGTAATTATATTTTGCAAATCATTTTATTTTAAACGGTTCATAAAATTTCGACAACGTTTTCTTTTTGTTCCCTATGTACACACATATTTGTACGGTACAGAGAACAAAGGGGAAGTGCTGCCGAAATTTTATTGAATCGTTTAAAATAAAATGATTTGCAAAATATAATTACTACTTTGTAATGGGAAGTAAGATGACCAACCATCAAAGTGTAAAACAATAACCCAAAAATTGTAAATTATATTCATATAGTAATTTGTGTAAATCTGTTTGAAAATAAAATTAAATAGAATAAAATTATATATTTGTGAAAATTTAAATGTATGATCCATTTGGAAAAAAAATGTCAACGAAATGGTTCATGCGTTTTTATATTTTAAAGTAGAAAAAATGGTCAATTATTTTATCGATCGGAGTTGGATGTACCAACAAAGAAGAGAAATTGGAGGCTCAATAAGTGAACATTTTAAAAGTGGTGTACACTTCTTTATTGAATTCACTTTACGTAATAATGGAAACGACGAAGAAATTCGTTGTCCATGTAGTAGGTGCAAACTATTGAAGCATTTGATACTGGATATGGTAATAGTTCATTTGCGCCAATATAGTTTCATGCCGAATTATTTGGTGTGGGATCGTTATGGAGAACTTATAGCACCTAATTCCGTACATTCGGAGGAGGAGGTGGATAATGAACTTGTTCTGACGAATCTCATAGAAGATATGGTTGAAGATGCAACACGTTCAATTTTCCCTACTGTTGAAGTTGATGGTAACGATGTTAATGTCGAAGAAGAACCAAGTATTGAAGCAAAAAAATTTTATGATTTATTGGAGGCTGCTAAGAAACCCCTTTGGGATGGTTGTACAAGCGGTACTCAATTATGAGTAACTGTAGAATACATTGTGATGAAATCAAAATACAACTTCACAGAAGCCGGGTTTACAGCTATTGTATACAAGCTGCAAAACAGCACATGCCACCCGATAATTTAATGTACAATAATCATTATGAAGTGAAAAAACTTATGTCTGCTTTTGGTTTCCCGTATCAAAAAATAGATACATATTTAAATGGTTGCATGTTGTTTTGAAAAGAAGACATCAGTCTTAGGAATTATAAAATATGTAATCAGGAAAGATACAAATCAAGAAAAAAGAAGGGAAAGGAAGTTATGTACAAGCGTATGCATTACTTACCCATCACTTCTAGGCTTCAAAGGTTATATGCATCTTCTGTAACCGCGCATCATATGAGATGGCACTGTGTGAGAACACAGGAAGAAGGTACGTTAACCCACCCAATTGATGGAGAAGCATGTAAGCATATTGATAAGACATACCTCGCTTTCGCAGCGGAAAGCCGTAATGTTAGACTTGGTTTATGTATGGATGGATTTTCATCGTTCTCTCAAATTGGTTCAAAATATTCATCTTGGCCTATAATCGTTACACCTTACAATTTACCTCCATAGATGTGTATGAAAACTCCGTATCTGTTTCTCATTATTGTCATCCCTAGCCTTGATGATGCGACACAAGAAATCGACGTATATTTAAAACCGTTGATTGAAGGGTTGAAAACACTGTGGTATGGAGGTGTTGAAACATATGACACTTTAAAAAAAAAGTTTCGTATGTTCGCTTCTCTACTGTGGACTATAAGCGATTTTCCTACGTATGTGATGCAGTAGCATACCTGGATGAATCCAGAACGAGCGACCCACCTTCACGACTTACGACTCATCACCACCACGACATAACATGCTCCGACCTAAACTCCCCCCAAACACCACGACTTAACCACCACGACTTACGACTTAACCACCACGACTCACGACTCATCAAGCCACGACTCACGACTCATCAAGCCACGACTCACGACTCATCAACATCACGACCTACGACTCAACATCTTCCGCGACCTACAACCCAGCTCCCACTGCGACCTACCACCGACCGAGTTAAAAGCCTAAGTCGCGAGACAACTAACCCTAAGTCGCGAAGTTCCAGCATCCACGACCTAAACCTAAATCACGAATTAAACCAAATCGCTTCCCAAATCCTCAATAAGTCGCGAAGTTTATTTGCCGATCTCTCTTAAGTCGCGAACTTTCATTCTTTAAGACGTGAGGATTGTTAACTCGCATGAACGAGTTATGATAAGTCGAGAAAGAGGATAAGTCGTGAGATAATATTTTTAAGTCGTTCTTTAATGTGACTTGTGTTGTTTTGTATTGTAATTTTCTTAAGTCGTAGTATGTTGTAATTACTATTGAAGGTCATGTAACGACCTAAGTGTTGTAATTTCTTTGATAAGTCGTTAAGTCGTATACGACTTATGCGAGTTGTTTTGTTGTAACCCTATAAATAGGGAGTTATGTCATTTGTAGAAGGTTGTTGATTTTGAAATAAAATTTCCTTTGTTAGCTTTGTGCTTTCATCCAATTGGTAGTTGAATGTATCTCCTATCTCCACCTTTGACATTCGAGTGCGCTCGAATCTTCGATCGTTGAAGCCAATTCACGGAATCAAGTGCGCTTGATCAACGCTTGAAGAATTGTAGATCTCTCTTCACGGTATCGTGCGCGATCAACGTGTCAGAGATAGCTAGAATTCGTTATCTTCGGATCAACGAATTTGGGCATTTCAGTAGTCATCAATCCACCGATTGCTACGTTCATCGTATCATCAATTTTTGTATTCCGCCGCTGCGTCATTTGGTATCAGAGCTAGAACGCAAGGAGTTTGCGTAGTTTTTTTTTGGAGTTGTGCGAGATTTACATCATTTGGAGAAGTGGGTTATCGAGATTTGTTCGTTTGGAGATTTTTGAAGTTTTCAACAAGTGGGTAGTTTTGATTTGAAGATTTTTAGATCGAAGTGAAGTTTTTGTTGGAATTTGTTGAAGAGTGATCATGCCTCCGAGAAGAGCTAACCGTTATCGCAACATTGATGCTTTGTATGGGAGAGAAGAGGCCGATGAGATGGAGCAAAGAATTAACAATAATTTTAATGAGAAGATTAATGAAGGGATTGGTCGATTAGAGAGGATGATGTTGGAGGTGAGTCAAAATCAGAGAAGAGTATCACCGGAATCGAGCCATGGGAGAAGTAGAGCTTCACCACATTCAAATCGAGAGAGAAGTGTTGATAGTGATCATAGAAGCGTGGATCGAGATTGTGATAGAAATGTTGATGATCGAAGTCGGGATAGAAATGTGACTGATCGAGATCGGAGGAATGTAGATCGTAGGAATGTTGGTGGAAGAAATGGTGGTGGTAGAGATGTTGGTGGTTAGGACCGACATCGATATACATCGGATTGTGACGAGGAGTATGATGGTGGTAGTGTTCATGGACGAGGACGTGGACAAGGAAGAAATCAGTCGGAGTACGATCACAAGTGGGAATCTGGGATGAAGACTAAAATTCCAGAATTCAAAGGTGGTATGCAAGCTGAGGAGTTTTTGGATTGGGTGGCTAATGTTGAAGAAATTTTTGATTTCAAAGAAGTTCCCGAACATCGTAGAGTAAAGTTGGTTGCTACAAGGTTGAGGGGTAGAGCTTTGGCATGGTGGCAGCAAACCAAACTTACACGTGAACGAATGGGGAAGTCAAAAGTTGAATCTTGGGAGAAGATGAAGAAATTGATGAAAGCAACGTTCTTACCTTACAATTATCAGTCACTGATGTATCAACGTTTGCAGAATTTGAGGCAGGGCACAAAAACTGCTAATGATTATGCGGATGAGTTTTACCAGCTTATTGCGAGGAATGATATTATGGAAACGGAAGAGCAGCTGACATCTAGATTCACTGGGGGATTGAGAATGCAGATTCAGGATATGGTTAATATGTTCGATCCAAGATATGTGGTAGAGGCACATCAGAAAGCGTTGGCTTGGGAGAAGCAGGGACGACGAGGAGGTGGTGTGTTTACTAATTCCAACAATCAAGTGAAGGGTGTTAGTGGAAGTTCTAATGTGTCTAAACCTATCAGTAAACCAGTGGTAAAGGAGGCTGAGAAGGCAAAGGTTAACAACGGTTTCAAATGTTACAATTGTCAGGAGTTGGGTCATAAAAGCAATGAGTGTCCAAAACCAAAGAAGAGAGCAATGATTGCTGAGGTTGAGGATGAGGATGAGGAGGCTGAAGATTCTAATCAATTACCAGTTGAGGAGGAAGAATTGTTGTTTGGAGATGATGGTTATACATTAATGATGAGGAGGAATTGCTTAACACCGAAGCAGGAGGAAGAGACTAGCTGGTTGAGGAGTAACATCTTTCAATCGACATGCACTATCTTGGGAAGGGTTTGCAAATTTGTTATTGATGTTGGAAGCTGTGATAACATTATATCTACAGAACCTGTAAAGAAGTTATCATTGAAGATAGAGAAGCACCCGAAACCGTATAAGTTAGCTTGGTTGAGGAAAGGTGGGGAGGTGAAAGTTAGTCGAAGGACTTGTGTTAATTTTTCAATTGGGAAGAAATACAAGGACGAAATTTGGTGTGATGTTGTGGACATGGACGTATTCATTTGTTATTGGGGAGACCGTGGCAATATGATAGGGCGGTGCAACATGATGGGCGTACCAACAGTTACAGTTTCGTGTTTGAAAGCACGAAGATTACTCTCGTTCCCAAGAAGCGTCAACAGGAAGAAAACAAACTGGAGGAGATTGAAGAGCTGAAAACTTTATTAACCTTGAAGGAGTTTGTTAAAGAAGTCGAAGAGGAGCCAAAAGTGTTCTTGTTAATCGGGCGTGAGAGCAGTGAAGAAGTTGAAATTCCAGAAGAAGTTAAGCCAGTTTTGAAAGAATTTGAGGATGTATTTCCAGAAGAGTTACCGAAGGAGTTACCGCCACTAAGAGACATTCAACATCAAATTGATCTTGTTCCGGGAGCAATGCTGCCACATAGACCACATTATCGAATGAGTCCGAAGGAACATGAGGAATTGCGAAGGCAAGTAGAAGAATTGCTTGAGCAGGGGCGTGTGCAGGAGAGTTTAAGTCCTTGTGCTGTACCAGCTTTATTGGTACCCAAAAAGGATGGAACGTGGAGGATGTGCACCGATAGTAGAGCATTGAATAAGATTACTGTGAGATATAGATTTCCGATGCCGAGGTTGGATGACTTGCTAGATCAAATAAGCGGAGCTACTATATTTTCGAAGATTGATTTGAAGAGCGGTTATCATCAAATTCGAATCAGACCAGGGGATGAATGGAAAACAGCGTTTTTCAAACGCGCCAAGTACGTTCATGAGGGTGATGAATCAGATTTTTAGACCTTTTATTAGAAAATTTGTGGTGGTGTATTTCGATGATATTCTGATATATAGTGGGAGTCCAGAAGAGCATTTGAATCATTTGAAGGAAGTGTTGATGGTACTGAGACAGGAACAATTTTATGCTGCAACGAAGAAATGCGTGTTCATGACGCATAGTGTTTTATTTCTGGGGTATGTTGTTTCGAAAGAAGGTATACAGGTGGACCAGAGTAAAGTTGAGGCAGTCAGAAATTGGCCACAGCCCAAGGCGATAACAGAAGTTCGAAGTTTCCACGGGTTGGCTTCATTTTATAGAAGATTTATTCCACACTTTAGTAGTGTGATGGTGCCTGTTACTGATTGTATGAAGGGCAAACAGTTTTCATGGATGGAGGAAGCAGGAGTTGCTTTTGAACGAATCAAGGAGTTGTTGACGACATCACCAATTCTAGCATTACCTGATTTTCAGTTGTTGTTTGAATTACATACTGACGCGTCGAAGGTTGGAATTGGAGGGGTGTTGAGTCAGATGGGGCGTCCGATTGCATATTTCAGTGAGAAGTTGTCAGGAGCGAAGATGAGGTACAGTACATATGATGTGGAATTTTATGCTGTTGTGCAAGCTATTAAACACTGGAGACACTATCTATTTCAGAAAGAGTTTGTTCTTTACACTGACCATGAGGCGTTGAAGCATTTACAAGGGCAAGACAAGATTTCAGCGAGACATGCATCATGGATTGCATATCTGCAACAGTTTACGTTTGTTGTGAAACACAAATCGGGAGTGACGAATCGTGTTGCGGATGCATTGAGTAGAAGAAATCATGTGTTGACTACAATGAAGATCGAAGTGACAGGGTTTGATGTGTTACCAGAGTTATTTGTTGAAGATCCTTACTTTATGAAGTTTGTAGATAAAGTGAAGAAAGGAGAGACGGATGAGTTTGTGATGGTAGATGGTTTTCTGTTCAAGGGAAATCGATTATGTATACCGGATTGCAGTTTACGGTTGAAGATTGTGAAGGAATTGCATGAGGAAGGTCATGTGGGTAGAGACCGAACATTACAGCTGATTTCTCAATCTTATTTTTGGCCATCAATGAGGAAAGAAGTGGAAAGGTTTGTGGAACGATGTCATATATGTCAAGTTTCGAAAGGAACTGCGACCAATGCTGGATTATATATGCCGTTACCTGTACCAACTAAGCCTTGGGTTGATGTGAGTATGGATTTTGTTTTGGGTTTGCCTCGAACTCAAAGGGGAAACAATTCCATTTATGTGGTAGTTGACCGATTTTCGAAAATGGCACATTTTATTGCTTGTAAGAAGACGGCGGATGCTGTTCATGTTGCTCAGTTATTTTTCAAAGAAATCTATCGACTTCATGGATTGCCAGAATCTATTGTGTCAGATAGAGATACTCGATTCCTGAGTCATTTCTGGTTGAGTCTGTGGAAGATGGTTGGGACAAAGCTGAATTTTAAAAGTGCGTATCATCCTCAGACGGATGGGCAAACTGAAGTTGTGAATAGATCATTGGGTAACTTGTTGCGATGTCTTGTGCAGGATAATTTGAAGAGTTGGGATATGAAATTATGTCAGGCGGAATTCGCACACAATCATGCTGTCAACCGTAGTACGGGTTTCAGTCCATTTCAGATTGTATATTCAAGCTTGCCAAAGGGACCGTTGGATTTAACGATAGTGCCACAACCGAAGGGAACAGTTAAGCGGGCTGCTGATTTTGTTAATGGGTTGACAGAATGTCATAGAATCGTTCAGGAATGATTGGAGAAGACGAATGAGAAGTATAAACAACTAGCAGATAAGAAGCGGAGAAGTGTGAATTTCAAAGAAGGTGATTTGGTTTACGCCGTGTTGACAAAAGATCGTTTTCCAGTTGGAACGTACAACAAGTTGAAAGCTCGAAAGATTGGTCCAGTCGAAATCTTGAAGAAGATCAATGATAATGCATATCGATTGAAGTTGCCAGACCATATTCACACTGCAGACGTTTTCAACGTAAAACATTTGATTCCATACCATGGGAATGATCTTGTTGGGGCAGAGAGAGATGCAAATTCGAGGTCGAATTTTTGTCAACAAGGGGAGGATGATGCAGTAGCATACCTGGATGAATCCAGAACGAGCGACCCACCTTCACGACTTACGACTCATCACCACCACGACATAACATGCTCCGACCTAAACTCCCCCCAAACACCACGACTTAACCACCACGACTTATGACTTAACCACCACGACTCACGACTCATCAAGCCACGACTCACGACTCATCAAACCACGACTCACGACTCATCAACATCACGACCTACGACTCAACATCTTCCACGACCTACAACCCAGCTCCCACTGCGACCTACCACCGACCGAGTTAAAAGCCTAAGTCGCGAGACAACTAACCCTAAGTTGCGAAGTTCCAGCATCCACGACCTAAACCTAAATCACGAATTAAACCAAATCGCTTCCCAAATCCTCAATAAGTCGCGAAGTTTATTTGCCGATCTCTCTTAAGTCGCGAACTTTCATTCTTTAAGACGTGAGGATTGTTAACTCGCGTGAACGAGTTATGATAAGTCGAGAAAGAGGATAAGTCGTGAGATAATATTTTTAAGTCGTTCTTTAATGTGACTTGTGTTGTTTTGTATTGTAGTTTTCTTAAGTCGTAGTATGTTGTAATTACTATTGAAGGTCATGTAACGACCTAAGTGTTGTAATTTCTTTGATAAGTCGTTAAGTCGTATACGACTTATGCGAGTTGTTTTGTTGTAACCCTATAAATAGGGAGTTATGTCATTTGTAGAAGGTTGTTGATTTTGAAATAAAATTTCCTTTGTTAGCTTTGTGCTTTCATCCAATTGGTAGTTGAGTGTATCTCCTATCTCCACCTTTGACATTCGAGTGCACTAAGCCAATTCGCGGAATCAAGTGCGCTTGATCAACGCTCGAAGAATTGTAGATCTCTCTTCACGGTATCGTGCGCGATCAACGTGTCAGAGATAGCTAGAATTCGGCATCTTCGGATCAACGAATTTGGGCATTTCAGTAGTCATCAATCCACCGATTGCTACATTCATCGTATCATCAATTTTTGTATTCCGCCGCTGCGTCAGTATGCAATGCTATTGGGTTAGAGTACGGCTAGTCGTCTAGCTTGCTCTTATTGCATGGAAGAAACGCGAGCATTTTTTTACCGCATGGGAAGAAAATTTCGTGGTTTGACTATCATCGGTGTTTTCTCCATATTAATCATCTTTTTAGAAAATATAAAAAAACTTTACAAGTAATAGATTTGAGACCTTGCGACCACCAACGATTTGGTCAAGCGAAGATATTTATGAGCTTGTAAAGGATTATTCAAAGACACATGAAATCGACGAACAAATTGAAATTCAAGGTAAATCGACAATTCATAATTGGTGCAAACAAAATATATTTTGGGAGTTTCCTTATTGGAAAAATCTCCTAATTCGTCATAATAAGGACGTGATGCACAACGAGAAAAACATGTTCGATAATGTATTTAACACAGTTCTGAATGTTAAAGGAATGACTACAGATGATTTGAAATCAAGACGTGATATAGAAGAAATATGCAATCATTCTGAACTTCATATGAAGCCAAATAACAAAAAAAAAAAACCAAAGCATGCTACGAGCTAGACAGTAACCAGGTTAAAGTACTATTAAAGTGGGTGGAAGGATTAAGATTTCCTGATGGGATTTTCTCTAATCTTCGTAGATGTGTCGACTATAAAAATGATAATTTGAGTGGGATGAAAAGTCATGATTGTCATGTAAAGATGGAACATTTGTTACTCGTCGCTTTCAAAGAACTACTGTCCACAAAAGTTTGGACGGTTGTAACAGAACTTAGTTTGTTATATAATGAGCTTTGTTCAACTACCTTAAAAGTTGATCGTCTACGTAAACTTGAGGAAGAAATTCCTATACCGCTCTACAAACTGGAGAAAATATTTTCTCCTGGTTTCTTTAATGTAATAGAGCATTTACCTGTTCATCTTCCGTTTAAAGCACGTCTTTGAGGTCCCGTGCAATATGGATGGATGTATCCATTTGAATGTATTAATATTGAGTTATTAAATTTTAGTTTAACCACATGTAATAAAATTTAATTATAATTATTCTTAATAGGTACTTAAATCATCTAAAGAAAAAAGTAAAACATAAAGCACGAGTTGAAGGTTCGATATGCAAATCATACATCGAAGAAGAAGCTTCGTTCTTTTTCTTTCATTATTTTAGTGACCATGTGAACGTATCTTTTGAAAGTGCTACGCGAAATTATGAAGGCATTGAACAAGATTCTTCTGAATCAATGCTATCTATATTTAGATAGCAGGGACGTCATGTTGGAAAATGTGTGGAAGTATGGTTAGACGACAGAGATTACTATGTAGCCCACACATATGTTCTTTTTAACTGTGCAGAAGTTGCGCCATTTGTTAGGTACTAATGAATAACACATCTAAAATTATTTACTTGAATAATACATGCGTGTATTAATTATAATGCAATATATTATCTGTATATGCAGTATTTATGAATCTCAGCATCCAAGCGGGGATATCAGCAAAAAATTTGCTACTTGGTTTTCGAACCACGTATATGATTCGATAAATTGTGTGGTCGACGAAGGGTTGAAACATCTTGCGACGAGTCTAAAAAGAAAAGTCAAGACATATCCAATATTCTTTGTCAATGGATACAAATTCAACACCAAAGAATATGGGGCTGAAAAATTAACTAACAATACCGGTGTATATGTTAAAGATAGTGATCATCCAAATGATCACATAAATGATTTTTACGGCGTGTTAACTCAGGTTTTGCAATTAACATATTTCACCAGACCCGCGGAAGAAGTTTATTTGTTTAGATGCAACTAGTTCAGTAATGTTCTAGGTTCTGGAATCAACATGCACCAAATATAATATTATTGAAATAAACCATATATCACGTTATCATAAGTAGGATCCGTTTATACTAGCAAAACAGGCCCTACAAATTTATTATGCTCCTTATCCATCTATAAAAAAAGGTAAAGCGGACTGGTCGACAGTTTTTAAAACAAAGGCAAGATTTACGTTTGACGGAAAGAATATTCCGAACGAATAAGCATACCAAGCGGATATCGAGGAAAATGGCGAATTTGCAATAACAAATGATCAAACCGATTTAGGATCTCTAAATGATGAATCAAATGTATTAGTAGAAGTATTTAGGACCATAGAGGAAAACAATATAGAGTACGAGACAGAGTCTGAATCAGAAAACAACGAGGACTAATTTAATAGTATACATGTTGAAAAAAGGTAATTTATGAGAGTATTGATGTTACACTTTTTTGTATGTTACATGTCTTGATATGTTTACTCATAATTGAATGATATATTCTGCTATAATGAAATAATATGTATGTGACAGGTATTACAGATGTCCTTATTTAGGCGACGGAGTTCTTCACAGTCTGGTTTCCCCTTTGGGTTTTAGAGAGGGATAGGTCGCAGCGGTTGTGATGGCAGCGGCCCTTTGCTGTAGGCGCCGCGTACGGTAGTTAGATTGGTACTGAAAGCCGATGGCTCGTAAGTATTAAATTTACTTCAGCATTGTAAATATTTTGTATGATATATTAGTCGTGATTTGTCTGTATCATATTTAATGTAGGGGTTTTGAGCTTGAGCCTTCTAACATTGTGCTCAACATATTGAAGCAGGCATACATGAGCCGTATGACTACATGCTGGCCGAAGTGGAGCAGGATCCCGGACCATGTACGGAAGAGCATATGGTAGGACTTCCTGGTAAGTGTAAAATTAGATACCATTATATATAATCACTTTACAATTTACCAACTAAGTATAAATCTATAACTTGTATTTTTTCAACATATATACAAGGGGCAGTAGACTTACAGGAAGATGACGTGTCTCTCTGCCAGCGCCACTGGAACTCAAAAGTGGCAAAGAATTATAGGGATACGATATCTACCATAAGGAATTCTAGGAAGAAGCCACAATGCATGGGCGCCAGCGTCTGGGATGCTTGGGTCGCATGGTGGAGTAGCGATAAATTCAAGGTAAGTCTATCAGATATCACCTTAATTTATTCAGTACTGAATACATAATTTATACATGTAAAATATAATCTTAATTTTTAACTGCAGGCAGAGTCGGATATGAACTCTGCGAACAGGCAGAAAAATCCAATCACACACCGTGGTGGCTCAGAATAATTTCAGCACCATCGCGAGGACCTGGTAAATTAATTAATTGCAATTACGAACAGTTATTACATTTTTAGTATAAATGTGTATGAATAAAAATAATATACATCAATAATTGCAGGAAAGAGCACGTGGAGGTCCCGTCTCGTATATGGACGAGTTTGAGCATACCCATGTCGTTAGACAGACAAACGACGAAGGATTAGTGTCGTATGTCTGGCATGAAGATGATAGAGCGTACGCCACACATGTAAGTATATTTTAAGTTATAAGTTATTAATAATGATCATTTTAATTAATTCGTTATAAAATATTATAATAATGTCATGTAATATTTATTTGTAATTAATTTTGCGTTGTAGAAAAAATTTATGCAGGTACGTGCACAGATGCTTGAGCATTTCGGACGGGAGCAGTTGACCACTAGCAAGGAGGACGCGATCTTTGACTCTGTTATGGACCCGATTCAGAGAAATAGGCGCTACGGCTACGGCAATCAATCGGTAATTTACAAAAATTAACTACGCTGTAAAATTTTCTTAATTTTATAACTTAAACATATTTCGACTTGTTTTGTATGCTCGGACATCACAAACGGTTTATCGAAGGACTAAGGACAACGCGGAGATAAATAAGCTTCGACGGCAGATTGCACAGCTGCAGGAGCAGGATGGCCTCCGAGCAGTGCAAATGGAGCAACTAAACCAACGTTTGGCTGAGTACGCGGAGCGTCATGGAGCATTCCCTTCGTCTGGTGGTTCCAAAGCCGATGATGGGTCTTGAGGTACGATTTGCATTTTTTTTTGAAACTGGTGTATATAAACATTGAGTAATGGTGAGGTTAATTTATGTTCATGTGGTGTTTGACATTGATTTGTGTGTTGATTTGGTGGTTGATTTGTGGAGTTGATATGTGGAGTTTGATGTTAGATGTATATATTGTACATTGATGTTAGATGTAAATATTGGAGTTGGATGGGTGAGACTGATGATGGAAGGTTTGTTTTGTATTGATTGAATATGTTTGCGTTTGATATGTTAATGTTTGAGTTTTATATTGATATTGATGTTGTTTTCAGCTTATACATCTGACTTATATATTGATTTTGATGAGTTGTGTTATATATTGGTATGGAAGTGTGCTGTGCTGCAGAAAAAAAAATTACCCAGATTTCCGACTGCTCCCAGCGGCTTAGTGGCCAATTTTTGCGACGGCTATCTGGGCGAAATTTGCGACGGTTAGCGACGGCTTAATGGAAAATTTTCATGCCACATGGTCGTCTTTGCCGTCAAGAGAGCCGTCGCAATACCTTCGTCGAAGCCGTCGGAAGTGGACAAAATGCATGGTCCGTATTCCGACGGCATTTCCGATGGCTTGCGACGGCCGCCGACAACTGCGGGCCATCGGAAATTGCCCTTGTTCTTGTAACGAAATGAGGAAGATAAAGGAGACAGTAATGAAACTTAAAGGTTGAAACATTTTACAGAATTAAATTAACTTTAACATTACGGTGTTTTTAATGGAAGTTCAATTTTCAATATATCCATCCGGGAGCAATTAATTTGAAATGGAAATTAGTAGTTACCCATTTTTATTTATCTTCTTCATTTAAAGTTTACTATTTTCAATCAAGAATCACTCAATCAAGTTTCGCTACTTTCTCAAGTGAATTTACCTTCACGTATTTTTGTCCATTCATTGATTTACAATTTTAGTTTTGAATTTTCAAATTGAAAATTAAATTTGAACATCTAAATATTATGATTTCATTTCAGTGGTGTATGATTTGTTGGAAATTGATCATGATTTTGGTAACCAAATATTTTGGCTTTGATCACTTTATTATTCTAAATTGACTAAGGTTGACATGAGAAAATATTTGTACAGATTATGTCATCATGATAATATCTTTTATAATTATTTCATTAGAATTATATACAAAAACCTCTAGAATTATTGGAGATAAAATAATTGTATGGAGAATTCTAGAGAATAATTGTAGATCATAGGATTAAACACGCCTTTACCATTCAGTTGTTATATGTGCTAGCATAATAAAGTGGTTGTGTCACATTTTGCAAGATAGTTTGTAAAAGTATATTGTAATAAAATTATATTTTCCACGTCTTAGAGTTAATTTCTTTTTCTTTCAAAGTCTCTGAAAGTTGTGTCGAAGCAATGGTGTAAAGTGGTTATAAAACTGAAAAGGAATGCAAAAGAAGTTGAGCAAAATTGGTGGTTAAAAGGTACAAACGAAGAAATCTTCGTGTAGACTATGATGAGGTATTTCTTGAAATGTTTGTTTTGATATTATGAGATTATTATTTGCTTTAGCAACTCAAAACAAATGAAAATCATATCAAATGGATATGAAATCTTTAGTGGTAACTTGGAGGAGAAATTTTATTTGGAGCAAACACTAGGTTATAGAATTAAAGACGCGTAGATAAAGTTTTAAAAGTTGAATAACCCAGTTTATGGTTTGAAATAAACTCCTAAAGAGGAATACTTGAGTTATTACTTACTTTATACAAAACTATTTTGTAAAATGTCCTAGAAAATGAGTTTAGAGTTTGAGATGATTGATATTGGACTCATGTCCTGCCATCAGATCCAAGTGGATCAAAGTTAGCCGACATATTTGTTTCTCAAGAAAACATACACAAATGAAGTATAGGGAAAATATGGATGGATGCAACCCTAACACTCGGTAGAATGTAGAATAAGGCTCTCGAAATATACCAAGAGGAGAAAGTAGCTATTCAAGAGCCTCATTCATAGCTTAAGACATTTAACTTGCACAAGGCCCGATATACATTATGGAGTGGACCTTATTAATCGCTCCATGAAAGCTCCTACCACATCGCATTTGAAGGTCGCTAAAAGGATTGTTCGATATATCGAAGGTTACACTAATTAAGTTTTGATACATTCATATTTTAATAACTTCAAATTGATTGACTATAGCGATGGCGATTCGGTTAGAGATACTGATAACTGTAAAAGTACTACTGGATTTTTTTTCTTATGGAAGACACAATTTTCTCTTAGAATTCTAATAAGCAATCAATTGTGATGCCTCCACTTGTAAAACTGAGTATGTTGCCGACTTAGCATGTATAAGTCATGCTACTTGGCTTCCATAATTATTGAAGGAGTTGCACATGCCATTACACAAGTTAGTAAACTTTTTTGGATAATGTTATACTGTATTTTACGAGGATACCATTCCCCGCCTTTTAAAAACCAAACTAAACAATGTTTTATTATTATAATCAAGGCACTAGCAGAATGATATAGCAAGTTTCTTTGATGAATAACATATGACTTTCTATACTATAAATGTCAAAATAGTTATTAGCCAAATTGTTCAAAACACTAGGGGATTATAATATTATTTTTTAGTTTTTCAAATAACAAACAAATTAAATGCAGGGATAAAATTGCTAAGATCCAAAAGAGATAATCACTATGTATTCATGGCGTGGTGACCTCCTCCATCTTCGGCACCCGATGCCGAATATAATAGTGTGTTATTGCAATACCCGGCCGATGGAACGAAAACATCAAGGTAAAAATGATCAATAATGAAAAACACGTCATATATCTTACAGTGCATAGATAAAATACAATATCGTTATTGATATAAAATAGACGAGACATTAGCATAATCAAAATAAACCAAAAACATCATATCAAAGTACAACATAAGTTCACCAGATTATACAGTGCATATTATAAGAGTTAACACATATTCATTCTTCATGAACTCCAAATAAAACTGTCTTTATATGCATAAGATAAGTGTTAACATCTCCATAACACTGCATAGCAGAATAAGTTGTAGTGGCTCCATGATAATAACATATAAGAGTAGCGTAAGCCTCCTGCTTCATCCTCAGCATAATTCCATGCATTATTGTCATTCTGCATCTCATTCTGTGTTGATTAACGGCGAAATTTCCTATCGAGTTAGAAAATCACCGAAAAATTTTGTGATAAAAATAACCGCAAGCAAACGGTATACAATGTTAGTATGTGGCGAGTACGGGTTGATCCGGAGGGAATTGAAGTGATCTTAAATTCTATTCAATCAAATTAAACCAAACTTGAGATTTTTTTAAGCTAAGAAAAATGCGAAACTAGCTAAATAAAGTGAATGGAAATATGAAATTAGAAAACAATTTAGAGGCAAATCAACTCTCATATTTTCACATAAATCAACACACAAACAATCTATGATCTCTCTATTTTGATCTTAAGTGGAACTAGTGATGTATTTATCATAAGTATGGTCTATTTATGTTATTAACTAACATAACTTAAACCATCAAACTATAATACAACAACCAAAACCACATATCAACTGTAATGAAAATGAAGTCAAAGCAAAAGCTATTTTAAATACGATCTATTTACTATTTTGTTTAGTAACATAGATCATCAAATTTTGGTTCTACTTTAATTTCATGATCAAAATCAATTAGTTAAATGATGATGTAAATTGTGTTTATATTTGAGTAAGAATAGCCTATTTTTTATTACAACATAGGCTATCAAATTCACCAATAAACTCACATCAATCATCCACATTTTCATGAAGTATAAAAGTGATCATAAATCACACAATATGTTGAATTTACATAATTTTAGAGAGCTTCATTACCCCTAAATTGAAGAGGTTTAGCTACTCATTTGTGTTGTCATTTCAACACATGTAAATTTCAACATAGAAAATAAAAGGAAAGTGCAAGCTAATTAAAATAAAAACGAACTAACTACTTGCATAAAATAAAACTAAGCTACTAACATGAAGTGAAAGAGAGCATGTAAATAGAAAATGAGCGTAAAATAAAATAAAAGCAAAGAAGAAATAGAAGAAGAAGAGGCTTAGGAAGCCATTTTATTTCTCATTGATTTGCGGCTACAACTTGCATAAAATGATAAGTAGATAAAAGCTTCATTACATGAACATATGAGGGTTATTTATACATACCTAAAACCCTAATCCATATTTTAGGGGACTACCCAAAATACCCCTTAGTAAGTATGACCACCAAGTTATCATTAGCATGAACTAATCCTCCATTAAGTGTGCATGTGCTTTTAATCTCCACTAGATGTGCATTAGCCCCTAATTTGAAGATCGTGACAAGTGGGTAGGTGGGGTTCTCCATGATTACATGAATTCATTTATTCCATCTTCATTTGCCTTCTTCTCTTGTGCATGCATATTTCCATGAAAACTTCTTCTATTTTCCATCCAAATTTCTACAAAACAACATTAAAATGTGCAAGTAAATTTTTCTCAAATTAAATACATGCACAAAATTACCATTTTGCCCCTAAATTGAAGATGAATGAGTGATGATTTGATGACATTTGGATTTTGGTAAAAACATGTAAAAATACCCAAATATGACATTTATTTAAATAAAAGTAGATTAAATATGGAAATAAAAATATGCACGTTTACGTGCACATCAAATACCCCCACACTTATCTTTTTATTTATCCTCGAATAAACTAAAACTAAGATAAATCCGTTTTCGTAGGAAGCACGATTGCATTGAGCATATGAAACAAGCCGTTAAACCTCTAGGTTTCCCTAGTAAGACGAGTGTTGTCTCGTGATGGTTTTCAGGGGATACTACCCACAATATCCAAACGCAACATGAAAAATTTCCTAAATGCACGATTATTTACAAAGAGATGAATGCAAGTTTTTGAAAATATTTACAAATGAAGAATTTACTTTTAAATTGACACGAATAAGTTAAATATAATTTTTGATCATTATAAAGAAATTTAAGTCCTTTTACTTGTCAAAACATCCAACAAAATTAAGTTATCATCACAATTAGACTCAAGTTTGGCTAATTGTTTTGATTGATGACATAGTGAAACTATGAAATGGATCCTTAGTTGATTATCAAAGTTTTTCAAAGTGGTATTTTTATTTCTTTTGAATAACAAATCGAACCAAAGAAGTGAAAATAGTGCTTGGATTTCAATTGCTTACTCTCTCTATTTCTGAAAAGTATTAATATTATTAATATTTACACATCTAACTCGGATAAATTGAGGCCAGATATACCAATCATGCACTACCTTTCGGATTTAGTGAGAAGTGTATAGAGCGTGGCGAGTGTACACACTTGCGTATGAACACATGACTCTAGGTGGTTATTTTTATTGAAAATTATTTACATACACCTAACTCAAATAAACTGAGGCCAGATATATCGATCATGCACTGCCTTCCGAACTTACGTGAGAAGAGTACAGAGCATGGTGAGTGTACACACTTGCGTTGGAATACATGCCTCTAGGTGTTTCTTATTTTCACAAAAACCATTTTTTTATTTTATGTTTTTAATGAAGAGAGAGTTTTGCAAAATATCTTAGCACCACTTAACTTAGAAGATCAAAAACGTTATCGCCTTTACTTTAAATCAACCACTCTTTTAAACAGAAATTTACAATTAGGAGATACTTCATAATTAACACCCATGAACCTTCCTATATACTAGTTAAACCATAGTTACTTGTAATCGAACTTTATTTTCATTTTTGTTGAGACAAATAAATTTTCAAAAGTTTCAATTTAATAACCAAAACATATACTTATCCCATGGTGTTTCTCTAAAAGTAAATGTTAAAAAGAAAATTTATTTTGTGATTTTGTTTTAAGTTTTGGAAAGAAAATGTAAAAAAATAAACCATGAAAAATAAAAAAATTGAAAATGAGACTCCTCCCCACACTTAATTTTGACAGTGTTCCATGGTCAATGCATGATATAATGAGTGTAACGTGGAAAAATATGTACATATTTACAAAAAAGGGTTAACATTTCCTACGTCTAACTTGGCCATAAGTTTGAGGATGATACGGAGTGGATAACTTGTGGGTTATCGAGTATTTCTTCATTAGAGTTTCGAATGATCGATTGAAAAATGGGTTCCGTTATTGCTTATTATTGTGCGAGGTGTTCCAAACCTCGAAAAGATGATTTCTTTAAGCAATTTTACAACAACTTTATGGCCATTGTTTTTGCATGGAATGGCCTCGACCCATTTGGAGACATAATCAACGGCAAGCAGAATGTACAAATTTCTGAAAGAGTTTGGGAATGGTCCCATAAAATCAATACCCCAAACATCAAAGATTTCGATTGTCGGAATGGAGTTCAAAGGCATCATGTCTCGTCGAGAGATTCTTCCTATCATTTGGCAGCGATCGCAAGTTTTACAAAACGCAAACGAGTCTTTGAAAAAAGTAGGCCAATAAAAACCACATTGAAGTACTTTTTCAGCAGTTTTTTGAGGACCAAAATGACTGCCACAAGCTTAGTCATGTCAAAACGAAAGAACACTTTTGATTTTGCAATCCGGAATGCAACGTCGAATGATTTGGTCGGAACAGTTTCTAAACAAGTATGGATCATCCCAATAAAAGTACTTGACTTTGGAAAGAAATTTATATTTATCTTGTTTCGACCAAAATGAAGGAGTTTCCTTAGTGACTAAATAGTTTACTATATCGGCATACCAAGGATCGACATAAACGGAAAGGAGTTGTTCATTGGGAAAGTTCTCATTGATCGGTAAAGGAGATGGTGCGTTTGGAAGACGTGATAGATGATCGGCGATGACATTTTCTGATCCTTTTTTATCTTTAATCTTAAGGTCAAAATTAGAGTAAATAAATCCAATGGATCAAACGAGACTTAGCATCCTTTTTAGCGGAAGGTACCTAAGAGCGGAATGGTCAGTGTAAACCGTAATGTGTGAGCCAATCAAATAAGGTTGAATTTTTCAAGCGCAAAGACTATCGCTAGAAGCTCTTTTTCAGTTATCGTGTAATTGAGTTGAGCATCGTTTAGAGTCATACTAGCATAGTAGATATCGTGAAGGATCTTGTTGATGCATTGTCCTAAGACAGCACCAACTGCAAAATTAGAAGCGTCATACATTATTTCAAAAGGAAGATCCCAATTAGGTGAGCAAATGATGGGAGTAGAAATGAGTTTGTTTTTGAGACGTTCGAAAGCAGAAACACAGTCAGAATTAAAGCCAAAAGGAACGTCTTTTCCAAGAAGAGTCGTAAGAGGTCGAGTAGTTTTACTGAAATCTTTTCACAAAACTTCAATAGAAACTAGCGAGTCCAAGAAACTAACGAATGTCCTTGATAGATTTGGGAATGGGTAGATTCGCAATTACATCAACTTTCGCTTTATCTACCTCAGTGCCTTTGTTTGAAATGACATGCCCAAGGACAATGCCGTGTTTGACCATAAAATAGCATTTTTCACAGTTTAATGTTAAGTGTTTGTCCTTGCATCATTTAAGAACCAACTCAAGATGGTGTAAGCACTTGAAAAAAGAGTTTCCAAAGATAGAAAATCATCCATAAACACTTCAAGAAAACGTTCGATCATATCGGAAAAAATGTTCACCTTGCATCTTTAAAACATAGCAGGAGCATTTCAAAGGCCAAATGGCATATGTCGATAAGCAAAAGTGCCAAAGGGACACGTGAAAGTCATTTTCTCTTGATCTTCGGGAGCAACTGGAATTTGGTTATAGTCGGAATAACCATCAAGAAAGCAATAGAATTCATGGCCGGCTAGACGTTCAAGCATTTGGTCGATGAAAGGAAGAGGGAAGTGATCCTTACGTGTTGCAGCACTTAGTTTTCGATAATCAATGCAAACACGCAACCCCGTTTGAGTACGAGTTGGAATGAGTTTGTTAGAGTCGTTCTTGATAACGGTAAGTCCAGACTTTTTAGGCACACATGAATTGGGCTAACCCATGAACTATTAGAGATTGGGTATATGATTCCGTTATCAAGAAGTTTAAGGATTTCGTCAAGAACCGCATCCTTCATTTTTGGGTTAAGCCTTCGTTGTGCATCACGAATAGGCTTGGCATCATCGACTAAATGGATGCGATGTTGAACAAGAGCAGGACTAATAACCTTTATATTGGTGATCGACCATCCAATTGCTTATTTGTTTTTCAACAGAACTGAAAGTAAGGAAGTTTCTTGATTAATAGAGAGAGAGTTGCAGAAATTATGATGGGAAATGTTTTGTTGTCACCTAAGCATGCGTACTTAAGGTGATCGAGAAGAGGTTTAAGGTCCAACCTCAGGGGTTGCTCAATCAAAGAATTTGGTTGAAATTTTGATTCAATGGTAAGGGTTTCAAATGGAAGTGCAATTTCAATATCGTTAGGCTCATCTTGAAACAGTTGTTCGTATTCAGTCTCGCGTTTGATGATTTAGGTCAACTGTTTCATTATCGAAATTTTCTTGAATGAAGCTAACTTCCATCGTTTGGTCATGTGCTTCGTTCGATTGATTTTCAAGATTGAAAATCTTAAGATCTAAAGTCATGTTTCCAAAAGAAATTTTCATCAAACAGTTTCGACAATTGATTAAAGCATTTAAAGTAGCCAAGAATGGTCGACCTAAAATCAATAGAATTTGACTCATTGGATTATTCACGGGTTAAGTCTCCAAAACGATTGGGATAAGAATTGACCGATTTTGATGAGTACGTCCTCGATTTCTCCCATGGGTATCTTAATCGAACGATTGGCAAATTAAAGAGTTACTTTTGGTTGTTTAAGTTCACCCAAGCCAAGTGTTGGTAAATTGAATAAGGAATCAAATTGACACTCTCACCCAAATTGAGTAAGCATTTGTTAATCGTTTTGTCTTCTATCATGCGTGAGATCATTGGACATCTAGGATCTTTGTATTTGACAGGAATTGATTGGGACAAGACTTCGCTAAGTCTAGTGGCTAAGAAAACTTTCTTAGGTACATGAGTGTGTCGTTTTTAGGTACAAAAGTCTTTGAGAAACTTAGTGTAAGTTAGGACTTGTTAAGCGATATCTAAAAGCGGGATATTAACTTTGACTTGTTTGAAAATTTCCAACATCTTTTTCCTTTGGTCAGAGTGTTTCTTGGGTCGAAGACGATGTGGAAATGGAACATGATACTCAATAGGTGGGTCTACTTGAGTAGAAGAAGAACTTGGATTGGAGTTTGATTCGATGTTTGGTTCAACATTCTGTTCAGATGCATTTGCTGTTTTAGAAGTATCGAGAGGGGTTTTCAGTAAACCGTTTGGATTAACGACTCAATTATTGATTTGTCTACCGGAATGCAAAGTCGTGATAGCATTCATTTGGGTTACGTTGCTATCTTGAACAACATGGGCTTGATTCGGATTCGCGTTTTGATTTCTAGGATTCGGAACTGGCTGACTTGGGAATGTGCCTCATTCTTGTTCACTCACAGACGTGGCTAATTTTGACTCATTTGCATTTCAAGTTTAGCAATTGATTGGCTCGTATTCTGCATATACGAGGTTAACAAATTTTACAAATTACTGTTTGATTGGATATTTTGAGTAGTTGCCTTAGCCAAAGTTTCGAGACTTTTTTCAAGAGAAGACAATCGTTTATCGTCTTGAGGAGCAAAAGATTGTTGCGGTTGATTTTGAGACGGACCCGTAAAATTTTGTTAAAATGATTGCGTTGAAAGGGAGGATTCAAAGCATTGTTCGGAAATGCTTGAAAATTGGGACGAACCAAATTCGTATTGGGATTATTTTGGTTCCACGCAAAATTCGGATGATTTCTCCAACCAGGAATGTACGTTGGAGAAAATGAACCATTCTTAACTTTATTAAAGCGTTGAGTTGTTCAATTGAGTTAGGACACTAATTGGCAATGTGACTCGGATCGTTGCATTTATAACACATGGGTTGGGAAGCTTGATTGATTTGGTTGGATGAGAAAACATTGTCGAATTTATTAATCATTGCGTCGATTTTAGCTTCCAAAGCCAAAGATGATCCTATCGAGTGTGTGCTCGATTGTGAGTAAGTTGATTTTTCGTTGGACCGTTCCCATTAGGACGATTTTTCGGCTAGGTTTTTAAGAAATTACCAAGCATCATCGTGATGTTGGGCAAGAAAATTGCCTTGGCACATCAATTCAAGCAAGGTTCGTGAGCTGTTTTACAAGTCCATCGTATAAGATTTGGCAAAGAGTCCATTTTTTAAAATTATGGTGTGGACATTTTATCAAAAGCTCTTTAAATCTTTCAAAATACTTTCCAAATGTTTCACCCTTGAATTGATGAAAATTTACGACCTCTTTTCGAATTTTAGTTGTTTTTCCAAGGGGAGGAACTTCTTTAAGAAAACTTTAACGAATACTTCCCAAGTTTTAATAGAATTTGATGGTAAGCTGTACAACAATTTTTCTCGTAATCAATAAGAGCAAATGGAATTAATCGAAGTTTGATTCTATCATCACTAAGTTGTTGGAGTTTAATGGTTGCGCAAACTTGTTCGAATTTTGTTAAGAAAATGTAAGGGTCATCGTGTTCAAAATTGCTAAATTTCGGAAGCGTGGCAATATGGTTTGAATGAATTTCGAAATGGTTACCCGTAGGGGTGGGTAAAGTGATACAAGAAGGAATAGAAACTCTATCAGGAAAGATTCTATCCATGAGAGTTCGAGTGGCGTTCTCGTTTGCCATTTCCGGAGGATCGTTTGTTCGAGTTAAACGATTCGTTGTTGCGTTACGAGTCCAAGTGTTTGTTGCTGTGTCACGAGTCCAAGTACTCATGCACAATTAAAAGTCAAGAAGAGTAAGAAGTAGAATCAATCTAAGAGAAAGAAGCATGGTTTAGAAAATGAAGTGAGAAATTGTTTGTTTTCTTTATATTTTTTTAAAGGGAAAATATATCTACCAAAAAGAATTTATTTTTCAAAAGAGAGATTCGATTTTTGTTTTGTTTTTTTGGATTTTCAAAAAAATTCTTTTTTTATACGTATTTTTGTTTTTTTTTGTTTTTTAAAAGATTATATTATTTTTTTGGATTCTTTTTTTCTAAATAAAACTAACTCAAATTTGTTTTTGGATTTTTGATTTTGATTGAAAAATTTCAAAGGAAAAGATTTCAAAGGATATATATATATATATATATATATATTGGATTTTGGAGTAAATAAGAATTAAGTTAAGTAAAATGTACAATTTCTTTTAGTTTTGGGTTTTGATTTTTTTTCTTTTTTATATATGCATGAACTAATGCAACTAAATGAACGCAAGGATTTAATTACAAATTTTCTGTTCTTAGTAGCTCCTAATCCAAAATTGTATAATCACACTTTGTCTTAATTCAACAAAATATTTCTTCGTCAAGTAACGGATAGGATTTATCGGTGCATCACAAATTACCATTGTAATGCAGCCGAAGGTTTAAGTACCTTCAGAAAAACAATCAGCATAATATTTACGAATCACCGTAATATTTATAACTTATTATTCCTTTGTCGTAGCCTAGATACCAAGAAATAAAATTGTTCAAAGAAGACAACTTGTCAAGATACAATTAATCCTTAGGTGAGCTCATGACTCCCTTAAGTCTGAAGTCTAACTGTTATTATTAGTCAATTTCTAATATGAAATGCAATTTGTGGGCTAAGGAAGGGATGATGAAATCCCCCACCTTATGTGGATTTGGGTATTGCCCTTAGAAAATAAAAATAAGATGAGATGAATGCAAGAAGAAATTAAACGTGAATTAACGATGCAACTACAAATGAAATTTGTTTTTTTGTTTAAGAATTTTTTTATAAACTGCAAGCAACCAACAATGCAAAGCAAATAAAAACAAGGGATAAGGACATGATATCAGAGCGTGCGGATTTATTAGCAATTTATTTTAAAATGACGATTTTTTTTAGCGTGCAAGCAAAGCAGTTATTATTGGCAAGCGGTTCTTCTCAGTTGAAAACAATTGTTTTTTATAAAGGAGATAAAATAAAAACAAAAGCAAAATCTTTTTTTTCTTAATGCACTTTACACTCACAAAACACTCAAACCTGACACAAAAAATTAAACAACAATACACTTATCACTTTAAGCCCACTACAAAAACACACGTTCTTCTCAACGAAACACTCTACTACTCTTCTTCGTAAAAAAAAAAGAAAAGAACTGGAACTTATATAAAAAGAACAAAATCAGAAGGAAAATCAAAAGCAAAATTAGAAGGAAGTTGTTTGCAGAGGAATTATAGTCGTGATTTGGCGATTCTCAAGCGATTGGCAATTGGAATTTGGTTCGCGGTGGTTGATGTCGATTTGCAAAGGAATTTGTAATGGGAGATTCTGGTTCGGGTTACTTTGTTTCGATTGGAGTTTGGGTAATGATTTGGTTTGCTCGGGTTTGATGGAATTAGAAGTGGGTTCGGGTGATTTGTGGATGGTTGTATTTCGCGGTGGTTTTAGGTCCGTGGGGGGTTGGAAGAGGAATTGAATGATGTAGAGGAAGGTTAATGGAAGGTGTTCGGTAAGTTTGCAGTGAGGTTTTTGTGTTTGAGTGCTTGTTTGGATTATGAGGTTGATGGTTGTGGTAGTAAGTTGCGCTTGGTGGAGGAGGCTCATTTGTAGTTGAAGTTGGTTTGGATGTTGGTAGTAGTGATTTACAGGTTGGATGCTGGTTTGGCTAGCGAAGTGGTGGCTTTGCTTTTCTGAAGGCAATTTTGAAGGCAGAAGTGATTGAGGGTGGTTGCAGTGTGGAGTGAAGTCAAGGTTGTAGTGAAAGATTTGTGGCAGATGTGGTATGTACAGGTCATGCTGGTGGTTAGTTGCAGTGTGCATACTTGTGTGCACATAATTGATATGCACGAAACCAGAGCAGGTGCTTATGAAGGCACTGTACGGTTGACTGTGTGGTTGTCTACGTGTTTGATGATGGATGTGTTTTTGAGGTGGTGGGATGGTTCGCGTATGAGACAGTTTGTAGGATGGGTGGTGATTGCGAGGAAGACAATGAAGAATGTGGATGAAATAGTAAGGTAGTTTGCTTGTGTAGGAAATGAGCAGCTGAATTGTGATTGAGAAGTAGTTGCTGTGGTGTCCGTATTATGGATGAAACAGTGGGTAGTGAGATACACAATGAAGTGCAGAAGTGAAGGCAAGTGAGTGTTTTGTAGTGTGATGCAATGTGATGTATGGGTTGTTTGGTAAGGATGTATGTATAAGGATGGAGGTGATGTTAATGTTGTGGAGCAATGATGTTGAATGGTTGCACCAGTTTATTGCTTGGCAAAAGTTGGTGTGCACACAGTTTATGTATGTGCAGGGGTGTAAGGAAGAGGAGGAGCAGAGGTAGTGTGGTTTATGTGATGTACAAGCTGGTAACACAAGGACCGTTTGAGTTTAGTGATGGGAAAGATGTTGGTTGCAGTAGTTCCAGAGGCGGTGCACTATTGATTGTTGTTGTTTGGTGGACAGAGGTGATAGGTACGGGAGGTATTTGCAGTTGTTTATGGATGTTATGCAAGTTGGCAGGTATTTGTATGAGGATGATTAAGAAAGATGGTTGGGGTGGATGTTGTATGTGTTTGTAGTCAGGGTTGGTGAATGGAAAGGGGATGTTGTGGAGGTAGGGGAAGAATGCAGTAGTGTGGTAGCTAGAGGATATTTTGTTGTGTTGAGATGTTAACTGTGGAGTAAGGCAAGGTCTTGTGGATGGACAGAGGATGTTGAAGTGTAAGCCGATATGTGCACAGTGCACTATTTATGTTTTTTTTTGTAAATGTAAAAAAAAGAAAAAAGAAAAATGTAAATGTAAAAATATAAATGCAAATGCAAATTAATAATAAAAAAATTGTTTTGAAATTGTGTATGTTTTTTTTCTTTTTAAATAGAAATGCAAATAGAAAACAACAAGCGCACAATCAAAATCAAACAAAAATTACACAAACATACAACAATAATTATTTTCTTTTTTTTGAAATGCAAATTAACACACAAAATCAAACAAGATATAATAATTCGAAGCGTAAAAATTAAAACCAAATCTATTCCTCGGCAACGGCGCCAAAAACTTGTTGATTAACGGCGAAATTTCCTATCGAGTTAGAAAATCGCCGAATTTTTTTTGATAAAAATAACCGCAAGCGCACGACGTACAATTTTAGTACGTGGGGAGTACGGGTCGATCCGTAGGGAATTGAATTGATTTTAAATTCTATTCAACCAAATTAAACCAAACTTGAGATTGTTTTTAAGCTAAGAAAAATGTAACACTAGCTAGAACAAAGTGAATGGAAATATGAAATTAGAAAACAATTTAGAGGCAAATCCACTCCCATTTTTTTACATAAATCAACACACAAACAATCTATGATCTCTCTATTTTGATCTTAAGTGGAATTAGAAATGTATTTATCATAAGTATGGTCTATTTATGTTATTAACTAACATAACTTAAACCATCAAACTATAATACAACAACTAAAACCACTTACCAATTGTAATGAAAATGAAGTCAAAGAAAAAGCTATTTTATTTACTATTTTATTTAGTAACATAGAACATCAAATTTTGATTCTACTTTAATTTCACAATCAAAAATCAATTAGTAAAATAATGATGTAAATTGTGTTTATATTTGAGTAAGAATAGCCTATTTGTGAATACAACAGATTATTAATTTTATATCCTCTATCTTCAACATTAGATTTTTGACATTAATCTTGAGCTTTGATATGAATTCTTTTGCTTGTATCCTTTAGAAAATATGTAGATAATAGTTATGCAGTACGATAAGAGATTTTCAATATCATGGCTCCATCAATCCTCAAATCCTTTCCCACTGAGACGACCAAGATCTAGACCAAAGTCGTAATATCATGGGATACTAGTCATGCTGTATGATCAATAGGAAGTGTCACCATCTACTCCTTATCTACAAGCATACATCAAAACCTTCGAGTTATTAACAAACCCATGACACATGTACTAATAATAAAACCATCTTGTTCCACTCGATAAGTCATCATAATATCGAAACTTCCTGCTTGAACGATCTCCAAATTCTCCTTCCAGCACCACATTGTAGCACATGCACAATTGGTACTATAGCATGAATTAGTATCAATCCATCATGTAAATGGACATTCCATGTACTTAGCAAATTTCGCTCCTAGTTGCTTCAAACCATCACAAGTCTAAATCCTACATAATGGTAGATTAGTGTCGATCCATCTACTTGGCCAAAAAAAACACTAGTCACTTGACTTTGATTTCTCTAAGTCCTAGAGCTTTAATACGTCATACCTTACCTTGGACATGGATCGTTATCGATCCATATGAACCAATGTCAATCCATCACTTAGCCGAAATTGAATAAGAGTATTGTCTTAGCCAAATTTCAGCACGATCCGGCTCCTTTTTGACTTCTTTGATTTGTGTGCAACTCATTTTGCAGTGATCCACCTCCAAACTCTCTAGAGTCGATCCGTTTAAACTCGCTCTACGACTGCATATCTGCCCTCTTTTGTGTAATCGAATGGGAGAGCCCCTCATATAGCTTCCATCTACAATCAAAGATCCTCTCGCATAGAATGATTTAATCGCAATTCGCTTTATATGAGAATTACATCCATCAAACGTGTAAAACAACGATGCAAGCAAACATGCACATACCGTATCATGACAATCAAACATACAAATGGTTTTATTGTAGCTTAATATCAATATGCAAACCCATAACATGAAAATACATGTTTTAAACACTTTAAAAATCTATAAAGCACGTTTATTTTCATTTTCAAAAACGAGTCAGATGTAAAACTATAATTTTAACTTTAAAACTAGGTCCAAAACACGTCTTTAAGAGTTATAAGCATATGTATTAAGTAAGGGATCATAGAACACTAACCAATCGATGTAAAATCGATGATATCAAGCAAAATATGAGATTAGCAGCCAAAGTGATAAAATCTCTTACCAAAATGCTAATTTGATAATCTCATATGGGTCTCTCAGTTAGTGATGTCTTAATTACTTGTTTTAACTATAAATGGAATCATTTAATGGTGGATATAGGTGGGGATATGGTTAGTGAAGGTTGAGTTCTATTTTAGAAGAAGAGGAAATGAGTTAGGACTGTAGTAACTTCTATAATTAGCACAATTCTCGAAATTCGTAATTGGGCCTAACTATTGGCTTAGGCCTAATCATCTCTTAATTCGCCGAAAATCGTCAAATTTAAAACTAATATCTCCTAAATCAGTTGGAATTTTTTTATTATGACCACTATTCGTAATGAGCATCCATCATATCTTTCATTTGGAACAAGTTTGAGACCCAAATTTAGCTTCTATCAAAATTTGTAACCATTATAAGGTTTCTAGACCGAAAAGTTCACAATTTATTTTAAGGGTCAAAAATATCAGTTTACTACAGTACCCAAATTTTTAGTCCATTCACATTTCTTTTGTTATGAAAATAATATTTTTACTATCCATTGATATGTAAGAATGTGGATCTTTACATTTTCCCCTACTCACTTTAAGAATTTCGCCCTTGAAATTCAATGTCAATCATAACATAACTAAAGCAATAACCAAATAAGCAAACAAACATGCATAACATACAAATATAGTAATCAGACTACCCTATAACCCTATCATGCACATGGTATACGAGAACTAATATTGAATGTGATATCAAATTCAATAAATGCAATCTAATCACTTGAAGAGCTCCAGATAAGCGATCCACATACTCTCTTTAGTTTTCTAAATGTTATCACCTTCGCTATCACTCTATTGGTCCTTACAAGATTTATGGTCTTCCTCCTAATCTGCATCATACCTGCTCGACTATACAAATCAGCCTACATGGTCTAGATGCTTTAGGTTCAATTTCCAAATCATCCAGTTGATCTAGTGCAAATATCATGCTTAATAGAGTTAAGGGTATACCCTAGAGACAATTTGACGCAGCGGATTATACAAAAACAATGTAGATCGATGAAAGTAGCGATCGATGGATTGGAAGATACTGAAGTGCCCAAATTTGTTGATCCGAAGATTCCGAATTCTAGCTATCCCGAACTCGTTGATCGCGCACGATACCGGGTTCAAAGATCTGCGATTCTTCGCACGTTGATCTAGCGCACTAGATTCCGTGAATCGGCTTCTGCAGTCGTTGAATCGAGCGCACTCGATTATCCGAAAGAGGAGATAGGAGATTACACTCAACTACCAATTGGGTGAAAGCACAAAGCTTAACAAAACAAGAGTTTTTATTTCAAATCAACTAAACTTTTACAAATGACCACACATGCCTATTTATAGGCTACAACTCAACACAACAGAAACAGAACAAAAATTTCAACAACACTTAGGTCGTGAACGACCTACGACCTAATAATGGTGCGACCTAAAAAACAGACGCGACCTAAAATCAACGACTTAAAAGATACAACACAGCACCTCACAACCATAGGTCGGAAACGACCTAAAAGTTCACGACTTAACACTGAAACGACTTATCATCAGTGAGCGACTTAAAAACATGCGGCATCCCAGATCAGCGACTTAAAGAATCAGCGGTAGAGATTAACTCGGCAAAAGAATCAACGGCATCAAGCTTCAGCGACCTAACTCTCTTCGCGACTTAAGACTTTACGCGACCTATCTTAGGTCGTAGCTCGAGGCAATCTTCTTCCAGAATATCGGAGCGACCTATCTTAGGTCGTAGCTCGTTTACGCGACCTAAAGTAGGTCGTAACCTTTTATCTCGTCTGCATTCCATTACTTCGAAGCCTATAACTCGCGTGCTGTCTTTGCTAGGTCGTGAGCGACCTAAGACTTTCTTAGGTCGTGAGCGACCTAAGACTTCCACCTCCAACGACTTATTCCCAAGTCTTAGCTCGTTACACTCGAACCCGTTAGGTCGCAGCTCCTTCCCTGGTGGCTCGTTAGGTCGTATGCGACCTAAAAACAAGTTAGGTCGTTCGCGACCTATCACTTCCTTAGGTCGCAAACTCGAGACAACTTCTTTCCCTGGTTCCCAGTTAGGTCGCAGCTCCCCTTCTCGTGACTCCTTAGGTCGACGATGACCTATAACTTCTTTGTTAAGTCGTATGCGACTTAAATCCTTAAGTCGTGTGCGACTTAGACCTTTACTTCTTTCCTGAGCTGCATCATCCTCCCCAGGTTGAGAAAAATTCGACCTCGAATTTGTAAATTCTTCCACATCAGCTCGTTCATTCCCATGATATGGTATGAGATGTTTAACATTGAACACATCAGAAGTATACACATCCTCCGACAGCTTCAACTTATAAGCATTTTCATTAATCCGTTTCACGACTTCTACAGGACCAATTTTCCTGGCTTTCAATTTGTTATAAGCGCCCACTGGAAAACGATCCTTTGTTAACACTGCATAAACTAAATTTCCTTCATTAAATTCAACGCTTCTTCGCTTCAAATCTGCAGATTGTTTGTACTTCTCATTTGCTTTCTTCAATCGTTCCTGAACAATTTGATGACATTCCGTCAGCCCTTCAACAAAATCAGTAGCTTTCTTAACTGTCCCCTTCGAGTGTGGTATTACCGTTAAATCCAACGGTCCTTTTGGCACACTAGAATATACAATCTGAAATGGACTGAATCCCGTACTACGATTCACTGCATGATTATGAGCGAACTCGGCTTGGCATAACTTCACATCCCAGCTCTTCAAATTATCTTTCACCAGACATCTCAACAAATTACCCAATGATCTGTTCACAACCTCGGTCTGTCCATCCGTTTGCAGGTGATAAGCACTACTAAATTTCAATTTCGTTCCCACCATCTTCCACAAACTTAGCCAAAAATGACTTAGAAATCTAGTATCCCTATCAGAAACAATGGATTCCGGCAAACCATGTAAACGATATATCTCTTTGAAGAATAACTCAGCAACCCGGACGGCATCAGCTGTCTTCTTACAAGCGATGAAATGTGCCATCTTGGAAAATCTGTCCACCACAACGAATATAGAATCATTCCCCCTTTGAGTTCTAGGCAAACCCAAAACAAAATCCATACTGATATCCACCCATGGTTTTACAGGCATGGGTAACGGCATATACAGTCCCGCATTTGTCGCTGTTCCCTTAGAAACATGGCAAACATGACATCTCTCCACAAACCTTCCCACTTCTTTCCTCATCGATGGCCAAAAGTAAGATTGAGAAATCAGCTGTAATGTACGGTCTCTACCCACGTGGCCTTCTTCATGTAGCTCCTTTACAATCTTCATTCTCAAACTACAATCAGGTATGCACAATCGATTTCCCTTAAACAGAAACCCATCCACCATTATAAAATCATCCGTCTCTCCCTTCTTGACTTTATCAACAAACTTTCCAAAGTAAGGATCTTCGTCAAATAATTCTGGTAATACATCAAATCCTGTCACTTCGACTTTCAATGTAGTCAACAAATGATTCCTTCTGCTCAACGCATCAGCCACACGATTCGTCACCCCTGACTTGTGTTTGACAACAAAAGTAAACTGTTGCAGATATGCAATCCATGATGCATGTCTCGCTGAAATCTTGTCTTGCCCCTGTAAATGCTTCAATGCCTCATGATCAGTATACAGAACAAACTCTTTCTGAAATAGATAATGTCTCCAGTGTTTAATAGCTTGCACAACAGCATAGAATTCAACATCATATGTGCTATATCTCATCTTTGCTCCTGATAACTTCTCACTGAAATATGCAATAGGACGTCCCCTCTGACTCAACACTCCTCCAATCCCAACCTTTGACGCATCAGTGTGTAGCTCAAACAACAACTGAAAATCTGGTAATACTAGAATTGGTGCAGACGTCAGCAACTCCTTGATCTTCCCAAAAGCATCCCCTGCTTCCTCTGACCATGAAAACTGTTTACCCTTCATACAATCTGTAACAGGCGCCATCACGCTACTAAAGTGTGGAATGAATCTTCGATAGAATGAAGCCAACCCATGAAAACTACGAACTTCTGTTATCGTCTTGGACTGTGGCCAATCTTTAATCGCCTCTACTTTACTCCGATCCACCTGTATCCCTTCCTCTGATACAACATACCCCAGAAATAAAACACTATGCGTCATGAACACGCATTTCTTCGTTGCAGCATAAAATTGTTCTTGTCGCAGTACCATCAACACTTCCTTCAAATGATGCAAGTGTTCCTCCGGACTTCCACTGTATATCAGAATATCATCGAAATACACCACCACAAACTTCCCAATGAATGGTCTAAAAATCTGATTCATCACCCGCATGAATGTACTCGGCGCATTTGATAAGCCAAAGGGCATTACCAACCATTCGTATAGACCCTCCCTGGTTTTAAAAGCAGTCTTCCACTCATCACCTGGCCTGATACGAATTTGATGATATCCGCTCTTCAAATCAATCTTCGAAAAGATAGTAGCTCCGCTCAATTGATCTAGCAGGTCATCCAACCTTGGCATTGGAAATCTATATCTCACAGTAATCTTATTCAATGCTCTACTATTTGTGCACATCCTCCATGTTCCATCCTTTTTAGATACCAATAAAGCTGGTACAGCACAAGGACTTAAACTCTCCTGCACACGCCCCTGTTCAAGCAATTCCTCTACCTGCCTCCGCAACTCTTCATGTTCCTTCGGATTCATTCAATAATGTGGTCTATGCGGCAACATTGCTCCCGGAATAAGATCGATTTGATGTTGAATGTCTCTTAGTGGCAGTAACTCCTTGGGCAACTCCTCTGGAAAGACATCCTCAAATTCCTTCAATACTGGTTTCACTTCCTCTGGAATTTCAACCTCTTCACTGCTCTCATGCCCAATTAACAAAAATACTTCCGGCTCTTCCTCAACCTCCTTAACAAACTCCTTCAGAGACAATAAAGTTTTCATCTCTTCAATCTCTTCTGACTTACTTTCTCCTTGTTGTCTCTTCTTTGGAACTAAGATAATCTTCGTGCCTTTAAACATAAAACTATAGCTATTGGTCCGACCGTCATGTTGTACCGCTCGATCATACTGCCATGGTCTTCCCAAAAGTAAGTGACAAACATCCATCTCTACTACATCACACCAGATCTCGTCTTTGTATTTCTTCCCAATAGAGAATGGAACACGAACTCGTCTATCCACTTTCACTTCTCCTCCTTTTCTCAACCATGCTAACTTATATGGATTCGGATGTTTCTCTGTCTTCAACTTCAACTTTGTCACAGCCTCGGTTGAAATGATATTGTCATAGCTTCCGGCGTCAATCACGAATTTACACACCTTTCCCAGTATAGTGCATGTTGACTGAAAGATATTACTCCTCAACCAACTAGCTTCTTCCTGCTTCGGTGTCAAACACGATCTCCTTAGCATTAGATTACAACCTTCATCTCCTGACGCAATATCCTGTTCATCCTCCTCAACTGAACTAGAATATTCTCCATCACCATCCTCATCTTCAAGTTCAGCAATCATAGTTCGTTTCTTCGACTTTGGACACTCATTGCTTTTATGACCCAATTCCTGACAATTGTAACATTTGAAACCATTGTTAACCTTTGCCTTCTCAGCCTCCTTCACCACTGGTCTACTGATAGGTTTAGAAACATTAGAACTCCCACTAACACCCTTCGCTTGATTGTTGGAATTAGTAAACACACCACCTCCTCGTCGTCCTTGTTTCTCCCAGGCCAACGCCTTTTGATGTGCTTCCGCCATAGATCTTGGATCAAACATGTTCACCATATCCTGAATCTGCATTCTCAATCCCCCAATGAATCTAGACGTCAACTGCTCTTCTGTTTCCATAATATCATTCCTCGCAATAAGTTGATAAAATTCGTCAGCATAGTCATTCACAGTCTTTGTTCCTTGCCTCAAATTCTGCAAACGTTGATACATCAAAGATTGATAATTGTAAGGTAAGAACGTTGCTTTCATCAATTTCTTCATCTTCTCCCAAGATTCAACTTTTGACTTTCCCATCCGTTCACGTGTAAGTTTGGTTTGTTGCCACCATGCCAAAGCTCTACCCCTCAACCTTGTAGCAACCAACTTTACTCTACGATTTTCTGGAACTTCTTTGAAGTCAAAAATCTCTTCAACATTAGCCACCCAATCTAGAAACTCTTCAGCTTGCATACCACCTTTGAATTCAGGAATTTCAGTCTTCATCCCCAACTCCCACTTGTGATCATACTCAGAGTGATTTCTTCCTTGTCCTCGTCCATGAATACTAACACCATCAGACTCCTCTTCAAAATCAGATGTATATCGTTGTCTATCTCGTCCACCCACATCTCTACTACCTTCACGTCTACCACCATCATCCCTTCTATCTACATTCCTCCGTTCACGATCATTCACGTTCCTCCCATGCCTTTGATCATCATCAACACTTCTGTCTCGATTGGAATGTGGAGAGACTCTACTTCCCCCATGGTTAGATTCTGGTGAAACCCTTCTCCAATTCTGATTAATCTCTAACATCATCTTCTCTAACCGACCAATTCCTTCGTTAAGCTTTTCAGTAAAGTTTTCATTGATTCTTTGCTCCATCTCATCAGCTTCTTCTCTTCGATACAATGCTTCAACGTTTTGATGTCGATTAGCTCTTCTTGGAGGCATGCTTGAAAACTTCACAAATACTTCAAATTCAAACTGAACTTTGATCCAAAGTGTAATGGATCGAAAACTCCCACTTTGTTGCGAAAATATGATGAACACGATGAACACAACTTCAACACTTCAAACAAATCGGCTCCAAGACTCGATTTAGCTATGATTGACTAAAACAAGCTCTGATACCAAACTGACGCAGTGGATTATACAAAAACAATGTAGATCGATGAAAGTAGCGATCGATGGATTGGAAGATACTGAAGTGCCCAAATTCGTTGATCCGAAGATTCCGAATTCTAGCTATCCCGAACTCGTTGATCGCGCACGATACCGGGTTCAAAGATCTGCGATTCTTCGCACGTTGATCTAACGCACTAGATTCCGTGAATCGGCTTCTGTAGTCGTTGAATCGAGTGCACTCGATTATCCGAAAGAGGAGATAGGAGATTACACTCAACTACCAATTGGGTGAAAGCACAAAGCTTAACAAAACAAGAGTTTTTATTTCAAATCAACTAAACTTTTACAAATGACCACACATGCCTATTTATAGGCTACAACTCAACACAACAGAAAACAGAACAAAAATTTCAACAACACTTAGGTCGTGAACGACCTACGACCTAATAATGGTGCGACCTAAAAAAACAGACGCGACCTAAAATCAACGACTTAAAAGATACAACACAACACCTCACAACCATAGGTCGGAAATGACCTAAAAGTTCACGACTTAACACTGAAACGACTTATCATCAGTGAGCGACTTAAAAACATGCGGCATCCCAGATCAGCGACTTAAAGAATCGGCGGTAGAGATTAACTCGGCAAAAGAATCAACGGCATCAAGCTTCAGCGACCTAACTCTCTTCGCGACTTAAGACTTTACGCGACCTATCTTAGGTCGTAGCTCGAGGCAATCTTCTTCCAGAATATCGGAGCGACCTATCTTAGGTCGTAGCTCGTTTACGCGACCTAAAGTAGGTCGTAACCTTTTATCTCGTCTGCATTCCATTACTTCGAAGCCTATAACTCGCGTGCTGTCTTTGCTAGGTCGTGAGCGACCTAAGACTTTCTTAGGTCGTGAGCGACCTAATACTTCCACCTCCAACGACTTATTCCCAAGTCTTAGCTCGTTACACTCGAACCCGTTAGGTCGCAGCTCCTTCCTTGGTGGCTCGTTAGGTCGTATGCGACCTAAAAACAAGTTAGGTCGTTCGCGACCTATCACTTCCTTAGGTCGCAAACTCGAGACAACTTCTTTCCCTAGTTCCCAGTTAGGTCCCAGCTCCCTTTCTCGTGACTCCTTAGGTCGAGGACGACCTATAACTTCTTTGTTAAGTCGTATGCGACTTAAATCCTTAAGTCGTGTGCGACTTAGACATTTACTTCTGTCCTGAGCTGCATCACAATTATGTAAGTTGTTACATAAAGCTGACGCGATAGCCAATTTTATTCATAATAAAAGGTGTTTTCTTTCTGTTGTATACTTGTTATAATGTATTATAAATAATTAATTATTTAATTTAAGTGTATTGAATAGAAAATCCATAAATTGTATGTTTTGCGATAGTAGTTACAATATGTTATAACCATGAGTAATTTATCACAGTATGATAAACATACTGTTTTAATATTCGTAGTTATATTGTATCGTGATCGGATATTGATATATCCTTTAAATTGGAGTACGTAATGCACTCTAAATGTTAGGAATTGTATTACTCATGACTGCTGGGGTACTAAGAGATTACATACTAATAGTTATTAGATAACTATGAAATGACTCATTCGATAGCTTTCTGTTGATTAATATAACTAAGGTCAAACAGAGAATAGCGATGTGACAATACTACTCAATTTCCTCGACTTGAGGATACCGTTGAGCTTCAATGTGGAAATTATTCTTTGATTATAGTTAAATCATGGCATGGAATCCATCAAATGACTATAGTTGGGTCGAGTAGAGCTATTAAAAGTGAAACACTATTCAAGAGAGAATTCTCTCCTTAGTTATATAGGTTTAGTCTCACAAGGTCAACTTAACTCAACTCAAAGTCAAAATCTCCAGCCAGAGAATTTCGGTTAATAATAATTGTTATTATTGAACCAGAGACCTTTGTATTTGGACTATAAATTTGAATGTGGATGATATTGGAATTTTGACCATTACCAAATTCCATAAGTCTTAATGTGATATAGTTTTAATATAGAGAATTGGTGTAGTTGTCACTATCGAGTAATGCTTAAATATGTAAAATTGGATTTTATTGAAGCTATATAAATGACAAATTTGGCAAAATGTCACACTACTAGCAAAGGTGACGTATGAACATTAATATTTGAATTGTTCGTTAGTAATCGTTGACCGAATTTGTATTTAAAGAGTCAATAGAACCGCAATGTTGAATCCTCCATCTACCACCTGATTTAATTAAATTATAAGTGTTATAATTAATTAAATTAATTGATATTTATGAAATATAAATTATAAATTTTATTTGAATTGTGTCGATCAATGTTAGTGCGTATATAAAAGTAATATACACACTTGTCGACATATGATATCGATGTACGTTTGAATTTGAGTTAAATGCAAAATATCTGATCTAGCTTGAAGTGATTTAAGGCCCAATAGGAAGGCATGTATGGCTGACCATGATGGAGATGAATTGGTTTGGAATTTGATTCCAAAAGATGTGTAAATGACCAAGGGAAAGAACGATATGATTCTATCTTTGACCCCCTTCTTTCCTATGTTATTTAAACATTACTAGCCACTCTTTTCATATAATTCTTTCTAGGATTTATGCCTCCACACCTCCCATCTAACCGTGGCTGAAAACCCCTCTCTCCTATTCTCAAAAATTCAAGCGACAAGTACAACAAATATTCAATTAAAAATCAAAAGGAATGGTGTATAGCTTTCTCAATTGGGTTGCACCTTTTGGAAGTGTTGAACAAGGTTTCAAACAGAGCAATAAAGATCCAATATTTAAGGTAGTCTCTTCGGTAATACCAAAGTACTATCTATGATTACAAATTCATAGAATTATATAATTGATTATGATATGCTTTTGTTTAATTGCAATATATTCCTGATCAACTTTTGTTATGTCTCAATTTATTAAATAGATCCCTTTTCTACATCTCCATTGATTGTATAACCTTTATGTTGACATATATTTTAGTTCCTTCATCTCATTTGATTGTTTTTTGTTTTTGTGTAGTTTAGATCTGAATCATTACAATGGATTTACATATGCCTAAAATGTATAATTTGGTTAGATGTTGTTTTGCATTTATTATTAAAAAACAATTTTGATTGTAAATTTTGTTTAAGTAGACACACACACACACACACACATACATACATACATACATACATACATACATACATACATATATATCCTACATGGTTTTTTCAAACAATTTCGATTGAAAACATTTTGATTATCTTTCAATTATTGTGATTGCAAATAATTTTTCAATCAAAACAATTTTATTGAAAACCTTTTAATTAAGTATATACTTATATGTTTCATGTTTTTTTAAACAATTTTAATTATTAACAAATCGACTAACTTGTTAATTTGAATATATTTTATTTGGTTGTTGTTTGCATTAATCTAAAAACTGTTTCAATTTAAAAATCGCTAAGCATTTTTTATGTAAAATCATAAATCATTTCACTCCTTTATTTGACTTGACTTCATTATACTTTAAATTTATATATTATGGAAATATTAGATTGTAATCCTTTCATATGGTTGTTTTTTATATTAAGACATGGTTTACTATTACTTATGTGTGAACCTATGTATGTTTGTGTTTTAACTCAAATTTTACCAAATAAACCGTTATGCAAAATTATAAAATTTAATTTTAGACCTTTCCTTAATTGTATATATATATATGCATATGATTTAAATCAAAACTTTGGGTAATAATGGCATATGTAGAAGGACTAATAGCTATACTCACAATATATGTCAAGTGTAAATCAGGTATAATTATCATTTAATATGTCCATTAATCTAGTTAGAAAGAGAGAGAGAGAGAGAAGTTAAAGGTTTCCGTCTCTACTTTTATAGCCTCACATTCCCTTAATTAATTAAATATGTTAAGAGAATAAAACAAAAGATTTTCTTCTCTATAATTTATATGTTTAGGTACGTATATATATACGGCTTTTATGTACACTTCAAACATATGAATGTATCTGATGCATTCATTAAAATACATACAAATTAAAATTAAAATTTAAACTTCATTTTTAACCAAGTTAATTAAAATGTGATTTTATTTAAAACTTCATTAGAGTGGATTTATTAATCTTTTAGACTTCATAGGCCCAATAGATCCAAAATAAGATTTTGTTGTTTGAATTTTACTTATTTCACTCGCTTCCGATCGGCCTAGTTCCTTCAATAAAGAACCATCGGAAATGAGAATTATAATAATTGATACTTAATATTGGAATGAGAAATATGATTTCTATTCTAAAATGTATCTTCTTATAGAAAATGGTTTTCTATGATAGATTCATTCCTTTGAGTTGAGATATATGATCTGAAAACACTCGACTATAAACTGGTTACAATAGATAGAATAAATAGCCTACATTAACTAGCTGAATAAAGCTCTGTGTTTCATATGCTATTAAAGTAATGGCAGAAAGAGTAGGAGCATGTCATATAGCACTTATCGGTCATATCAAGTTATGAAAATTGTTTTCATAAAACATTCCAAACATTATTTATGAAATAATAACTGTATTTCAATGCTGACTAAAAAGTAGACATAGTGTTGTTTCACTATATATATTATGAGTATTCGTTATCAAAAAAACTATAATAGGGGTATTTTTTCATAACAAAGTGATGCATTGGAAAATATTGAAGTATCTATATTTACAATTATTTTGGAATTATAGACTAAGTCACAGTTTTGAGAAATGATTGTTTGATTTTATGATTATGAATTATATAGAACTAGTGAAGTATATGTCAAATGATTAAGAAAAAATTACCCATTCAGTGGGAGCGACATAAGAGTTGATGTACTCTTCGGATTGATACATTTAGATATATGCAATCATAAGTCTAATAATACCAAAACAGTTCCACATACTTAGTTGAATTCTTCGATAAATTATCACAAACATGAACATGTGTATTTAATACATGTGCAGCATGTCTACGATAAGTTCATAGAATATAAAACAGAAATAAATGAAATTACATGTAATAGAAATATTCGATTTGGTCGAATAAGTGAGTATATTTGAAAGTGTTATGAACGTACCTAAAAAGATGAATATAAATTCAATCTTAAAAGTTGCTCTTTCTTATGACACATAATGATGTATCAATATGGAGTAATCAAACTTTGTTGGATAAAGTACGGTTAATGATGAGTGAAGCTGAGTTAACTTCTTTCTATAAGGTTGTATACATAAGAGTAATACGCAAGGTTAAAATTAATTTCATTTAAAGAATAGCTTACAAAATCATACAAGATAAGGGTTTATATAAAACCCCAACATATCCTAGGCTAAGTACTTGGCAGGTTGTGCGAGTCAAAAGACTACACGTAATAATTGTATGTGAGGGTTCTTATATGAATCGTCCCAAAAGGGTTTGGGAACGAACATCATTGAATGACTAAGTTATGCTTTGAACATAATTATCATAAACTAAAACCAAGTTAGTTTATGTAATGCAATTCATAAAATGTTTATGAATACCTATTCCATTATACTGAGAAACAATTGTTGTTTCAAGAAATGCCAACTTTGTAGTGAAGAAATTTCTTCTAGAAATTATTGGTAGTAAAATGGATTTGGATACGATCCAAAGATGAGACCAATTATGAGGGAAGAGATGAAATTAACCAAACCTAAATGAGTACAATGCATTAAAACGTCGAATGGTTATTCTCGCTCATTAAAGAGAAAGTATAAGTTTTTTTATCAATGTCGAGAGTAACTAATCCTTAGTTCTCAATTAAACCATTAAGAGTATTGACTCTACGATATGATATAATGCACAAATCTGGAAGGATTCTAAGTACAATATCAAAATATGATTTTGATATTTGTACTCAAAGGGATATGATTCATCAGCTACACACATGTTTTTAAGAGAAAGACCAATGTACTTGGAATATAGTGAGAAACATCAATAAAAATAGCATCGTAAATTTCAATTGTTGAAATTTGCATAACAGGTTCATCTTTCAACGTGCTCTAGTTAATTTGGATTTTACTCAAAACTATCGTCCAGTATGACTTTATGTTTTGTTACATAGGTATTAAAATAGAGAATTCCAAATAATGATTTAGAGTAGATTATTTGCACATAACAACATAAGTGTCTTGAAGTTAGTAGGAGTGATATTGAGTTTGTGGGTTCTGTGATATGTTCCAAGAATGGATATGAAAATATCGTTCGACAAACATCAAAGTTGAACAAGTTTTTGATAGAAATATGAAATTATTTAATTTTCAGTTAAAATGCAGAGGAAGCATGTGTCTACAAGAAAGAACATTAAAAATGTACATAGATATTTCTAAAATATAAGTGAACAACGCACTGCTAATTGTTAACGATGTACTTATGTTAAAATCAGTTCTGCTTTGGTTGTTTGATCTCAATATTGGATTTATAAATTATGTCTTTTATAGTAAGTATAAATGATATTGGGAATGTCCCAAATGATATGCAATAACACCTTATTAAAATGTTTAATATAGAACATGTAAGATAAATTCCTTATTCATTGGCAATAGAAATCATCATACAAGTTGTATTTTCTATAATATCATAATTTGCTTATGTATTTGATGCATGAAGCAAATATCAAATCCAAATAAATATCACTAAATGGTAGTTTAGAGTGTTCTCAAGTATCTATCATAAGTGATTGAGTATAATTTTTCAATATCAAATTCCTTATTCTGACTCAAACTTCATAAGTGATTGATTATAATTTTTCAATATCAAATCCATGATCAAACCTTAGTTAAGGAGCTTTAAGTTGGAAATGTTCCAAACGAAAGGCTGTGGCTGATTCAACAAAAAGGCTAAGTACATAACCTTGAATAGAGCTACTATAAAAGTAATGTATAAATATAAATGCATTAATTTATAACTGAGCTAGGGGTGATTCCAAATGTTGAGAATCCCATAACATTGTTATATGATAACAATTCCATGATACAGTTCATAAAAGAAGAGCTCACTGGAAGTCAAGATGTATACTTTGAATAGTTCTATGTGATAGAGGATGTTTATCAACGTTAGAGAGAGTTGATTGATAGAGTAGATAATTAAAATAAAATAGTATAACCGTTAACTAAGGGGCTGACCCGATTAGTTTTTAGGAAACATATCGAAAAAGTTGGAATACAATTCAAAAATTGACCCCAAATGCAAGTAGGAGATTGATAGAGTTAGGGGTATGCCCTAGGGGCAATTATAATTGGAGAGAAAGAGGGCATCTTAGCAAAAACAAAAAAGTGAAGAAATTAAGTGCTTCAACTGCAGTAAATTTGGGCATATCAAGAAATATTTTCCAGAACCACGAAAGGACAAGAAAATGGTGGAGGCATATGCATTGAATGTTGTTCCCATCGTCGAGTGCTCCATCGACGAAGGAGAAAGCGAAGGGTGTCACGATTCAAGTATATATGCTTTCCATTTATGATATAATTGTTCATATGTTATTTGATATGAGGACATTGCTTCCGATTTTATCTAGTAACTTTGTGATAGGTAGAATTGAGACTTAACTTAGTAGGCAAATAATTGGTAGTATTGAATCCTGTGGGTGGTTTGGTTAATTTGAATATTGTTTATTGTAATGTTATTTTATTGGTTCATGGATGCATATTTTCTTATGAATTGTTTATGCTTGCTTTTGTCGGGTTTGGTAGTATTATAGGATAGACTGGCTTTAGAGATAAGGGGTATTGATCGACTGTGAGAGGTTATTGGTGACGATTGGAATAGATGATGGGCATAACCTAGAGATCGGTTGCATGCTCGAGGATGTAATGACAGTTAGCTTTTTGTATTCGATCGAGATCTTATACGAGTTGTCAACGGTACCTATAGCGAAGGAGTATCCTAATATATTCAAAGAGGTTACAGGGTTACCATCACATAAAGATATTGAGATCCATATCGATTTAGCATAGGATGTTAAACCAGTTTTATGCCTTTGAGATGGATGGAACCAAAAAGGAAATGAGAACTATAGTGCAAGTGAACGATTTATTGAGGAAAGAATTTATGCAGAACGGTACTTCTTAGAGGGTAACTCCTGTAGTATTTGCCACTAAGGTGGATGGTTCTTTGAGATTTGTGTAAATTATCGTGAGCTGAATGAAGTGAGGAGAAAGAATAAATATCATCTTCCCTGTATAGATGACTTATTCTATTTTCTTTACGATGCAAAGATGTTTTCTCAATTGGATTTGGCAATGGGTTTTCAACATATGAGAGTGGAAAGGGACGGTGTGTCGATTAACACATTCGATATGCCATCGAACTTTTATGAGTGGATGGTTATGTCATTTATGCAAGCTAATGCATCAGCGTATTCGTTGATCCTATGTCAGAGATTAGCTAAACAAGTTTGTACTTGTGTTTGTAGACTATATTCTTATCAATATAAAACCTGAAGAAGAATACAAGATGCATTTGAGAGTGGTGATTGAGACGTTGAGAATGCACCAACTAAAAGCTAAATTTTCGAAGTATCACTATTGGTGAGGGGAAACGAGATTCTTGGGTCGTATTGTTTTAAAGCATGGCATCATTTTGGATTCTTCTAAAGTTGTAGTAGTCTAAGATTTGGAAAGACCTAAGAATATGACGGATCAGATTGGTAGGTTATTATAGAAGATTCATTAAAGGCTTCTTGAAGATCACCGCACCATTGACTCATGTCACGAAGAAGAATTAGACTTTTGTTTGGCACGTTAGGTGCAAACATGTGTTTACTGATCTGAAAGAGAGGTGGATGAATGCACCAACGTTAGTCATTCCAGATGGGAATGAGTGATTGACGGTGTTATCTGGCATTTTGACCCGGCTATATCCGAAATGATTGGACAAGTTAGACTCGACTATCATCAAGGTTAGTAGCCCAGAGCGATGATTGTATGGTCTAGAAATCAAGTGCAGGCACTAATGTGAAGTGACGATCAACCGAGACCAAGAGATAGACTCTTCGGAATATTCTAAGTATGGATTAGTACCTTCCCTAGGCAGGGGATCAGCGTCTATCCCTTTTCCTAGGGGATCGGTACATATCCTCAAATTTTGTCAATATAGAGTAACAAGGAAGGCCCTACGAGGCTATTTTCAAATCTCCAGTCATTTGGAGTTTGTATGCTCAAGTTATGGGAAAATTACTTTACCTAAGAAAGGGACCAGTATAAAAGGGATCGGTATAAAAGGGATCGTATAAGAGGGACCGGTATAAAAGGGATTGCATAAAAGGGATCGGCATATTTCAGTCAAGCAAGTGCAAGTCAATGGAAAACAATCAATATATCAAGATCCATATGTCCAATGCACATGAAATTTTGGGAACAAGATCTGGGGACCCTAGAGAGCCTACCCTAAGGATTGCACCTTAAAAGGATGAAAAGAGAGGGATCGGCTCTCTTCCCTCAATAAGGATCGTCTAGAATTAGGAGACAACTCACATTGCACCAATGATCGAGCAATAACTCAAGTTTTACTCATCCAATTGACATGAAACTTGGAGCACAAGCTTACTACAACATGTGGAAGACCCTATAGGGATCACACATCAAATGGGATACTTTGAAGGGATTGGCTAAAAATAGAGTACATGCAACACCACTTCACGGAAAATGCAATATCTCACAAATGGTAAGTCGGAATGGCACGAAATTTGGAGGGATAACATCATGGGGAACCCCTCAGAGGGATCACACCACATTTGGACACCAAAATAGGGATCGAGGATGATCTTATTATCGGCCCAATGGGCCTCAAAATTCTTGTGTGGCATTGTCATGGCCTGGAGGTTCTTCTGCCGAAATTTCAGCCCGATCCATGCACGTCTCCCTTTATAAATACAGCAAGCATGGCATCAGAAAAGGGATCCTTCTTTCTACTACCAAGGCTCTTCCATTTTTATTTTCATTCTTGTACTAATGAATCCCAGCTAATCCAGACATTCTTGTAATCATAATCAAGTGCAATGTCAATAAAAATATGAAGTGGACGTAGGCAAAGATTGTCGAACCACTATAAAAATCTGTATGTTCTTTTACTTTCTCTACTATGTTTTAATTTCATTCATCATTTTAATCTCTATAAGATTCTATTAGGTGTTGATGCCCATTTTTGGCGTCAACATTTTGGTGCTTTCACTGAGAATTGAATTATCAGTTTGATTGGATCTCATAATCTACTTGTGGATTCCCATATTCGCGAGATAGATCCAGCTTTCTACCAACAAGTTTCTCATTCTATCCAGATTTGAAAAAGATCTAAAAGGACACTATCATCCATGGTTGGAGCAACCAGGTCTACTTCCTATGTTGTTGAAGGAAATGATGATGCTAGTGTTCTTGTTTGGAGTTGTTCATGTGTTCATGTTCATTTGGCAAAAAGATGCTCAAGTTGATTACATGCAAGCTCAATTCAAGAAATTGCTTGTGACAAGGGATCCTACCTGATCATTTCTACAGCATACAAAAAGAATACCAGCATGTCCAACTACATATTTAAAATCCTGTATATTTCAACTATAACAATAGAAATAGTCGATCCCTCTATCAAAATACTACATTCACTACCGATCCCTCCATACTCCATATGACCAATCCATCCATATACCGTATGACTGATCCCTCTCACAAAACATTCAATACTGATCGCTAAGGGATCGGGCATGTCATGACCGGTCGGTCTATCCACTACCGATCCCTATGCCACTTTCATCTAGAATTGAACCCTTATTTAATCGATCCATGCACCAAACTTAACTACAACCGATCCCTTACCACTAATTCCTCGTGAGGCAATTCAGCCGATCCCTATACCACCGATCCCTATACTACCGATCCCTATACAACCGATCCCACATTCATACACTTCCTCATGCCATAATTGATCCCATTCTTGAACCGCTCCACTTCATTAGCAAGGAATGACAATGTGGAGAAGGTAGGGATCGGAAAAGTGAAAGAGGAAGGGATCGGTGCCCAATTTAAAGGAATCAGCCTACAAATAAAAATAAAGCATTGCTTGTGAAATAATAATAAAATATGGATCAGGTGCTCAACTTAAAAATGATGCATTCTATCCACTTAAAAACGATGGACAAGGAACTGCAAAAAGGATGCATTCTATCCACTTCCCTTATGTCCTATGACAGACCAAGGCATAGAGGATCAAGCGGTAGCTGCTGAATTGTAGCCAAGGAATGGACAAGGAACTGCTACTCAAACGGTACTCCCAAATACTAGAGAACCAATGTGATATGACATAAACTAGGATCAGTTACGAGGTCAAGCTCCCATAGTAGATTGTGACTGCCCTCAACTTACTAACTTCCAAACACCTGACTTAGCAGCCATGGTACGACGACTTGTTAGAGAGAGCTAAGACCAGAGTGACGACGATCGGAGCATCTCCCTCCAATGGAACCCGTTCACTGAAGCCGTTCTATGAGTAGAATATCCAAGGATGTAATGTCACTGTCCATCTTATTCCAAATGCCATGCAAGCCGCTCAAAGACTTCTTGCATGAATTCAACGTCGCCGTCGCTGAATTGAGCACTTTTTGCGAGGATATCAAACCGATGGCATTGATAATGGGAATTGACCCCAAGCCAGATTCTAGCGATTGGTTAGCTAGAAAGCCTCCTATGACATCAGATTGCTTCTATTACAAAGTGAACCAATTCTTACACAAGGAGGATGCGATACTAACATTGACAGGAAACAGTGCAGGCCCGATGGCCGGAGGGGTTCAAAACAAGAGTAAAACGATGCCCTAATGATGACCCATATTCTAGTAGACAACCCAGAATCCTAAGATTCAACTCATATACTCCTTTGAACGATTTAATTGAAAACATATACTTGGAGACTTACGATTCGGAGCAATACTGGAAACCAGCCTCGAGAGAGTCCATCGAAACGCAGAAGAAATCCAGGAAATGTTGTATATTTCAAGATACATACGGTCATAACATCAGCGATTGCAGACACCTCCGAGATGTGATCGGAAAGCAGATTTAGAAAGGAAAGTTTCAACAATATGTGCAAACCTCACATAATGGCGAGCAGGGAACATCCGATGCCTATCAATAAAGAACTTTGATTACCAATTGGACCACATACGGTCGACTTTTAGCTAAAGAGGGCTGGGGAGAAATGGAATAGCAAGCATACGATGCTACTTCACTTATCAATAAGATTTATTTCAATTTCAATTATGTTGTGACCTACAACCAATTTGAATTAAACTACTTGCGAACGATGCTGGTGCCCGGGTACCTAAAGTTAGGCGCCAACCAACCTCTGTGGACCATAATCTGACATTTGGAGTATCATTATGACGAGCGTAATTTGACCGCTCATCGGCTACCATATGCCGCTGACTCAGGGGCAAGAATTTGAAATGGAAAGTGGGGGTGACTCGACTTTCCACTTCTTATTTCGTGCTTCAATCCTGATAGGACATCAGTGCCTTGCTCAAAGCTCGGCAAGGACAAACTCTAATGTAACGTGGACAAGACTGGCCATCCACTCATCAACCTCCACACTTGACTTGGAAACCAAAGAAAGACTTGGAGCGAATGTGACCCAATCATCCACTTCCTGGCTCATACTTAAAGTACGCCAAAATACATATGCCTCTCCCGAAACTCAGCGATGCTAGGATCCAACTAAAGTGGATGTGATTTGATCGTCTACACATTAACTCCTGCTTTGGACATAGGAGGCACTTCGGAAGATCGACTAAAGTAGGCGTGATTGATTGCCCACTAATTAACCACCGCCCTCAACACATGGACATGAATGTGTCTTGAGGTGGATGTGACTTGATCATCCACTCAACAACTCTTTCCCTCGACTTGTTGGTAGGAGTACTAAGAAAATTGGACGAGTCCTGACCGTCCAACATAGGCATGGATGTGATCTAGCCATCCATCACTTACTCACTTCCTCAACTTGATCGGAGTAGCTACAATCACCAAGTGGATGTGAATCGGCCATCCATTTGTCAATTTCCCCCCTGATGCTGGGGGTAGAATTTCATTCCATAGATGAACATGGTTCGACTATTTATTTGACAACTCTTCCCTTGACCTGACAGGTGGAGTGTAAATCAAAAACAGGTGTGACTGACCACCCATCATAAAACTCTGATTCCCGAAACATGGACCGGAGTATAAACAAAAAAAGATGGACATGGTTCGACCGTCCGTCGACCAACTCTAGTCCCTAGAGCGCAGACTGGAGTATTAACACCAAATGAGTATGATTGACTGCCTATCAAAGAACTTTGGTCCCTAGAGTAGGTGGAAAATGGATGTGGTTCGACCGTTCATCCATTAACTCTCCATAATAAACCGACAGGCTGAGTATAAAACATAGAACAAATGTGATTTGACCATCCGCTAATCAGCTCGTTCCCATGATTCGACGTGAAAAATTCCATGTAAGAGTGAACGTGATACTCTTCGACTTCCACCCCTGACTTAGGGGCAGAATAAATGACTAAGGAAAATGTGGTTCGACCATTTTCCATAATAACTCTAAGTCCTCAGAGTGTGGACTAGAATATAAACACAAATTGGGTGTGCCTCGACTACCCGCCAATAAACTCTTATCCCCAGAGCATGGATATGAGTATTAACAAATAGATGAGTGTGGTTTGACCACTCACTATTCCTTAGACTCCGACTTAAACTTGACAAGAGGAGTATAAACTCACTATGGATGGAATTCGACCATCCACAAACTACCTCCGCCAACCCAAGATTTCAGGTAGGAGTACAAATTACTGAAAGCTTAATAAGACAACTCATTATAGCTCTAGCTTGGTATTCTGTATGACTTAAGGTAAAGATTGTAAGTTGGCCTTAATACAAAACCAATCAAAATGACATATGAAGTTACGGGCGACCGACTATATCATGTCGTTGGGTCGACGGTCAATATCGATCCACATCAAACACAAACAACTCGGATGGCCTTCGAAAAACTCCGATCACTAGAGTGCAGATAGGATAATAAACTACGAATGAGAATAACTTGATCATTAATTCTCCAACACCCTCCTTTGATCCGTCAGGAGGAGTATGAAACCGGATGAGCATGATCTGACTGCACCTGAGCCGACTTTATCCCTAGATTTGATGGGAGAATATGAATCAAAATGGTGTGATTGACCGTCCACCTTTGAGTGAATGCGGCCCAATCGTTTATTTGTTGACTCTTACCATGATATGACTAGAAGCGTAATACGAAACAGACGTGACTCGACTATCCGCAAACTGATCCATGCCCTTGGTCCGATAGGGAGAGCATCAATCACTGATTGGATATGACTTGACCATCTACTCTTTAGGTCCTCGCCCAGAGTATGGCGATATTTAAGCTGAAAGTGGACGTGATTGATCGTCCAGTGCCCAACTTATGCCCAAAATCTGACGGAGCATCAAAGTATTCCCTTTGGAAGAAAAAACCAGAATATGATCTAGTATAGGCAAGGCTCAGCCTTCCATCGACTAATACGATCCCACGATTTAATGGGAAAGAGTATAAAGCTAAAGTGGACATGACTTTCCTTCCTACTTATTGACGTATGCCCCGGACTTGGAGGCACGAGCGAGAAACAAGATAAACGTGAACCGACCATTCATTGATCAACACTAAGTCTTTAGAACTTAGGCGGGAGTATAAACACAACTAGGACGAAATGCGACCGTCCGCATAGTATATTTACCAATGCAAGACCAGGGGTAGAAGAGCGAACATCCAAAGACTGAATGCGATAGCTTAATACTATGACTCCTACCTAGTGTTTACAATGACTCAAGGCTACGACCGAAAGGTTGCCTAGGGATAGAATCGTCGAATTGATGCCCAAGCTCATGGGTAACTGACCATTACTCCAACTTGAATGATGAGCAACATATCGCAAATACAGTGAATGAAAAGCATGTTACTCGAGTACACAGGTGGATTCAAACTCAAAGTAAGAGCCAGCTATGCAACTGCGTGCAACACAAGGCTGAACCCTACTCGACATTTGATTTGATGTGCTCCTTTAAGCCTGATCTTCAACCATCGCAGATAATCGCTAAAAGCGTCATGAACCCATCACTATCAGACTCAATAGCTCATGAAAAGACTCTGGGATTCGATCAGAGTGACCGACATTATTAATCGCCTCAACCGGATTTCACGCTGATTGTTACACAAAACAGTTACGTTTGAACTCAATGATCGGCTATCGGCATATAGGAATCCGACATTCATATTCAAGTTCATTCAGGGAACATGTTACAGTCGGTATAAGTACAAATATGCTAATCTATTCAAGTCTGAAGTAGTAAACATCCGATTAAAGGCCGTATGCTAGTTCAAGTATGCCAGTCATATATGGCATATCCCATTGTTCGATTTTGAGTTCACATGGTCTAATATGTTCATGTCATTTCAAAAACTACTTAAGTTCCACTAAAGTAAGGGATCGGAACCAATCCCATTACTTGGGAAAATCCATTTAAGCATTTTTCATCCACAACATAAGGCCAATAACAAGCAACAATAGCACAATATGTTCTATAAAGATATAGACCACAAAGATGAAGAAGAGGAGCCCCAAGAATCCCAAGTTGTACCCACTGAACTAACAATCGACATTACGGTCAGCCACAACGACCCATCATGGGTCCTGGAGATCGAATCACAGCTCAGTGCAACGATGATGAAGGAATTAGCTGGCTTTCTACAAGCGAATCGTGATGTGTTTGCTTGGACCCATTCTAACATGTGTGTGATCTCATCGACTATCGCAAGCCATGCATTGAGTATTAACATGAGGCATGTCCCGGTGAAACAAAAGCGATGAAGCATTAATCCAGAGAGATCCGATGCACTTAAAGAGGAGGTGGATAAACTAAAAAACAATGGGTTTATCCACGACGCCCTCTACCTGAAATTGATATCCAATCCAGTTCCTATAAGAAAAGCTAATGGAAAGTAGCAAACATATGTCGATTACTCTGACCTGAACAAGGAATTCTCAAATGGCAGCTTTCCACTTTCGTGGATTGATAGCTGGTAGACTCAACCATGGGATATGAGCTGCTTTCATTTATGGATGCATACTTCGGATACAACCAGATCCCGATCGATGCACGTCCCCGACCAGGAGCACACTAGCCTCATTACCGATATAGGGCTACATTGTTATGTTCTGATGCTATTTGAATTAAATAATGCTGAAGCTACATACCAAAGACTAGTCAACCGGAGGTTCCAAGATAAGATCGAGCGATTGATGAAAGTATATGTGGATGATATGCTCGTAAAGTCACGATGATCAAATGACCACATCGATGACTTGGTGGAGGTGTTCAGTGTTCTCCAAAATTATGGAATAAAACTCAATACCATGAAATGCTCTTTCGGAGTTGTGTCAAGGAAATTTTTGAGTTTCATTGTTAACTCTTGCAGAATCGAGGCAAATCCCAAGAAGGTTCAAGTAATTCAAAACATTCAAGGGTCAAAGACGATGTAGCAGGCACAAAGCCTCAATGGGAAGATCACCGCCCTAAGTCGATTCATCTCCAGGGCCACCAACAAGTTAATTCTCTTCTTCAACCTAATCAGAAGAGGGAAGAGAAACTTTAAATGGATGTAGGATTGCATAGATGCATTTCAAGCTCTGGTGGATCACTTAGAGAGACCTCCCATCCTATCCAAGCCACTAGATCGTGAAGACTTATACATCTATTTAGCGTGTCGGTATATGCCATAAGTGTCGCACTATTACGCGAAGAGAATCCGATTCGGAGGCCGGTACATTAAGTTAGCAAGTGATTGACAGGTGTTGAGAGAAACTACCCGAAGCTGGAAAAGCTTGCGTACTACCCGTTGGTCAAGTCACGAAGGCTCCGCCCATATTTTCAAGCTCATCCTATCAATGTCTACACTGACCAGCCGTTATAACAGGTCCTACAAAGACTTGAGACGTCTGGAAGGTAACCCAAATAGAACATCAAGCTAAGCCAATTTGACATTACCGATCCCCTCGGATAGCCATCCAGGGAATGACATTGGCAAACTTTGTAGCTGAATTTATTGCACCAGAGGACTCTCTAGAGAGCAGTAGAGAACCGACCAATCGAGGGAAAATATACATGGATGAAGCTTCCAATGATGGACGTTCTGGCACCAGAGTCATGTTAGTGATTCTTGAGGAACGATCAATCTACTATGCCCTAATACTCGACTTCCCCGCAACAAATAATGAAGCTGAATATGAAGCTCTGATTGTTGGGCTCAAACTTGCCAGAGAACTAAGAGTGAAAAATTTATAATTCTTTTGTGATTCCCGGTTACTAGTATGCCAAGTCAGGGGAGATTATCAGGCTAGGGGCCAGCAACTTGCTCCTTATCTCGGCCGGGTCCAAGAACTACTAGTAGACTTCTAGTATTACACCATTACACAAACACCCAGAGAATAAAATGTGAAAGCTGACTCATTGTCCATGCTGGCCAGTTCCGAGGATGCGCAATATATGGGCTTGGTCCCAGTAGAAGTATTAAATGCTCCAAGCATCGACCAGATGGAGATCGAATGGGTTTTGAAGACGGGGCTGAAAATGGAATCGTGGATGACTCTTGTATCTACAATGAGGTATCCTTCTTTGACAGAGGAATGAAAAATTATAGATCCTCTGTAAAGCTTCATGCTACTTCATCCAAGAGAGAGTCATGTATAGATAGGGTTTCTCCATTCCCTTGCTTCGGTGTATCGCCTATGATAATCAAACGACTCTTGAGAGAAGTCCATGTAGGAGAATGCGACGATCACATCGGAGGGCAAACTGTGATGACCCACATTTCAGAAGGTTTAAATCGACAATAATCCACACATGTCCGACTTAAACAATCCGGAACGTAGATAATCAATGGGATTAATTAAGAAAAATAAGAAAAGAAGAAGAAACCAAACACAGAATCTCACAGCGGAACGATAAAATATAATAATCAAATAACAGGGTGATATGACTGTTTACTATACATTTGATTAAATCTATACACATTTATCAGGGATATATATACACATTAGGGATAAATAGTAAATACAACAGAATAGAATGATGCAGGGGATAATAGTCATAGCAATATACCAAATCTTCGTCTTTGTCCTCTAGAGAATAATCTTCAATACACTGAAAAACTCAAGACTGACCCGAGCGTAATGAAAAGACAAAACACTCGAGTCAGGACTAAAATACTCTTATGTAAGTCAAGTCAATATCACGAAATATGAGTGCAATAACTTAAGAGATGTTACGGGTTCTCCATCTCCTAAGGATTCGTTAAACTGTTTATATATAATAGTATACGTTATAATAGATAATGCCTATCAGTAAAATAAATATCAAAATAGCATTAAGGCTTTACATTGATCCACCTTAACACATTTTTATAGTTCTAAACCAAAATCGTAATGGGCTCGTATAGGGATAAGTATGACAAGGCACGTGAGACAATGCCCAAGGTAGGATTCTACCAGTTAACCCTTTCTGGCTGGTCGTAACCCATCCGTGGCCGACCGCGACAATCAATCCAAACGACAAAGGTGCACCCATCGAATACGAAATCACAATAGTAATACGAGAGATCAACGTCGCTAGAGGTAGCTAACCTCATTGGCCTAGTATAGTCCCTGATTTAGTCATTTTAATTATGACACGAATGTTTAAGCTATCCATCATCGTTCTTTTACTTCATTCCAGTAAACGTCGCCAATTCAACCACTACAATCTGGATATCATCCACCGCGTACACGGTTGTCAAAGTGGTTCCAATATTGATAGAAAGTATGCCAATAAGAGGTCCCGGTCTCTTTAACAACCAAATGTCATTTTACACACCGGTTGGTACTTTTATATTTTGAAATCAATTCATCTTTGATATCAAATATCTTATTCGCTTCGAAAATCATATTTAGTTCGAAATCAACATATTCATTTCAAAAACAAAATTTTACTTCAATGGTCAATTCGGTTCAATATATTGATTTCATTCCAAAATTTGATTCGAATTACAATTTAGGTTATAACTTTACTTTAACCCAATTCGCATTTAAATCCAAGATTAAAATATAAACATTCCACCCTTTTGACCAATTTGAATTTTCAGAAAATAGTTTTAATAGTTTTAAAAATAGTTAAATAGTTAAAACGGTTTAATAGAAAATAGTTTGAGTATTGAAAAATGGTTTATATAGTAAAATAGTTTGGAATATCAAAATAATTTGAATATAACAAAATAGATTTTAACGTTTATACTAAAAATAATTTATTTGAAAATAGTTCCAAGATCAAACTGATTCAATTACACATTTTCCAGTTCAAATCAATTTCCATTTTCATTTCAATTTAATTGATTCAATTCCGATTTCACGTCGAATTTTACTTTGATTCCAATTCAAATCAATTTCAATTTCAATTCCAAATTAATTTAAATTTCAAATATCCGATTCAATGATTTAATTTCGACTAAATTTCAAATTAAAGCCATTTTGATTTATATCAATTTCGCTTTCAATTTTAAAATATCGATTCAAATTACTTAAATAAATTTAACTTTCAATATCCAATCTAAAAATCCAAACCTTCAAATAAAATTCAATTCCGAGCAACATTTTGAAATATCATTTCATATTACTTTTGCTTAGTAATATTCGAAGTTTGAATAACGATCCAATCTTTAAAAACAAATAAATTTTATGAAATTCAAATCATTTTCAATTATAACTTCAAAAACTCAGCTTCGATTATTTAAACAATTTTGTTTGCCAAATTTAAATTCAACTTTCCATGTTTCAATTCCAAAAATAATTCGATTTCCATAAATTCTATTTTATTTCAAAAAAAATCAAAATCAAATTATATAATTTTTAAATCAAAATCTTAAAATCATTAATTTAACCAATCCGGTGTCCGTATAAAATTTTCTATACTATGGCCTAGTGAATCCATTATTTCAATTTAATTCCAAGGATGGATATATATCATTTCAATCCAAAATAAATGTCATATGTATATATCATTTCAACTTATTCCTTAATTTATTCGAAATATATCAATATACAGTTTAATATACTATAAATAACATACAAGATAACAACAAGGTATATATAAAATAATTAAACACCCAATCAATCACATATCAATCAATAGCATCCATTTGCAACCAATATCTAAAACAGCCAATGTATCACAACAATTAAATAATTATCAATATCAGGAGTTTACATTCAATTTCAATTCAATTTAACTGTCAATTTAAATTCTATCCGATAATTTAGATGTCAATTTAAATGTCAATTAAATTTATCAACCAACAATCAATCAATTCAAATCATTTCAGAATTTAATTCAACTATCATAAAAATATTCTATTCAATCATGAGCGTATAAAACACTCACCGATTTGAATAAAAAAATCCAAACTAGCCAAATCGATACGAAATCAGCTCCATAGCGTAGAGCTTGTCGATACGGTTCCAACGCAATCTCTTTCATCCGAAATTGACCTCGTATGCAATAGTTATGGTTTATTAATATTTGAATTAACTAAATTATATGAATAAATAAATAAATACAGCAACCTTACTGATCCTCTTCCCTCAGGCCGCAATGCACGCAACAGACTTCGACCCAAAACGCGATCTACTTCCCTGCGCGCGCCACCTCAGGCGATCGGCCATCGCCGCTCTACGTTGCTGCAGCCAATTTCCTTTGTGCACGCATGCCCACAATAGTCGCGTGAACCCAAACCTTAGGTCGATCGACACGCCTTTGATGAACGTGAGCTGCGCCTCGCGCCACGTGCCAGCAGCCAACATCTCGCCTCGCTCGTACACTCGTTCGCCCATATCAACTTCACGATTTCCCTTTTCTTTCGATATATTGCTCGTCGTGTTTTTTTCGATTTGGATCTGAGAATTGAAGGAAAGGGTACGGGAAAAGAAGATAGGAAGGTGGCATGATATACGGGTGAAGTGGAAAACGGGTTTGAACGCTCTGAGATATTTTTTTATATTATAATAATATGAAAGTATCTGATTCGATCAACCCACGAAGTCACGAACTCCAAACGAAGCATGTCGCCTGGCATTTATAATGTTTTACCCACATTCTAAACGCAATGGAACTAGTCCCGAGGCTAATTCAATCGTATGTGGAAGATACCTTTTCAAAGTCAATTTATTTTATTGAATTCTTTAAATTGATTCCTATGCGTTTTGAGCTCGCACGGCCAAACGACAAGTCTGATCGCTACGAAACTTGAAATTCTACAATAACTCACAATTACGGATCCGATGAAACTGGTTTCGTCGAAATCCGAGACAGTGGTCAAAATGGCTATTTTACTCGTTAATTAAAATATAAAATTTTCAATTTCTAATTATTCACTTTTAATCCAATTTTTAAATGTTAAAAATCTTCATTCATATTTAAATAAAATTTAAATCAACTTCCGGAATCATTTTCATTCATATTAAATTCATAATTCAATTATTCAAATAACTTCCAATATTAAATTTAAACAATTTAATTATCCAATACCCTACATTAATAATCATTAAATATTTAACCATTTATTCAATAATCATATTAAATTCAAAAAATTTAAATAATAAAAAAAGGATTGTTATATACTCCCCCACTCAAAACTTTACGTCCTCGAAAATGCGTTAAGTACGGAATTTAACATACAATATATTTTCTCAAAATAATTAACTTATAAACATAAATATCTTATTCGCAAAACTATTACTGCGCTCCTACTACGCCACTCCGATATCAGTTTTACGAAAAATATAATTTATATATAAAACAAGTAATAAATTTTTTAAAACTTCAAAAAAAATTTAACTCCCGGATTTACGGAATATTTCGACAGAGTCTCCTTTGTGCGGCTTGATAGGAATTTTTTTACAATATAATATATAACACAAATATAACCAATATATATTAAATATACATCTCATCTCAATGATGAGGCATCCTGAAGGGCAAAAATATAAAATCGCGGTATGTAATCCGAGATACGTACCTTATTATTTATAATACGAGCGAGTTCGCTCGTATTAAGCAAGTAAAAGCATAAAAATCCCCGTATACGCCCAAACGATCTTCTTATGTACCTATCTCAACTCAATTTAAGATATTAGTTGCATATAAAGATATAGAAGCATGTATAAATCTAATATAACCATATAACATGGATTTTGAATCCAAACAATAAATACAAGCACAAATACACAACATACAACATCATATGCAATCAAAACAGTAATAACCATGGTTTGTAACCAAAAAAACCATCCAACCATCAATATCCGTCTAATTAATCCAATTAATTCATAACCATGTGAATTTACGTTATCCAGTGTCAATTTTTTTAATTTATACCCTTCATTTCTTATTAACATTTATTTCATTAACATTTTAATTGATTCATTTCAATTTATTTGCATTCAACTAACTTTTATTCAATTAGATTCACGTTCAATTGATTTTTCATTCAATTTATTTACTTCCAATTGATTTGCATGCACTTATCAACATTAATGAATTCACATTTTATTAATTTACACTCGTTTATAGTTACATTCATTTTTTTCACTTCCATTATTTCATTTCAATAATTCATATAATTAATTACACTTAAGTAATTTAATTCCATACCACATTCCATATTTTAGCGGGGATTATTTGGCAAGGAATAGATATTGTATTTTGTCTATAAAGCTTAACATTGGTCACATAGTCTCTACATTTACTACAGGGTACTAATATTCTTGTACATTTTTTTTTGCTAATTCAAATAGTCGTTTATAACTTGGTCGGCAAAAATCTATAGTTCGTTACGTGACATAAATTGGTCAGACCTCATTTTTCTTTTTGTATGATGCTAAATGAAAATTTGGGTCAATCCAATGCTAGTTCAAACTGATTGAAATTTTTCCAATTTTCTTTGTGCACCAAGAATTTACTTTCCACTTTGAAGTGGTAAGCTTTGTCACATATTAAATACATATAAGCACACTGTTCCAGGCTTACTAGTTTGAATGACTCACAAAGAGATACATATTCTGGTATTTACTATTAAGTAGTTTAAAAGGGCCGTTTGCATTGTGGTTAGGATCGAGATGAATTTTTAGACAATATTATATGATCATTAGAAATTGCTAGAATGAAACCAGACTTGTACAACTCCTTCTAAATTGTTATCGAAGAAAACAATGCTATAGAATAATTCTGTAAGAACATCACAAATAGTGTTTATTATTTTAATAAGCAATGTCACTTCCTAGGTTTCCTTTTCATTGATAGTCTCAAGCAGCACGAAATCATGAAACAAACATTTAGGGTAGTTTCGCCCTTTTACCCCCTCTCCTCTCTCATGCTTAACTTCATATTATGGTTCATTCAAATCCCTATCATAATTTTTTTCTTAAGTGAATTTTATTTTTATACTCATATCATATTAACAAAATTTTGTTTTTATCACAATTAATTTCATTCAATTTTCAAGTTAACTTCCATCTTTTAATTTATTCCATTAACTTAATTCATATTCAATTAGTTAACATTCGATTTATTAAAACTCATTTCATTTGTATTTAACTTATTTACATCCAATTTAAATTAAATTCAACTACTCATATTCAATTACTTATGCTCATTTATTTTTATTCAATTTCATTCACAATTCAAATTGCATTTCATTTTATAATTCAAGTTCGTATGCATTTTATTAATTCATTTTATAGCTTAAGTGGAACTAATTCACTTTACAAATTTATCTAGTTATATTCATATCCAACTCAACTCATCTAATCTTTATTAAGTGAAATTTTATTGCATTAATTCATTATTCATTTTATTTAACACTGTTTTGAATTTTTTTCATATCATTCACATTCAACAAATTTAAAATTTGTTTTTAGCTTAATATTTCTCAAATTTTATAAATTATACAAACTTATTCACTTAAAATTTCATTTTATTATTTTATATGATCATTTTAAATACATTTCATTTTTTTTTCATTTAAGCTTTCTTGAGTTAGACTTCATTATATACATATATACATATATATATATTCATTCCACTAACTCAATTTATTTAACACTTCTTGAGATAATTATTTTATTTCATTTCTCAAATTCAAATTTCTTTTGTTTGCTTAACCAAAAATATTCAATAGTTTTAAAATTTAATTTTACTTTCCTGCTTAAATCTATAAGTTATAAACTTATTTTTTTTTATCTATACTATTTTCAATTATAAGTTCAAAACTATTTTCATATATTTATTAAATCATACTTAGAATATATTTTTTTCACAATCAAAACTTGTTTTAATCGAAAATAAATTTCTTTTGGTAGCACTTCTCACTCAGAAACTTGAAAATGAATACTGGCGATGTTGTAGTCATCCTCAGAATTATTTCCCAACGAACAAGCGAGTTTAATGCTTATAATTATTCAAAAATATTTTCAAATATTTTTCTAGTCAAAACACTTTTAAATAATATTATTATTAATTTTGAAGGCTTTGAAAACAATTTTGAAAACAAAAGGATTTTAAATTCTAAAATTCTTAATTTTTAAAATCAATTCTATATATAAGCTATATTATAAGTATACTTATACAAATTTCCTTACCTTGTTACCAAAATATTTCATTAATTTACAACTTGGTTATTTTAAACAATTCTTACTGTAGTTGATTTTAATTCAATTTTAATTATCGAATGGTTCGTGAAATAAAATTTTCAAAGTATTCATTTTATTTTCATTTAACCAATAATCATTGATAACTAAATATTATCATCTCCTAACAATAATTTCATTAATAACCATTTTATAGATATATAACATTATAATTTAGTTAAAATTATTTTATTTACCAGATTTTAAAACAACATTATGTTGACTTGCCTCATTTAAGTGTTTAGAAACCCCTATCGATGACACGACATCCCGCACATCGACCAGAGTTCATACATAACTCAACGGATAAGCAAACACAATATAAAACAATTTATAACACTAAAAAGTACGCTGTCTCATATAAATACACTCAAACAAACTCATTCTAGGGTATTACTGCCCTATCTCTAATGAGTCAAACCCCCCACAAAGCCAAGGTTATCGCTAAACCTGGCTCGAATACCAACTATGACGACCCATATTTCAGAAGGTTAAATCGACTATAATCCACACATGTCTGACTTAAACAATCCGGAACGTAGATAATCAATGGGATTAATTAAGGAAAATAAGAAAAGAAGAAACCAAACATAGAATCTCACAGCGGAACGATAAAATATAATAATCAAATAACAGGGTGATAAGACTGTTTACTATACATTTGATTGAAACTATACACATTTATCAGGGTTATATATATACATCAGGGATAAATAGTCAATAAAGCAGGATAGCATGATGCGGGGGATAATAGTAATAGTAATATACCAAATCTTTGTCTTCGTCCTCCTGAGAATAATCTTCAATACACTGAAAAACTCAAGACTGACCCGAGCGTAATGAAAAGACAAAACACTCGAGTCAGGACTAAAATACTCTTATGTAAGTCAAGTCAATATCACAAAATATGAGTGCAATAATTTAAGAGATGTTACGGGTTTTTCCATCTTCTAAGGTTCCGTTAAATTATTTATATATAAGAGTATACGCTATAATAGATAATGCTTATCAGTAAAATAAATATCAAAATAGCGTTAAGGTTTTACATTGATCCACCTTAAAACATTTTTACAGTTCTAAACCAAAATCATAATGGGCTCGTATAGGGATAAGTATGACAAGGAACGTGAGGCAATGCCCAAGGTAGGATTCTTCCATTTTACCCTTTCTGGCTGGTCGTAACCCATCCGTGGCCGACCGCGACAATCAATCCAAACGACAAAGGTGCACCCATCGAATACGAAATCACAATAGTAATACGAGGGATCAACATCGCTAGAGGTAGCTAACCTCATTGGCCAACCATAGGCTCCTATTTTAGTCATTTTAATTATGACATGAATGTCAAAGCTATCCATCATCGTTCTCTTACTTCATTCCAGTAAACGTCGCCAATTCAACCACTACAATCTGGATATCATCCATCGCGTACACGGTTGTCAAAGTGGTTCCAATATTGACAGAGAGTATGCCAATAAGAGACCCCGGTCTCTTTAACAACCAAACGTCGTTTTATACACCGGTTTGTACTTTTATATTTTGAAAGCAAATCATCTTTGATATCAAATATCTTACTCGCTTCAGAAATCATATTCAGTTCGAAATCATCATATTCATTTCAAAAACCAAATTTTACTTCAATGGTCAATTCGGTTCGATATATTGATTTCATTTCAAAATTTGGTTCGAATTACAATTTAGGTTATAACTTCACTTTAACCCAATTCGCATTTAAATCCAAGATTTAAATATAAACATTCCACCCTTTTGACTAGTTTGAATTTTCAGAAAATAGTTTTAATAGTTTTAAAAATAGTTAAATAGTTAAAACAGTTTAATAGAAAATAGTTTGAGTATTGAAAAATGGTTTATATAGTAAAATAGTTTGGAAAATCAAAATAATTTGAATATAAAAAAATAGATTTTAACCATTTATAATAAAAATAACTTATTTGAAAATATTTCCAAGGTCAAATTGATACAATTCCATATTTTCCAATTCAAATTAATTTCCATTTTCATTTTGATTTAATTGATTCAATTCCGATTTCACGTCGAATTTTACTTTGATTCAAATTCAAATCAATTTCAATTTCAAATTAATTTAAATTTGAATTATCCGATTCAATGATTTAATTTTGACTAAATTTCAAATTAAAACGATTTCGATTTATATCAATTTCGCGTTTGATTTTAAAATATTGATTCAAATCGCTTAAATCAATTTAACTTTCAATATCCAATCTAAGAATCCAAACCTTCAAATAAAATTCAATTCCGAGCTACATTTTGAAATATCGTTTCATATTACTTTTGCTTAGTAATATTCGAAGTTTGAATAAAGATCCAATCTTTTAGAACAAATAAATTTTCTGAAATTCAAATCATTTCGATTATAACTTCAAAAACTCAACTTCGATTATTTAAACAATTTCGTTTACCAAATTTAAATTTCAACCTTCCAAGTTTCAATTTGAAAAATAATTCGATTTCTATAAATTCGATTTTATTTCAAAAAAAATCAAAATCAAATTAAATAATTTTAAATCAAAATCTTAAAATCATTAATTTAACCAATCCGGTGTCCGTATAAAATTTTCTATCCTATGGCCAAGTGAATCCATTATTTCAATTTAATTCCAAGGATGGATATATATCATTTCAATCCAAAATAAATGTCATATATATCATTTCAACTTATTTCTTAATTTATCCAAAATAATTCAATTTACAGTTTAATATACTGTAAATAACATACATGATAACAACATGGTATATATGAAATAATTAAACACCCAATCAATCACATATCAATCAATAGTATCCATTTTCAACCAATATCCAAAACTGCTGATGTATCACAACAATTAAATAATTACCAATATCAGGTGTTCACAAGCAATTCAATTTCAATTCAATTTAACTACCAATTTAAATTCTATCTGGTAATTTAGATGTCAATTTAAATGTCAATAATTTATCAACCAACAATCAATCAATTCAAATCATTTCAGAATTTAATTCAACTATCATAAAAATATTCTATACAATCGTGAGTGTATAAAACACTCACCTGTTTGAATCAGAAAAAATCCAAACTAGCCAAATCGATACGAAATCAGCTCCATAGCATAGAGCTTGTTGATACGGTTCCAACGCAATCTTTTTCGTCCGAAATCGACCTCGTATGCAACAGTTATGGTTTATTAATATTCGATATAAATTAACCAAAATTATATGAATACGTAAATAAATAAATAAATAAAAACAACAACCTCACTGATCCTCTTCCCTTAGGCCGTAACGCACGCAACAGACTTCGACCCAAAACGCGATCTACTTCCCAGCATGCGCCACCTCAGGCGATCGGCCATCGCTGCTCCAGGTCGCCGTAGCCAATTTCCTCCACGCACGCGTGCCCACAACAGTCGCGTGAACCCAAAACTTAGGTCGATCGACACACCTTTGATGAACGCGAGCTGCGCCTCGCACCATGTGCTAGCAGCCAACATCTCGCCTCCTCTCGTACACTCGTTTGCCCATATCAACTTCGCGATTTCCTTTTTTCTTTCGATCTGTTGCTCGTATTCTTTTTTCGATTTGGATTTGAGAATTGAAGGAAAGGGTGTGGGAAAGAAGATAGGAAGGTGGCGTGATATACGGGTGAAGAGGAAAACGGGTTTGAACGCTCTGAGATATTTTTTTATATTATAATAATTTGAAAGGATCTAATTCGATCGACCCGCGAAGTCACGAACTCCAAACGAAGCGTGCCGCCTGGCGTTTATAATGTTTTACTCCCATTCTGAACGCAATGGAACTAGTTCCGAGGCCTAATTCGATCGTATATGGAAGATAGCTTTTCAAAGTCAATTTATTTTATCGAATTCTTTAAATTGATTTCTCTGCGTTTCGAGCTCGCACGGACAAACAACAAGTCTGATCGTTATGAAACTTGAAATTCTACAATAACTCACTATTATAGATCCGATGAAACTAGTTTCATCGGAATATGAGACAATGGCTAAAATGGCTATTTTACTCATTAATTAAAATATAAAATTTCCAATTTCTAATTATTCACTTTTAATCCAATTTTTAAATATTAAAAATCTTCATTCATATTTAAATAAAATTTAAATCAACTTCCGAAATCATTTTCATTCATATTAAATTCAGAATTCAATTATTCAAATAACTTCCAATATTAAATTTAAATAGTTTAATTATCCAATAACCTACATTAATATTCATTAAATATTCATTTCTAACCATTTATTCAATAATCATATTAAATTCAAAAATTTAAAATAGTAAAAATACAGATCGTTACACAAACCCTGACAAGGAAAATACTCCGTGGTGGGTATTACTAGCCAACTGTCAATCGAGATGTAGCTGATTATGCTAGATGATGCGACCAGTGCCAGATGTTTGCAAAAATTCCGACAGCCCTATCGACGGAAATTACTCAAATGGTTAGTTTATAGCCGTTTTCCACTTGGATATTGATATCATCGACTCCTTGTCGATTGCTAAAGATGGCACGAAATACGCCATTGTAGAAGTGGATTACTTTACCCAATGGGTTGAAGCTGAACCTTTAGCAGCAACCGTAATGAAAAAATGCTGAATTCAAAGACTTTTGCCCCCGACATCATATTGAGAAAAGATTCACAGCAGTTGCTCACTCTCATGCTAATGACAAGTCAAAGCTGTTAACAAAATCATAAAGTCCATTCTGAAGAAGCGTTTGGATAAGGCTAGAGGCTAGTGGGTCGACGAACTCTCATCAGCATTATGGGCATACAGAACCACCAACAAGTCCACGACCGGTCATACTCCATTTTCCCTTGTTTATGGCTCCGAGACCATCATCCCTATAGAACTTGAAGTCCCTTATCATCAAATGACTTATTATGACCCCTATCTCATTATATAAGAAAAATATAAATAAGGAATTGCAATCCAATTGCAATTAATCTATAAGGAATTAGTGTCGACCCACGAGCATACAAATGCATCCGGGTGCTAATGACAAGAACGTGTACCTGAATGTTCACGTGTATATTCTAATATTCAATTTTTTAAATCGACATAAATTAAATTCTCACCTAAAGCATTCAAAGACGAAACTGGATCAGATAGCCAAATCGTACTAGCCCCGTAGAACTGGACATAGATAGCAACTGATGGAATATAATCCTAAATTTATACTATTGGAAATTGACCCAACGCCATGACGATCAAAGAGATATATGACACTTTGGGAAAATAATTCAACGGAAGGATAGCAACTATTCAGAAAACTAAATGGATTTCTTTTTGGCGAGTCTAACTTGCTTCGATTCAAAGCACGTCATGTTCGACAAAAGACGTACTTTGGGGGGCAAGTGTTATCTGTAACGACCCTGAATTTTTAATAATTTAAATTAAAAATATTTAATTAATTTTAAATATTTGAATAACTATTTAGCTTGAATTCCCAATGTTAATATGAATTTGGCGATTAAATTATAAAATTTAATCCATTTAAAGTTGAATAAAAATTTGAATCTTCAATTTTAAGCTGATTAAAAATATTTCAAAGGCTTGTAAAATCCATATTGATAATACTGAAGATAATAGAAGCTTCAGAATTTAATTTGAAAGTGATTTGATCAGTTTTGAAATTATACCGTTTAAATCGATATTTAAAAATAGTCTTCCGAGGCACAGTCTCGGAATTCGACGAAACCAGTTCCATTGGGTCCGTAATATTGAATTATTAGCGGATTTCAAATTTCATAGCGTTTGGAGTTGTTGTGTGAGCATACGACATATAAACGTGTTGAACTTAAATCGAAATCAATTTAAATTTAAATTTTAAAGTTGGTCAACATCAGCATGTTATCTTCCCTAAAATACGCCTAAAATTGCGAAACAAATCGTGCAAAGCATGGCCGCTCGTCTTTAAATCTTCAAATCAAAATCACCTCGTTCAAAATTTATTCAGAGAAAAAAAATAAACAATGGCCGCGAGAATCAACTCGTATTACCTCTAATTCCCATCCTCCCTCAAATAAAAATCGAAACCCAGAAAAAAAATATTATCAAAAGAATCAATGGCCGAAGCCTGGGAGTAGAATCGCGAGCGGCAGAGGGTGGCATCGCCAAAGGCGCGCGCGCTGTAGCAACTAGGGCATGATCGTTTTGGTTCGGCGGCACATTGGCATTCGCGACAAGGTGGAGGCGAGATGCCTGGTGGGTACGGCCATGTTGATAGCGGCGTATCAGTATAGTGCTCGAATTTCGTGGGTTTCGGGACTCACGAGTTGTCGTGGTTGCAAGAGGTGATGCTCGACGGCAGTAGGGAGGAAGTTGCGACATCGTGACGTGATGCTCGCGAGTCAATTGGAATCGATTAAATCAAGGGGGTGGCGGCTGTTCCTTGGAGGCGACACGGCAGAAGACAGAGGGGCGATGTAGAGTGTGTTGCGTAAGCATGGTCGAGGGTGAGGTTCTCGAACGATTGCTGTGAGTTATACATCCATTTATTTTATATAATTAAACAAAAAATTCATAGGTTAGAAAATATTAACAGTAAAATTAATTTCTGTTTTATAATAAATACTATTATGATTTTAAAGTAGAGATAGACAGGAAGAAAAATAATTAATTAAACAGCTAGATTATTATTTATTTATGCAAAAGTTAAGTATGTATACATAAGTATATAAAAGGGAAGATTTTGAAGAAAATAGGAATTTTTATTGAATGTTGAAAGTATATATATAAATTAGAATTTTTGAGATCTATAAATTATTTTTATAGGTATATATAAGTAGTTTTTTTAAAAAAAGAGGATAAATACTTATACACATTTTAATGTACTAGTTATTTTAATCAATAGATTTGTTGATTAAATTGTTAAATTTATTTATTGGGTTTATTATTACTAAAGGATTTTTTTAGGGAAATACTGGTTTAAAAATTTAATTTAATTAAATTGTTAGTAAATTAAATTTATTAAAGGAAGCTGGGTTAAAATAAAAATCATTAACTTAAAATTGAAATATTGATTGAATTAAAATTTTAAAATGGCAAATTGAATAGTTCGATTTGTATTGAATATTAATAAATTGTATAAATTGTTTATACAAGGTTAAAAATCGAGGAAACAATCTGGAATGGAAAATGGACTGCAAATTAAAATCTAAGGTGAGAACTTCTCACCCAAAGGGTTTTTTTAAATTTTAAATAGTTAGATTTAAAATTGTTGATTGCGTTGATTGCTTGTTTGGATAATATAGTATTATCTATTGTATTGAAATAGACCTTATATGCCGCCTATTAAGCGGATGTTATTTATTAAACCCATATACCGCGATATTCCACCTTGAAGTGGAATTGGTATTATATATGTACTTGGAGTTGATTTCCCGCATTATATAGCAGATGAGACCCTATTGTGCCGCATAGTAGCGGATAATATTTTATAAATCCCATATACCGTGATATTCCACCTCGAAGTGGAATTGGTATCGTGCTAACATCTGTGGATGCAGGGCAACAGGTTGGAGGGATCCAACTGGATTCCTCAAATTGGTTGAATATTATTTCATATGTGAATGATGTGATTTATTGATAACCTGTGGATGATTTATTGATAATTGAAATTGTTGAAGGCTAAAATTTAGCTGAATGTATTTTTGGTATCGCTAGATACCAGAAATAAATGAAATTGGATTTCTAAATTTAAAGTTGGAAAATTTAAGAAAAATTCTTTTTGAAAAGATTGGTTGAATTTAAAAGGAATTTTAAAGTATTAAAATTGATTTTCGAAATCTTACCGAATAAATTCCAAAATACGGAAAAAGATATTAATAAATGAGTTTGAATAATATTGTTTTAAAGTTGAAGAATTCATTTAAAAAATGGAATTTTGAATAATTTGGAAAGAACAAAGGAATTTATTTAGAAGTGATAAATTTTTAGATATTAATTTGTAATTGATTCATATTTGAAAATGAATCTTTGAGAAATCGATTTGGAAATTTATTTGGAGTTAATGATTTCTTATAAAATAGTTTAAATAGAGATTTTTGAATTTATTGTAAATAAAAAAACGTTATATATAAGATTTATAAAATTTGATTTTTATAAATCAAAGTGATGGAATTTTAAAGGAGTTTGAAAGACATTTTAAAATGATATAAAATGGGTTTTATAAAAAGGATAGAATTTACAGTTTGTAAAGTTTTAAAAGAATGGTTTTTGTAAATAAATGAATTATAAGTATTTAACTTATAATATGGATTGTTGGTATATAATTGAGTTATAAATTGAATGGGTTGATAAAAGAGATTTATTAATCAAAGTTTTTATAAATAGAAATGGAATTTATAAACATTGTTTTGTAAATCCGAGAAACGACTTATTTTGATATGTTAATTTTTATAGCTTATTAAAGGAAGTATATTCACGATTTTGGACAGTGGATAATCCTTTAAATAAAATGTGTAGAAATGTTGAAATTGGTTAACGAAGTATATTCAAAATTTTGGGCAGTGAATAGTATATTAAAAAGAAATATTTGGAAGTGATATTGGAATAGAATGAAAACGATTTAAAGATGTTTTAAAATGTATTAACTATCGAAACCATAGATTTCAACATTCTTTGTTGAAATAGACGTTTTCGAGAAATAAGGAAATGGTCGACTATAACACTATTGTTATGGTAAATGATTTCTGAAAGAAAATGTTTTATATAGTATTGGGATTTATACATCTATCTTAATTTCGAATCCCTATACTAGTGATTTTGGGTCGTCGTAACGATGTTTTACGTAACATTCATTTTGACTCAAATAAATGTGTTTAAGAGAATGTTTCCCTTAAAGAATAAAATATATACTTAAGTGAGATTTAAGTGTATAGAATATTTCCCAATTTTGAAAATAAATAGATTTGTGAAATACTTATTATTAAATAAGTATGGAAATGTTTTTCCAATATGAAGTGAAATGTTTTTGAGATTTTATCTTTTAAAGATAAATTGAAAGTGATTTGAAATTTGGTTTCAAATGGTAGAAGTGTGGAAATTATATATCTTGTAAAGATATTTTTTTTGGAAAATAAATAATTTGGAAAATTATTTTGAATCTGATGATGCTGTGCAGACCTATTGATAGTTAAATAACCGACTATCAATAATTACCTTGAATGGGTATTTGTTGTGATTTACTTGAATTTGAATGCCACACTTATTTTCAAAATATTGCGCTCGCTATTCGGGTTAGCCGGGAAAGGACCTTTGGGTCGTATAACCCATCCCGAATAGTGATATGTCGAAATGGATTGCGTTTGAAGACCGGTGTTGAAGACCGGATATTTTTGAAAACGGAAGGATTACCGTCGAATGACTCTGCATCGGCTGATCTCCGATATAGAGATTTTATCACCCTTTGTGACGGGAAGTCCGGACGTGATTAGAAATTATCCGGATTGCAAGGACTTCTTTGGAAGTGCCTTCGGTTCTGTTCGATCCTGGAACAGACTTGTATGGTTGTATGTCTGACGTTGCATTTTGAGATATAAAGCCGATTTCTTTCAAATGCATTTATGTTGGTGGCGGAGAATTTATTCTTTTAGCTTAACACCCTTCTCTAAGACGTACGAGCTTAGAGGTTATGTAGTTGAAGGTTATCAGCAATATATTCCCAATTTGGTAATGTGACATGTTGAGTGTTGCTGTGTGATGATCATTGTTTGATCATTTGTGATATGATCATTTGTTTGATCATTTATCTTTGTGATCATTACTTTTATCATCTGTTGACCCAAAGCATGGCTTTGTGCCAAAGCGTAGCTTTATGGATGAGACTTCGTCGAACCTCACAACCTGGTAATGGTAAAAACAGGAAGAATGCAGCAAGGTTATTTTGGGGATCGCGCCCCCTTGAGGGTATGTCATTTCCTTCTGGATAGAGGTTGTATCATGGTATGGAGCCCAGATATTTAACCTATGTTGTTGCTGCAAATTTATTTCTTTGTGGTTGTTGGAATCAAGGATCCTCAGATAAAGGTCGTTACGACCGGGGGATGACATATTCATGTCAGTAGTTACCCAGTTAGGGGTAACCCGGCCTTGTATTGGCAGAGATCTGGTTAGGTTCTCGAGGCGTCTTTCCAGAGGCGTACCTATGTGGCAATGGGAAGTTCCTTGGCCTGACCATTTGTTGGAAATCAAAACTCCAATACGAACTTTGTACGATATTAGTTGTAGAACCTGCCATTTACTTATGGTGACGCCCCACTGTTTAGATGGTAGCTATAGTAGGCATACGATACTGGTCGTATGTTGGCTAAGATTAATATTATACTTTCGAAATGTTTTCTACACTATGCAATAATAATAATAATAAAAAGATTTTTTTTACGTAGTAAGCATCTTTGACTATCATAAGGAGAAATCTCCTCCAATTCTGCGTTTACATTGTGTGTGTGGCGGGAGGCCTTATGGTAGTTTCATTTTCCAAAAGCATTGCGAATTGACCTTAAAATTATCCTGTTATAGTTTTAAAGATTAATAACTGTTTTAGTTCTCACACCAGTCCCATGACTGACCTGGAGTTTGTTGTTCCCTTCCTAAACTCTAGGTGCCCACCAAATTTCCATACGGGCAGTCTAGAGTTAGGTTATCAGGTCATTCTGGATTCAGGAGATGCTGTGGAGCTTAGTGGTGAGCTGGATGGCGAGACGTACCACTTGTATATGATATTATTTATTCCGCTGTGTATTCTGTATGAGGACAAATTTATATAACTGTCCAGTGTTGTATTGTTGTTGTAAACTCTGATGATGATGTAATGTATAAAATGATATAGTTCTTTGATTTAAAGATTATTCATTTATATATTATATGTTGTTCCACTGCGAATGTGAGATTCTGATATTATTTCTGTTTCTGTGTTTTCTGTTGTTTCTTCTTCTTTTTCTTCTGTTATCTTCTACCTCTTCTTTTTCTCCATAACAATTCGGTTTTCCGGCATTCGATTGCTCGGCAGTTGATACAGTGGACGTATTCTTGTCGATTTTCGAGCGACAAAAAATCGCAATCGTTACATTTGGTATCAGAGCATTTGGTTAAGCGACAACTATGGCTCTGTTGGGAATTACTCATTAGAGATAGAGTCAGCAGTACTCTAGAATGAGTGTGAGTGTAATAATAGATATGAGCGCGTATTTGTTAGTGAATATGGAATTGTATTGTATTGTGTTGACTTTTCGGTTGATTGTTTATTGATTCTGGTCGGTGCAGTCTAGCTAACTGTAATCGATAGGGGTTTCTAAACTCTTAAACAAGATAAACTGACATAGTATTGTTTTAAATAGGGTAAATGAAATAACTTTACCCAAAACTATTTTTGTATAGAAAAGAAATGTTTTTCTATGAATTATTAGAGTATATGGATGCTTGATTGTTAGGAAAGTGATAATATTGAAATGTTATCACTATTATATGGAATTGAATAAGAAATAATGATATAACCAAAGATTTGAAGATAAATCCATATAACAAATGGAAATTATAAATATGAATTAAGAATATAAGGAAATAAAATTCACATACGAATTGAATTCAATAATTATAAAAGAAAGGTAAATTGAATTCGAATTGGAAATCTAGTTTAAATGTAAGTAGATTTAACCGAAGTGGCAAATTGAAAATAAATATAATGTGTATATGGAATATTTATATTGAACCTAAGAAATGAAGAGTGAAATTCTTAAGTAAAATTTGATATTGAAATTATTCTAAGTTGATGATTGAATGAAGATTAAACTGGAATTGAAACTAAATATTGAAAACCAATTTGAATTGTGTGAAATAAAATGAAGTTTTAAGATTAGTTCGAAGTGAACTAAAGATAATTGATAAATTCAATATTCGGAAGATAAATAGTATCCAAATAGAATTGAAACTACGAATTGAATTCAAGTGAAATTGATAATGCAAGATTGAATAAAAAAAATGGAAATGAAACTGAAGTAAATTAGTGAATGAAACTAATTTAAAATAATGATATGAATCAGTTATAAATTGAAGATAAATTGAATTCATACAGTAATGGGAAAAACAAATTTGAATAGACGTAGATATGAAACTTCTGTAAGGAATTATATAAAATGATTTTTTGAATCTATAGTTGGATATGGTTAAATTGGATATACAGGTATTATAAAACAAGAGGGAAAATTGATTATGATTTCTGAAGATAAAACTAAATTGCTCGACAAAAGGTATGTATTTCAATTTCAGTTTGAAATTTGGTGATTTTCTTGTTTAGCCACTTGGCTCTTTCTTTTCTTTTTGAATCGGAGGGGCCGTTGTGCCATTTTGTAGTCATACCGAGCTAGCCGCGCAATGGAGACGCTGGCGAAATTTTTTGAAAATTTGGGGTGTTAGAAAATTTTGAAAGTTTAAAATTTGAATTTAAATTTAAATTTGAATTGTTAAGGAAACAATGTTGTTTGGAACCTATAATTGAAGTTGGAAAGCTAGTTGAGATGCTGTGACGCCCCAACTCTATACCCAAGCTAACCAAGAACACTACGATGTAGTGCTGTCAATTAGCACGAAGAATAAGGCTGTGGAGGAGCGACCCTCCATGTAACTTCTTTGTGCGAGCACCGATACGTCAGATAGAATAGAATGCATATCTTTTAAGGAGGAAATCCGACATACCGGTACAAACACAAAGCTATCACACGGTGGCTATATATAATCTTCGGAAAACAAACATAGAAATAATCATAACATAAATCAGTCACAGACATCCATATCACAAAGGCGGAAGAAGATATGAATAAATATATAACACATCAAAGTGTACATCAGAGTAGTGGTCAGAAAGATCCACGATAATACAGAAGAATAGCAACACGTGCTATACAAAAGAATAAGTACACAACATAGAGTCTATATCTCAAAGGTGTACATCCAAAAACTACTAATCTAGGTAGTTAGCCAAAAGTCAGAATAATCCTGAAGAGGAGTCAAGCAGAAGCACCTGTAACATCTCGGTCTGACCCGAGTATTATTTATAAGAAAATAATAAACGGATCAGTCTAACTATAAATATCAGATGATATGGTATACAGTAAAAGGCATGACATGAACATGTAATAACCATAGCGACATACTACTATAAGTATGTAAATGATAATCAACAAAAGATTAATCAATATCACAAGAATCTTCTCAAAGATAAAATAGGGTATCATACCCTAAACTTGTATTCATAACAAGTCAATAACACATGAATTCACCAATGCACAAAAACTGATATCATATCAATGAAAATCATGAAAATTGGTGAAGCACAAAATTCCAGAAATCATCATCAGAAATCCAGAAAACACATAAAGGGGGGGAGGCCTAACACATGAATGGGAGCATGAAAACTCACCTACGCGTAAACACATGACGAGATGATATCTCATGGAAGCTATCCATTAAATTTTCACACAGGAATGGCCCGAAGACCGTAGGAAATGTGATGGCGAAACATCACATAATCGGGGTATAGTCTCCCACGTAGACAAAGAGACATCGCTCAATCGCTAGTCTAAATCACAAAAATGATCGTCATGATCATAAGGAAGTGTCAATCACACCAAGCTAGTAAATATATGAGTTTAGCTTCATGTCCCATAACCACTTGCTTAACTTAAATATTTACGAACAAGCTGTAAATCTTCACTAGGAAATTGTCACAAAAAGGGTTCAATCGAACAAGTCCAAGAGCTAACCGACGAAGTGAACGCAAGCGTTTCATACCACTCGTTTTACTAAGTCGTTTAAGTCGATTTCTCATTCGAGTGAAGTAAAGGCTTGTATATACTAGTAGATTGAAAATCGGTTTGAGAAAACGAACTTTTGATACTTAAAATAGTGTTGAAATCGCTTTGATGAAAGAGTTTTGATATTTACTATTAGTATTGAAACCTTCATATATCTTTAAAGTGACAAGTCATAAAACGATGGTAGAACAAATCAATTCACGTTCGAAGACGTGAGTAAAGTCCAAAGAAGTCAATCCCAAAATCATCAAAGTAGAAATTCTGATAAACGTTTTTCAGAAGAGATTGCCTACGCAGAGTAATACGGGGTTCGACCTGCCCGGTCAGGTCGCGGGGGTCCAGGGGGCAGCGCCCACGGCGGGGTGCGGGGCAGCGCCCCGTCACGGTACGACTTAGTGAAGGCAAGCTGTCTCTAGAAGCCAAACCGGTCAAACGACCAAGTACTAACTCGCGAACGACCTAGGGGAAAAACAGGTCAAACGACCAAGTACTAACTCGCGAGCGACCTAAGGTCTGCGACCTAAATGCGAGCGACCTATCGAAGTGCGCGACCTAACAGTGAGGCGCGACCTAAGGTGATTCGCGACCTAAGGGTACGCGACCTAACATGGTTCGCGACCTAAGACTCGCGACTTAAAGTTTGCCTGGGGAGTTATAGGTCGGCAACGACCTACGACTTAACAAAAGTCGAGCGACTTAAGAGGCATGGGAACCAGCGACCTAAAACTGGCGACCTAAGGATACGCGACCTAAAGGCTTGCGACCTAAAGGCACGCGACCTAGAGGTGAACGACCTAACGAGGTCCAGGGGAAGCGACCTAAAATGCTTCGACTTAAAGGTGCACGACTTAAGGTCTTACGACCTAACAACTTGGCTAGGCACGCGACCTAACGACTTAACTGGGCATGCGACCTAACGAATTAGCAAGGCACGCGACCTAACGACTTAAGCTTTGAACGACTCAAGGAGTTAACTCGTAACCGACCTAAGATTTGCCTTTAACTCCTGAACGACTTATGCCTTTTTCCTGGAGATTATAGGTCGGCAACGACCTACGACTTAAGGACGAATACGACCTACGACTTAAGGACGCGCGACCTAACTCCGAACTAGCTAAAAATGGCCAGAACGACTTATGCTCCGTGTGGCTTTTCGACACGAACGACCTACGACTTAGGCTTATCTCGCGAACGACCTAGCGAAGGCAGAAACGACCTAAGTGCAGTTTTTCGCCAAAAACACTAGAATTTTGGGTTTTTCACCAATCCAATCCAAACCAAATGCAAATGCTGATGCTAAAATGATAGGGAACCATTTCCAACAGTCCAAGATAGATATAGGCAAGATGTGAGATCAAAAATCTCACCTTTTCACGGAATTTGATGAAGATGGAGATTTGAGAGCAAAGCAAGAACACCAACAAGCTTGAATCAATGGTCTTCACGTGAATTTGATGTTGAATCTCGGATTTGCAATGGAATTTGTGTTTGGAGTTTTAATTTCCACTTCCCACCACCATTTTTGACAAAGCTTGAAGTGTTTTGATGGAGTGAGGAAGATGGTTGGGCTGAACTAAAGGGGTGCAGTCCAAACCAAAGTCAAAGGCGAGAAAAAGTGTTGAAAATTTCACTATCTCCAAACATATCGAAGTTTACACTCAAAAAGATCGCAATCGTCATTTTGAACTCAATGGGGGTGGTCTCGAGTCCTAATTTGACCGTATGCAAAAAGTAGCTTTTCGGACTAACATCCGACTAACGATAAAATATTTAAATAAAATATTTAAATATAGAATTGATAGATATGCGGGTTGTTACAGATGATGATGGATCTTTAATAAAAAGATTTAGGTTAGTAAGTTGATAAAACTATTTGGATTGTGAAAAATAATAAACGGGTTAAGAATCATTTTTCCTAACTTGTAATTTCGGGACGAAATTCTTTTAAGGGGGGAAGATTGTAACGACCCTGAATTTTTAATAATTTAAATTGAAAATATTTAACTAATTTTAAATATTTGAATAACTGTTTAGCTTGAATTCCCAATGTTAATATGAATTTGGCGATTAAATTATAAAATTTAATCTATTGAAAGTTGAATAAAAATTTGAATCTTCAATTTTAAGCTGATTAAAAATATTTCAAAGGCTTGTAAAATCCATATTGATAATACTGAAGATAATAGAAGCTTCAGAATTTAATTTGAAAGTGATTTGATCAGTATTGAAATTATACCATTTGAATCGATATTTAAAAATAGCCTTCCGAGGCACAGTCTTGGAATTCGACGAAACCAGTTCCATTGGGTCCGTAATATTGAATTATTAGCGGATTTCAAATTTCATAGCGTTTGGAGTTGTTGTGTGAGCATACGACATATAAACGCGTTGAACTTAAATCGAAATCAATTTAAATTTAAATTTTAAAGTTGATCAACATCAGCACGTTATCTTCCTTAAAATACGCCTAAAATCGCGAAACAAATCATGCAAAGCATGGCCGCTCGTCTTTAAAACTTCAAATCGAAATCCCCTCGTTCAAAATTTATTCAGAGAAAAAAAAAATAAACAATGGCCGCGAGAATCAACTCGTATTACCTCTAATTACCTTCCTCCCTCAAATAAAAATCGAAACCCAAAAGAAAAAAATTATCAAAAGAATCAATGGCCGAAGCCTGGGAGTAGAATCGCGAGCGGCAGAGGGTGGCATCACCAAAGGCGCGCGCGCTGTAGCAACTAGGGCATGGTCGTTTTGGTTCGGCGGCACGTTGGCATTCGCGACAAGGTGGGAGCGAGATGCCTGGTGGGTACGGCCGTGTTGATGGCGGCGTATCAGTATAGTGCTCGAATTTCGTGGGTTTCGGGACTCACGAGTTGTCGTGGTTGCAAGGGGTGATGCTCGGCGGCAGTAAGGAGGAAGTCGCGACATCGTGACGTGATGCTCGCGAGTCGATTGGAATCGATTAAATCAAAGGGGTGGCGACTGTTCCTTGGAGGTGACACGGCAGAAGACAGAGGGGCGATGTAGAGTGTGTTACGTAAGCAAGGTCGAGGGTGAGGTTCTCGAACGATTGTTGTGAGGTATACATCCATTTATTTTATATAATTAAACAAAAAATTCATAGGTTAGAAAATATTAACAGTAAAATTAATTTCTGTTTTATAATAAATACTATTATGATTTTACAGTAGAGATAGACAGGAAGAAAAATAATTAATTAAACAGCTAGATTATTATTTATTTATGCAAAAGTTAAGTATGTATACATAAGTATATAAAAGGGAAGATTTTGAGATATTCCACCTTGAAGTGGAATTGGTATTATATATGTACTTGGAGTTGATTTCCCGCATTATATAGCGGATGAGACCCTATTGCGCCGCATAGTAGCGGATAATATTTTATAAATCCCATATACCGCAATATTCCACCTCGAAGTGGAATTGGTATTGTGCTAACATCTGTGGATGCAGGGCAACAGGTTGGAGGGATCCAACTGGATTCCTCAAATTGGTTGAATATTATTTCATATGTGAATGATGTGATTTATTGATAACCCGTGGATGATTTATTGATAATTGAAATTGTTGAAGGCTAAAATTTAGCCGAATGTATTTTTGGTATCGCTGGATACCAGAAATAAATGAAATTGGATTTCTAAATTTAAAGTTGGAAAATTTAAGAAAAATTCTTTTTGAAAAGATTGGTTGAATTTAAAAGAAGGAATTTTAAAGTATTATATTGATTTTCGAAATCTTACCGAATAAATTCCAAAATATGGGAAAAGATATTAATAAATGAGTTTGAATAATATTGTTTTAAAAGTTAAAGAATTCATTTAAAAAATGGAATTTTGAATAATTTGGAAAGAACAAAGGAATTTATTTAGAAGTGATAAATTTTTAGAAATCAATTTGTAATTGATTGGTATTTGAAAATGAATCTTTGAGAAATCGATTTGGAAATTTATTTGGAGTTAATGATTTTTTATAAAATAGTTTAAATAGAGATTTTTGAATTTATTATATATAAAAAACGTTATATATAAGATTTATAAAATTTGATTTGTATAAATCAAAGTGATGGAATTTTAAAGGAGTTTGAAAGACATTTTAAAATGATGTAAAATGGGTTTTATAAAAAGGATAGAATTTACAGTTTGTAAAGTTTTAAAAGAATGATTTTTGTAAATAAATGAATTATAAGTATTTAACTTATAATATGGATTGTTGGTATATAATTGAGTTATAAATTGAATGGGTTGATAAAGGAGATTTATAAATCAAAGTTTTTATAAATAGAAATGGAATTTATAAACATTGTTTTGTAAATCCGAGAAACGACTTATTTTGATAAGTTAATTTTTATAGCTTATTAAAGGAAGTATATTCACGATTTTGGACAATGGATAATCCTTTAAATAAAATGTGTAGAAATGTTGAAATTGGTTAACGAAGTATATTCAAAATTTTGGGCAGTGAATAGTATATTAAAAAGAAATATTTGGAAGTGATATTGGAATAGAATGAAAACGATTTAAAGATGTTTTAAAATGTATTAACTATCGAAACCATAGATTTCAACATTCATTGTTGAAATAGACGTTTTCGAGAAATAAGGAAATGGTGGACTATAACACTGTTGTTATAGTAAATGATTTCTGAAAGAAAATGTTTTATATAGTATTGGGATTTATACATCTATCTTAATTTCGAATCCCTATACTAGTGATTTTGGGTCGTCGTAACGATGTTTTACTAACATTCGTTTTGACTCAAATAAATGTGTTTAAGAGAATGTTTCCCTTAAAGAATAAAATATATACTTAAGTGAGATTTAAGTGTATAAAATATTTCCAAATGTTGAAAATAAATAGATTTGTGAAATACTTATTATTAAATAAGTATGGAAATGTTTTTCCAATATGAAGTGAAAGGTTTTTGAGATTTTATCTTTTAAAGATAAATTGAAAGTGATTTGAAATTTGGTTTCAAATGGTTGAAGTGTGGAAATTATATATCTTGTAAAGAAATTTTTTTTGGAAAATAAATAATTTGGAAAATTATTTGGAATCTGATGATGCTGTGCAGACCTATTGATAGTTAAATAACCGACTATCAATAATTACCTTGAATGGGTATTTGTTGTGATTTGCTTGAATTTGAATGCCGCACTTATTTTCAAAATATTGCGCTCGCTATTCGGGTTAGCCGGGAAAGGACCTTTGGGTCGTATAACCCATTCCGAATAGTGATATGTCGAAATGGATTGCGTTTGAAGACCAACGTTGAAGACCAGATATTTTTGGAAACGGAAGGATTACCGTCGAATGACTCTGCATCGGCTGATCTCCGATATAGATATTTTATCACCCTTTGTGATGGGAAGTCCGGACGTGATTAGAAATTATCCAGATTGCAAGCAATTCTTTGGAAGTGCCTTCGGTTCTGTTCGATCCTAGAACAGACTTGTATGGTTGTATGTCTGACGTTGCATTTTGAGATATAAAGCCGATTTCTTTCAAATGCATTTCTGTTGGTGGCGGAGAATTTATTCTTTTAGCTTAACACCCTTCTCTAAGACGTACGAGCTTAGAGGTTATGTAGTTGAAGGTTATCAGCAATATATTCCCAATTTGGTAATGTGACATGCTGAGTGTTGCTGTGTGATGATCATTGTTTGATCATTTGTGATATGATCATTTGTTTGATCATTTATCTTTGTGATCATTACTTTGATCATCTGTTGACCCAAAGCATGGCTTTGTGCCAAAGCGTAGCTTTGTGGACGAGACTTCGTCGAACCTCACAACCAGGTAATGGTCAAAACAGGAAGAATGCAGCAAGGTTATTTTGGGGATCGCGCTCCCTTGAGGGTATGTCATTTCCTTCTGGATAGAGGTTGTATCATGGTATGGAGCCCGGATATTTAACCTATGTTGTTGCTGCAAATTTATTTCTTTGTGGTTGTTGGAATCGAGGATCCTCGGATAAAGGTCGTTACGACCGGGGGATGGCATATTCGTGTCAGTAGTTACCCAGTTAGGGGTAACCCGGCCTTTTGTTGGCAGAGATTCGGTTAGATTCTCGGGGCGTCTTTCCAGAGGCGTACCTATGTGGTAATGGGAAGTTCCTTGGCCTGACCATTTGTTGGAAATCCAAACTCCAATACGAACTTTGTACGATATTAGTTGTAGAACCTGCCATTTACTTATGGTGGCGCCCCACTGTTTAGATGGTAGCTATAGTAGGCATACGATACTGGTCGTATGTTGGCTAAGATTAATATTATACTTTTGAAATGTTTTCTACACTATGCAATAATAATAATAAAAAGATTTGTTTTACGTAGTAAGCATCTTTGACTATCATAAGGAGAAATCTCTTCCAATTCTGCGTTTGCATTGTGTGTGTGGCGGGAGGCCTTATGGTAGTTTCATTTTCCAAAAGCATTGCGAATTGACCTTAAAATTATCCTGTTGTTGTTTTAAAGATTAATAACTGTTTTAGTTCTCACACCAGTCTCATGACTGACCTGGAGTTTATTGTTCTCTTCCTAAACTCTGGGTGCCCACCAAATTTCCACACGGGCAGTCTAGAGTTAGGTTATCAGGTCATTCTGGATTCAGGAGATGCTGTGTAGCTTAGTAGCGAGCTGGATGGCGAGACGTACCACTTGTATATGATATTATTTATTCCGCTGTGTATTCTGTATGAGGACAAGTTTATATAACTGTCCAGTGTTGTATTGTTGTTGTAAACTCTGATGATGATGTAATTTATAAAATGATATAGTTCTTTGATTTAAAGATTATTCATTTATCTATTATATGTTCTTCCGCTGCGAATGTGAGATTCTGATATTGTTTCTGTTTCTGTGTTTTCTGTTGTTTCTTCTTTCTTTTTCTTCTGTTTTCTTCCACCTCTTCTTTTTCTCCATAACAATTCGGTTTTCCGGCATTCGATTGCTCGGCAGTTGATACAGTGGACGTATTAATGTCGATTTTCAAGTGACGAAAAATCTCAATCGTTACATTATCTGGCATTTTGACCTGGCTATATCCGAACTGACTGGACAAGTTAGACTCAACTATCGTCAAGGACAGTAGGCTAGAGCAATGATTGTGAGGTCCAGAAATCAAATGCAGGCATTGATGTAAAGCGACGATCAACTGAGACCAAGAGATAGTCTCTCCATAATATTCTAAGTATGGATTAGTAACTTCCCCAAGCAGGGAATCGGTGCCATCCCTTTTCCTAAGGGATTGGTACATATCTTCTATTTTTGTCAATATAGAGTGACAAGGAAGGCCCCATGATGCTATATTTCAAATCTCTAGTCGTCTGTAGGTTGTATGATCAAGTTATGGGCAAATTACTTCACCTAATAAAGGGATCTGTATAAAAGGGATCGTATAAAAGGGATCGGTATAAAAGGGATCGGTTTAAAAGGTATCGTACAAAAGGGATTGACATATTTATTTCATCCAAGCAAGTACAAGTCAATGAAAAACAATCAATATCTCAAGATCCATAAGTCCAATGCATATGAAATTTTGGAAATAAGATGTGGGGACCTAGGGAGCCAACCCTAGGGATCGCACCTTAAAAGGATGAAGAGAGAGGGATCGACCCTCTTCCCTCAATAGGGATCGGCTAGAATCAGGAGACAACTCACATTGCACTAAGGATCAAGACATGAAACTTGGAGCACAAGCTTACTACAACATGTGAAACACCCCATAGAGATCGCACATCAAATGGGATACTTTAGAGGGATTGGCCCCTATCCCTCCAAAGGGATCGGCTAAAATCAGAATACATGCAACACCAATTCACGGAAAACGCAATATATCACAAATGGTAAGTCGGAATGGCACGAAATTTAAAGGGCAGGTAGCTAACATCATGGGGAACCCCATAGAGGGATTGTAACCTATTTTGAAACCAAAATAGGAATTGGAGACAGTCCCTATTATGGGCCCCAATGGGCCTCAAAATTCTTGTGTGGCATCGTCTTGGCCTGGAGGTTTTTCTGCCGAAATTTCAGCCCGATCCGTGCACGTCTTCCCCTATAAATACAGCAGGCATGACATTAGAAAAAGGATCCTTCTTTCTACTACCAAGGCTCTTCCATTTTTATTCTTTATTCTTGTACTGATGGATCCCAACTAATTCAAACATTCTTGTAATCATAATCAAGTGCAAGATCAATAAAAATATGAAGTGGACGTAGGCTAAGATTGCTAAACCATTATAAAAATGTATGCGTTTATTTACTTTCTCTATTAGGTTTTAATTTCATTCATCATTTTAATCTCTACAAGATTCTATTGGGTGTTGATGCCCATTTTTCGCATTAACAGACATTCTATACAGATCCATGTGTTACAAGACTTAAGGCAGTATTGATGCAAAGAGGTAAAGTTGCTTTTTATGCGAGTAGCCAAATAAAGTCGTTTGAGAGGGAATATCCAAAACATGATTTAGAGCTAGGGACTGCAGTATTTGCATTGAAGTCGTAGATAATTTTAGGTGAAAAGTTTGTGTTATTCATCGACCATAAATCGTTGAAGTGCCTTTTTTCATAGAAGGACCTTGACCTTCATCAACAATGATGGTTAGATTTGTTAGCCTCCTATGACTTTTACATTTCTTATACACGCAGTAAGGAAAATGTAGTCATAGGCGCATTGAGTAGGAGACATCCAATCTTTGGAGCTATGTTCCTAGAATGAACACAATTAGAGTATATTGTTGGATATGATTTTCAACCAAAGTGTGACCGAGTGCCATAAATGTTGGAAAGCTTGATGATTAAACCTAATCTGATAGAACAGATTAATACTAGTCATAAGTGTGATACTAGATTAGCAGAGATTATTACTAAGCTTGAGGTAGGAGTAGAGTCTGAAGATATGAAGCAATACAGAATGGACTGAGATGGTTGGATTCGTAAAGATGGGAGTATGTATGCTCAATGTAGATAGACTTAGAGATGAAGTGCTAATAGAAATTCATCTTTTGAATTTGACTATCTAATCCCGAAGGAAATAAAATGTATACAAATATGAAGTATAAAATTTATTGAGAAGGAATGAAGGATGTTCGAAAACTTATCTAAAAGTGTATGAACATTCAGTTAGTTAAGCTAAGCAAAAGAAACCAAATGGTTTATTGCAACCGCTTGAAGTCACACAATGGAAGTGGGAACAAATATTGATGCATTTCATCGATGGATTTCTAAGGACTAGAGGAGGGTAAAATGGTATTTGAGTTATTGTGATAAATTGACGAAGAGCGTTTGATTCGTATCTGTAAAGTCAAATAGTACAACGATGAAACTGGTTGGGTTGTATGTGCATTGGGTCATATGATTTCCTGGAATATCAAAGAGCATTATGTGTGATAGAGACTCATTATTCATTCCTGGATTTCATAAGAGCTTGTAAGAGGCATTAGGAACGGAGATGGACTTGAGTATAACTTATCACCTAATAACAAATGGCTTGACCGATAGACTGAATCGTATACTTGAGGATCTTTTATGAGCTTGCATACTCAATTTTAGAGGCTTATGGGATGATCACTTACACTTAGTAGAGTTCATATACAACAATGATTATCATTCGAGCATTGGTTTAGTATCAATCGAAGCATTATATGGCTGACTATACAACATCTTTTCTTGTTGGTGGGAAATGGAGAGAAGCTGATGCTTGGGCTAGATTTGATAAGAGAAACCTCAAAGAAGAAGAGATCATTTGCAATGAATGAAAGCCGCACAGGACAAACAAAAAAGTTACACTGATAAAAGAAGATGTGATATATAGTTCTCGGTTTGCGATATGACGTTGTCAAGATTTCTCGGTTAAGAAATGCAGTCCAATTTGGTAATAAATGGAAGCTGATACCGAGATTTGTAGGTTCATTTTCGATACTCGAGAGAATTGGGAATCTTTCTTATATAGTCGACTTACCTCAGAAGATGATCGGTGTGCACAACATATTCCATATTTTTCTTCTTTGAAAATTTATGCATGACTTAGGCGGTGAAGGATCCGAGTCAGTCGAAAGTGTGTAAAATAGGTAAATTTCAGAAAAAATTCCTATTTTGGATCTATTATGTTTATGAAGTCTAGAAAATTATTAGATCCAATCTAATGAAGTTTAAATATATTCATATTTTATTTAATTTAGTTAAAAAGTATGTTTAAATTTTATTGTTAATTTGTATAACTTATAATGAATGTATCAAATACATTCATATGTTTGAAGTGTAAGTGCAGCATATAAGCAGTGTATATATGTGTACCTAAACATCTAAGCTTTTAGAGAAGGAAACCATATGTTTCCTTCTCTTAAAAAATATAATTAACTAAGGGAAGATGAGGCTACAAAGTAGAGAGAAACCTCACTTTTCTCTCTTTAATTAGATTAACTGACATATTAATTGACATTTATAACTAAATCTACACTTGATATATATTGTGAGTATAGCCATTAGTCCCTTTACACATGCCATTATTGTCCAAAGTTTTGATTTAAAATATATGCACACTTATATAAAAAAGGAAATATCTAAAACAAAATTTTATGATTTTGAATAACGGTTCATTTTATAAATTTGAGTTCAAACATAAACATACATAGATTCACATATAAATATTAGTAAACCATGTCTTAATATAAAAAACAATGTATGTTTGAAAGGACTACAATCTAATATTTCCATATATACATATACATAAATACATACATACATGCATGCATAAATATATAGAGTTTAATGAAGTCAAATCAAATAGGAATGAGTAAAATGATTTATGATTTTACGTAAAAACCCACTTATTGATTTTATTTTTTAAATTGAAACGGTTTTTTCATTACTATGGTAGTAGACCAAATAATGGTCTATATTTTGGATATCCGATAAAATTGGAATGATACAAAGAAGATTAGCATGGCCCCTATGAAAGGATGACACGCACAAATAGAGAATGGTCTAAATTTTAGCCAACAGGTTTGGCTTAGTGGTTGGCAGTTCAAACTGCAAGATCAAATGTCATGAGTTCGATCCTTAAAATCGACATTTGTTGGCACTAATGAATTATGTTCAAAAACACAACAACAACCAAATAAAATATATTCAGATCATCAGTTTTTTCATTACTTTGCAATTAAAATAATTGAAAGTTAATCAAAATGGTTTTCAATCAAAATTGTATGAAAAACCATATTAGTTACACACACACACGTATACTTAAACGAAATTTCTTTGGCGCTTTTTTTCCCAAGATATCAAATGGTCAACTAGCAATGCAAGTTGTTGTACGCTAATTACCTTCCTTTCTTTTTGTGTTTTTTCTTCTCTCCTCGGGTCGTTGCTTCCACTGCTCCCCGTCCTCTTCCATGTCCCTCCGCTTCATGGCTAACACGTGCAGCTTGAAACCTCCATCCACAACCAGATCAGGGCGTGCTTTCAATGCCTCTACCCATCCGCCAGATCTGGAATCGACTTCGCCTGTGAATGATGCTCCACCCTTCGATTTTCCATCTTTGGGATCTTCATTATCGAGTAAAGTCTACAACCCTGGTTGCTCTGTCCCGACAAAGTCTTCTCCAAATGCCTTCACGTTGCTTGAGTCCTACTTGAAAAACTATGACCCGACATGTATTCCAATCTCTGGTGTGTCAGATGTCGAGGTTGTGGCTAGGGAAGTCCTCTTTTTCCTTTGTTGGGTGCTGCAAATGTTTTAGGGCTTTGGGAAGAAACTGGAAATGGCAGTTTAGATGTTGCAATAGGTAGCGATATTGTGGATGTTGGTGTAAATGAAATCAATGGGGTCGACCACTTGAGTAGAAAATTAAGCACGCAAGCTGCTTGTGTTTACGACATGTTGGATTCTGCTGCTAATAGTTTTGTCATTCCTAATTCAACTGCTGCTAACATGACCATCTTGCCTGATAAGTTTTAGGATCGTCTCCTATTCCTCGTACCAAGTGGTCGCCACTTTATTGTGCGTTTCCGAGGAATACGGGTGAATACGTTCCCCATTCGTTTGATATTGAAGAAGTGGATGGTGCTGTGGTACCTCCGATGGAGGTCTTGGAAGCAGTGGCTGATTTTTGGTCAGATTATCCAGTGGGTTTTTTCCTAAACTCTAACCCTTCATATCAAGCAGAACGCGAACATTGTCGTCAACATTGGAATGTTAGGGTAGACTTCAAGCGCACTTTGATAATAGCTTGTTCTTTTTCAAGTTTCCTAGAAAGGAGGAAAGGCACCGTGTGCTTGAGGCGTATCCCTTCATTATAGCTGGTAAACCTTTTATTATTACCCCTTGGAGTCCAATGGTGGACAAGGCTAAGGAAAAAATTCCCTCTATTCTGATTTAGGCCCATTTCTCACATATTCCTTCTGAGTTATAACCTATAATTGAGTTAAATTGGTTAGCGCATGTTATTGGTAAACTCAAATGTTTCAATGCAAATACTGTTGCTCAAAACAAGCTAGTGTATGCGAAGGCTCTCATTGAAGTTACTTCAGATAAGCCTCCTCCTTCTAAAATCCCTGTTTGTATAGCTCACGGCCTATTTTAGTTGTCGATGTTCATTACAGTTGGAAACTGGAAAAACATTTGTCATATATTTGGCCACCTTGTTGAAGTAGACACTCTGCAATCCAACGACCTTCCTAGTCCTCTTTCTCTTAGGACCGCTCTTCCTCATCCTGTCATGAAGTAGGTTTTGAAATTTTGCCCGACAACTAAGATTTCGTCTCTTGATATCGCGCCTTTGGCCACTGATGTTCCTTCTGTTTATGTTATTGATGTTCACTCTGTGGATGCTATTGTGCTTCCATCTTCTTAGATCTTGTCTCCTATCATTAATGTTCGCTTTGTTGATGTTGAGGATAGCTCTATGGGTATTCTGGATTTGGCTCCCTTCTTGAATGACTTCTTTAGAGGCTCGTCTATGCAGGCTTGGATTTATGAGACTTTGGAAATGAGATTTGACCCTATGGGTGGTAGGTTCTATAAGTATGTTGGTGGATATGACAAAGAAAGATGGCTATATTACTATGTTAAGGGTGAAGGCCTCGTGCTCTCGGTGTTAGGTCAGTTTGGTGATCTGAATCATTCTATTATCTCGGATCCCACTTGGGATAGGAAATACCTTTGCGACTTTGGTCCTATGGATTTTGTTCCTAAATTAGCTTCCCTGTTCTCTGGGTATTGTCATGTTATTAGGCCTGAATCTTCGGATGAGGGGAGTGGATGAGGGAGACTAGCTTAGGTTTTTTTTGTTGGTTAGTAGTTTAGTGCTTTCGCTAAACTTTATTGGTTTATTTTTTCATTTAGCTATTCTAGTGCATGTAACTTAACGCCTATTTCAAATTCATTTATACATGTGGATGGCCCACTATAAATGCTGGCTAGCTTTGCTAAAAAAATTTCAATCAAAATTGTTTTTTTTAAAATAATAATTGCAAAACAACATCAAACCAAATCAAACAATTTAGGCACATGTAAATCCATTGTAATGATTCATATCTAACGTACACATAAATAACAAACGTTTAAATGAGATGAAGGAACCGAAATATATGTCAACATAAAGATTACAAAATCAATTGAGGTGAAGAAAATGGATGTAAATTTAAATTAGTATGATGAACCCTTAATAAATTAGAATGTGACATAAGTAGATTTGAAATATATTGCAATTAAATAAAAGCATATCGTAATCAATTATATAATTATATGAATTTCAAATTGTAGATGGTATCTTTTTAGTGCCCAAGAGAATACCTTGAATATTGAATCTTTATTTCTCTATTTGAAACTTTGTTCAACACTTCCAAAAGGTGTAACTCAATTGAGAAAACTTAATTCCATTTGATTTTTAATTGAATGTATGTTATATTTGTTGCTTGAATATTTGAGAATGGGAGAGATGGATTTTCTGCCATGGCTAGATGGGAGAGGTAGAGGCACAATTCTAGAAAGAATTATATGAAAAAAGTGGCAAGAAATGTTTAAATAACACAAGAAAGAACGGGTCAAAGATAGAAACATACCTTTCTTTTTCTTAGTCATTTACACATATTTGGGAATCAATTTCCATGCCAATTCCTCTCCATTATGGCCGGCCATACAAGTCTTCCTATTGGGCCTCAAATCACTTCAAGCCGGATCAAATATTTGGCATTTAAATCAAATTTAAATGTACATCAATATCGTATATCAATAAGTGTGTATATAACTTTTATATATGTACTATTTCTAATATTAATCAATACAATTCAAATAAAAACTATAATTAATATTCCATAAATATTAATTAATTTAATTGATTATAACATTTGTAATTTAATTAAATCGGGTGGTAGATGAGGGATTCAACATTGCAGCTGTATTGACACTTTAGGTGCAAATTCTATTAGTGGTTAATATCGAAAAATTCAAATATTAACGTTCACACGTCATCTTAGCTAGTAGTGTGACATTTTGGCCAAATTTATCGGTTATAAAGCCTCGGTAAAATACAATTTTACATATTTAATCGTTATCTGGTAGTGACAATTACATCAGTTATCTTTGTCAAAACTATATCACGTTAGGACTATTGGAATTTGGTAATGGTCAAAGTTCCAATGTCATCAATATTCAACTTTATAGTCCAAGTAAAAAAGTTCATGTTTCAATAATAACAATTATTATTAACTAAAATGCTCTAGCCAAAGACTTTAATTTAAGTTGACTTAAGTTGACCCCGTGATACTAACCCATATAACTGAGGAGTTGAATTCTATCTTGAATAGTGTTTCACTTACAGTGCTTCCACTCGACCCAACTAGAGTCATTCGATGGACGATGTTTCATGATTTAACTATAATTAAAGTGGAGTTTCCATATTGAAGCTCGATAGTATTCTAAGTCGAGGAAATTGTATATTGTTACGTTAATATATATTAACCAAAGGAAGCTATCGAGTGAGCCAATCGATAGTTATCCAATAACTATTAGTACGTAACCCCTTGGTGCACCCAGTAGTCATGGGTAATACAATTCCCAACATTTGGAGAACCTTGCGTATTCTAGTCTTAATGGATGTATCGATATCTAGTCTTGATACATCTTGACTAGGAATATTTAACATAGTATGTTTATTATAATAAATTATGCATGGTTACAACACATTATAACAAAGCTCACAAAACATACCATTGATGGATTTTCTGTTAAATATACTCAAATTGAATAATTAATTATTTATAACATATTGTAACAAGTATATAACAGAATAGAAATACCTTTTATTTTGAACAAAAGCAAATAGGCTTTTCACTTACCCTTCCTCTGACCATCTTTATTCTGGAACTACTTCTTTCCCTTCTTGTTATTCTAAAACTTTCTCTTCCCACCTGAATCTACTTGCTTTTTATCTTCTTCTTTAGGAACAACAACGATCTTCGATTTTGGGTATAAGCTCTCTTACATCAAAACCTTCTCTACTATGTTTTTGAAGCTCTCATCAATATGACTCACTAGATGTTATAATCATGTAAGCTAATGATAAATTTCTCATTTTTCTTTGATGAAGTGCCAAGGAACGACATCTGATACTTTGACAATGAGTCAAATTATGAAACAAACATATCACACCGTTTTGGATTAGCAGACTTCATTAAAATAATCGACTTTTGAGCAACTAGGCTAAATTTATCATGAAAGCGAGTATTAAACTATCCCCAAGTGAACTAATGCTCAGGAGTAGCTACTTTGATATCGTTCCACCAACCCATCACTCTTCCTTGAAGTCGCCGCGTGGATAGTTTCTTTTTCTAAGAATATTTCAACTCAAGTTCATGAAATATATGCTCTCAAGTGTTTGGCCAATCCTACTCTACCGTAGCAGATTCTGTTCCCATAAATGGCTTTCATCCAAGGCTAGCATAGTTCCTGTTGAGCTTAGCAAAGTCTATCGGTTACACATGAATTTGAGCACCATTAAATACTGCACCAGGAGCTCCTCCTTGGGTATTCTGCATCATGTTTATTATCATTTGAACGAATATCATCTATATATCTGGGTTAACAGCTGCCCCAGTACCCATACCAAATTCACTGCTGATATTGAATTCTTTGTTGTGTTCCTTGCTTGTCGGCTCATTATTACAATCTATGATAATAATGATCTATTTCTCATAAAGGATAATGACATAAGTAGTATTTATGTATGAAATGCACCTTTCTACACCCACACATTAAGTTTTCAAAATATAACAAGTACACTCTCTTATATATCTCTTCGATCCATTCTAAGGGCTCTCTTACCCCATCTCTAGTGGACCTATAATAGAGTCTTAGGTATTCGCTCAACCTAAACTCTAATACCAAGATAACCTCCCTCTACTTCCGATATTCGATACCCAATACAATAGTGTGCTGCGGCAGTACTCGGCCGATGGAAGAAAACCTGAAAGTTAAAAACGATCGATCAATGACGAACTTGTCACATATCCAAAACATATAGATAAAATATAATATATATAAATGTTTATATATATAACCGGCGATACAATAGCATAACCAAAATGAACCAAGAATATCATATAAGAGTACTACATTGGTTCATAAGATTATAGAAAGCAGATAATAAGAGTTTATACATCTTCATAAGTCATAAACTCCAAATAAAACTATCTCTATACACATAAGATAATTGATAATAGCTCGATAGCACTGCACAATAGAATATTTCATAGTAGCTCCATAATTATAGCATATATAAGAGTGGCATAAGCCTCCTGCTTCCTCCTTCGCATAGCTCCATGCGATATCTCCATACCTACTTCTTAACCTACCCATTTAAGAGTATGCAAGAATATAATTAAGAAGCAACGGAAATAATAATAATAACCTAGTTTATTTTGTAACGGGTGTGAAATGGGTAAATTTAAAAAAAAATCCCTAATTGAATCTTAACGGGCTATGAAATCTAATCTCCAATACTAGATCCAATCTAGTTGTTTGATAAAATCATAATTTATTTAAATGTATTGATTTATTTAATTAATCCATTTAATTAAATATATTTAATGTGAATATATGATAGAGTGAAAGGTTGCAAACCAAGGATGCAGTAAGAAAAAAGTGAGAGAAAATTAATTAGAAATGAGTTAGTGAATAATATTTTATACAGATAACAGAAAAATTCTCATCTCTCTTTAAAACCTTCACCTTTTAATTTCTAGTTAATTCTCATTTAGGACAAGCCCTTCTCTCTCCCATGTCTATATCTTAATTAATTAATCTGCATTAATTAGTTATGATATGTTGGTGAGAATGAACACATCGAATACATCCATATATAATTGATATAATGTGCATGTGAAATATATAGCATAGGTGATGTGAACATGGTCACACACAGAGATATATGTATGTATGTGTGTGTGTAGATATTGGGATATTCATCCACCATTTATATACTAAGCATTTATATGTGTGTTAATTTCCATATTGAAATTTTACGATATAAATTAAAATATAAATATTGTGTATATTCTTAATTGATGTTTCATGAAATAGTAATGTAACAACCCGCACTTCCGGACATAGACACACTGGTCCAAGGCCCAAAGTGGCATTCGAACTCACGTCATGCCAAGAAGTATGAGTTGTGGGTTTCTTTAAAACATTACATGGTAGAGGGACAGATACAAAACACAACTAGATCATATAGTAGCCTCAAAATAAACGTAGTCCATACAACAATGTCTCTAAACAACAATAAATAGAAACTGATTGTAATGCCTCTGAATTTTAATTAACATTATTCAGGATATTTAATTGGATAAATTAAATAGATTAATGTTAATAGTAGGGAGATGAGATTAATAAATCCAATGGCCGTGTCTAAAAGAATGAACTAAAATAAAAAAACTTAAATAAATTAAGGAGGAATTTTTCCTAAGGGGTAAACTTGGAAATAGGGCTACATTTCTTAGTATATATCACTTCCTCCACCTAAATAAACTTCCACTTTCTCATTCTTCACTCCCGTATATTTCGAACGGCCATTAAAAAGATCCAGAAAGAGTTTAAATTGAAGAATAAGCTAAGGAATTAAAGCTAGGAAAGTATCTCATTCTCCAATCATCTAATCAAGGTGAATAATCATGTCTATCATCTCGTTTTTCTGTGTTTGGATCGGTTATGGGTTATACCCGATTCATGTTTGTGATTTTGGTTAGGATATAACTATTTAAACCTTTGTTTGGATAAGACATAGGTGTTTTAAATGTTAAGGGTTAATTAACACGTTTTTGTTCGGTTTTGGTTAAATTCCAAGTTGTTTTGATCTTTATATGCTTTGAAATTTTAAATATGATGAAGTATTTGATTTATTTGCTTTTTGGTGATTTTTGGCAATTTTTCCTTAGTGATTTACTAAGGTAATAAAATTATAAGCCCAATGGCTAAACTGAAAAAATGGCTTCCATGTTATTCAAAACTGGAGGAAAATTGCTTTTGAGAAATGTTTGGGGAAGAAGAACAGCGTTTTGACAAAAAGGTTGACTTTTGTATACTTTTTACTATTTGGAAGTATAGGAGAAGTTTCCTCGGCAAATCAAAATTAGACAAACAAGATAAAAATATCAATTCAGTGGGCCCAGTTCTGTCTTCGACTCCAACAAGCCCGCTTTTACCCTTTTGACGAAGTCGAAAGGTACCTTTCACCTAGACGGCAGGTAAACAATTACCTTCCGCCCAAGTCGAAAGGTAGGCATGGGGCCAAAGGGAAGAAAAGGGTGAAGGGATCCGGAGCCTGCTTCTTTTGCTTTCGGATAGAAATAAAAAAAATTGTTTTCGAATAAGTTGAAGGGGGATCCTTCGACTCTATCATTTTATAAAAAGACTAATTTTTTTATATATATTCAAGAAGGGTTTTGAAGGAGCTATCTTCAATAGTTTCAAAAGGTTTTAATTTCGAAAGGTTTTTGATTTCGAAAGGTTTAATTTCAAAAGGTTTGATTTCGAAGGGTTTTGAAGGGGCTATCTTCAATAATTTCAAAAGGTTTTAATTTTGAAAGATTTTTTATTTCGAAAGGTTTAATTTTGAATGGTCTGATTTCGAAGGGTTTTGATGGGGCTATCATCAATAATTTTGAAAGGTGTTTGATTTCGAAAGGTTTAATTTCGAAAGGTTTGATTACGAAGGGTTTTGAAGGGGTTATCTTCAATAATTTCGAAAGGTTTTAATTTCAAAAAGTTTTTGATTTCGAAAGGTTTAATTTCAAAAGGTTTTGATTTCGAAAGGTTTAATTTCGAAAGGTTTTGATTTCGAAAGGTTTAATTTCGAAAGGTTGGATTTCAAAAGGTTTCGAAGGGGTTCTCTTCAATAATTGTGAAAGGTTTTGAGTTTCAATGATTGCGAAAGGTATGATTTTGTAATGCTTTCGAAAGAAAGGTTTCCAAAGGGGCTAACTTCGGAGGGTTATTTGCTTTTGAATGGGACTACATTCGATGGGTTTTAAATGGCTGTTTTTAGCCATTTACCTTTAGTAAAATTTTGCTAATTTGAAGGGGTTACTTCGAAGGGTTAAAGCATAAAATACTTATTTTTTTTGAATATGTAAGGGGGAGCCCTATATAAATTTGATGTTATTAAACCTTGGGGACACCGGGGTGGGATTACTGATTTCGATATATAGTTTGGGGTTACAAACAGAAAATGCTTTCGAAATTATACATTGGGGCTATCAATGTGTTTTTATTTTAATTTAACCTAATTTGGGCTACCAATGGGAATAGGTTAAACAGGTGGAATACCTGGGAAAAATTATATAATCATGAGGATCATGATATTTTTATTGGCCAAGTGATGGGTTCTTGGTTACTCTAGGAAAACCATGAAATGTGCGGTGGATAGCCCACATCAAATTTCTAAAGTAAAGAATGTTTTGCCAGAGGTGGTTAGCCTCGGGATTTGGCACCCAAGGGTTTATGGTCATCCTAGGAAAACTATGGAGTGCGCGGTGGATAGCCCACACCATCTTTTATAAAACAATGTACGACGGATAATCTGCATTTATTTTGAATGGATTTGGGATGGATAGTCCTATTAAATTATGACAGATAGTCATTTTAAAGATTGTAGATAAGAAATCTAATAAAATTGCTTTTAGATGGGATATCTAATAAATGGGTCGATGGGATATCCAATAAATATGATTTATGGCTTTATTTCATATTATGTTAAGACTAATCATTTTGAATGCAGGGGAATAGTAAATGATTTGCATGTTTGTTTTGGATACCAGTGTGGGGAAAACCTGTTCCGCTAAGCGGCGTGGTCTCACTAGATATCTATTTATGATAAGATGATAGGGGATTATTCATACCAGACTTATTGTCTGACTTGAAGTTTGTGTTTCTCCACAAACTCTCAGGTACTCAAAATTAATTTGGGTAGTCTGAGAGTGGGAGACTTTTAGGTTTTGGACGAATAAGCTTTCGGAGACGTGTAGGAGGCAGTATTAGCTATATAGGAGCTATTTTGTGTATTCCGCTGTGATGTACTTAGAACTGTAAAGTTCATATTTATTAGTTCTCTAATCATCATAAGGGGACATCTTCATACGTCGCTCTTATCGTATTTTGTACATGTATATATGATCTGAACGTGGTTAACGTCTGGGATTATGTAATTAAATCTTAAATTGAAATTTAAAAGAAATGAGAAATTCTATTTTGTTGAAGTTTAAAATTTTTCATATTCTTGTATTTCTATGTTGCCAATAGTTTCAAGTTTTCGATTTCGGTCACTCAGAAATAACACCTATGAATGACTGCATCCGCACTAGTTAGTTTTGAGCCTCCGGAAGCGAGATTTTACAAGTTGGTATCAAAGCATGGTTTATGTACTTAAAAGGAATTTAAGCCTTAAAAGATTTTAAAGCATAATCTAATGAATCTAAAATATGGTTGGGCTTGGGTAAGCTTTATAGTAACGTATGTGTACCTTGCTATAAATACCTAAGCGTGTATTCCCCACTCTCTTAGACCGTTCCTCTGTACCTTTCCAAGATTGGATTTCAGGTAGTAGGGAAGTAAGATATGGAGGTAGGAAACGGAAGAGTGAATCAAGGTGGAAGACGCACCGCAACACATGGAAATGTTTGACCCAATACTAGAAGCAACCAAGGTTGACCTGCAAATGGAAACCCAGATGCAAATGCCAATGTTGGTGCTGGGATTCTGTCGGTTGATATGGGGATGATGTATTAGTTCTTTATGAATATGATGCAAGCTGGAGCAGCTGCGAGAGTGGTTGTAGGGAATGATGGAGGAGCTAATCCGGTGGCCCCAGATGGAGGTTTAAGTCGTTTATACTCTAGTCCATGCTCTGGGGACTTAGAGTACTCCAGTCTGCACTCTGGGGACTTGGAGGTTTTAGTCATTTATACTCTAGTCCGCGCTCTGGGGACTTAGAGTACTCCAGTCCGCACTCTGGGGACATGGAGGTTTAAGTCGTTTATACTCTAGTCCGCGCTCTGGGGACTTAGAGTACTCCAGTCCGCACTCTGGGAACTTGGAGGTTTTAGTCATTTATACTCTAGTCCGCGCTCTGGGGACTTAGAGTACTCCAGTCCGCACTCTGGGGACATGGAGGTTTTAGTCGTTTATACTCTAGTCCGCGCTCTGGGGACTTAGAGTACTCCAGTCCGCACTCTGGGGACATGGAGGTTTTAGTCATTTATACTCTAGTCCGCGCTCTGGGGACTTAGAGTACTCCAGTCCGCACTCTGGGGACATGGAGGTTTTAGTCATTTATACTCTAGTCCGCGCTCTGGGGACTTAGAGTATTCCAGTCCGCACTCTGGGGACATGGAGGTTTAAGTTGAGAGCAGTCGTATTTCCACTCTTTAATTTGTATTCATCTACTGTATCGAGGCTAATGTCGTCGAATGAACAATCGAACCACGTTTGCTTACAGAATGGGATTCTGCCCCCCAGGATGAGGGACAGAATTTGAAAAATGGACGATCGATTCTCGTCCGCTTGGTGATTATAGCTCTTCCAATCAAGTCAAGGAAGGAGGTATATGGCAGATGGTTGAATCACATCCATGTTGGGTTAGATAGCCAAATCTCTTACAATTTGCTCCGTATCTCCTTCTAGAAAATAAGGATAATAGATTGTTGAGTAGACAAAGTAAGTTGCATATGTTCCAAGGTGCAGTCGTGTCCATATATTGACAGCGATGGTTAGCGAGTACGCAGTCTACCATAGCTACTTCAAGTTGGGCTTTCGAACAACCTTTCGTGTTCGGGGTAGGATTTGATGTGTAGATGATCAAATCATGTCCACTTTAGACGGATCCCGGCGTCACTGAGCTTCATGAGGGGTATTTTGTCGAACTTTGTTCTATGACTCGATTGGAGTGGATGATCGGGCCATATTCATTCCAAGCAGTTTAAGTCAAATGTGGAGGTTGATGGATGGATGGTCGGTTGTTCGAATCGATCATAAGTTGAGCATACGAACTCGGATCGTCTTGAAACTTGGAACATTGGCTTCCCTGGCTTTGATTGTTATGTCTTGTTAATCGTGGCTCGATCCAGACTCGGACAAAATCCATCGATATCCATAGTGAGCCTTTTTGTAACCGATCTCCAAGACGAACTGTCACTGGTTTCTAATCAAGTTCTTGGTGTCACGGCCTTGCCAAATGGCGGGATAACATTTGCCCCCCAAAGGACGTCTTGTGTAAACATGACGTGCTTTGAAAAACCGCAGTCTTTCATGCTGAATATTTCCGTTCAGTTGATTGCTTGACAGTCGTCTTTTAATCGTTTCGTTGCAATCTTCTTTTAGACAAATGTTCAACTAGCGTGCTTTGCTTTGGTTCTGCCCCCAGTTTTGGGGATGAGTATGGAGTTGATGTATGTTTATACTCCATCTCGCACTTTGGGAGTACGGAGTTGAGTAGATGTTTATACTCCGTCTCGCACTCTGGAAATACGGAGTTGATTAATGTTTATACTCCGTCTCGCACTCTGGGAGTATGGAGTTAAGCGAATGTTTATACTCCGTCTCGCACTCTGGGAGTACGGAGTTAAGCGAATGTTTACACTCCGTCTCGCACTCTGGGAGTACGGAGTTAAGTAGATGTTTATACTCCGTCTCGCACTCTGGGAGTACGGAGTTAAGTAGATGTTTATACTCCGTCTCGCACTCTGGGAGTACGGAGTTGTGTAGATGTTTATACTCCATCTCGCACTTTGGGAGTATGGAGTTGTGCGAAGGATCGTCGTGTATCAACCAATTTTTAGCCATGATGTGATGGCTTGCCCCCGAGCTCGAGTTTCACTTAGCGAGTGGCCGGCCGTATCGCAGCCGCTCTCTACTTGAATAAATTCCACTTGCAGGATGGAATTCAGCTCTCCGTGCATCATGATGTTGTACATTGTATTTAACCCATAGCCCCAAATCAAAGGCATATGGTTGATGATGAGCGATAGAATTATGCTCGCCCAGATGTAACTCCACACGTCCGATCATGGTCTGCGTAGATTGGTTGGCAACCAAATCTGAGTACCTGGTCACCTGCATCGTTTTTAAAGTAGTTTAGTTCAAGCTAGTCGTAGTTCATAGAACAATTGAAATAGAGATGGAAATGGAAATAATTCAAAGAAGATTATGGTAAATCTCATTGATATGTGAAGCAGCATCGTGTGCTTGCTATTCGACTCCGCCCTTGGCTCCTTTCAAAGGGATGTCGGCCGTCAACCGTCCAATTGATAATCATAGCCCTTTATTAATAGGCATCGGATATTCGCTTCCCTCCATTCTGCAGGACTTGTACATACTATTGAATCTTTCCTTTCCAGGTCATCTTTTCGATCACACCTCGGAGGTGTTTGTAGTCGCCCATGTTAGGATCAGTGAGCATCTGGGAATATACAACATTCCCCTGATTTTCTTTAGACTTTGGTGTACTCTCTCGAGGTTGGTTTCCAGTACCACTCCGAGTCATGAGTTTTCAAGTAGAGGTTGTCAATTGAATCTTTCAAAGAGCATATCTCTAGAGGTCGACTTTCCTCAAATGTGATTAGTATGATACCCTTGTTAGTATTTGGAATAAATTGCTTAGAGCTAAACATTGGTTTGCTTGGAGTCACTAAATTCGAAGTGCTGGGTCAGCGAAGAATGGTGCTTGGAGTCATCTTGACGTTTGCTAGAGTCACATCATCTATGTTCTCCAACCTTTGGGAGTACCGTTTGAATAGCGGTTGCTTGTCCGTTCCCTTGATGTCGTTCATAAGCTGCCGCTGGATCCTCTATGCCCTGGTCGATCATGGGATGTCAGGGAAGTGGATAGAATGTTCCTTTACTAAATTGAGTTTTGAACTCATTATCCGGAGGCACTGCGCTGCGGCTAGGGTTCGGAGGGCCCGATCCATATATTTTTTGTATATGGACTAGTCAGATTGTTTTTTGAGAGAGAGATCGGTATACAGTGCATAGATCGGTCTGGATACTTCGTTCGGCACAGAAGTACCGTTCGGTCATAAAGAAGTACCGTTCGGCATTGGGGCGTTTGGCGTTGGCACGTGGCTCAGCCAAAGCTATTCGGCACAAGGCTGTTCGGCAGAGTGGGTCGGCCTGGAGTGGTTCGGCCAAAGCTGTTCGGCCAAGGTTGTTTGTCCAAAGTGAATCGTCCAGAAGTGGTTCGGCCAAAGCTGTTCGGCATCCACACTGTTCGGCACAACCGAGTCGTTCGGCATACAATACCGTTCGGCATTAGGGCGTTCGGTGTAGAGGTACGTTCGGCCTGGAAGAGCGTTCGGCCTAGAGGTATGTTCAGCCTGGAAGAGCGTTCGGCCCAGAGGTATGTTCGGCCTGGAAGAGCGTTCGGCCTACGCCTTTTCTGGAGCGTTCGGCATATGCCTTTTTTGGAGCATTCGGCATATGCCTTTTCTGGAGCGTTCGGCCTACGCCTTTTCTGGAGCGTTCGGCCTACGCCTTTTCTGGAGAGTTCGGCATACGCCTTTTCTAGAGCGTTCGGCATACGCCTTTTCTGGAGCGTTCGGCCTACGCCTTTTCTGGAGAGTTCGGCATACGCCTTTTCTGGAGCGTTCGGCATACGCCTTTTTTGGAGCGTTCGACATACGCCTTTTCTGGAGCGTTCGGCATACGCCTTCATTGGAGCGTTCGGCATACGCCTTTTCTGGAGCGTTCGACATACGCCTTTTCTGGAGCGTTCGGCCTACGCCTTTTCTGGAGCGTTCTGATGGTCTGGGCCTCCAGCCTCCATTTGTACTCCTGTCCTGAAGTTTCCAGCTCTTGCTTGGTCACGGTCTCCAACTGTTTGAACAGCAGCTTCAGTCTTGCGGCGTCTGCGCCTGGGAGATTCATCAGAGGAAGTAGAGCTGTCAGATGAGGAATAAGGAGCGGGATTGCCCCCAGCATTCTGTTGCTGCTGTTGAGTGAGTTGTGCCATCAGGTTGGCGTTAGCCTGCATCTGCTCTCCTAGTTGTCTCCTGCTTTCCCTGAGCTCTCTCATCAAGTCGTTGAACTCTATTCTGGCGACAACTGGAGTTTGGTCATGGGCGGTAATTCCTTCACCCGGAATTGCTGGTTGATTGCTAGGTCCTGCTTGTTGCACGCTAGCTGTCTCGCGGGCATCCGCATTATGAGAAGCTGACCTGGTACGTGGTCCTGCCATTGTAGAGTTATCGGTATGAACTCTGAGTAGAATCAACGGATGTCCTATCAGTGAGTCGGATCTTCTTTGGGGGGTTTATTCAATCCAGTAGCTTCAAAGCAGATCCTTGAGGTCTGAGAATTCAACTCTCAGTGAAAGCACCAAAGTGTTAGCACCAAAATTGGTCACTAACCTCGTTCAGAAAGGTTGTGTAGAGATATAAGTGATGAAAGTAAATTAAACAGAGAAGACTATGCTAATTTAAATGCAGAAAGTAAGAACACCAAATTTATAGTGGTTCAGCGTAATTGCCTACGTCCACTTTGTTCAACTTTATTGATTTCCTTTATAGTTGATTACAAATACAATTCGTGAATCAAATGCTTGAGTGAAGTTGTTAAGTAGAGAAGATGAGTCTTGAAAATGGCAGAGTCTCCCCGGTGTTTTCTCTCCAAAAAAGGATCCCTCTTCACTGTGACCCTGCCCCTCTATTTATAGACAAAGATGGGCTGGACTTCCCAGGTGGGCTCGGTAGCCTAACACTCTAGCCCAAGCATAGTGGTCGCTGCATGCCGAACCAGATATGCCGAACACCATAATGCCGAACGATCCTTTCTATGCCGAACGGTATGTTTGGTGCGCGGGAAGTGCAGAATGGTTGTCAGTCGAGGCCGAACGTGCCTCTGGATGCCGAGTACTACTATCGCCGAGTTCTACTTGATGTCGAGCACTACGCCGAGTACTCCTGTCGCCGAGTTCTACTGGATGTCGAGTACTACGCCGAGTACTCCTGTCGCCGAGTTCTACTGGATGTCGAGTACTACGCCGAGTACTCCTGTCGCCGAGTACTACCTGATGCTGAGTGCTACCCGATGCCGAGCACTACCTGATGCCGAGCACTAGTTGATGCCGAGTGCTACCTAATGCCGAGCACTACCTGATGCCGAGCACTAGTTGATGCCGAGTGCTACCTAATGCCGAGCACTACCTGATGCCGAGCACTAGTTGATGCCGAGTGCTACCTAATGCCGAGCACTACCTGATGCCGAGCACTAGTTGCCTGGTCAAATCTCCAGGAAACAGTTATCTCTCACACAGATCCAAAGGAGTATATCGGATTGGTGGCTTGATTTTGTGTTAAAATAGTGATTTTCATGCATTTTCGTAAACTTAAGTATAGATCTATTGTTCATGATGATTTGGCATCCATTTTACTATATGTTAACCTATGCAAGTTCATCCATCAAGTTGTAGAGATATTGCTTATGATTCATGCTTGTTAGATTTGGACTCTTTATTTACAAAATTGCCATTTTAGTTATAATTGCTTTTAGATCATGTTTGAATGATTGATTACTTGGATTAATGATTGATGTGATTGATTTTTATGTATTAATTGATTAGTTGTTGGATTTGGACAAGATGGTCGAAGATGATTCAAAAGCTAAGGGAAAAGCTCTTGAATTGGAAAAGCTGCTCGTGGCATATGTGGCGGATGATGAAGCTCATATGGATAGATTTGATGATGATGTTGAGATGAGGCTTTGCTATGATGAGATGAAGCGAGGCATGATGTGAGATAGCCTTGGTCTAATCCAGATGGGATCATTCCAAGCATGTTGATAACTCGGTGAAATGGTTCGAGTTTGAGGATAATGGTTGGCTCGAGAGGCGCTTGGGCTAGTATGAGAATAGTCGTCGAGGAGGATGACTAGAAGGCTGAGATTTCATCGTTGTTGAAGGTTCTAGCAGGCTCAAAGCAAGAGTATGCTGGGCAGATTCGATAGTCCCAAAAGACTACTGTTGGTGATCAAGTACTCTGGGCAGATTCGATAGTCCTAGGCACGGGCTGCGACGACGTGCATAGTTCTGTCTAGAACCGGGGTTTCCATTAGCCCTTGACGGACGGCTGAAAGAATGTGTCGGTCATTCAATTAACGGTGATATCGAAGCAATGATAACAGTGATAGCCATAGTCATGGATGTTTGGTTGTATCGTCATTCGGTCTCAAGAGCGGTATTTTCTGGGTGCTTATCTGATCTTGGTTTAGGCCTTGGGGGTTTGTACTTGGAAAACATCGACCTTGACTCGAGTGATAAATGCTTTACTTTAAATGTCTGCTTTGCTATGTTTACTTCTGCTTAGTGTGTCTGGGGGCTATCACTGTAGAAAGAGGTGGAGTGGGAGGGTTGGATTCCTATTCCTTTTTCCTTTATGCTCTTTTGGTATGTTGTTAGTTAATTTACCGCTCACTAAGACTGTTGTCTGACTCAAGGCTTTATGTTTAACTCTTATTGCCTTGGGCTGTTCATCCATTTTGGGATGGGCAGACTAGGTAGCAGGTGACAGGTGCTGTTCTTAGGTTTCAACGATGCTGATGGCGAAGACGAGCTGGAGGCTTGCATATTACTTTCTTACTATATGTACTGGATGTTCCGCTGCTTGTATATTCTCTGAGTGATATGTAGTGAGGCTTGATGTATTGACTATTCAGATGTTGTATTCAACTATTATGAAGCTTAATTGATGAGATTCTATTTTGTGAAGCTTCACTATATATATTCTCTATTGTATTTTATCCATGCGCTGTGAGTAATACGATAGATTCTGCTGTTTTAACTTTACCTTGGCAATCGTCAATGGCTGCCTGGCACACTTTACAGCGCACTATTTCCTTGTTCGGTGCAGGGGTCATGGGCGGTCGACACAAAGCATGAGCCTAGGACCTCACCAAGGTAATCATGTTTCCAGCTTGCCACATGCCTCCACTCCGCTGCATGAACAAGGAAGTGAGAACACTGTAACAACCTGGACTTTCAGACACTTCGTATTTAAATATTTGAGTTTTGGAATTAATATGAATAAATGTGACTAAATTGATTTAATAACCTTGTTAACACCTTTTAAAAAATAACCAATGATAAGAATTTTTTTTGAAGTTTATTTACAAAATAAATAAATAAATCGAATAAATATAAATAATGTGACCGAAAATCGTTTTATCGATAAACGGTCTCAAAAAACATGAAATTATCATCCCGGGGCACTATCTTATACTTTGACAAAACTAATGTCATCGAGACCGGAAGAATAAGGCAATGTACGTCGAAGAGTTTTGTAGCGGTCCAACATCCCGTGTGACCGTGCAAATTAAATATAATATTTTTTATATAAACAACATCCATACCCTTTCAGCTCTTTCACCTCTTCTATCTTCCTCTTTCTTTTTTTTATCACTAATGAAAATAAGAGCCGTCACCTTCCCCAAATTAACCCGGTGCTACGATGCACGAAATCGAATGGCGTTGGATCCGTTGGACTCATGTGAGTGAGAGATTCACAACGATAGTCTCGTTTGTGGTTGCGTTTTACTTTGGTCAAGCTTGACATTACGAGTTCGAGCTAAGGTTTTGGTTTGGTGGCGATTTAGGCTGCATTAGGCAAGGGCGGCAGTTGTCTAAAGATGCATCGATTTAAGGTGGTTTAGGAAGGCGCTTACATTAGAAGAAAATCACAACATCTCATGGGTTATGTAGCGGCTTCCAGTTCATGATGGATTTCTTTAGATTGAGCTTTAGATGGTGTTGTGGGTCATGGAGAGGGGTTGAAGAGGAGAATGTTGGAAAAATTGGCACGTCATTTTGTTCATCGGAGAGGGAGAAGTGGATGGCATGCACAGATTTGGGTTCATGTACAGGGGCGTATCAACGTGCATGGTGATTTTGAATTAGGGGAAGTTGGATTATTAAAGGTAAATAAATTCAATTAAGTTATTTAGTTAATTAATTAATTTAACTAATCTGAAATCTTGCAAAATTAATAACTTTTGCATGCGAGGTTCAATCGAGACGCCATCTTCGCCATTACATTCACAGTGAGATTTTCTACAACTTGGTTTTTCTTGGGCTTAGGTGAGTTAAATCACCATTTAATTTGTAGATGATGTGCATGTAATGACCCCACTATGATACCCGTATTATTAAAGAACATTATAAATAATGTTGTCTAATAATATAGAGAATACAACTTGTAAAAGCAACCGAATGTGTATATAACTTTAAACTAACACTGACACGTCATACTTACGGTTTACTTAATCTTTGGAATAAAATTTTACCTGTATATTCTCAATTCAAAGTAATAATTACATTGGTTTCTTAAATCAAAACAATATATCATATAAAATAGTAATCATAGATCACAGTGGAAGAATAAATCTCATATGCATATACAAATGAGAGTTTATCAAATATAACACTAGACTCATAAAATATACATTTGATACAAATCTATAGCTTAATAATACACTCTTAAACAAACCCAAAATCCTAAAGGGATAAACGAAAAGTCAACAATGTTTATCTCCTTGTTAGCACAACCATCCAAAGGTCAACTTGTCCTGTAAACTAAAATGCCTCGGCCTGACCCGAGTACATAAAATGAACACCTAGGTTAGACTATCTCTAGATATCCAATAGGGTGAGAACAAGATATAACAGAAGAATAAATAACATATAAATAAATCCAGATGTCAAAGAAATAACAGGTTACAGAGTCAATTTACTCAATTTTGCTCAAGGCACATAGTTGTATATTTAGGCCACAAACACAGATTAGCCACTAAACAAGGTTGAAAAAATAAAGCACAACATTCCTAACACAAAGAAATCAATTCCATTCAATGGACAACAAATAGTTGTGGTATCACTCGAAACGATCTGATACCAAAGATCGGGAACATGACACAATCATGAGGATCGAGGAACACGATAAGATCACAAGGATCGAGGAACATGACACAATCACAAGGATCAAGGGAAACCAAATCTCGATCGATCAAGACGATCATGGCAACCATGACTCGAAAACTTTGGATTATTCTTCATTATATTATATCTCGACCGATCATAAGGATCATGAAAAACCAAGTCTAGACCGATCACAAGGATAAAAAAAATCCATAAGTATACCTCTTAAGGATTTATCGGCCCTTGATCAAACCCTAAAATGAAATACTCCAGAGTGACAAATATTACTGCTTTCGATAATCACTATAACTTAACCAAAACATCTCATACCGCCTAGTGAAATTAAATTATTTACTATAAGATAGTAAATCTCACTCATTGCGGATACCACTGGAAAACTTGAACTATATTCTCTTAAGGAACTGGTAGCCCTATGCCGCATACCAAAAGAGAATATAACTCTAAAGTTTAAATACTTTCATATAAGAATCGCAAGATTAACCCAAGTATCCCATACTACTTGTTAAAATTCAAGTACTCATTAATGGTGGTTAGTAAATTCCACTCAAACATTCTATCCAATGAGTTGTACCATATTCGATGAAGCGTTACTCGAGAGCATTTAAACTAATCAATTAAACAAAGTCGATTATTAGCACTCCTTATTTTATAGAACTAAGGCTCTCAAAACATTTTTCTCCTTTGAGTTTAAAGTTGAGAAAGAAACCATTATAATTTTCCATATATTTCTTTATTGATTAACTTTATAAAAGTATTCACTATTTGATAAAATCTTCATTATGTTCCAAAATTTCACTTATATACACAAAGTTGTCTCAAATTTCCATATAGATATATTATTCCCAAACCATATTCCAAGCCCTATATATTTAAGTAGTAATTTAATTTATAAAACTATATTATTGCTCTTCCAAGCTTATTTTGATATATATACATATATACACATACACATAACTATTTTATTTTAAAAATAAATTAAGTTAAAATTTCCCAAAACCATTTTCTGAATCCCATGCATACCAAACCATTTATTTAACGAAACTAAAATACTTAAATTCCAAATCCATAGCCACTTCTAGTGATACTACATAATATAATAAAAACTCATTTAAAATCATTTATAAAGGAGACCATGACTGATTAGGAAACCAGTTTAAATCTATAGTTTATAATGAACTTTATCTATAAAATTTATTGTTTTATAATTTACATATAAAAAGTAATTAAACCCTAAAACTTTAACTCCAATGAAAATTACCAAGACACTAAATCGAACTCCAAAAATCAGCAAACAAAATGCGTAGAAATCCACAAACAAGTCATAACAAACTCGGGTTCAAACGATGGGTCAGAGAGGGGCTCATGGTCACATGGTCCATCGGTTACGGACCTGAAACGTGAGTTCTAGGTGCCATTTCCCCCTTCGATGAACTTCATCAATTTCCGACATGACTCTAGTTCGTCCCGACGACTATATCTGCCATACAACCTTAGAAACTAACATGCATTCATATAAGCAACTATAACTATCAACCAAATGAGATCAAAGGCTAGGGTTTCGGCAGTTTTAGAAATTGAACCAAATAAACATGAACAATACAACCAATATTCATCTAATTTAATCCAAATAGAAACCAACAATTACATACACATGAATTTAGAGATAGTTGGTGAGGTAAACACACCTTCTTAACTTCCTATAGCATGCTAGATCCTCAGTTAAGCTTTGTTAAACCCCTAACTTCACCAAAATCACCTAAAAAATCAAGAACAAAAACCAACCAGCCAGCAATTTGATCAAAAACGAGATTAAAATCATTCTTTTATGGATCCAAAAGGTAGAGATTGGGTTTAGAACACTTACTCTTTTAGAATTAACCAAAAGCCCTATGTTTTGCTATTCAATTTGAAGATAATGGAGCTAGGGTTTTGAAAGAGGAATTTTTAGTTTTCTCCTTAGTTTTCTGCTTTGAACTAAAATGAATGTACTGACTTTTGCTAAGGAGAACTCTCCTTTGACTAAATGGGCTTGGGTTAAGAACCAAATCCACTAAGAAAAAATGTTACTAATTCTCTAAGAGAAGAGTTGCTGATTTTATATTTTATTATATCACTTATACCATACTCATTAACACTAGACAATGTTTTATAAATATGAATTGATTTCTAGATTTTACCAAAAACAATCACAAGTTAAAATTATCATTATTTTTTAAAAAGAATAAATTATTAATTAGAATATCTCAAATTAAACAACAAATCTCAATATTAACATTTTATCCTAAATGCCAAATATAAAATTGATTTAATAATATTTCAAATATAAATTGAAATCCTCTTTAAGAAATGAAACTCATTTCTTAAATAAATCGAATCAATTATTCTCAAAAATCGGATTTAATTACACAATTAAATTTCAAAAATCACAAATTAGAACTAATATCCATAATTAAACTTAATTAATTAGGTAATTAACAATAGGGTTGTTACTACGTATTTGATTATTTATTGTGTTAAATATAAATTAAATAGATAACAATGCAAGTTATTACTTTTGGATCCCTCTTTGGTTTTCAAAGCAAGTGAGAATATTATTTGTAGTATAATCTCTCTTTTAAACCCTCTAAAATATGTGACATGGTCGAGACTTATTGTTTACATGTTTGATGGTGTGTTATGAATGGTTGAAGCGAAATAATCGCTACAAACGCACTTTGAAATCTCTTGTGTTTAACACATATTAAATTGGTTACAATGTGATTATATTGTGAGAATATATATTTGGTTGTTCTCTACACACTTTTTGGTGTGTTTGACATAAAGAATTGGTTTAGAAAGTTATAAAAATTTTGAAACAACTTTGTGATAGCTAGAAGCGAAAAGGTCGCGATGGATGCACTTTGAAAATGCCCTGTGTTCGACGATTGTCAAAGTTAACTTTGAGAGACATCCTGGGGCTTCTTTGCATTTTTAATAAATACTATAAGTGTAATTATTAATGGGAAAATATCAAAATTTACATATGTTTTAATAATTATTTTTGAATTCTTAAATTAAAGGGTTTTAAATTATAAAACATGTTTTTATGGTTTTTATATCAATTATAAAATAATTATTTTTAAGTAATATTTAAATAAATGTTTTAAACTACAGTATAAGTACTTTTATAGACAATTAGTTAAAGATGTTATTAAAGTATAAAAAAGCTTATTTAACATAATATCTTTTAAATTTTCAAAATTTTATTAATTATATTAGCTTATAAATAAATTGGTATATATATGAATATATACATCATTTTAAAAAGGTTTTTAGTAAAAATATATAAATTTTAAAAAGTAAGTTAAGTAGTTAAAAATGTAGTAATGGAAGTTTGGAATTTTGACACTTAAGTTAAAATAAACTATTTTTAGAAGTCAAATTATAAGTGTATCACCTCAATTAATAAGTATATGTGCTCTGTTCTTTAAAGTGAATACCTTAAAGTTAATGATACGTATAAGACTGGTTTTGGGTTGTAGTAAACAATGTTTTAAGTGACATTTTTTAACCCATATTATTAATTAAACTTAAGAAAATAATTAGATATTTAATAATAAATATTTTAACATAATTATAAGTAAATGGTTTTGGGTTGTAATAAACAATGTTTAAAGGACATTTTTTAACCCTTATTAATTATACATAAGAATATAATTAGATATTTAATATTGAATATTTTAAAGATAACTATAAGTGAATAGTTTTGGGTGGTTGTGGCAATTTTAAGTAACACTTGTCTTAAACCCTTATAAGAGTAATTAGACCCTTAAGAGAGTTTTAAAGATGATAATTACAAATAAAGTGACTTAGGTTTGTCGTAAACAGAGTTTTAGTAATGATCGGCACCACAGTCGTAGTCGTTAGGGCTTTGACTTTGGTGCGAGAGGTCACAAGTTTGAAACTTATGTAGCATGATTCGAACTGTTGGACTTATATTGATGTGTAGTATAATTTATACTACCTAAGAATTGTAGTACTAAAATGTACTACCATCTAAGCATCCAATTTAAAAAAGACAATGCTTTAATAAAATTTATTTTTAAATCCTTGAATTATATTCTAAAGTGAAAAATATTATAAATATAATTATATCTTTAATAAGGAATTTTAAAGGTAATAACAAGTATGAAATCTTTTGAAATAAATATAGTTAATTTATATATTTAATTTATAAAAGAAAAGGTATTTATATAATGATGGTTTAATAACATTTGTTTTTAACCTCTTTGATTATATTTTGAAGTAAGCAAATCTTGTTAATGATGTGTGAATATACTTATACTATTTGAGATATGTATATGAATACTTTTAAAGTATAGAAAAGAGTATAAATGAATAGTAAAATATAATATAAATGAATAGTATTACGTGAATAGTAAATTACCAGTATATATCTTTTAAAAGGGAAATTAAATCTACATACAAGTTTAACAAGAAGTTCAATTAATAAGTTAAATTCTTAATTAAATATTTGAAGTTTTAATAAATAAGAAGTTTAATTAATAAGTTAAGTTATTAATTAAATAAATGAAGTTTATTCAAGTAAACGAGTAAATAAAGATGTTTAATTAAAAGAAATTTAATTAAAGGAAGAAGTGTTTAATTAAAAGATGAAGTTTAATTAAATGAAGAAGTTTTATTAAATAAATAAGTTTTAGTAATAAAAAAGGTTTTAATTAATGAAAGATAGTTAACATAAAAACGGGATTAGAAGTTGTTTCTATGACTTGATCGTGCTTTTTGTGTTACTTGTGTATGGAAGTATTTAGTCATGTTGTAACAATCGTCTTTTCGACCTCCAGATGTCGACACTAATATATCCATGGTACTCACGTGCCTAGCACCTAAGTATAGGAAAGAAAAAAGTCAGGGTAAAGAAAAAGAAGAAAAGAAAAGGAACAAGAAAGAGGAGAACAAAAACATCATAATCTTACAGCGGAATGATAATATATAATATCAAAATGATCTTTTAAAAATGCATGCATACAATAATTAGAGAAAACTAACCTATCATCAGCCTGGACAGTTATAACTGCTTGTTCTTACAATTGCTAATAAATTTAATCAAAGTAATGCAGTGGAAATAAAAACTATGGTAGGCAATCATGCAGCCCCTCTCCAAGAGCTCCAATGGACACCAACAAAATCTGGAAATATACACAGGACTGTCCCGAGCATTATAAGAAAAATAACACCCTGATCAGTCTGGTAAACCAACATGAGAAACTCGATTCCTTTGTATTGTTTAATGTTATAAATCCTTTTCTAATAAAGGTATCTCGTAAGACCATGCCGCAAATAAATGGCGAACGGGTTTTTTACCTAGCGATAACAAAACCATTTCTGTTGCAAAATTCAATGATATTATAATAATATTTAAGGTTTCAAATAATATAAATCTAGCTGGAATGGTTACATTTTTTACATTCAACAACATATTTAGTATACCAACAAAACCGCTATGGGACGTTTGTATAAGTGGATTTTCCTTGGAGACGCTTCCAGCTTAAAATCTGAAGCGGATCTCCTTTGACAAGGATCATAAACTACCTTCCGAGCACCGTATATCTCTAGATAAAATATACCATAAGGTAAACACAACTGGCCCATGCCCGTACGAGCAAACCCGAACCACGTGGAATCAGGTATCAAAAACTCCCCGCGTGCAACATATTGATAAGCATACTCCAGATAATGGAGTTGTGACACCCCTCTGGGTTAGCAAAACCCCTGGATTATGCATGATACTCTATCTTTAGTCATTTTTCTGAAGTCAAGGCTATGTTCGGCATCTTTCACACGAGCCTTCAACACTCGATCAAATAATGAATCCTATATGGCATCATCTCAACAGATTTTGGAACCACACATGTGTTCCATCATTCACTTCCAGAATAAAGAACCCGAATCTCAGTCTTAAAGTGGTTTTCGATAAATAGAACACTTCTGATCCCGGACTCTCCAAGACTAAATCCATGAATTTGATCTTATTTAACAATAATGTGAATGATCGCATAGGGAAACAACGTCCCGCATGCTCTCCATAGGCAAGTAAACATACAAGCACTGTCAATTTATTCAAAGCTCGATCAAGTCACATGAACGACTTTTAATCCCTTTTTAATTAATTTATTCTTTATTAATTAAAAATATTTTTATTAGCAAAACCCCATTTTCTAATAAAACTTCTTTTATAGATCAAGACTTCATTTATTAATCAATACTCCTTTATTAATTAAAACTTCCTTTATATATACCTGTATATATATTTAATTTCTCTTTATAAAAATATATATGTGTACTCATAAGTTTAACTATTCACTTATACTCTTTGTAATACTTAAAAATATTCATATACTTATCTCAATGGTATAAGTATATTCACAAATCACTCAACAATGTTTTCCTTATTTAAATATTATCAAAGCGGTTAAAGACAAATACTACTAAAACATTGTTACTATTAACCCCTTCTCTTTTACATATAACTTCTTCTATCTTTTAATATAAGATTTTTATACTTGTTATTAACTTTAAAATTCCATTATAAAAGATCTAATTATATTTATAATGTTTTCCCACTTTAAAATATAATTTAAGGGTTCAGAAACAAATGTTACTAAAACATTGTTTTCAACGACCCAAACCATTTCACTCTTAACCATTTCCTTTAAAACTTGCTCATAAGGATTTAATTACATTTAAGGGTTAAAGACAATTGTTACTCAAACATTTGTCATAACAAACCCAAATCTATTTCATACTTTAAAAACATTTCTCTTTAAAACTCTCTTTTAGAGATTCAATTATATTTAAGGGTTAAACACAAGTGTTGTTTAAAACAATGTCACAACAAATCCAAAATATTCATTATAAGCAACCTTTAAATATTCATTATTAAATATCTAATTCTAATCCTTAGTATAATTAATAATAGGGTTAAAAACAAATGTTACTAAAACATTGTTTACAATAACCCAAAACAATTCTACACTTATCACTAACTTTAAAACATTTCTTTAAAGTTCAAAGCATATCAACACTTATTAATTAAGGTAACACACTTTTAAATAATTCACCGAACTATTTATTATAACTTTAGTGTTACAACCCAAATCTCTTTTATTACATTTATAAAATACTTAATTTAATATTTAAAACATATATATATATATATATATAGAAATATCTTTAGTATACTTACTAATATGTTAAAAAACATTTAAAAATACTTAAAATATATTATAATTATTAATATAGAATATTATGTATAAATAAAGAATTTTGAAATAAATAGAAAATCAAGTTTTATTTTAAAGACCAGTTAGTTTACGAATTCATAGTTAACCATTAAAAATATCTAAACTTGAAACCAATTTTAAAACACTCCATTATAAGTTAGAAAACAACCCTAAAAAGAATAGAGAAAAATACATAATTTGAATATCATTGTAAACAATTATAGTTTCAAATAGCAAAGATAACACTTCTAGAAATGTTGTGTAAAGTTCTATTACTGGTTTTAACATGTTTATTCTACAACTTTGCGCCTAGATTTCAATGCCTTAAAAATTGATTTTATATCCATTCTTTTTACAATAGTCAGTATACTTTGGATACTTGAAAACCATGAAGAAATATCCCAAAAATATCTCTTAGTTATTTTATAGAAACTTCCTAAATAAGGTATTTTACCGAAATGCTCATATAGCGACTATTTCGCTATAACTTTTGCCTCCTCATTCAACTATCTATCAATTGAGTTTAATTTCAAATTTTTTACAGTAATAATATATTATTAAATTTTTAAAATTGTAAAGATAACACTAAGAAAGTTTCTATAAAGATAAACGTTATTTTCCAAAAACAAGTTATTTAAAAGTGTCATAATAGCGACTATTTTGCTATTAACTTTTATAGCTTTGTTTTGCATTTTCTATAACTTTTCAAATCATATAATTTTATTTTCAAAACACTTATAGAAGTGCATAAATCAACCAAAACAAGTTAAATCAAAATATGTTCTTAAATCACCACTTTTCGCTAATTAAAGTTAAGAGATTTCAAAGTGTGTTTATAGCGACTATCGCTATACGGGCAATTCCATATTCAATTCAATATCCAATCTCATTCAATTTATACACATATATATTCCCAAATTCAAACCACATTATTAGAAACATATTTTAACACACACACATACACACAGATATATATATATATATAAATCAACATGTCCATTTTAAATGTTTAAATGAACTTATCACAATTCAATGGTTTGTAAGCCAACTACATTAACAATTTACGTACTTTTTAAAGCATATAATTAGGGGTTTAACTTTAAGTAGTTAATGTCTATTATTAATAATAGCAAGCAATATTAACATTTGATTTAGCAAGCAATTACCAAGAGATATTACCAGGTTATTAACTTGATTCAAAAAGTAAGAATAACTCACTTTTATCAAACCAAATCTCTTCCTACCAACATTCAATCATAAAAACACGTCTCTAACATTTTCAACATCATCAACATCACTAAAACTCATCCTTCTTCCTCCTAAACCACGCGTCCATCACCATAACCTCCCCTATGCTTATGGCCAAACCCTTCACCATCACCATTGCTCACGGCCCAAGCCCTCCATTACCCTAAATGCTCACATCCTCCTCCACCATCATAGCACCAAGCCATAGCCTCCCTCCACTTACCCTAGTTCACGACCTAAGGCCAAAATTAGTTCCCCAAACTCACGGCCCAAGGGGTTAAAAGACATGAAGATGAGAAGAAAAAGGAGTGAAGACCATATGTTAAGAAGTGAATGTGTGTAGATAATGAAGAGGCTTTCATCTCTATTTATGAGCATAGGAAAGGAGTGGAAAAGATCACTAAACCCCCTCCTTAGCCATAAAGTAAAGAGGAATCAAGCATGCAAGGCCATATCCTAAAAATAAGCCATGAAAAAAGGCATAAAACATGCTCCTTAAACCACTCCACCATTTAAGGGTCCTTTTTGTTCTTATATCTTTTACTAATTAACACTTTAGTTTAATTAATCTTTAGTTAATAAAGAGATGTGTTTTAATTCCATGTTCATATGATATCTATTGAAGTTGCAAAATATTTACACAACTTGTATTGAATGAGAGTTGATTTTTAACAAAACGCTTTCTGGTCACATTTTCGGTATTTATTCGAAGTATATATATTTTTTGTAAACATATTTCAAAAATAAATTTTCTAACATTAGTTATTAATTAGAAAGTGTTTAACAAGGTTATAAAATTATATTTAATCACACAGATACAAATATTTAATAATTCAAATATTTAAATATGAAGTGTTCGAAATTCCGGGTCGTTACATTCTCCCCTCTTAGAATATTTCATCCTCGAAATTCCAACACAAGCAATTAAAGAAACAACCATACATTAATACTTAACAATATTACAATCATTTGCAAATAAGACTAATGGTTTACCCAGGTTAAAAATCTTCTCATCGCACAAAGATGATAAATAAACTACTAAGTGTACCTTTTGCTCAACAGCCTTATACTTAGTCGATTATTCATACCACCTCAAACAATTCAAAAAGTCCTTTCCCAAACTCTCCATAAGCCAAAAACATAGTATACAATTATACTTAAGCACGTATGATGTGCATAAGTCATTTGTATGCAATATCAATCTGACCACTTGCTCAATCACATAGATTCCACTTCCAAATTAGTTTATCTCACTTGAGTCCTCTAGTTCGGACTCCGATCTTGCTTCTTGATTAGATATTTTTGTTCTTACATAGCCATATACTATGATAGAAAACTTCAGAGTCGTATAAAAGCCTGTATCAAGTGTTCACCGTTAAAAAAAATCTAGTGAAAAATCCTAACTTGGACCGGTGTAGTACACCTTGAAATCATGTACTCGAATCCTAGATCGAGAACTGTCATATGAATAAAATGATCTACGTACAACTTACGATTTAATCCAATTGATTTCTTAACTACACCAATTTCTTTTCAATTCTCATTTATTTACACAAAATTATTTTTTATATAATATTACTTACACTTATTTACATTTTAAGTCATGTTTAACTTCACATATAGTATTTTTTTTCTTTTACTAAATTTATTTGCAAAACATTTCATGAAACATTTACTTGAGTTTATAATTATTTCTTATAAAAATTTAACTGTATCTAAAAACATTTCTTAGAACACAATTCCATTTTAAAACATTTCAAGACTTATGTTCATTATTCGTATAATACTCCATTTTATCCTAAGAGTATACAAAACATTCTTTTACATTTTTACTTCCTAAAATTTCAACGAAGGCCCAAAATTTGTAATTTGGATCTTATAATTAAGTCATCTGTAACAACCCGCATATTTATTGATTTTATATTTAAATATTTTATCGTTAGTCGGATTTTAGTCCGAAAAGTTACTTTTTGCATACGGTCAAATTAGGACTCGAGACCACTTCCATTGAGTTCAAAATGATTTCTGGAATTTTGTGCTTCACCAATTTTCGTGATTTCCATTGATAAGTTTTATCAATTTTTGTGCATTGGTGAATTTGTGTGTCATTGACTTGTTATGAATACAAGTTTAGGGTATGATACCCCATTTTATCTTTGAGAAGATTCTTGTGATATTGATTAATCTCTTGTTGATTTTCAATTACATATTTATAGTAGTATGCCATTATGGTTATTATATGTTCATGCCATATCTTTTAGTCTATACCATATCATCTGATATTTATAGCTAGACTGGTCCGTTTATTATTTTCTTATAAATAATACTCGGGTCAGACCGAGATGTTACAAGTGCTTCTGCTTGACTTCTCTTCTGGGATTACTCTGACTTTTGGCTAACTACTTAGCTTAGTAGTTTTTGGATGTATACATTTGAGATATAGACTCTATGATGTATACTTATTCTTTTGTATAGCACATGTTTCTATTCTTTTATGTTATTGTGGATCTTTCAGATCACTACTCTGATGTACACATTCATGTGTTATATATTCATATCTTTTTCGCCATTGTGATATGGATGTCTGTGACTGTGTTATGTTTATTTCTATGTTTGTTTCCGAAGATATTATAGCCACCGCGTATTAGCTTTGAGTTTGTGTCGGTATGTCGGATTTCCTCCTGAAATCAAATGCATGTCATACTATCTGACATATCGATGCTCGCACAAAGAAATTACACGGATGGTCGCTCCTCAACAGCCTTATTCTCCGTGCTAGTTGACAGCACTACACCGTAGTGTTCTTGGTTAGTGTGGGTATAGAGGCGGGGCATCACAGCTTGGTATCAGAGCCAAACTTCGGAACAATGTAGAATAACTTAACAAGGATCATCGTCCTAAGTCCAACTTAGGAGTCGTGCCTTAGGATTTAATTCGAGTCTTTGTACCGATTTATCCTATTTCCTTTTATGTATCCTTGTTTTATCTATCAAGATTTGCTTGATATTTATTTGGAGAATAACGTTTCTTCTTCTCTCTTTCTTAAAGAAGAGAATGTCTAGACTAGGCTGTCCCAGAGCCAGTCCATCTACTGCTGCTCCCCTGGATGGAGTTTTTATGACTTCTCAACAGCTTCTTGATTTAGTAAAGAATGCTCAGGCAGCTAGTCCTAATCAGGAACCTACTCACCCTAAGTCTAGATTTGCACGCTTGTGCAATGATTATACCAACTTGGGTGGGAAACCATTCAAAGGTTCTGAAACCATTATTGAAGTCCAGGCTTGGTTAAGAACATGCGATCGAATCTTTTCTCGCATGAATCTTATTAATCTTCACCGTGTTCAGGTGGCCTCAAGTATGCTCCAAGAAAGAGCATTAGACTGGTATGAACTTCTTATTTCTGAAATTAATGAGGCGGATCTCACCTGGGAGCAATTCCGGGGATGCTTCGAATTAAAATTCGTGCCAGAAGCTGAGAAGGTGACATTGGCTCGTCGTTTTATAGACCTTGTTCAAGGTGAATCCTCCGTGACAAATTACGTCGCAGCCTTCGAGTCGCTTTCCAAATATGGGGTTGAATACATCAACACCCCATTGAAGAAGAACCAAAGGTTCGTTTATGGCTTAAACAAAAATCTCAAGAAGCCATTACTTCTCAAATTAAAAGTTTCCTTTGACCAACTCATTGATATCGCTCTTCGTCTTGAAGAGGCGGATAGGGAAAGTGATGATGAAGTGGTGGGTGCCAAACCAAACTTCAACAACAAGAAAAGGCCTAACAAGTCCAAAGGCCCTTATCCCAATAAAAAGGGGAAACAAGCAACTCCTGCTGCAAAGACTCCTTCCCCTAGTAGCGGGCAATGTTATAACTGTGGTTCTAAGGACCATTTTGCGAACAAGTGTTCGAAGCCGCGTTCTTGTCGCTATTGTAAGAGCCCGGATCATTATATACATTTATGCCCCAGGCTTCAAGGCAAGAAGGAGGGAAAGCTTAATGGGACTAAAGCCCCTGGAAACACATCTCGCGGTCAAGGTATGTCTCATACTGTCCTTGATGGCATTATTATATTTCATGATCAACCTATTCGAGTTCTTTTTGATACGGGTGCATCCCATTCTTTTATATCAAAGGAACTTGTTGATACCTTTTCTTTAAATCTTGTCGCTTTAATGACTTCTCTGAGAATTGCGACTCCCGTTGGTGGATCCGCAACACTCAGTTTGCTTTGTAAAGATGTCAAGATTATTTTGTGTGATTTTTCTTTCCTAGCCGATTTGCATGCCATGCGTTACTTAGGCTTTGGAATGATTTTGGGTATGGATTGGCTTAACCGTTATGAAGCTCATATCCTATGTCCTGAGCGGACTATTTATCTTCGACATCCACTATCTGTTAAGCAGATTTCTATTGTTCTTAAAGATTCGGATTCCACTTTGACGGCATCTTTATATTCTCTAAATCCTCTTGATAATGACAATGATGATGAGGAAGATGTCATTTATCTTATTCACGTCGTCCGTGAATTTTCCGACATATTTGAGCCCGTTTTAGGATTACCACCTAAGCGAGCAATTGAGTTCAAAATTAATCTTATACATGGAGCTCAACCTATTACTCGTCCTCCTTATTGCATGTCCAATAAGGAGAATGAAGAGATGCGCAAACAATTATCCGAATTGGAGACGAAGTAATTTATTCGCTCTAGTTCCTCGCCTTGGGGAGCTTCAGCAATTTTTGTGAAGAAATCCGATGGTACACTTAGGCTTTGCGTCGACTAGTGCAAGCTTAATGATCTTACTATTAAGAATAAATATCCCTTACCTCAGATTGATGATCTATTTGATCAACTTAGTGGTGCTAGAGTCTTTTCACAATTGGACTTGGCTACCGATTTTCATCAGCTTCGTAATGCAGAGGATAGTATTCCTTTGACTTCGTTCCGTACTCGTTATGGATCTTATGAATGGCTAGTTATGCCATTTGGTTTAACGAATGCTCCGGCTTATTTCGTTGACCTTATGAATCGAGTTTTCAAAGATTTCCTCGATCGGTTTGTTCTCATCTTTATTGATGATATTCTTGGGTATTCTAAAACCGAGGAGGAATATGAAAAGCATCTTCGGATTGTATTGGAAACTCTTAGAAGCAATCAATTAAAAGCAAAATTTTCTAAATGCCACTTTTGGCAATCTAGTGTGAAGTTTCTCGGTCATGTTATTTACGAATCCGGAATATCAGTGGATCCTTCAAAGATTGAAGCGATTCAAAATTGGAAGAGACCGGAGAGCGTGACTGAAATCCGTAGCTTTCTCGGATTGGCAGGTTATTACCGCCGTTTTATAAAAGACTTTTCTAAAATTGTCGTGCCTCTTACTGGCTTAACAAAGAAAGGTGTTAAATACATTTGGTCGGACAAATGTGAAATTTCTTTTCAGAAATTAAAAGAACTCCTTTCTGATGCTCCTATTCTTGTTATTCCCAAAGGGAATCAAGATTTTGTTGTTTATACCGATGCTAGTCGCGTTGGTTTGGGTGCCGTTCTTATGCAAAAAGAACGTGTTATTGCTTATGCTTCTAGGCAATTGAAGCCGGCTCAGACTAGATATGCCACACATGATTTAGAACTCGCGGCTATCATTTTCGCCTTTCGACTTTGGCGACATTATCTTTTGGGAGAGAAATTTATACTTTATACTGATCATAAGTCTTTGAAATATTTATTTTCTCAAAAGGAACTTAATTTGCGTCAACAGCGTTGGCTCGAATTCCTTGCCTCTAATGATCTTGATATTCTTTATACTCCCGGAAAGGGAAATCGAGTTGCTGATGCTCTTATTCATAAGCAACAAGCGATTGTTTCTATGATGATATCTGAATGGCATGATCTCGAGGTTTTATCCACTTGTGAGATTAGAGATCGTGTATCCGATTTATGTTCATCTCTTGTTCTATGTAGCATTGAGGCTCATCCTTCTCTTTTGGACCCATTTCATGAAGCTCAAAAGCTAGATCCCGAATTGGCTTTGCTTGGCCAAAATTTTAAGGATAAAACCGATATTGAAGGTTTGAAAGACTTTGATATTGATTCTCATGGCGGTATTCGAAAATTTGGTAGACTTATAGTGCCAAATATTAGTGATCTTCGTAAAGATATTCTAGAAGATTCTCATCGTTCCAAATTTTCCATTCATCCCGGTAGTAGTAAAATGTACGCGGATATGAAGCGGCTTTATTATTGGGAGGGAATGAAATCTGATATTGCTAACTTTGTTAAGCGTTGCATGACTTGCCAACTTGTCAAGGCTGAACATCAAAGGCCTGGTGGGTTGTTGCAACCTTTAGAAATTCCAATTTGGAAGTGGGATCAAATTTCCATGGATTTTATTGATGGCCTTCCCCGTTCTCGTTCGGGTCAGATAGCTTATGGGTGATCGTTGATAGACTTACTAAATCCGCCCATTTTATTCTCGTTCGGTCAAACCGAACCGTTCCTTTTCTGGCCAAACTCTTTATCAAAGAAATTGTTAAATTGCATGGAGTTCCTACTTCCATTGTTAGTGATCGTGATCCATTGTTTACTAGTGGATTCTGGAAGAGTCTTCAAAAAGCTTTGGGAACGAAGCTTAATTTTAGCACCGCTTATCACCCCCGGTCCGATGGACAAACTGAGCGTGTGAATCAAACTCTTGAAGATCTTCTTCGTTCTTGTGTGCTTGATTTCGGTGGAAGTTGGGAAGATCATATTTCACTTGTTGAATTTTCCTATAATAATAGCTTCCAGTCTAGTATTGGTATGGCACCTTTCGAGGCACTCTATGGAAGGCCATGCCGATCTCCTTCTTGTTGGCTTGAGACCAATGAGAAGATGGTTTTAGGTCCAGATTTTATTCGTGATTCCACAGAAAAGATTGAACTTATTCGTCATAGGATGAAGAAGCCCAGAGTAGACAAAAATCCTATGCCGATAATCGAAGAAGGAAATTAGAATTTTCTGTGGGAGATCTTGTATTTGTTCGTGTCTCACCTATGAAGGGTGTTGTACGTTTCAGTCGGTCTGGAAAATTAGCGCCTCGATATATTGGGCCATTTCCTATCACTGAACGTATTGGTTCCATGGCTTATCGCCTTTTGTTACCGGCTCAATTTTCTGCTATTCATGACGTGTTTCACGTTTTTCAATTACGGAAGTGCCTTCGGGATTCCGATTCTATTCTAGAGCCCGGTGTTGTGGAAGAGATTGAAGTTTCGCCTAATTTAACTTATGAGCAGCATCCTATTCGAATTATTGCTTCGGAGGTCAAACGACTTCGAAATAAATATGTTCCACTTGTTAAAGTTCAATGGTCCTCAAATCCTAAGGATTGCTCTTGGGAATTTAGAGAATTCATCGAGCGTTCACATCCAGACTTACTTTCTCATGCTCTTTAAGGTGAACTTCTTATTTCAAATTTCATTTGTGTTAATATGCTTTTATGGTTGTTACTTTTTATTTCCATCTTATATATTGCGAGGACGCAATTTCTTTAAGGAGGGGAGTCTGTAACAACCCGTATATTTATTGATTTTATATTTAAATATTTTATCGTCAGTCGGATTTTAGTCCGAAAAGTTACTTTTTACATAAGGTCAAATTAGGACTTGCGACCACTTCCATTGAGTTCAAAATGACGTTTGCGATCTTTTTGAGTATAAACTTTGATATGTTTGGAGATAGTGAAATTTTCACCACTTTTTCGCTTATGGCTTTGGTTTCGGCTGAACTCTTTTGCCCCTTACTAACTCAGCCCAACCCCTCTCCTCTTCATTAATTCATTCTTCATTTCCTAACACTTCAAGCTTCATCAAAAATGGAGGAGGGAATGGGAAATTAAAACTCCAAGCTCAAGTTCTCTTGCAAATCCATCATTCAACTCCAAATTCAAAGAGAAGACACTGATTCAAGCTTGTGATTGTTCTTGCTTTGCTTACAAACTTCATCTCCATTAATTTCCATGAAAAGGTGAGATTTTTATCTCACATTCTTGTCTATAACTATCTTGAATTGTTGGGAATGACTCCCTATCACTTTAGCATGTATATTTGCATTTGGTTTGGATTGGATTGGCGAAAAACTCCAATTTTTAGTGTTTTGGTGAATTACTGGGCTTAGGTCGCACTGCCACGAGAAGACGCCTGCATATGGAATGTTCGCCCATAGGTCGTTCTGTCGCTTTTAGGTCGGACGTGAGTTAGGTCGCCACCTACTTAGGTCGTAAGACCTTAGGTCGTTCGGTTAGCTCGTCCCCACTTAGGTCGCTCGACCTATTTAACTCGCACCTGTTTTGTGCTTGAAACCCCTAGGTCGTTCAAAGCTTAGGTCGTTTGCATCCCTAGGTCGTTAGCCTGTAGGTCGTTGCACGATAGCTTGACCATGTGCTAAGTCGCTTGCACCGTTAGGTCGTGACTGGCCTTAAGTCGCTCGCCCTCTTCATGGGTTAGGTCGCTCGGCCTCATCACTGCTTAGGTCGTTAGACCTTATTTCCTTTAGGTCGCTTGACCTTATTTTCTTTAGGTCGTTAGACCTTACTTCTTTTAGGTCGCTCGACCTCACCACCTTAGGTCGCATCACCTATAGGCCGCTCGCCCTATTGCTTAGATAAGTCGCTCGGCCATGTCACCAAGATAGGTCGCGCCCACCTAGGTCGCTCGGCATGCTCTCCTTAGGTCGTTCGACCTATTTAATTTAAGTCGCTACCTCTTTAGGTCATTGCACTTTAGCTCGGCCATGATTAGGTCATGTGGGTATTTTTACTTTGATGATTTTGGAACTGATTTCCTTGGGTTTTATTCACGTCTTCGAATGTGAATTTTAGTGAATTGATTTGTTTCTACAATCAATTTTTGTGATTTGTCACTTTAAAAATATGAAGGTTTTAATACTAGTAGTAAATATCAAAACCCCTTTCTTCCAAATGATTTCAACACTATCTTAATTATAAAGTTCGTTTTCTCAAACCATTTTCCAATCTACTAGTATATACACACCTTTACTTCACTCGTACGAGAAATCTAATTAAATTACTTAGTAAAACGAGTGGTATGAAACGCTCGCGTTTACTTCGTTGGTTAATTCTTGGACTTGTTCGATTGAACCTCTTGTGACAATTTTCTAGTGAAGATCTACAGTTTGTTCGTAAATATTTAAGTTAAGCAAGTGGTTATGGGACATGAAGCTAAACTCATATATTTACTAGCTTGGTGTGATTGACACTTCTTGATGATCATGACGATCATTTTTGTGATTTAGACTAGCAATTGTGCGATGTCTCTTTGTCTACGAGGGAGACTAAACCCCGTTTGTGTGATGTTTCTACATCACATATGTGGGGTAGCGCCCTACGGTCTTCGGGCCATTCTTGTGGAGCTTCGGCTCAAAATTAATGGTTAGCTACCATGAGATAGCGTCTCATTTTGTGATATACGTGTTGGTGAGTTTTCATACTCCCGTTTTGTGATAGGCCTCCCCCTTCCTGTGATTTCTGGATTTCTTGTGATGATTTCTGGAATTTTGTGCTTCGCCAATTTTCGTGATTTCCATTGATAAGTTTTATCAATTTTTGTGCATTGGTGAATTTGTGTGTCATTGACTTGTTATGAATACAAGTTTAGGGTATGATACCCCATTTTATCTTTGAGAAGATTCTTGTGATATTGATTAATCTCTTGTTGATTTTCAATTACATACTTATAGTAGTATGCCATTATGGTTATTATATGTTCATGCCATATCTTTTATTATATACCATATCATTTGATATTTATAGCTAGACTGATCCATTTATTATTTTCTTATAAATAATACTCGGGTCTGACCGAGATGTTATAGGTGCTTCTACTTGACTTCTCTTTTGGGATTACTCTGACTTTTGGCTAACTACTTAGATTAGTAGTTTTTGGATGTATACATTTGAGATATAGACTCTATGATGTATACTTATTCTTTTATATAGCATATGTTGCTATTCTTTTGTGTTATTGTGGATCTTTCAGATCACTACTTTGATGTACACATTCATGTGTTATATATTCATATCTTTTTCCGCCATTGTGATATGGATGTCTGTGACTGTGTTATGTTTATTTCTATGTTTGTTTCCGAAGATATTATAGCCACCGCGTAGTAGCTTTGAGTTTGTGTCGGTATGTCGAATTTCCTCCTGAAATCAAATGCATGTCATACTATCTGACATATCAATGCTCGCACAAAGAAATTACACGGATGGTCGCTCCTCAACAGCCTTATTCTCCGTGCTAGTTGACAGCACTACACCGTAGTGTTCTTGGTTAGCGTGGGTATAGAGGTGGGGCGTCACATCATCCATCTAAACTTCTTTATCCATCGGGTTAGGCAAGTAGCTAGGTAGAGTAGGACTCTGGTATCCAAACTCAAGACCAGAGTCTACTTTCCTCAAACAACCCTAAAGTAAAGACGTTTATTAGTTGATCCAATAACATCAAATGTCCTATTTAACAAAGATGCCTAACAAATTTTTAAACATTTGTTTAACTTAGTATCTACAAATTAAGAGTTATAAAAATTCAGCTTTTATATTTTTACAAAAATACTTAGCTTTAATCTCTATATCACTTCAGAAGTTCCCAAATGTCCAAAATTGCCAAAAATTCCGTTTTGTTTCAATAATTGAAAACTAACAAACAACATATCATAATAAGATGCACAACAAAACTACTCTAATGCAAAGGATACATGCGGCCATAATATAACTTAATAGAAAACTAAAGAATTAAACACTAGTTTTATTTCAGATCATTTGAAATAATATATACATATATCTTGTGGATATCAAATCATACTGTTCAGGATTAAACCAAAATCATTTTCAAAACCAATTTCCAAATTCTTTTTTAAAATCTATGGAAAATACTCATATAGATCGAGTAACAACAAAATGATATAAGGAAATGGGTTCTATCAAGAAGTATCATATGTCCCCTTTACTAAGAAGGGTAATGCTCAAGAGAAGTATTTACCATCCAACACATCTCTTCTCCATTTTTAATCACTTTCGAGCCACTTGAACTAGCCAACATGAAAATACATTAATCTCGAATCAATCTGTTGATTCTGAGAGTAACCTCGAACTTGAACAAATCTTAAAAAAAAAATAGAAACATTAGTCCTTAAAAATAGTTTCAAATAATACCATTACGAATTACTCCAAAATCTTGAAAACCATTTTAAAAACACTAGGATTTAATTTCTTAAAATTTCAATTTAAATCCTTTTTGGTTTGTAAATCATATCTATATAAATCATATTTTCATGTTTATATAAACCTTATTTATATCAATCATATTTATACGTATTTATCTTTTAAATATCTTACCTTTACTATTAAACTATAATAACAACTGTTATTAAAGTTTAACCTTTTTAACCCAACAATATCATCGAACGCCTTATAAACAAACTATGAAACTTAATTCACAAGGTGCTCATTTTAATGTTCCTATAAATTACTATCTACCCACCCATGTTGAAGAAGATAAGCTACTTACAAATCAATAAAAAATAGTCAATGCCCATAAACTGGCTAAGCATAACTAATCAAACAAAAAAGATAATAATTGGATTTTATCATTTCCTAACAAACGTGTCATAAATAACTATATTTATTTGTGAAAAAATATTCTTTTATATGTAAAATATAATCCTAGGTAAAATTATTTCATTTACCAATTTTGAAAATAATACTGTGTTGATTTGTTCTGTTTAAGTATTTAGAAATCCCTATCGATACTATGGCGCCCCATGTACCGATCAGAATTCATAAACCACTCAACAGACCAAATAACACAAAATAAAACATTTTTATAGAAAAAACAAATACGATCTCATATGTATAATACACTTAACTCGTAATAAGGCATTCCATTACCTTATATCTTAATGAGTTATACCCACCCAAAACCAAGGTTCTCTCTTAACTTTCGACTCTGATACCACGATGTTACGATCGTCTTTTCGACCTCCAAATCTCTACACTAATACATCTATGGTACTCACGTGCCAAGCACCCAAGTGCTAGAAAGATAAAACGTTAGGGTAAAGAAAAAGAAGAAAAGAAAACGAACAAGAAAGAGGGGAACAGAAACATTAGAATCTCACAGCGGAATGATAACATATAATATCAAAATGATCTTTTACAAAGAAAACTGCATGCATACAATAATCAAAGAAAACTAATCTATCATAAGCCTGGATAGTCATAACCGCCTATCCTTACAATTGCTGATAATTTAATCAAAATAATGCAGCAGAAATAAAAACTACGGTAGGCAATGTCTAGCTCCTCTCGAAGAGCTCCAATGAACATCAACGAAGTCTAAAAATATACATGGGGCTGACCCGAGCATTATAAGAAAAATAACACCCGGATCAGTCTGGTAAACCAGCATGAGAAACTTAAGTCCTTTGAATTATTTAATGTTATAAAACCTTTTCTAATGAAGGTATCTCGTAAGCCCATGCCGTAAATAAACATGGGCAGGTTTTTTACCTTACGGTAACCAAACCATTTCTAGTAGAAAATCCAAAGATATTATAAGAATATCTAGGGTTATAAACGAATATAAATCATAGTTGGAATGGTTACATTTGTTACAATCAACACCATATATAGTATACAAACAAAACCGCCAAGGGACGTTCGTATAAATGGATTTTCGGCAGAGATGCCTCTAACTTAAAAGTTTAAGAGGATCTCTGATGACGAGGATCAGAAACTACCTTCAAAGCGTCGTATATCTCTAGGTAAAATATAGCATAAGATAAACACAACTGGCCCACGCTCGAATGAGCGAACCCAAACCATATGGAACAAAGTATCAATAACTCACTGCCCGCAACTTATCGATAAGAATACTCCAGATAATGGAGTTGTGACACCCCTCTGGGTTAGCAAAACCCCTAGATTGTACATCCTACTCTATCTTTAGTCATTTTTCCAATCTCAAGGCTATGTTCGACATCTTTCACATGAGTCTTCAACACTCAAACAAATAATGAATCCCATATAGATTCCATCATCTTAACATATTTTGGAACCACACATGGGTTCCATCATTCACTTCCAAAACAGAGAAACCGTATCTCAGTCTCGAAGTGGTTTTTGATAAGCAGAACACTTACCGATCTCGGTTCACCAAGACTGAATCAATGAATTTGTCCTTATTTAACAATAAGAATGATCGCATAGGGGAACTAAGTCCCGTATTATAACAACTTTGGTTTGGAGATTACTTTTATATATTAAATTATAACGGAAGTTATAATTTAATATTGTAAATTAAAATATAATTGGAAATTTTATATTGTTTATTTGGAATAAACAATGAATTTGTAAATAAAATGGGAAAAATAAAGTTTGGAACTTTATTTTGTTTATTTGAGAATAAATATGGGTTTAAATATTGATTTGATAAGTATTTGGTTTAAATAAATTGAAATATTGGGTATTTATTAGTTTGGAGCTAGTAAATTAGTTAGGTGATGTATTTCAACGTTAAATTATTGAAATAAATCTAAAGTAATGAAAATAAAGTTTTAAAAACTTTATTTTGAGAATTTAAGTAGAAAATAATCAATTGCAATTTTATTTGGGTAAATACAACAATGTTGGAAAACATTGTCAATATTAATCTTTTATTGAATTTAAAATGAGAAATATGGAGATAATATGTGTTTTATTAAAATAAAAGATGAAATATTGTTTGAAAATAATATTTTGATGATTAAAAAGAGTTAAAATGATTTATTGTAATTTATTTGACAAGAAAACAATTTTTGTACAAATTGTTGTAGTAAAAACAATGTTTTGTAATATAATTGTGTAAATTGTGAAATATAGATAAAAAATAAGGTTTTATTTATAAAAATAACATTTTATTGTTGAAATAAATTCTATTTTGTTTTAATAAATTTTTTATTTTCATACAATTGGTTATATACATTTTATTTGGTTAAAAGTGAGAAAATTTGGGCATATATTGTTAAAATGAGTTAATATGTGCATTTATACTTAGAATTTCACTAAGTATATTTGGTATTCGGCTTGTTGGGTTAGTATTTAGATCCAACTGGCAATTCTGAAGACTTCAGGAAGAGAAAAATCACTTGTACGTAGCTTCTCTTCCATCTCCTTCTCAAAAACATTTTTTATAGTGGAGAAAATAAGGAATTCATGGCCTCCTCTAACTAAAATTTAATTTCCACTCAACAATTGCTGCAAATTAAAAGAGAGAATCAATTAAACCAAGATTATACAAGGTAATCCAAACCAATACTAAATTAATTTCATCAAAATCTTTGAGCTTGAGATGAATTGTTTGTAACTTCTTTTATTTGTTCTACAGCCTTCTTTTCTAGCTTTTACACGGTCTTGAAACTTCTCTTCTTCACCAAAGCTCGCAACTTGCTATCAAATTCTTGCCAAATTGATAAGGTGAGTTCAACACTCACAAATGCTAACCAAAAACTTGAGTTATTATAAGAAATTTGCTCAGAAAAGCTTCTGTTTATATATATTTCTCTGTTAGTTGTTTTGGTGAGTTTCTCGTTTCTGGTTGCTACTTTGAGCATCCATAACTCTTTGATTTTCACTTTAATTTCTGTCTGATCTTTTCCAAAGTGTAGTTTGGTTGTTAAACTTATTGCATGTCAAATTTCAGTCCTTAATTCGTCTGTTTGCTATGTGAAATGCTCTCCGGAAGTTCAATACGAAGCGAAAATCACCCAGGAAATAAACTCCGTAGCCTGGGTCGAGAGGTAGGTCGACCCAGCAGTCTCCAGGTCGACCTAGCGATCGACCTGGTGGTCAACCTGGCCACTGGCCTAGGTCATCCCCTATTGGCCCAGGTATGTGAGCCTATTGTTTTTTTTATCTGAGCCTTTTTGCCTTGTTTGCTTACATATATCTATGGTTTTTGTGACCAATTCTTATGCAAATTTTGAGACGATTTTTATAATGACTATGGGCTATGATATCCATCAATGGATTAACCGAGATTTCGAGGAATCTGGAATTTAAAATTTTAATTTGAATTCGAATTGAATTCAAATATCGATTTGGAGTAATTTCTTCGTGTTTCCTCGATTTCAAGCACTATTTCTTCCAAGTAAGTTTTGAGAAAATTTCTAAATAGTTTGAATTTTAAATCTTTATTATAAAACATTTTCAAATTATTATTAAATTATTTCAAAGTATTTTAGATATATTCAAGCAGAATTTTCAATAAAATGTCTTCAAAATGATTTCAGAAAATTATTGTAAAATCCCGTTTTCTCAGGTAAATTATTTATAAATAATATACAATGTTTTTACACTTTTCGGACATATGAGAAAGGGAATTAAATGGTTTAGTAAAACCCATGTTATGGGACACGCGAGTTTACCTTATTGTTTAATTCCGAACTTGTACGATCGAAACTATCTAGGTTATTAATTTTTGAGTTATTTAGCCAATTTATAGCGGGTGTTTGAGATTATAATTCCTATCTTTAGGAATTATCTAGGAAGGCCAATATTTGGCGGGTTGTGGTTCAAGATCTGTTATTCTAGGAGTATGATCTATGAGAACCCGTTATAGTGTTTTACTTGCCAATGAGATGAGGCGAGTCTGAGTTTTTCGAGTTTTGAGATTTTATGATGATTTTTGTTTTCTAATGTGGCAATGACTAGCGGTTAGTAAACCGTTAAGTGCGAACATGTGGTATGGGATGCAGGGTAACACTTTTCGTGTTCCTATCTGGAAGTTGTGACAGGGTTCCTATTTGGAAGTTGTGACACATTCTGGGATTGCCAGTACTATAGACCTTCGGTTCATCTGAGATTACGACTTCGATCGTCTAAGATTTACGACATCGGCCGTCTGGGTGAGGTACCTAATATATATATAGTACTGCGGGATGGCACATGCAGCATCGCTTCGGCATGCAAATGAGATATGACCAATCCGTGGAATTTTTATGAGTTTTTTATTACGATTTCACCAATTTGAGATGATGAATTTACTTATAGCCTTGAGTTAGAGAAAGGCTTATATATATGTTGTTTTATGGTGATTTCGATATTGGATTATAAACTCTTATTGAGTTTCATGAGTTTTGATTTGGAGATTTTGATGATTTCACATATGGCTTATATATGATTATGTTCCCTTACATTGTATAGCCCTTTGAATGTGAAACATCTATGCCATGTTAAACCTTATCATGTGATTAACTTTGAGCCTTTATGGAACACCAATTCTTAGTTGTATCAATAGACTTTACCAATATCATTCCTTTAAAGGAATGTCTCCCTTATGCACTTAAATTTTTTATATTTTGCTAATATCAAGTTCTGGTTAGCCTGACCCGTGTATTTATTACTCGGGTCAGACCGAGTTGAAGGTTAGCTTTTGGACCTATGCTAGCTTTACCTTTTGGGCTTCTTTATCGACTTTGGTTATGGCACAATTTTTGTGTAGTAGTCTTTTATTTGGGAACCTTATGATGTATCTATTCTTTTGTGGTGATGTATGTATATATTGTGGTTGAATACACTTGTGGCATGTTGTATTACATTTGATGTAAGTGTATATGTATGTTATCTGTGTTGCTGTTCTGTGACTTGAAATTGTTATTGTTATCATATTTTGTTTCTGAATCAATCCTGTAACCACCATAGTAGTGTATTAGAAAGGAATTAAGTATGTTGAATACTCGAGATAAAATGAAAAAAAATAAGTGCCAAAACCGACATACTTAGCTCTTATCTAATGCAAGACTATGATGGTCGCCCTTAACCAGCCCTATTTTCCGCATTAGAAGACAGAATTACTATGTAATTCTATTTGTTAATGTGGGTCTCGGGGTGGGGCATTACAGCTTGGTATCAGAGCTGGATTCAAAAAAAAGTAATAAATGCAGAACAATATACACGATTACCATACATCAAGTATAATACAAGTGTAAACATCATCCCCAAATCATAGTTGAACCCAGCCTTGTCCTTAACCGTTTGAGTTCTTTGGGGGTAGACAGAAAGGAATATGTTTAGGAATGTTAATTTTAAATTTCATAATATTCCTTATTCAATGAATTCCATTGATAATATCTACCCCTACGAATAATCCTAGCTTATCTTAACTTTCAGCAAATGGCTGGAAGAGGTAGAGGTCGCACTTCAGAGTCGGGACCGTCCAGTGGTTCTCGTCCCAAAGGAGTTTATATGTCGACCGACCAGATTCTTAAGCTTCTTAGGAGCACTCAACCTCCTGCTCCTACTCATTCCTCTCCTCCGCGCAAATCTGCATTTGTGCGTATGTGCAGCGACTTCACCCATCTCAGAGACAAGCCATTCAAAGGCTCCGAGACAGTCTTAGAGGTTCAGGCTTGGCTCCGAACATGCGAGTTTATCTTCACTCGCATGGAGATTTCTGATCATCACCGTGTTCTTGTGACATCGAGTATGATGCAAGAATGAGCACTAGACTAGTACAAGCTCCTTATAGCTGAGATAGTTGAGTCTACTCTTACATGGCAACATTTCCGAGATTGTTTTGAGCTTAAGTTCGTGCCAAAATCCGAGAAGGCTTTCCTTGCCCGTCGCTTCCTCGAGTTGAAGCAGGGCAAATCCTCTATGTCAGATTATGTATCCTCCTTCAAGTCTCTATCCAAATTCATTGGTACTCAATACAAGAAGAATCTTAAGTTTGTATTTGGACCTAAGAAATATTTGAAGAAGTCACTCATGCTTCAGCTTAAGCTCTTGTTCGAGGAGCTTGTGGATTCGGCGCTTCACCTCGAAGCCGTTGGAAAAGAAAGGGATAGTAGTGACAAGGCCGAGGTTCAAATGAACCCAAATAAGAAGAAATTTCCCTTTCAGAAATCCCAATCATTTCCTCCTAAGAAGAAGAATCAAGGCAATTCTAGTTCTCATTCTGGTGTAGCACTTCCTTCAGCTATAGTGTTGGCTTGCTTCAATTGTGGTTCTAGAGACCATCTAGTTAGAGAATGTCCTCAAACCCCAAGTGCCATTACTGCGAAGGAAGGACATATAGTTTCAGCATGTCCTAAGAAGGGGAAGAGTTTAGGTTTGGGGAATCTGAATGTGGCTCAGGCTTCTAGTAGTGCATCTCAGTCGTGAGGTATATCTTCTATTTTGGAAGGTTCTATTCTTTTTCATGACTGTCCTATTCGAATCCTCTTCGATGCAGGTATTTGGCATTTATCTGTACCGGAGAGATTTGTTAATGCTATTAGATGTTTTGGTCTTGTTGCTTACTTGAGGATTGCGAATCATTTTGAGGGGATCTGCAATACTTGATGTGAGAATTTTGGGATTTATTCCTTGTAGTTTATCTTTGTGTGCGTATTATCATGCTATTCTCTATCTTATGTTTGGAGTAATTTGAGAGGAAGTGGCTTGCATTTTATCAAGCCACATTCTGTGATTTGAAGGGCCCTATATTTAGGTATCCTGATTTAGTTGATTGATTAATTCTTGTCTTCGGAATATTGATTATGATTCTGAAGTCTCTGTATTCACTCTTGGGTATTGATATGTTGATGATATATCTCGAATTTCCGTCATTGTGACTCTGTTGATTTATGTAAGTCCATTCGGGTATGACACCCAATCGGGCAATCGAATATTGTATTGATCTCATTTTCGGTTCTTAGCCTTTCGGTCATTCTTCAACGAAGATGCCCACTAAGGAAATGAGGTGATCCTTGGAATTTAATTGATATTGCCATTCTTACCTCTTTTGAGATAACCTTTTTGGATACTCATTTATAGACTGAGTAATATTACTTCACCCGAAGTAATGATTTGTCGTTTGTGCTCTTCTTCTCATTCGAGAAGATATTTTACCCTTACCCTTATATCTCGCTGATTTCTTATTCGATCTATTATGTGGTGCTAGGGTCTTTCCTCAGCTTGACCCAACACCGATTCTCATTAGCTACGAGTTGCGGAGGATAGCGTTTCTTTTACCGCATTACGCACTCGTTATGAGTCTTGTGAGTAGTTCGTTATACCATTCGGAAGAACAAACACTCCAGTCTATTCCATCGATCTTGAGGATCGAGTATTCTAGGAATATCTCAATGAGTCCCTTTTTGTGTTTTTGAGTATATGTAATGAAATGTGTTTTCAATTTTTTTTTCAAAAATTGAAAATCTATTTCTAAGAGGAATTGGATTTGGTTTTTGGGATAAATAAAGAACATTTTCAGAACTAAATATGAGATATATTTTTTTATATAGAAGATGATTTTTGTTTTGGGTTGTCCATCAAGTGCTTTAAAAATTCTGGTCGATACGTCTGATCAATGTTATCGATAGGAATTTCCTAAACGCTGTGATGAGACAATCGGACACGATAAATTGAGTTTTAACGAAACTAAATTTGGAAAAAATTAAAAAAAGATTTGAGAATTAAATTTTATTCCGGATGACCTATGTAGCCATTGAACCATAGTGCGATTGGATGAGTGGCAAAGTGGTTTTGATCTTTTGGTCAAAGCTGCAGCCAATCAATAGGGTTATTTATTAGAAATCAATGGCGGGGCAAAGCCATTATGATATTTGAAATGTATGAGTTTGAATATAATTATGTTTTATTGTTGAAATGATGAGATAATACTTTGTTTGAAAAATAAATGGTTATTGAATATTTTAAAATAAGTTATACATGTTAAAGATGGAGTTTGTTATGAGAATTTGGATAACTGGAAAAAAGAGTAGTAAATTTTAAAATTTTATCGAAAGAATTGTTGAAATGAAATCCTTTTGAAAATTTAATTTTGGAAAAAAAAGAATATGAGTTTGAAATTATTTGTCATTTTAAAAGAACTATAGGAAGGATTTTGGAAAATTTTCCAAGTGTTGAAAAATTAAGATTTGGAATTCAAGGCAATGAGTTTTGGAACTTTAAGAAGTTTGATTGTAAACAAAAATTTAGATTATAGTTTTGAAGATAATGAATTTCGAACTCTAATAAATTTTGATTGTAAATTAAAATTTATATCTATTGTGTTCCTCGTGATTGTCTTGCCTTAGTGCAATAGTCTAACGACTAGCATTTTACGGTCGTTTGAGTAGGGTGATCTTTGAAGTAGCCATCTCTCATTGGGTTTTCTTACCTCAATTGTTGTTATCTTAGTATCTGTATGGCTCTTTTCGTAGCGACATACGGAAAATCTTCAGATTGTGGTTGGAGTTCGGATAAAGCGATGCTGAATCCCAACTCTATTCGAGAAACTTTTGTGAAATCATTCTCCTTCGATAGATTTTTGAGTAGCACCCCGTTGTGTTTTGTTTCGAAAGTGGGATACTTTCTAAATCATGATGCATTGCTCAAGAAATTCAATGGTCTGCAAATCCTAGTATTTATACATAGGAAAATCACTGAATTTACCAAGCAATTTTATCTTGGTCTTCTTTCGTCTTGAGTAGAAGATGAGGAATTTTGATCTCGTGCTTGTCTATCCTTCCTTTGATTGATGAAATAAATGTGTTTAATACAAACTCTTCTCTAGAAATTGCGAGGATGCAATTTTATTAAGGGAGGGAGTCTGTAACAAGCTTGGTTTGGAGATTTCCTATATATATTTAATTATAATGGAAGTTATAATTTAATATTGTAAATTAAAATATAATTAAAAAATTTATATTGTTTATTTGGAATAAACAATGAATTTGTAAAGAAAATGGGAAAAATAAAGTTTGGAACTTTATTTTGTTTATTTAAGAATAAATATGGGATTAAATATTGATTTGACAAGTATTTGGTTTAAATAAATTGAAATATTGGGTATTTATTAGGTTGGAGCTAATAAATTAATTAGGTGATGTATTTCAGCGTCAAATTGTTGAAATAAATCTAAAGTAATGAAAATAAAGTTTTAAAAACTTTATTTTGAGAATTTAAGTAGAAAATAATCAAATTGCAATTTTATTTCGGTAAATACAACAATGTTGGAAAACATTGTCACTATTAATCTTTTATTGAATTTAAAATGAGAAATATGGAGATAATATGTGTTTTACTAAAATAAAAGATGAAATATAGTTTGAAAATAATATTTCGATTATTAAAAAGAGTTAAAATGATTTATTGAAATTTATTTGACAAGAAAACAATTTTTTGTACAAATTGTTGTAGTAAAAATAGTGTTTTGTAATAAAATTGTGTAAATTGTGGAATATAGATAAAAAACAAGGTTTTATTTATAAAATTAACATTTTATTGTTGAAATAATTTTTTTTTAAATAACAATTTTATTTTCATACAATTGGTTATATACATTTTATTTCGTTAAAAATGAGAAAATTTGGGCATATATTGTTAAAATGAGTTAATATGTGCATTTATACTTAGAATTTCACTAAGTATATTTGGTATTGGGCTGATGGGTCAGTATTTGGATCCAACTAGTAATTCTGGAGACTTCAAGAAGAGAGAAATCACTTGTTCGTAGCTTCTCTTCCGTCTCCTTCTCAAAATTATTTTTCACAGTAGAGAAAATAAGGAATACATGGCCTCCTCTAACTAAAATTTAATTTCCACTCAAAAATTGCTGCAAATTCAAAGAGAGAATCAATTAAACCAAGATTATACAAGGTAATCCAAACCGATACTAAATTAATTTCATAAAAATCTTTGAGCTTGAGATGAATTGTTTGTAACTTCTTTTATTTGTTCTACATTCTTCTTTTCTAGCTTTTACAGGGTCTTGAAGCTTCTTTTCTTTACCAAAGATCACAACTTGCTATCAAATTCTTAACAAATTGCTAGTAACCAAAAACTTGAGTTACTGTAAGAAATTTGCTTAAAAAAACTTTTATTAATATATATTTCTCTGTTAGTTGTTTTGGTGAGTTTCTCGTTTCTGGTTGCTACTTTGAGCATCCATAACTCCTTGATTTTCACTCAAATTACTGTCGGATCTTTTCTGTAGTATTGTTTGGTTGATAAACTTATTGCATGTCAAATTTCAATCTTTAATTCATCTGTTTGCTATGTGAAATGCTCTCTGAAAGTTCAATACGAAGTGAAAATCACCCAGGAAATAAACTCGGTAGCCTAGGTCGACAAGTAGGTCGACCCAGCAGTCTCCGGTCGACCTGGCGGCTGGCCTAGGTCGGCCCCTATTGGCCCAAGTATGTGAGCCTATTGTTTTTTTTTATCCGAGCCTTTTTGCCTTGTTTGCTTACCTATATCTATGGTTATTGTGACCAATTCTTATGCAAATTTTGAGACAATTTTTATGATGACTATGGGCTATGATATCCATCAATGAATTAGCCGAGATTTGGAGGAATTTGGAATTTAAAGTTTTAATTTAAATTGGAATTGAATTCAATTATCGATTTGGAGTAATTTCTTCGTGTTTCCTTGATTTCAAGCACTATTTCTTCCAAGTAAGTTTTGAGAAAATTTCTAAATATTTTGGTTTTTGAAATCTTTATTGTCAAACATTTTCAAATTATTATTAAATTATTTCAAAGTATTTTAGATATACTCAAGTAGAATTTTCAATAAAAATTCTTCAAAATGATTTCAGAAATTTATTATAAAATCCCGTTTTCTCCAGTAAATTATTTTATAAATTATATATAATGTTTTTACACTTTTTGAACGTATGAGAAAGAGAATTAAATGGTCTAGTAAAACTCGTGGTATGGGACACGTGAGTTTACTTTATCGGTTAATTCCGGACTTGTACGATCGAGACTATCTATGTTATTGATTTCTAAGTTATTTAGCCAATTTACGGTGGGTTTTGGAGATTATAATTCATATCTTTAGGAATTATCTGGGAAGGCCAATATTTGGCGGGTTGTGGCCTATTCTAGGAGTATGATCTATGAGAACCCGTTATAGTGTTTTACTTGCCAATGAAATGAGGCAAGTCTGAGTTTTCCGAGTTTTGAGATTTTATGATGATTTCTGTTTTCTAATGTGGCAAAGACTAGCAGTTAGTAAACCGTTAAGTGCGAACGTGTGGTATGGGACGCACGTTAACACTTTTCGGGTTCCTATCTGGGAGTTGTGACACATTCTGGGATTGCCAATACTATAGTCCTTCGGGTCATCTGGGATTACGACATTGGTCGTCTGACTGAGAGAGGTACCTAATATATTTATAGTACTGGGGGGATGGCACGTGTAGCATCGCTTAGGCATGCAAATGAGATTTGGCCAATCCGGGGAATTTTATGAGTTTTTGATTTCGATTTCACCAATTTGACATGATGAATTTACTTATAGCCTTGAGTTAGAGAAAGGCTTTTATATATATATATATATATATATATATATATATATATTATATGTGTGTGTGTGTGTGTGTGTGTTGTTTTATGGTGATTTCGATATTGGGATTATAAACTCTTATTGAGTTTCATGAGTTTTGATTTGGAGATTTTGATGATTTCACATATGGCTTATATATTGATTATGTTCACTTACATTGTATAGCCCTTTGAATGTGAAACATCTATGCCATGTTAAACCTTATCATGTGATTAACTTTGAGCCTTTATGGAACACCTATTCTTAATTGTATCAATAGACTTTACCTATATCATTCCTTTATCTTTAAAGGAAGTTCTCCCTTATGCACTTATATTCCTTTATCTTTTGCTAATATCAAGTTCTAGTTAGCCTGGCCCGTGTATTTATTACTCGGGTCAGACTGAGTTGCAGGTTAGCTTTTGGACCTATGCTAGCTTTACCTTTTGGGCTTCTTCATCGACTTTGGTTATGGCATAGTTTTTGTGTAGTAGTCTTTTGTTTGGGAACCTTATGACGTATCTATTCTTTTGTGGGGATGTATGTATATATTGTGGTTGAATACCACTTGTGACATGTTGTATTACATTTGATGTAAGTGTATATGTATATTATCTGTGTTGCTGTTCTGTGACTTGAGATTGTTATTGTTATCATATTTTGTTTCTGAATCGATCCTGTAGCCACCATAGTCGTGTATTAGAAAGAAATTAAGTATGTCGAATACTCGAGATAAAATGAAAAAAAAAAGTGCCAAAACCGACATACCTAGCTCTTATCTAATGCAAGACTATGATGGTCGCCCTTAACCAGCCATATTCTCCGCATTAGCAGACAGAATTACTATGTAATTCTATTTGTTAATGTGGGTCTCGGGGTGGGGCATTACACATACACACTCTATAAGCAAGTAAACATACAAGCACTATCAATTTATCCAAAGCACGATCAAGTCACATAAACGACTTTTTATCTCTTTTAATTAATTTACTCTTTATTAATTAAAACTCTTTTTATTAGCGAAACCCCTTTTTCTAATAAAACTTCTTTTATAAATCAAGACTTTATTAATTAATACTCCTTTATTGATTAAAACTTCCTTTATATATACTTGTACATATATATAGTTTCTCTTTATAAAAGATATACACTTGTACTCATATGTTTAACTATTCATTTATACTTTTTTCAATACTTAAAAAGTATTCATATACTTATCTCGACAGTACAAGTATATTCACAAATTACTTAACAAAGTTTTCCTTATTTAAAATATAATCAAAGCGGTTAAAAACAAATACTACTAAAACATTATTACTATAAACCCCTTCTCATTTATATATAACTTTTTCTATCTTTTAATATAAGATTTCAATTTTTGTTATTATCTTTAAAATTCCATAATAAAAGATTTAATTATACTTATAATGTTTTCCACTTTAAAATATAATTTAAGGGTTTAAAAACAAATGTTACTAAAACATTGTTTACAACAACCCAAAACATTTCACTCTTAAACATTTTCTTTAAAACTTTCCTTTAAGTATTTAATTACATTTAAGGGTTAAAGACAATTGTTACTCAAACATTTGTCATAACAAACCCAAATCTATTTCATACTGTAAAACATTTCTCTGTAAAACTCCCTTTTAGAGATTCACTTATATTTAAGGGTTAAAGACAAGTGTTGTTTAAAACATTGTCACAACAAACCCAAAACATTCATTTATACTTAACCTTTAAGTATCCATTATTAAATATCTAATTATAATCCTAAGTAATTAATAATAAGGGTTAAAAACAAATGTTACCCAAAATATTTCTATGCTTATCATTAACTTTAAAACATTTCTTTGAAGTTCAAAGCATATCCACACTTATTAATTAAGGTAATTCACTTTTAAATAATTCCACCAAAACATTTATTATAATTTAAGTGTTAAAACACAAATCACCTTTATTTCATTTATGAAATACTTAATTTAATATTTAAAACATGTATATAAAACACTTTTAAAACTACTAAAAATATATGATAATTAAGGAACTTTGAAATAAATAGAAAAACAAGTTTTATTTTACAAACTACTTAGTTTATGAATTCATAGTTAACTACTAAAAATATATCTAAACTTGAAACTAATTTTAAAACACTCTGATATAAGTTAGAAAACAACCCTAAAAAGACTAGAGAAAAATACATAATTTAAATATTTTTAAAAAATTTATAGTTTCAAATTGCAAAGATAGCACTTCTAGAAATGTTGTCTAAAGTTCTGTTACTAGTTTTAACACATTTTTGCTACAACTTTGCGCCTAGTTTTCAATGCCTTGACAATTGATTTTAGTTCCATTCTGTTTAAAACAGTTAGTATACTTTGGTTACTTAAAACCCATGAAGAAAAATCCCAAAGTATATCTTTTAATTATTTTACAGAAATTTCCTAAAATAAGGTACTTTACTGAAGTGCTCGTATAGCGACTATTTCGCTATAACTTTTGCCTCTTCGTTCAACAATCTATCAATTGATTTTAATTTCAAAATTTTTTTAATAAGAATAATATAAATGGTAAAGTATACTCTAAGAAAGTTTATATAAAAATAAACGTTATTTTCCAAAAACAGGTTATTTAGAAGTGTCATTATAACGACTATTTTGCTATTAACTTTTATAACTTTGTTTTGCATTTTTTGTAACTTTTCAAAACATATACCTTGCTTTTCAAAGCACTTATAGAAGTGTATAAATCAACCAAGCAAAGTTATATCAAAATATATTCTTAAATCAGCACTTTTCATGAATTAAAGTTAAGGGATTTCAAAGTGCGTTTATAGCAACTATCGCTATACAGACAATTCCATATTCAATTCAATATCCAATCTCATTCAATTTTATACACATATGTGTTTCCCAAATTGAAACCACATTATTAGAAACATATTTTAACACACACAGATATATATATATATATACATATATATATTTAAATCAACATGTCCATTCTAAATGTTTAAATGAACTTATCACAATTCAATGGTTTATAAGCCAACTACTTTAACAATTTACATACTTTCTGAAGCATATAATCAATTTCCTTTCTCCTTAGCTGTTGGTCTCGAGGTAGCCAATTCCAAAGAAAATACTTTTCCTTTTTCTGCCTTAGCCACTTCTGGACATTTGTTCTTGTAATGTCCCACTTGGTCTCAGTTAAAGCACTTAATGTTCTTCTTTCCAACGACTTCCTTTCCCTTACCAGTTCGGCACTCATGAGCATAATGTCCCTTCTTGTCAGACTTATAACACACCACCTCAGACTTTCCTTTCTTGGTAGCTCCACCCTTCTGAGCTCCCTTTTTCTGAAAGAACTTCCTCTTTTGATTCTGTCCACCCCAATTCTCTACTTTCTTGTTATTACTGAACAAAGCGAGTATCTCTTCATTTCTGAAAGCCATCTCCACGACTACATCACATGAATCCCTGAGATATGGTAATGTTCCCTAGCAAGCTCAAGTCTTAGTCCACAGATGAACTTCTTATTCCTTTTGATCACTGTATCCATAGTAGCATACCCATATCGGTACAGCTCCTCAAATCTATTTGCATACTCAAGCACGGTCATATCCCCTTGCATAGCTCAATAAACTTCCTCAGCAATGTTGACTTGGAAATCTCAGACATAAACCTTTTTTGAACCTCTTTCTAAACCGTGCCTAAGTCAAAGTTTCCTCTGGTACCCCATCAGTCACACTATTCCACCAGGACAATGGAGCTCCTTGCATTTGCCTGGATGCCAATTTCCTCTTTGGCTCGTCATTCAAACCAATATTAGCGAAGATCCTTTCACAATGAAGTAACCAATTATCCACTTCAATTGCACCCTCTGTTCTAATGAATGGCTTCCCTCCAAGTCTTGCACAACCTCTACTCATCACATCATAGTTGTTGACAACCGGAACTTCATGATTCACTTCTCCAGCATTTCCTCCAACTAATCCAGCAGCAGCTCCTGCTTGCATCATGTTGACAAAGAAATGGAACATTTTTCCCATCTCAACCGTTGGTGTTCCAGCACCTACATTAGCAGTTGTTTGTCGACCAAGGTTCCTTCTAGTATTGGGCCTAACATTTCCATTGGTAGTGGTGCTTCCTCCACGAGATTCACTCTTTCGTTTCCTGCCTCTATATCTTACTTTATTAAATATGCATTCGAACCTTGGTAAGATACGAAAGAACCGTCTAAGAGAGAAAGAAAATAGAGATAAAGCATATACTTATATATAGCAAATACAAGTACATTACTATAACATTATCTATACCCCAATCTTATTCTCTAATTCATTTTGATTTTTCAGAATTCTTTTCAAGTTTAAAAAATTCTTTTAGTTTTACATAAACCTATGCGCTGATACCAAGTTGTAACATCCTCCATTTTGAGGCCCGAAACAAAGCGCTACAGATACTGCAGCCATCTATAGTATTAAATTCTGGTGACAAAATGTGGTAATGTTAAATGTATCAATAACATCAAAGCACAAGAACATGAAATATTTTTAAACACAATTTTAAAGTAAACTTTCTCATTACATTTCAAAGACGATTTCTTATTCATTACATAATCCAAAAACGTTGTCCAGGTTCGGATAAAATATAATTATTAGAAAATACTTTAAGAGCGACATATGAAGTTGCCCCATTGGTTGATTAGAGTTACTAATAGATAGTTATAACACCCGTCTTTACATACATTTCAACAAAATAACTTCATCACAACGGATTAATAATATTGATAGACTCCTTCAAAGCTAGCTTTGCATCCTGCATGTCTTTAGAAGCTTTATTCGCAAAAACCTATTTAACTTGAAAAGCCCTTATTCCCAACCTAATCAAAAAAAAATTTGAGCAGCCAAGAATTTAAGGGAAAAACATAAATTTCGAGTCAGACAAAAAGCCTTGTGTGAATAATAATATGCCATCTTGATTTATAAATATCCAGTGAGACTAAGCCGCTGAGCGGAATGGATTTTCCCCTCACTAATATCCCTTTTAAAATATATCTTTTGAAAATCAAATTCCTACAACCAAACTGTAATGACCCGAAAATTTTGATGGTTTTAATAAGATAATTAACTGAAATTTTGTGAAATTTTAAACAATAAAATTTGAAAATAAAAAATTTATATTTGGAATACGTCTAATTAAACATAGCAACTGGTAAATTTTCATCTGATAATATTGAAGTTTATTTTATTGTGTAATTCTATTTCAATTTAAATCAGTTAGAATTTGATGATAATAAAATGTTTTTCAAACCTGAATATTTTTCTATAGAAAATTTCTAAATCCTCTTCTGAGTAAGACGTCATCTTTCATTTTTTTTCAAATTTTTGACTTCTATTGCTCCGTTTATCTTAATTCGGGAAAAATAGCATCATTTCTGGTACCGATTATCGACTTTTGATCGGATGATCGTACCACCAATATCTGTATACCATTTTGATCGTCTCGTCGTGCTGATCCCAACGGTATATCTATTTCTGTGTTTTGAAGACCGGTACGCGACGGAAACTATAAAACTGTGCGTCGTACTGGTACCGAAATTGTGACTTTTAACTTCCCAATCCTTTTCAAATCTTTACCGTGACTACCAAGTAAGAATTAATTGCTTTAATAAATTTTGCAGAATTCAACGGTGAGCCGTTACATCTCCATTATTTCAATTTACTTTTATGGTGGTACGTTTCTCTCCTTTTCTATCTGTTCATTTCTTATGCTTGCCTCTGCCAACTCTTTTCTCTCTCTTCCCTACTTAAATGTATTTTTCTGTTGCTTGTTACCCATTTTCACGCACAAGCCTTCATCTCCTTTCCCCTCCTCTCTGATACAAGAAATTCTTTTTCTCTTCCCAAATCAGTAACCATGGCCGACCCAATGAACCGCCACTACACCCCTACGGCAACACCACACCGGACCCCGTTTCCCTCTCATCGCTACCACCCTCGGACGAGATCATCCCCATGGCCGCACAGCCTCTGCCACGTCCTCCACCTCCATCCGTTATTGCCGATCCCGACCTATGACGCAGCGGATTAATCAAAACAGACTTCAATCGGTGAAAGTAGCAATAGATGGATTGGAAGATACTGAAATGCCCGAATTCGTTGATCCGAAGATACCGAACTCTAGCTATCCCGAACTCGTTGATCGCGCACGATACCGGGTTCAAAGATCTTCAATTCTTCAAGCGTTGATCAAGCGCACTTAATTCCGCGAATCGGCTTCTACAATCGTTGAATCGAGCGCACTCGATTAACCGAAAGAGGAGATAGGAGATTACACTCAACTACCAATTTTGAATGAAAGCACAAAGCAATCAAAAGAGAATTTTATTCAATATTCAACAACCTTTTACAAATGAGAGTCTCGGCCTATTTATAGGCGTTTTACAATTCACTTGAAAGAAACAACAAAAATTTACATCTCCTAGGTCGGTTCCGACCTAACAGTCTCGACCTACCATTCCAGGCGACTTACGACTTATACACCTTCAAAGCACACGACTTATTACAAACAGGTTACGACCTTACAACATTACAAACGACTTACATAGGTCGTACACGACCTAAAGTACACACTTAAAAGACAGAACGACCTACGACTTAAACAGACGCGACCTATCTTCAATACATCTGTTTCCTTCAGCGACTTAAGAATCAACGGCAGAGATCAATGCGGCATAAGAATCTAAGGCCTCGGTCTTCAGCGACTTAACTTAGGTCGGTAACGACCTAAAAACAAACAAGTAACGACTTAAGAAATCAACAGCTGAGATTAAGTCGGCAAACAAGATCTACGGCAACAAGTCTTCAGCGACTTAAAACAGACGGCATCAACTACTTAAGGAATTCGATGGTTTAGATTAACTCGCAGAAGAATCAACGGCACCAGGCTTCACGCGACTTACGACTTAATTCTTCTAGGCCGTAACTCGCTTCCTCTTCATGCCTTTTGTTAAGTCGTGGACGACTTATACCTTCAACTTTGTTAAGTCGTGGGCTTTCACTAGGTCGCTGCCGAGTTATACTAAGTCGCTGGGACGACTTAACACCTTCGTTAGGTTGCGAACTTGAGTTAACTCGCTGCCGAGTTATACTAAGTCGCTGGGACGACTTAGAACCCTCGTTAGGTCGCGGATATCCTTCCATAAGTCGGTTGCGACCTAGAACTTCATTTTCCCAACATTGCTCACCAATTCTTAACTCGGTGGTATTCTTCTTAGGTCGGTCTCGACTTATCAACTTGTTAGGTCGTATTCGACCTATGACTTCATCCTGGCCTGCATCATCCTCCCCAGGTTGAGAAAAATTCGTCCTCGAATTTGTACTTTCCTCATCCACAATAAACTCTTCTCCATGATATGGTATGATATGCTTAACGTTGAATACGTCCGACGTGTACACATCATCTGGCAGCTTCAATTTATAAGCATTTTCATTGATTCGTTTCACAACTTCTACCGGACCAATTTTCCTGGCTTTCAACTTGTTGTAAGCGCCCACTGGAAAACGATCTTTTGTTAACACTGCATAAACTAAATCACCTTCGTTAAATTCAACACTTCTTCGTTTCAAATCTGCAGCTTGTTTATACTTCTCATTTGCTTTCTCCAATCGTTCTTGAACGATTTTATGACATTCCGTCAACCCCTCAACAAAATCAGCAGCTTTCTTAACTGTCCTCTTTGATTGTGGCACTACCGTTAGATCCAACGGTCCCTTGGGTAAGCTTGAATATACTATCTGAAATGGACTGAACCCAGTACTTCGATTCACAGCATGATTATGAGCAAATTCAGCCTGACATAACTTCACATCCCAACTCTTCAGATTGTCTTGCACAAGACACCTCAACAAGTTTCCCAATGATCGATTAACCACCTCCGTTTGTCCATCAGTTTGTGGATGATAAGCACTACTAAATTTCAGCTTCGTTCCCACCATTTTCCACAAACTCAACCAAAAGTGACTCAAAAACCGAGTATCTCTATCTAACACAATAGATTCTGGCAATCCATGAAGTCGATAGATCTCCTTGAAAAACAACTGAGCAACATGAACAGCATCCGCCATCTTCTTACAAGCAATAAAATGTGCCATTTTCGAAAATCTGTCCACCACCACATATATGGAATCTTTACCACGCTGTGTCCTCGGTAATCCCAACACGAAATCCATACTCACATCATTCCATGGTTTAGTCGGTACCGGTAATGGCATATATAAACCAGCATTAGTCGCAGTTCCTTTCGAAACCTGACAAATATGACAACGCTCCACAAACCTCTCTACCTCTTTCCTCATCGATGGCCAAAAGTAGGATTGTGAAATCAATTGTTATGTACGGTCTCTCCCAACATGTCCCTCTTCGTGTAACTCTTTGATAATCTTCATTCTCAGACTACCCTCCGGTATGCATAATCGATTGCCTTTGAACAGATAACCATCTATCATTATGAACTCATCCGTCTCCCCATCCTTGACTTTATCAACAAACTTTGCAAAGTAAGGATCATCGGTGAATAATTCTGGCAATATTTCAAACCCCGTCACTTCAACCTTCCATGTAGTTAACAAGTGATTTCTTCTACTCAACGCATCCGCAACACGATTCGTCACTCCCGACTTGTGTTTCACAACAAATGTAAATTGTTGCAGATATGCAATCCACGATGCATGTCTCGCTGAAATCTTGTCTTGCCCTTGCAAATGCTTCAATGCTTCATGATCAGTATACAGAACAAACTCCTTTTGAAATAGATAGTGTCTCCAGTGTTTAATAGATTGTACAACAGCATAGAATTCCACATCATACGTACTGTACCTCATCTTTGCTCCTGACAACTTCTCACTGAAATACGCAATTGGACGTCCCTTCTGACTCAACACTCCTCCAATTCCAACCTTGGATGCATCAGTATGTAGTTCAAACACTAACTGAAAATCTGGTAATATTAGAATTGGTGCAGACGTCAAAAGTTCTTTGATTCGCTCAAAAGCAACCCCGGCTTCCTCCGTCCATGCAAACTGTTTACCCTTCATGCAATCTGTAACAGGCGCCATCACACTACTAAAGTGTGGAATAAACCTTCGATAAAATGAAGCCAACCCATGAAAACTACGAACTTCCGTTATCGTCTTGGGCTGCGGCCAATCTCTGATCGCCTCAACTTTACTCTGGTCTACCTGTATACCTTCCTTCGAAACAACATATCCCAGAAATAAAACACTATGCGTCATGAACACGCATTTCTTCGTTGCAGCATAGAATTGTTCTTGTCGCAATACCATCAGCACTTCTCTAAGATGATTCAAATGTTCCTCTGGACTCCCACTGTAAATCAGAATATCATCAAAATACACCACCACAAATTTCCCAATGAACGGTCGAAAAATCTGATTCATCACCCTCATAAAAGTACTCGGTGCATTGGATAAACCAAATGGCATGACCAACCATTCGTATAGACCCTCCCTGGTTTTAAAAGCAGTCTTCCACTCATCGCCTGGTCTGATACGAATTTGATGATATCCGCTCTTCAAATCAATCTTCGAAAAGATAGTAGCTCCGCTTATTTGATCTAACAAGTCATCCAACCTCGGCATTGGAAATCTATATCTCACAGTAATCTTATTCAATGCTCGACTGTCAGTGCACATCCTCCACGTTCCATCCTTTTTGGGTACCAATAAAGCTGGTACAGCACAAGGAAAACTCTCCTGCACACGCCCCTGTTCAAGCAATTCTTCCACTTGCCTTCGCAACTCTTCATGTTCCTTCGGACTCATTCGATAATGTGGTCTGTGTGGCAACACAGCACCTGGAACAAGATCTATCTGATGTTGTATATCCCTCAACGGTGGCAATTCCGTTGGTAACTCCTCTGGAAATACATCGTCAAATTCTTTCAAAACTGGTTCAACTTCTTCTGGTATTTCAACCTCTTTACTGCTTTCTCGCCCAATCAACAAAAACACTTCAGGCTCTTCCTCAACCTCTTTAACAAACTCTTTCAAAGATAATAAAGTTTTCAGCTCTTCAATTTCTTCTGACTTACTTTCTCCTTGTGGTCTCTTCTTTGGAACTAGGATAATCTTCGTGCCTTCAAACATAAAACTGTAACTATTGGTCCGACCGTCATGTTGTACTGCTCGATCATACTGCCATGGTCTTCCCAATAATAAATGACAAACATCCATCTCTACGACATCACACCAGATTTCGTCTTTGTATTTCTTCCCAATAGAGAATGGAACACGAACTCGTCTATCCACTTTCACTTCTCCTCCTTTTCTCAACCATGCTAACTTGTATGGACTCGGATGTTTCTCTGTCTTCAATTTCAACTTTGTCACAGCCTCGGTTGAAATAATATTATCACAGCTTCCTGCGTCAATTACAAACTTACACACCTTCCCCAGAATAGTACATGTTGACTGAAAAATATTACTTCTCAACCAACTAGCTTCCTCCTGCTTCGGTGTTAAACACGATCTCCTCAGCATTAGATTGCAACCTTCGTCTCCTGATGCAATATCCTGCTCATCCTCCTCAGCTGGATTAGAACAATCTCCATCAACATCCTCATCGTCAACTTCTGCAATCATGGTTCTCTTCTTTGGCTTTGGACACTCACTGCTTTTATGACCCAATTCCTGACAATTGTAACATTTGAAACCATTGTTAACTTTCGCCTTCTCAGCCTCCTTCACCACCGGTCTACTGATAGGTTTAGAAACATTAGAACTTCCACCAACACCCTTCGCTTGATTGTTAGAATTAGTAAACACACCACTTCCTCGTCGTCCCTGTTTCTCCCAAGCCAACGCTTTCTGATGTGCTTCCGCTACAGATCTTGGATCGAACATATTAACCATATCCTGAATTTGCATTCGCAATCCTCCAATGAATCTAGATGTTAGCTGCTCTTCCGTTTCCATAATATCATTCCTTGCAATAAGTTGATAGAATTCATCATCATAGTCATTCACAGATTTCGTCCCTTGTCTCAAGTTTTGCAAACGTTGATACATCAAAGATTGATAATTGTAAGGTAAGAACGTTGCTTTCATCAATTTCTTCATCTTCTCCCAAGATTCAACTTTTGACTTCCCCATACGTTCGCGTGTAAGCTTGGTTTGCTGCCACCATGCCAAAGCTCTACCCCTCAACCTTGTAGCAACCAACTTCACTCTACGATGTTCTGGAACTTCTTTGAAGTCAAAAATCTCCTCGACGTTAGCCACCCAATCTAGAAACTCCTCTGCTTGCATACCACCTTTGAATTCTAGAATTTCAGTCTTCATCCCCGACTCCCACTTGTGATCATACTCAGAGTGATTTCTTCCTTGTCCTCGAACACTACCACCATCATATTCTTCTTCAAAATCAGATGTGTATCGTTGCCTATCTCGTCCACCCACATCTCTACTATCATTACGCCTTCCACCATCATCCCTTCTATCTACATTCCTCCGTTCTCGATCATTCACGTTCCTTCCACGCCCTTGATCATTTTCTACACTTCTGTCTCGATTAGAATGCGGTGGGACTCTACTACCCCCATGGTTAGATTCAGGTGAAACCCTTCTCCGATTTTGATTCATCTCCGTCATAAGCTTATCTAACCGACCAATTCCTTCGTTAAGCTTTTCACTAAAGTTTTCATTGATTCTTTGCTCCATCTCATCAGCTTCTTCTCTTCGATACAAAGCTTCAACGTTTTGATGTCGATTGGCTCTTCTTGGCGGCATACTTGAAAACTTCACAAACTCTTCAACACTTCAAAATTCAAACACTTTTCGGACTTTGATCCAAAATGAAACGGATCGAAAACTTCCACTTTGTAGCAAATCGCAATGAACATGATGGACAAAGTTTCGGCTTCCAATGCAAATCCGATCAATCAACTTCGATCAAGCTCTTCTTACTCTCGGCCGTGATAAACAACCTCCAATCTTCACTTCGACTTATAAATGAATAGGCTCCAAGTCTCGATCTAGCTATGATTGGCTAGAACAAGCTCCGATACCAAAACTGACGCAGCGGATTAATCAAAAGAGACTTCAATCGGTGAAAGTAGCAATAGATGGATTGGAAGATACTGAAATGCCCGAATTCGTTGATCCGAAGATACCGAACTCTAGCTATCCCGAACTCGTTGATCGCGCACGATACCGGGTTCAAAGATCTTCAATTCTTCAAGCGTTGATCAAGCGCACTTGATTCCGCGAATCGGCTTCTACAATCGTTGAATCGAGCGCACTCGATTAACCGAAAGAGGAGATAGGAGATTACACTCAACTACCAATTTTGAATGAAAGCACAAAGCAATCAAAAGAGAATTTTATTCAATATTCAACAACCTTTTACAAATGAGAGTCTCGGCCTATTTATAGGCGTTTTACAATTCACTTGAAAGAAACAACAAAAATTTACATCTCCTAGGTCGGTTCCGACCTAACAGTCTCGACCTACCATTCCAGGCGACTTACGACTTATACACCTTCAAAGCACACGACTTATTACAAACAGGTTACGACCTTACAACATTACAAATGACTTACATAGGTCGTACACGACCTAAAGTACACACTTAAAAGACAGAACGACCTACGACTTAAACAGACGCGACCTATCTTCAATACATCTGTTTCCTTCAGCGACTTAAGAATCAACGGCAGAGATTAATGCGACATAAGAATCTAAGGCCTCAGTCTTCAGCGACTTAACTTAGGTCGGTAACGACCTAAAAACAAACAAGTAACGACTTAAGAAATCAACAGCTGAGATTAAGTCGGCAAACAAGTCTTCAGCGACTTAAAACAGACGGCATCAACGACTTAAAGAATTCGATGGTTTAGATTAACTCGCAGAAGAATCAACGGCACCAGGCTTCACGCGACTTACGACTTAATTCTTCTAGGCCGTAACTCGCTTCCTCTTCATGCCTTTTGTTAAGTCGTGGACGACTTATATCTTCAACTTTGTTAAGTCGTGGGCTTTCACTAGGTCGCTGCCGAGTTATACTAAGTCGCTGGGACGACTTAACACCTTCGTTAGGTCGCGAACTTGAGTTAACTCGCTGCCGAGTTATACTAAGTCGCTGGGACGACTTAGAACCCTCGTTAGGTCGCGGATATCCTTCCATAAGTCGGTTGCGACCTAGAACTTCATTTTCCCAACATTGCTCACCAATTCTTAACTCGGTGGTATTCTTCTTAGGTCGGTCTCGACTTATCAACTTGTTAGGTCGTATTCGACCTATGACTTCATCCTGGCCTGCATCAACCTCACTCCACCAGCGAACAGCCTCCATCACTGCAATCTCGTCCCCACACCACAGCCTTGCAGGCCGACCGCCCCTCCGAGCATGTTCTGTCGGCCTTCATTTTTCCCACTCGGTTCGTGCTTTTGACAAGAGAGATACCGGTATAAAGCTTATATATTTATGTGGTACGATCTTGTTCTCGCTATTTTGCCTGTATAAACTTCAATATTATCAGATAAAAATTTACCAGTTGCTATGTTTAATTAGACGTATTCCAAATATAAATTTTTTATTTTCAAATTTTATTGTTTAAAATTTCACAAAATTTCAATTAATTATCTTATTAAAACCATCAAAATTTTCAGGTCATTACACTCTCCCCCACTCAAAACTTTTCATCCCCGAAAAGGAAGGAGGTAGGAGAATAGGAACAACCGGAAAGCAAAAATAGATTGAAAGACAAGGATAAACAATTAATTTAAAACTATATAAATTATACTGGAAATATTCATTTGAAAAATTCAGTTGCAATTCAATTATCTTTTATACTTTAATACTTTTCAAAACTCATTTGTAAAATTTCTTACTTCCTTTATAAATACCATTTATATGTTTAAATAACACTTTTATAAATATATGAAAACTATTTGAAAACAATTATTTACATTATTACTTGTATTTACAAAGAAGCTATTTGAAAACATTAAATCCATAATTCATAAATTCATTAATTTTTTTTTATCTCAAGATACTTTTCAAATATTATCAATAATCTTTTACTTTAAATTTTATTTATTTAATTAAAACTCCTAAAATATTTATAATACTAAAATTTTCTATTAAACCATGTAGTATATAAATAAACAATATTTAAAAAGGATATAGTCAACAATCAAAAGAAGGAGGATTTGGAAAAAGAAAATATAGGTGAATAAATAAAGCTGATCAGATAAGGTAGATTCAAAAGAATAGTATCGGGCATGAATAATTAATTCAAACCATAAGAATTTCAATTTCAAATATTAATACAAAATTTCTTTGCTGGAAATGCTTTTGTAATATAATACCTTTATCGAAGCAGATTTTCTTTCGAAAATACTTTTATAACTCGATGTCTCAACGAGTTTATCCTCGTTCCTGCAGACTTTGGAAGTGCGTTGATCAGGCGCAAAGCTAGAATTCTCCAAGTACTTAGTAGACTTGTTTCAACACCCAGTGAAAAATACTGGAAAACTTTTTAAAATAGATATGGAAAGTACAATCCAAAAAAAACAAACAAATCAAATCATGGATCGCAGATACACAATGGTTACGCCTGGGTCCCCCAGGAAACATCCGTACCTTTTAAGCAATCGCTGCCTTGCGAATTTCGCCATGATAACAAAAACCTGTAGACCGTAGATACACAATGGTTACGCCTGGATCCCCCAGGAAACATCCGTACCCTTTAAGCAATCTCTGCCTTGCGGATTACGCTACTAAACGACCATAGATCGCAGATACACAATGGTTACGCCTGGGTCCCCCAGGAAACATCCGTACCCTTTAAGCAATCACTGCCTTGCGAATTGCGCTATGCAGTCGAGTTCGTAAGACCATGGGTAACGCCATGGAATTCGATGGACACTCGAGTATCATATCCGGAAAACCAAAAATCAGAGAAATATCGATAGAATGAATCCACAATGTGGCCACAAAGCGATATCAAGCAGAAGGCACTTTCCATATCTTTACTTCGAAAATATGTATCATATAGTACCTTTTCAAATCACTTTCAAATATCGTACTTATATAAAGTCCATTATATATAAGATTTAATTTTCAAATCAAATACCTTTCCAAAATCAAAAGTATATCAAATCACACTTATATAGACTTCAATTATATAAGATTTCACTTTTCAAATTGAGTACCTTTTCAAATCCATAGTTTTCGAATCAACATCATACTTATACAAACCAAATTTTTATATATGTTCGATAACTCCCAAATCAGGCATTTAGTAAAATAAGGTTCTCAAATTTCAATTTGTTTCAATATCAGTTCAGTTTCAAAATCATATACAATCCCACCAAATTATTTCTTCTCAATTTAAATATCTTTAGTTTTAAAGTTTCCAACATAATAAATTTAGAAAATAAATCCAAATTTCCAAATCTATATAATTTAAGTCAACCAATTCATTTCCAAAATCAAATGTTTTCAAAATCATCTTATACTTACATAAGGTCCATCTTATATAAGGATCAAATTTTACAAAATAAATTTCGCTGTATGAAGAGCCATATGGGATTGAATATCTTTGATTTTATGGGTTATATATCTTTGTAATTTAAATTGGAAATTTTCTTTTAGTAAGCAAAGATATTCTAACCCGACAGCTTTCAATTTCAACGTCAAAATATATCAATGATATTAGAATATAAGATGTACATACGTCATCATTTCGCAAAATCACATTTGATCGCTCGCTCGATCACACAAGTTCGCTTTCGAACTAGTATTGTCCATTCGAATTCCCTAATGCGGATTTCGATATGGTTTCTCCACTAGAAGCCATCAGTCTCCTTGCATAGCCATATACTATGATAGAGAATTCTAGAATCGAGCCCAAAATCCATATCAAATATTCGCCATCAAGAATCGAATGAAAAATCCTAACACGAAATGGTGTAATTCACCTCGAACTTGTGTACTCAAACTTGGATCAAATTAATTATGCGAATAAAACAACATACGTACAACTTGTGTATCTATTCCAACTTGTTAAATATATAGTTTTATAAAGATGTTACCCAGTTAAAACATTTAACTAAATTTTATTCAAAATATATTAAAGACCAAATTCTTTTCAAAACATTTCAAATCTAAATTTCATATTAGAAAAATTTAAAATAGTCTTATTCATTTACTTAACAAAACAGTTTCAACTTATTTAAATCATATTACTACATACTTTAACATACATACCAAACTTATATACTTTATACTTTTCAAAATTTCTTAGCTTTGAAAAGTTAACCTTGATTTGGAAGTGCTCAAACCTTCAAAATAGTTGAAGAAATCATTTTCAAATTCAAGAGTTGGAAATCAACAACAAATCAGTAAATCAATTTCAAAAGATAGGTTTCAAATCTGAAACTCAAGGACTGAACACCGGCTCATTTCAAATCGTTTCAAATACATCTACATATATCTTTCGAATATCAAATCATACTTCAAAATTTTGAAATCAAAATTGGTTTCGCAAAATCACTCGCGTAGCAATGCTACTAAAGTGGCCTCTCCCCCACTCTGAAACTCGAAAATCAATGTCGATGATGCGTGCACTCATCACCGAAATTATTTTCCAGCGACATAAGTGAGTTCTGGACTTCTATTTTCTCAAACTTCTTTTGAAGTTTCTTCGAAATCATTCGAAAATCATTAAAGTCATTTGAAACATTTCTTATTCGGAAAATTATTTTTAAATCATGTTATTATTATATATTTCAGAATCTTATAACCAATTTCAAAATATCGGAGTTCAATTCTCGAATTTCAAATTTAAAATCCTTCAGTTATAAATCATTTTTAGATAAATCAAATTCTTATATAACTTTCAAAATTTCAAATCCTTTCAAACTTCAAATTCTCATTTTTAAAAGGTATATATAATCCTTATCGAAAACATTTTCACTTTTATATATATAGAATAAAATCATATTTATCAAGATAATACTTTCGATATACAAAACAATTTCTAAAGTACAAACAAGCCTGATTTTCAAATGATGATTCAAGAATAGATTTCAAAAGAAAGATAAAGATTCAGATTAGAGGGACTCTAATCAAATATAATTCTGATTCGAAGATAGGCTCAATCGACGATTAGGTAATTAAATTACAAAATACAAGATAGATGTATTTTTATAAATCACGAATGACCCTAGGGTCAACCGTGACTTCAAAATAAGATTGGTGCAGAATTCTGAGGCAAATCGACATTCGATTGTCAGAGATAGAATTCGACATAACAAGAGATAGCAGCATCTAAACCGAGGGATATATAAATCTCCGGTGAATCAATGCCAATTGTAAAGGAGTTCCACCCCTTTACAAATCATTCAAAGATTGGCGGGATCGCCTATTCTTATAGAGATCATTCGAAGTGGAGTTATGGGATACTCCAGAATCAAAAGAATACAAATAGGGAGAGACAAGAATGAATTTTGGAACCGAAAAGAACGTTCCAAAGTTCAAAGGAAATCGAGTCAAAAGGAAGAGATTCAAACTCGAACGAAAGTGATTCTGTAAATAAATTTACTATATATGCTAAGTTTTGCCTAGAGCCAAAGCTCTGATACCAACTGTAACGACCCACTATTTTCGACCATTCAAATCGACAATAAATCCACACATGTCGGACTTGAATAGTTCAAAATATGAGATTGTTAATTTAAAATTTGGCAAAATTCAGCATATACAGTAAATAAATCAATCATAGAATCACAAACACAGAGTAATACAATAATACGCAGCGGAATAGATAAAATAGTAGTTCATGAAGCTACTATATAAACATCAGAGTTAGAAATAAAATACAACAGAATATCTCAAATGCAGTGAAGTCTCCAGTACAACAGATGACTTCTCTGAACAAATCAACTAGAAGAGCTGAAAGCTGAGGCGGATCTCCAAAGGAAGCTCCAAACTCCAAGGTGAGTCTCAAATGCTGTATTACTCGGCCTGACCCGAGCGTAAAGCAAAACACAAAACAAACACTAGACTAAATCAACATCTCAAATCTTATAACAACAGATTCTATCATAAAGTTACAAATATAATATTTAAAACAGTATTATACGACGCATATATTTATTTGGAAGCCGAACCAACTTATACTTATAAAGCACGATATAAACTGACCAAAGTAAGTTACAAAATCAACCTATAAAATATAAAGTAACATGTATATTTAATATAAAACAATATTATACCTTTAACAAACAGAACCATATATGAACAAATATATATATATATATATTTGTTGTATATATATATATATTTGTTCACATATGGTTCTGTTTGTTAAAGGTATAATATTGTTTTATATTAAATATACATGTTACTTTAAATTTTATAGGTTGATTTTGTAACTTACTTTGGTCAGTTTATATCGTGCTTTATAAGTATAAGTTGGTTCGGCTTCCAAATAAATATATGCGTTAAGTATAATACTGTTTTAAATATTATATTTGTAACTTTATGATAGAATCTGTTGTTATAAGATTTGAGATGTTGATTTAGTCTAGTGTTTGTTTTGTGTTTTGCTTTACGCTCGGGTCAGACTAAGTAATACAGCATTTGAGACTCACCTTGGAGTTTGGAGCTTCCTTTGGAGATCCGCCTCAGCTTTCAGCTCTTCTAGTTGATTTGTTCAGAGAAGTCATCTGTTGTACTAGAGACTTCACTGCATTTGAGATATTCTGTTGTATTTTATTTCTAACTCTGATGTTTATATAGTAGCTTCATGAACTACTATTTTACCTATTCCGCTGCGTATTAATGTATTACTCTGTGTTTGTGATTCTGTGATTGATTTATTTACTGTATATGCTGAGTTTTGCCAAATTTTAAATTAACAATCTGATATTTTGAACTATTCAAGTCCGACATGTGTGGATTTATTGTCGATTTGAATGGTCAAAAATAGTGGGTCGTTACACAAACTGGTTAAAATTGACAATGTAAACAATAATGTGCATGCATGCTACATAGGTAATCATGACTATCCATCAAATTAGTGGACTATCCATCCCAATGTTTAGTTTTCTCAAGGTAACCACAAACCTACATGGCCAACTCTTTCCTACCAAATATACCAAATTTCCTAACTAACTGTTAGAAGAAAAGTGGACGATCTGTCCTGTTACCTAACATTCTAGCTTGGCTATATTGAACTAATTGCACAAGTTAGATCCGACTGCCATCAAGGCTGATAACTCTAGAATGATGATTGCGGGGCCCGGAAGTCAAGTACTGATGGTTATATGAATTCGGGATTGAACAGAATTGATAGATATGCAACGTAGAATACTTAAAGAATGGGATATGGCTCCATGGATGGAAGGGGTCGGTATAGTGTGACTCAATAGGAGGGATCGAAATACTCAATAGAGAGGAGTCGGCGTTCATCAGAGTCCAAGTGCATTCTTGCATACTACAATCAATATCTCAAGATCTACAAATCCAAAGCATATGAAATTTTAAAAGCAAGGTATATGGACCCTAGGGGACCCACCCTAAGGATCGCATGTTATAAGAACAACCTTCAAGGGATGCATACATCCCTGTAGAGGGTTCGGCTCCAAGTAGTGCACAAGTGATATTAAGTCAAAGATCGAGCAATTACTTGAGTCCAACAGTCCAAATGACATGAAAATTAGAGGCCAAACATATTTTAGCATTGAGAAGCCACTATAGGGATCGCTGCCCAAAAATCGACTAATGAAGGGATCGGTACCGATCCCTCCTTATTGGGAATTGGGCCTAGCGATCCCTCTAGTAGGCCCATGTGGATTAGAAGGTCCTTCAGCCGAAGTTTCAGAGAGATTGGTGGTCGTCTTCACCTATAAATACTAGCCTAATGGGTCATTCTGAGGATCTTTACGCTGCTTGTTACTCTAGGCTCTATTGTAATCAAGTGTTTGCTATTTCCTACTGCGGTAATCATATTTATAAGTGATCAATAAAGCATAATCTTCAAAGTGGACGTAGGCATATAACACTGAACCACTATAAATCGCTCTTTATCTATTATTAGCTTAATCATTTTCTCAGTTTAATTTTGTTTTTCTTCATTTACTTCTCTACATCAATCTATTTTTGGATGTTTGTGACCAAATTAGTTGCAAACATTTTGGTGCTTTCATTGGGATCCATGATTCTCAACTTGCTAGGATCCTTTTATTGCTACTTGATTAGATAAATCCCCCAAAGGAGATGTTCAGTTAACTTCAAGAAGTTGCTAATACTACTGAGATTTGTAGAAATCTAAGCATAGAAATTAATAATGGTGAGAAATACTAGATCTACTTTCCAGAACATGGAAGGAAATGACAATTCTGGCATTCAGCAAGGAGACCCAAGCAATCAACCAACAAATGTGAATGTTGATCCGGTTGAAGTTCAGAATCCCATTGATTATATTACAAGAGCTTAATTTCATAATTTAATGAGAAAGTTAATGGAGAGCTGTCGACAACTAAATCAACAAATTTAGATTAATATCAACTTGATGAACCAAATCAATCAGCAGCAGCGGGGGAAAGCTAGGAGGGTCCCACTCCTTACTCGGCATCAGAGAGTTCTAGCTCATCAAACGAGCATCATAGGCATAGGAATCGTAGAAAAAATGAATATCGCGCAAAAACTTCGGGGCGTCAACTGGCAGACCATCGTGGTCTGCTAGGATCGATCAATGTTGACCCCTTCATAGGGATCGATACCGATTCCTCCACCAGGAGGAATTCATCCATGCCTTGTGGCAATTAAGCTGGAGCTGCTGTGGTTGGTTTGATGCTGGAGTTCAATTGAATCTCGACCAAGTTCTTCCCTAGCATGACGATGAAGTGAATTTACAAGATACATATTGGGAAGATGGTGAACCAAGAACGCATAAAACGGCCCACATACATCGACCGGACCATTCACGTAAGGTGGACCGCGACCACCGCTTAGCACCAATCATCCAAATGACAAACTTATCAGCTATGGTCAGACAGTTAGTAAGGGAAAGTCAAGGCTTAACTAATGATAACTGGGGAATCTCAAGAAGTCATACCCATTCACTAATAGTGTATTACATGCATGGTATCCATGGAAGTTCAATATGCCATAAATGCTCGCCTACGAGGGAAAAACCAACCCCAGGCAGCATATGATGAGATACGAATGGTTGATGGATTCTGCACAAGCTGATGATGCGATTATGTGTAGATGCTTTCCCATAAATCTCTCTAGAATAGCGACGATGTGGTTCACAAGGCTACCCCCACAATCAATTTCTAGATTCGACGATTTGGCAACCAAGTTTGTAGAGCAGTTCCGGATGCACGCGACTCGTCCCAAAGATGTGATGTCCCTTTCCAGTGTGATTCAGGCTCCAGGAGAGTCATTGAAATATTATTTGCAGAGATTTCATACAGTTTTTATGGAGGTCAGTAATCCAAATGACTATGCAATATTCATGGCCGTGATGAGAGGGATTGATCCAGAGTCTGAATTTGGAGATTGGTTGGCCGGTAAGCCACCCGCTACATTGAAGTGCTTTTATGCAAAGGCGGCTCAGTATGTGAGAAAAGAGGAAGCCATGTCCTCCAGAAAAAAGAATGTTGTAGGACCAAGTGGAGAAGGAGTATAAAGTAACATTGCAATAAAACAATCTGATGACAATTCTGGAAAAGTCCAAGTGAATGTCCAGAATAAACCAAATCAGCAAAAGGGAGGTGGTGATAGGAAATGTGAACGAAAGAGGGATTCTGGATAAGGGAAGCTTAGGACTCCGATGTATAATACTTACATGTTGTTGAATACGTCCTTGGAGAATATCTATCTGTCTACTTGCAGTACCATGCGGTATAGGAACCCACCTCTAAAGGAATCAACAGAGAAGCGAAAAAAGACAGAGAAATATTTCGGTTTCAAGAGTGCTATGGGCACAATACAAATGAATACAGGCATCTCCAGAATGTTATAGAAATGCTAATTCGAGAAAGGAAATTACAACAGTTTGTGAAAGCCCCACAGGATGGTGTGCAGGGGACATCTGACCCCAACCGAGGATAAGCGTTGTGTAGGGCTGAGGAGCCTATGCGGACCGGTGGAAGACTAATTATAAATATGACAGTCGGAGGACCGCACCCATCATATAAGAGTTAGCCAAAGATGAAGCGCTATGCTAGAGCGATTAGGCATGTGGATTTTGAATGTTGTTCGAATACGAAAGATGGAGATCTAGAAAAACAGCAACGTACGATGGTGGATGATATTGTGTTTAGGAACAAAGATGCAGATAAGGTAGAGGCTCTAACAATCGACCCAATGGTCATTTCGGCCATGATTGGCCCCGCTTTGTTGAGAAGGAAATTGATGGATTGTGGAAGTTTAGTAAATATAATCTCCAAAAAAGCTTATGATCAGATGAGGATGTGAACTAAAGATTTAAAACCGTCCAAGGCTCGTATACACGGTTTTAACGGCATTGCAACTAAAGCTGTTGATTATGTGAGTTACCTGTAGAGTTGGGAGAAGGTGAACAAAGGAGAGTGTGGACTTTGCTGTTTGTTTGTTTGAATGTTGACTCTCCATACAACATTTTTTTGGGTCGATCGACCCTAGCTGAATTCTGGGTAGCTCTTGCCCCATGGTGTTTGACTTTGAAGTTTCCGACAGATAATGGTGTTGGAGTTGTTCATGGTATCAGGCGACTGGACATGCCCGTTATGTAGCTGAGTTGAGGGATGCTCAGCGCAAAGAAAAAAGTAAGGGTGTAGACAAGACTGTCTGCATCCAAGCTACCGAAGATTGACAACTAGTGCCTGAGCCTAGGCTCGGGCGCCATAGTCAGTTCTATAGAGATATAGATCTGAGGGATGATGAAGAGGAGCCCAAAAGACTAAGGCTACACCGGTTGAGTTGACAATTGATATCATGATCAGCCACGATGACCCATCACGAGTCCTAATGATTGGTGTTGAATATGGTAGTATATGATTTTTGTTTGATGATAATAAACATATATATACATATATTCATTTAAATGTATTTGTTAACGTACTATTCTATTTTTCACATAATTAAATAAATATTCGCTGAATAAAATAAATAACATAGAATTTAAATTCAAAAAGATATTTTATTCAAACAAATATTTATTACAATTTTGAATAGTACAATTTGAGCTCTCACTATATCTACACAATTTCAATTACATTACAATTTCAATCACATCACATTTTTCACTATACATACATTTGCATCTCACTACCTTTCACTCATTCACTCGTATTTGATCTTCAGCTGTATTCCAGATTGAATCCAGCATCTGAGTTATCTGCAAAGAACACACTGACGCAGTAAAATTGAAAAAGAAATATTTTTGCACTGTAAAATAAAATGTGTATTTTGAAAATGTTATTTTCCTCAACTATTTGGGTTGTTCGTCATCATATTTATTTTGAATTCATCTACATGAACAACCTGTGACATGCACAGTGTATCACTGTACATGCCACAAGGTCGTGCACACCGATATACACTTCACAAAACTGCAGGGATAGCTGAGCACAAGGTCAAACCCGAGCCAAAGCTAGGTTCAACTCAAGTCACGATATAAGCACAAGGTCAAACCCGAGCCAAAGCTAGGTTCAACTTAGGTGCACTACAAAAACATCATCATTAAAGATCAGAAAAACAATGAGCAATAAAATGAACCAGTGCAACAGTAGTAAACAACACATAAAGGAGGCAAACAACATGAATGGTCAAAGCAGTGTGAACATATCATTAACCATGAAGACCAACAGATCAGACTACATAATGAACACAAGTGACTCAAAGCACATGATGCAATACAACTGAATACAAGTGAGGTGGCTACAGTAACAAGCACACATGTCCAGCTCAAATGTACATGATCAAGCATGGTGAATGCAACACTTCTACAATGCCAAATGAAGATAACAGCAATACAATTCACACACGTATATATATAGTGACAGGCACAAGTGAAGATATCATGTGCACCAGAACTGGACAGTCCAACCAAACTATCAACAGGCTCCAAGTAGACTCAACACAAAATTCAACCAAATTAATGAGCAACTGCACAGACCAAGTTATTGAACACAGCAGTTCAAACTAGACCATGCTAACAAGTGCATATACAAAAAGCTTCAGATGCAAATACTTAATGCAATAACCAAATGAATACTTCAAATGAAACTAAGTACAGACTTGAAGTAACAAGAAGGATCAAATAAACTCAGAAATGATGACTGGAAACACTACAGCAACTCAACATAATGCATATGTTAGCAGTGATGTACACATGAAGCCAACAACAAAGCATGTACCAGCTCAATATAAACAAGGCCAGAGGTGACATCAATATACATGTCGACCAGGAAGCAAACAAGAGTGAAAACTGCAGTTTAACTCGAAGACAAATTCGAGCTAGTATATCAAGTACATATATATAACAGTTCAAAGTTTCGACAGCAACAAAAATGAAGTACACGGCATACATATGTACATGTATGTACATATATGATGACACTGCAGCTACAAATCAACTAAATGGTCGAGTACAAGTTCAAACAGTAAATGCTTCGACCAGACTTATATATGAATGACCAGAACAACCAGGTTAAGACTTCAAGAGGAACAAGGTGGTCTGCCTCGAAGCACATGACTCAATGCAAACACAGTGAAACCAAATGCAAGCCGTGAGAATCAAAGCAAATCGAATAAGTAAATATTTTCACAAAATCAAAGTGGCCAAAGTCAAATGTAACAGCAGTTTCAAATTGAACAAGTCAGTGCCGAAATCAAATATTATTACAGTCAACAAACACAAAGAAAGGAACCAAAGTCAAGTTTAAATGCCAGAAAATCAAGCCATGGTAGCCAAGGAATCAAACAAGTCAGAATCGAGCCGTGATAATCAAGTAATCACAAAATATATGAATTTGAACAAGTCGATACAAATCTCAAGCATTCAAGCAAAATCTAACGGCAAAACAAATTATCAGACGATCGAATATTTAGGAAATTGAACCCTATTTAAACCCTTTAACATCATCGGCTTTTGAATCATTCGAGTTCAAGCAATATCACAGAGAAAAGCATCAATCCAGAACTCGAATCAAGTCGAGTATAATATAAATCGAAAAGGGGATAAACGTACCAATTCAAAGCATCGTTAAATCTCGACAAATTAAAGTAGCCGAATTCAAATCGAAGTGAGTCGATTGCCGAAGCAGATCAAAGCAATAACCATTATAATCGACCAACAATCAGTCGGCGTCTTCAATTCCCACGAAGCCCTAATTATCAGAAATAAAGAGGAACAAACGAGATAAAGGAAGCAGCCATTTTTTCACAAGGAAAGAAATATGAGCCGAAGGAATATACAAGAAGAAATAAAAGAAATAAGGAGACAGGTTTATTTCTTAAGCCTTAACTTTGGGTCGGCTTCTTTAAATCACTTCTTGGGCTTTAAATTTTAAAAATTAGGGTTTCATTTGTTTTTAGTTGTTTTTATTTTTTAATTACTTTTTAACTTGTGTAATTGTCTAGTCGTGTGACTAGGGACGAACTACGGTGGTGTAGTTCGAGAATTCGCAACTCAGTGGCTGAGTTGTGGCAGGGTTTTGAGCGTAGAGTTAGGTTAGTCGATAGCAGGTGTTGCGAGTTTACGTGTGTAAGCGTCCGACTACTTAATTTCTAGTAGAAACCTTGGGGGCAGCACGTAGGCAGGGTTTTGCTGAAGCTGGGTAAATGTGTGTTGTATTATTTCTGCATTTTTATTATTCTGCTATTATCTGTGCTGCTTTTATTATGCTATCTATGTTCCGAATCTTTTATATACTTCCGCATTAAATTTTTATAGTTGTTAGTATAACCCTATTCACCCCCCCTCTAGGATGAAATCGATCCTACAATTGGATCACAGCTCAGTCCCCCGATGATGAAAGAACTTGCTGGTTTTCTCCGAGTGAATCTAGACATGTTCACTTGGACTCACTCTTGAATGTGTGGAATCTCGCTTGCAATTGTGAGCCATGCATTGAATATCGACCTGAGGCATGTCCTGAAGAAGCAAAAAAGACGCGGCATGGATCCGGAGAGATCTGTCGTTTTCAAAGAGGAGGTGGATAGACTAAAAGACAACGGGTTTATTTGCGATGCCCACTACCCTAAAGGGATATCTAATCCTATACTTGTGAGAAAAGCGAATGGGAAATGGAGAACATGCATTGATTATTCAGATTTGAACAAGGCGTGTCCAAAGACAGTTTTCCCCTTTCGAGGATCGATCAGTTGGTGGATTCAACCAAGGGACACGAGTTGCTATCTTTCATGGATGCGTACCTGGGATATAACCAAATCCTGATGCATATTCCAGATCAGCAGCACACCAATATCATTACCGATGTTGGATTGTACTGCTATGTAGTAATGCCATTTGGACTAAAGAATGTAGGAGCGACTTATCAACGCTTAGTCAATAGGATGTTTAAAAGATCATATTTGAAAAACGATGGAAGTGTATGTAGATGATATGCTCGTGAAGTCATGACGATAAAATGACCACATTAGAGACTTGGCAGAAATGTTCGACATCCTTCGATATTACAAGATGAAAATTAATCCTTTAAAGTGTTCTTTTGGTGTTGCATTAGGGAAATTCTTGTGTTTGATTGTTAATGCCTGTGGGATTGAAGCTAATCCTGAGAAGATTTAGGTTATCTGTGATATCTAAGCGCCAAGGACTATTAAACAAGTACAGTGTCTGTATGGGAAAGTCGCTGCCTTAAGCCGATTTATCTCCAGAGCTATCGATAAATGCATTCCTTTCTTTGAATTGATTAGGAAAGGGAAAAGAAACTTCTAATGGACGCAGGATTGTAAAGATGTGTTTCAAGCTTTGGTGAATCATTTGGAGAGAACCCCCGTCTTGTTGAAGCTGGTGGATCATGAAGATTTGTACATTTATTTGGCAGTATCGGCACATGCTATAAGTGCCGCATTACTTCGCGAGGAGGATCGAATCCAGAGGCTGGTGTATTATGTCAGCAAACGATTGACGGGAGCTGAAAGGAACTATCCGAAAATAGAGAAACTGTCATACTTCTTACTGATTGCATCATGAAAGCTTTGTCCATACTTCTAAGCACATCCGATCAATGTTTACACCGACCAGCCATTATGACAAGTCCTACAATGACCTAAGATGTCTGGAAGGTCATTCAAGTGGAATATCAAGCTCAATCAATTCGATATTACTTATCTCCCTCGTGGGGCTATCCAGGGTCAGGCATTGGCAGATTATATAGTAGAGTTTACTACGCATGATGATTCTCCAAAAGGCGGCGGAATCCCTACCATACGGTGGAAATTGTATACTAACGGAGCATCTAATGATCATTGTTCTAGAGCTGGAATTATGCTTGTGACTCCTGAGGATCAGTCAATCTGTTATGCTTTAAAGCTTGATTTTCCAGAGGAAAATAACGAAGCTGAGTATGAAGCTTTGATTGCTGGACATAAACTCGCTAGAGAACTCGGAATAAAATCTCTTGAAATCTTCTGCGATTTGTAGTTGGTAGTTTACCAAGTCAGAGGAGATTATAAGGCTAAGGAACAACAGTTTGCCCCATATCTTACCCAAGTCCAAGAGAGGTTGGTAGAATTTGAGTACTATGACATTTCGCATGTTCCACAGGATCGAAACAGAGAGGCTGATTCATTGGTGAAGTTTGTCGGCACTGGTGATGCACAACAGATGGGCTTGGTTCCAGTCAAAATATTAAATGCCCCAAGTATAAAATGATAGAAATTGACTAGATACTAGAAGCGGAGCTTGGGTGGGAATCGTGGCTGACTCCGGTCAAAAACTATTTGCTACATGGAGTCCTACCAGATCAAATAAGTGAAAAGGACAAGTCCTTCGTAAAGCTTCGTAATATGTTATGCAAGAAGGGATTATGCATAGAAAAGGTTTTTCAATTCCCCTATTTCGGTGTGTCGCTGATGATGAGATATAACATGTCCTAAAAGAAGTTCATGAAGGGGAATGTGGTGACCACACCGGGGAAAACTTTGGCAAAGAAAATACTCCATTACGGGTACTATTGGCCAACTGTCAATCGAGATGCTGCTGACTATGTAAGACGATGCGATAAGTGCCAGATATATGCAAAAGTTCCAAGAGCTCTGCCAACGAAAATCACGCAAATGGTTAGCCCACGACCATTTTCCTTGTGGGGTATAGATATTATTGGTTCCTTACCAATCTCTAAGGGTGGCACAAAGTACGTTATCATCGCAGTTGATTACTTCACCAAATGGGTCGAAGCAGAACCTTTAGCCACGATCATGACCAAGAAAGTAATCAACTTTATTATCCAAAACATTATACGTCATTTCATTCTTCTACGAATTATTGTGATGGATAATAGGACTCAATTCGACATTATTGAATTCAAAGACTTCTGTTGTAGGTATCGTATTAAAAAGAGATTTGCAGCGGTCGCTTACCCTCAGGCAAATGGACAGGTTGAAGCTGTAAACAAAATCATAAAGTCCATTTTAAAGAAGCGATTGATAAATGCTAGAGGCAGGTGGGTGGATGAACTCCCTATAACACAGTGGGCCAACAGGACCACCCATAAATCCACGACTGGCCATGCTCCATTCACCATTGCTTACGGTTCCGAAGTCGTCGTTCCTGTTAAGCTCGAAGTTCCTTCTCATCGAGTGACTTACTATGATCCCAAAACGAATGAAGATCTCCTCTTAGAATCTCTTGACTTTATAGATGAGAACTTCGAGGAAGCCGATCTAAGGGAAGCTGCACATTGACACCGAGTCGCCCGGTATTACAACATTAAAATCCAACCTAGATCCTTTAAAATAGGCAATCTCGTCCTGAAACGTGTTTTTCCTACCCCATCACACATGAATCCAATCTGGGAAGGACCATATGCCATTGAACATAGGCTTGGAGAGGGAACTTTCAAGCTAGCGACTGTTCATGGCATCACATTTCCAAGGGCGTGGAATAACGAGCTGCTACAATGCTATTTCACTTAGTTTTTTTCTTTTTCATTTAAGTTTTTTTTGCTTTTAGAATTTGGTTTAGCATTTGATTTTCAGATATGTAATAAGACAGTTTATGTTATTCCTTTCCATTTAACGAATAAAGTTTCGGACTTCCTTTATATTTATGTTTGTTGTAGCATTATGTATTAGTTACACGACAAAACTGATTAATGTCGATATGTATGAATAGGCTCCTAGAGTTGAAATTAATCAATCACGCTAATTCCCAATGGGACTAACTAAGATGAGCTTGGTCCACTTGTTCATTTGATAACTCCCATTCATAATCCAACGGATGGGATACACCATGAAGAATAAATGTGGCTCAACCATTTGATGATCGAATAAATCCTGCAAAACTATGGAACTGAGATAAAATGAGAGCGACTGTGACACAACTGATCACTCGCTAAATCGAACCCCAGACCTGGTGGGGGCAAATCAATCAATTAAGGGGAGTATGATCCAACTGCTCTCCGAAATAAATCTAAGTCCGTAGAGTGCAGACTAGAGTATAAACATAAGTCAGGTGTGAATCGACCATTCGCGAAATAACTCTAAGTCCCCAGAGTGCGGACCGGAGTATAAACATAAGTTGGGTGTTAATCGACCACCTGCAACATAACTCTATTTCCCCAGAGTGCGGACCAAGGTATAAACATAAGTCGGGTGTGAATCGACCACTTACAACATAACTCTACGTCTCTAGAGTGTGGACCAGAGTATAAACACAAATCGGGTGTGAATCAACTAACCGCGAAATAACTCTAAGTCCCTAGAGTGCAGAATAGAGTATAAACATAGATTCGGTGCAATTCGACCACCCATCAACTAACTCTTAGCACTAGAGTGCGGATATGAGCATAAACAGATAGCTGAATAAGGTTTGACCATTCACTATTCCATAAATTCTGGGCTGAAACTGACAGAAAGAGTATAAACTCGCTAAGGATGGAGTTCGACCATCCAACGTCTAACCTCGCTTACCAAGACTGGGTGTAGGAGTATAGTTACTCAAAAACCGCTGAATTCGATGGCGTAACATTAAGGCTCGAGCCTAGCGTTTGATACGACTCAAGGCCACGACCGCATGGAAACCTAGGGATATAGCTAGTGAATTGTTACCAAAATTAATGAACAACGAATTACAAGTACATTGAATGGAAAGTAATAGTTAAACTACTTGAATAGCAATTCATAAGAAAGCTCAACATAAGAAAAACCTTTATTCACATGATAGGTTTCAAGATTGTGGTAAAAGTTATTTCAAAAAATCGAGAATCATACCCGAATAACCACGACTAATAAAAGAAACGACGAACAAACAGCTATGCTAACTATATAAACACCGAGCCGAAGTGACGGCTGTTTCTTCGACCTCCTCTCCTGTTTGGATTTTTCGGGAGTGGTGCCACTTGAGCCTCTGATGCTTCTCTTCCTGGATCCTTTGCTACCTTTTGCAGGAGAGCTTATAAAGGTATGAGGGAGTTCACTTGGAATTGACCAACCAGGTGGAATAACTTGTAGTGGCACAAGGTGTGGATCGTCGATGTCCACCTCAACGGGTTCAGCTTTAGCCTTTTTCTTCAGCAACTCCTCCTTCTCGATACGCTCTTTCAAGCTAATCTCGTTGGTGCGTTCAAAGGCGCCGGTAATACAACATCTTCAAATTCATCCACTGGGAGCGGATCTTCAACCTTATCATCGTCAAGAGCTCCGATGACTTGAGCATCGAGTCCCGATACATAAGTGGCTGTCAGAACTTCTGCTAGTTTCTCTTATTGCTCCACAGCAGCATCGCTTTTAGGAGTTTGATCGGGACCCGGAAGACCTGCAAATTTATCAAAACAAGGAGATAAGCCTAAAATCATTGGGCACGAAGAACAAAACCATTCATAAATAGGAGGATAAAGTGGAATACCCATATCCTGCTGGCTCTCGGTGGTAGATGGGTGCCCTCTTCCAAAATAAGGGACAACACTTTGGATTGATAACCGGACTTATCTGGATCATATCCCAAGTCCTGCGCCGGGCCAAAGAAAACCAATGCTCCAGCTGCGTGGGAAGAAGAGGGCCCCTTAGGATCGGTCTTCGAGGATCCGGCAATATGTTATCCTTTGTCAGAAGGCGCAGAAACGTTAAAGTATCTAAGTATCACGGCAGCCAGATCTAGGGATTTGTTTCCGTGAAGAATCTATCGCACTAATTTTTCTTCATCAAATTCATCTCCGCCCAAATCCCTCTTTTTCATCTGGATGATGTGTCCCAAGCTTCAACAAGTGATTCGAGATAGCCTTCGCCAACAAAACTCAAGTCGCGGTGGATGAGAACTTTGGCGTTATATTCGATGATCAATGGATCAAACAAGTCCTTAATTTCATTTTGACTGGACTCTTTGACATCTTCAACTTGGGTTTCAATTTCTCCCATCATCTCCTTGCGGCCTACCTCTCGTGCCTCCTCTTTAAGAGCTTCTATCTTGGCGAATTGCTTATCAAGTTTAGTTTTCAAGTTCCTAGCTTCGACAGCCACTTTGCAGTACCTCTACGATTCTTCCTAAGCCTCAATTTTCTCTCCCCTTTCTTTTTTGAGAAGCTCCTCAAGTTCCTCAATGCGGTGGGCCAAGACATCCTTTTCCTTTTGCAAAGAATCTTTTTCTAGAGCAAGTGCCCCGCTCCGATTAAGGGAGGCATCACGTTCTTTCTTATGTGAAGCTTCTAAACGGCTCACTACCTCCGATGTTTCCTTGGCACTTTTCTCCGACTCGGCAAGTTTTGTTGTCAATTCTGACAGTTTGTCATCTTGGTGTTTGATTATGTATTTATCATGTATCACCTCTTGCTTGAGATGATCTATTTCATATTGTCGTTCGATTGACACTTCAGAAATTTTTTCCGCCAAGTGTTGAAACGATTCATGCTGCACGAACACGTCATTAGCACATGCAAGAGAACTTTCCTTGGCATGCCCTGGGATCATATGTACTGTGGGAAGGAATTTAAGCCATCGAAACAGATTTTAAAAAAAGTGTCCTTAAGCTCGGCCAATTTCTCTGCTGTAGAAGTGTCAGAAGCAGCGGCCGGCAAGGATGGATCGAAAGCGGCAATTGGATGCTTGCTTGATCTACGGTCGCGAGACTGCTTAGAGCTTGAAGAACTAGAGTGTTGCTCGTGTGCTGCGGAAATTTGAGGGTCGTGGAAGGGAGGATGGTCTCCGCTATACATAGGAAAATTAGGCTGATCTCTCTGGCGAGATGTCTGAGACTGGAACTTATTCTTAGAAGAGGAGGATTCCCTTAAATGATAGCTTCTTTCCTATCTGTCATCTTTCTCCCTGTGCCTGCCAAACTCTGAGTCGCGACTAGATCGATAATACATTGAAGAACCTCTTAAGCGATCGAAGGCCCGATACTGAGTCATTGCACCTGCAAAGGCCAAATGAGAACATGTGAGTAATTATCGTGCAAAGGATTAATAAAGAGCATGTAGTGAAATGCATGTGGTCGTGAGTGTCCTAGTGTTCCCCCTTGACGGACCGGTTACTGTAGCCTTGCTTATGGGTGTTCTCTCTCCTTTATCAGTAGGATGATTTCCTTCACTGCTCCTAGTAGGAGAATTTGATGTGCAGGTAAATGTGCATATATTTACATCCATATTTTATCTCTTTTTATTTAAATTAACATCATATTTGGGGATTTTTACATGTTAAAACCAAAATTCAATTATTTTCAAACCATCATATTTTCATCTTCATTCAGGGGGAAAATGGTCATTTTTGTGCATGTGTCACTTTAAGAATTTTTACTTGGACAATTTTTATGATTTTTTATAGGATATTTTGATGTATATGGAAGTGGAATTCATGATGATATATGCATGCATAAGGAAATACAAAGGAATGAAGAGCAAATAATTCAAGTTCAAGTTCAAGTTCATGGAGGACCCTACCCACTTACCTAAATGTACAATTAGGAGCTAATAGACAACTAAGTGGAGGTTAAAGCTTCATGCACATCAAATGATGGATTAATTAGTGGCTAATGGTTACTTGGTGGCCACACTTCCTAAAGGGTATTTTGGGAAGCTCTCTAAAAATGGAATTAGGGTTTTATGCATGTATAAATAACCCTCTTATGTACATGAATCTATCTTCTACTTTTTCATATTAGTTAGAAAATGAAAAATACAAGTTGTAATAACAATGTTGAATGAAATAAAAATGGCTTCCAAGTCTCTTTCTCCTTTCTTTTCTACATGCTTTTCTTTGCTTCTTTGTTAATGTTTGTTTCTATGCTCTCTTTCTTTTAATGTTCATAGCTTAGATTTACATTTATGCAAGTAGTGTAGCTTTAACTTTTATGCAAATAGTTAGTAGTTAATCTCTCTTTCTCCCTTTGCTTAGTTTTAATTTCTTTGCTTTTTAATGTTGAAATTTACAAGTGTTGATTTGATAACACAAATGAGTAGCTAAACCCCTTCAATTTAGGGGTAATGAAGCTCTCAAATAAGAATTGAGCCCTTCGATATTGATATTTGGAAAGTCGTACGTCATGATATTGTTGGGAATTTGGATATTCGAAAATCTCTTTAGTGAACTTTCCAAGTGTTGGGAAGACGATTCTTCTTCAATAGGAGTGATGACGAATTCTGGATCAGTGGTAGTTTTTCTTTTACGAAGTTTATATGCTAGCTTTTTCTTTCTCTTGGTTGGTGTTTGGGATTGCACGCCTTTTGGCAGTTCGGCCACAGGCGCCTTGCCTAGACCTGCATCAGCGTCACCGGGTTTATTGAATTGGGAATCCCTAATCTCACCTTCTTCAATATCATCCCAAGTCCCTTTAGCTGGGGGCACGATAGGATTGATGACATCCCTTTCTTCTTTTTGATGTTTCTCGGCAATGCTGCACTTCTGGGGAGCCTAATGCTACGACCTTCTTCCAACTGCCTGAATAAAGATAGTAACTCATTGGTAACTAGAAGTTTGATGTCCTTATCTTCGATAAGGGTAGCACGAATAGCGGCGACCGCTCTTGAAAAACTAACGCCTTCAGCACGTGGGCGGACACCTGTAAGAATTCCATATGTTAATAGATTCAAAAATATGACCTGGATTAACAGACTTAAGAATGAAATGAAGGCAACACTTACGTTCTTCTAACCATCGCCTCGCGAAGCCAGGTGGACATCGAATATAAAACCACTCGTGCTTGAATAGAAAGAGTTTATTATAAGCGCCTATTAAGACTTGGCAGTTAGGCGAAGGTTCGAGAAAAACGTAGGAAGGACTTCCTGACCGTCGTTTAAAGTTCTAGATGAATCTTATATCCTCGGGAGTTGGCGAATGAAATAGAATACTCATAAATAGCAGGAAGGTTCCATGTAGGAAGGCATAACTGTTTGGATGGAGTTGAATGGGAGCTATTCCAAGATATCTCAGCATCTCTCGAATAAACGAATTAAAGGCGGTACGCATCCGTCCTAGCACATAAATTTGTTACACACCGTGTAACACTCCGGGGGAAAGTAAGGCCCACTACAAGAAAAACCATTTATAGTTGCAAAAATCGGTGGCGTTTTATTGTAAATGCAACAAAATATAGATTACCAAATAATATAAACGTGGCAAAAAATAATTCACATTTCCCGCTTCTAAAAAAAAGAGTCCGCGTGAACTAAATAAACGTAACCTATCATTTTACTCTCGTACTTAACAAAATTCTCGTCCCTAATTTCTTCTTCAGAAAAAAAATTTCCCCTTTTAATCGTGTTAAATTTTCATCGCACTCAAGTATCATCGTCAACTCCGTCGTTTCCCCCTTACTCAACATCGAGTCGCGGCAGCCAGCAGATCTAGGTATATTTAGGTATGAATCTTTTAAATCGATTAGGTATAATTAGGTATGAATCTTTTAAATCGACTTTGTGATTCTATTTGGATTTTATATGAATTTTAATGCATCTTATTTTCGTATTTTTTCCTAAACTATTACTAAAATGGTTGATTTAACCCTAATTGCAATGATCTGTTGGGATATCTGCTTTGATTTCTTTGAGTATATGAATGTTCTGTTGAAGTGGTTCAGTGAATCAATGGTTGCTTACCGAGAGGAGGTTGAGGTTGCGTGTTTAGGGAATTTGGTGGGTTCAAGTAGCATTGATGGAGGTCGCGGGTTTGTTTGCGATTGGGTATTGGCTGGCTCGATGGTTGAGAGTGGTAAATGTTGGAGCATAAATAGTCTTTTGTGGAGTGGCAGGCACTGGAAATATGTCAGTTGTGTGGATGTGAGGTAGTGAAGAGGAGGCGGTGAAGTTGACTGTTGGTTTGGTAAGAGGAAACTGTTGGTTTGTACATTCCGAGGCTTTGAATTTATATGCAGTGATTCTATAATTTGCTAGACTTAGGCTTTGAATTTATATGCAGTGATTCTATAATTTGCTAGACTTAGGCTTTGAATTCATGCATGGATTAATTATAAATACATGTAAATATGAGGTTAAATGCAAAATATAAGTGTAAAATTTATATTTTGGAAAAGTATTCTTTGCCTTTGTCTACTAAACCACCATGGTTATATGCAGTAGTGCTACAAGTATTTGTACTTCAACGTCTAGTTATTTTTTTGATTACAACAGATAACCAATTTATACGTCAAAGATTGGAAACTTATTTGCCTTCAAATGTCGATAATGGAAAAAGGCTGGGTTTTTTTAAATAGGTGATAAAACCATGATTAACTTAATATGTATTTTGAGAATTAGAACATATAATCTAATACTAAAGCTCACTTTTTTTTTACTTTTTTCATAGAACTAGTATAGAATACCGACAAGGAGCAATGAATTTCGTGCATGCTGCAAAGAGGAATGTAAGAAGTGTAGAAATTTTTTTATGCCCTTGCAAGGATTGTCGGAATCTTAGTCGTCATGATGACCAAATCATCGTTGAACATTTAATTATAAAAGGAATGGATCCTAAATACATTGACGGTGTATGGTTTAACCATGGTGAAGAGATAAATGTAGAGAATAAAACAAATACGTTTGACGTATATGAACTATTCAAGATGATTCACTATGAAGATGAAGATTTTTTGAATCAAGATTTTTTTGATGATGATAAAGACGATCAAGATTCTCGAAGAAAAGAGGATGAGTTAGTCAAGAAATTGGAAGATGCAGAAACTCCATTATATCCTGGTTGCACAGATCACATAAAATTATCTGCCATCACCGTCTTGTATAATCTTAAATGCGAGACTGGTTTGTCTGATAGTGGTTTTGATAAGCTTTTAGCTGTGCAACATCTATTTCTGCCGAAGGATAACGTGCTTCCCAAAACCTTATATGAAGTCAAGAAATTTCTTAAAGCATTCGACATGGGTTTTGAAAAGATACATGCTTGTGAGAATGATTATTGCCTTTTCAGAAAAGAATACAAAAATTTAGAAAGTTGTCCAAAATGTGGTTCCTCGAGATGGAAGAAAATCAAGATACTGAAGAGGTTATACAAGGTGTTCCAGTTAAAGTATTGAGATATTTCCCAATCATTCCGAGGTTTAGACGAATGTATAGATCTCAAAAGATGGCTGAAGAATTAAGATGGCATTTTAATAATAAAAGTAACGATGGAAAAATGCGTCATCCCGTGGATTCTATGACATGGAAAATGGTGGATGAAAAGTATAAATCTTTTTCATCTGATCCACGCAATCTTAGGCTTGGTCTTGCTACAGATGGATTCAATCCATTTTCCATGTTGAGTTCGAAATATAGTTGCTGGCCGGTAATGCTTGTGACATACAATCTCTCGCCTATGTTGTGTATGAAGAAAGAAAATATTATGTTAACTTTACTTATTCCAGGCCCGAAGCAACCCGGGAATGATATTGATGTATATTTGGCGCCTTTGGTGGAAGACTTGCATCACTTGTGGTCTAATGGAGTTACTGCTTATGATGCATTTAGTAAAACTTTATTTAAACTGAATGCAATTTTGTTATGGACGATTAATGATTTTCCGGCTTATGGAAATCTTGCTGGATGTCGTGTGAAAGGGCAAAAAGCTTGCCCATTATGTGGTGTCAATACCCATTCTCGTTGGTTGAAACATAGTCGAAAGTTCGCCTACATGGGTCATAGAAGATTTCTACCTCCTTCAGATTCACGGAGGAAACAAAAGGCATTGTTTGATAATACCATAGAGACAGATGGTGCTCCTAGAATGCTTTCTAGGAGAAACATCTATGCATTATTGAAGGATTATCCAAATGATTTTGGAAAAGGAATAGAGGATAAAAGTAAGAAGAGAAAGCATGTCTATGATAAAGAAGATGAATATGATGATACTAACAGTTCTACAGAAGTAGAGCTATCAAGGTGGAAAAAACGATCAATTTTCTTTGATTTGCCTTATTGGGAGGTTAGTGGTTAATTTATTTATTTTTCATTGTTTTAATACAAGAAAAACCCAATAATGCATTATTGTTTTGGTTTTCATAGGAACTTCCATTACGTTACAATTTAGATGTGATGCATGTGGAGAAGAACATTGGTGAAAGCCTATTGGGCACAATGTTGCATGGAAATAAATCCAAAGATGGAACCAACTATAGAAAGGATTTAGAGGATTGGGGAATTCGAAGTGAGCTTCATACACAACCTCGTGGGAATAAAACATATCTTCCACCGGCTCCATATATGTTGTCAAAATTCGAGAGAAAAATATTTTGCAAAAGACTTTATGATTTCAAAGGACCGGATGGCCACTGTTCAAATTTAAAAAATCGGATTTCGTTGTCGGATTGCAAAATTAGTGGATTGAAGTCACATGATTACCATGTATTAATGCAACATTTATTGCCAGTAGCATCGAGAGGGTTCATGGCAAAGAAGGCAAGAAAAGCGATAATTCGCTTATGTTCTTTTTTCAACAAATTATGTCAACGTGTTCTTGATAGAGAGAAGGTAGAACAAATCAATGTTGAAATTATTGACGTTTTATGTGAGCTTGAAATTTTTTTCCACCATCTTTCTTTGATATAATGATACATTTATCCATTCATCTTGGAAAAGAAGCACAAATGTGTGGACCTTTTCATTTTCGATGGATGTACCCATTCGAAAGATATATGAAGACACTCAAAGATTATGTTAGAAACTATGCACGACCAGAGGGATGTATTGTAGAATCGTATCTTGCAACAAAATGCATGTTGTTTTTCAATGAATTTTTGAAGAAATCAGGACATATAGAGGAGAAAGGAGCTCGAAATGAAGATTATGAAAGTAGTAGAATATTAGAGGGACGTCCAATTTCAGTATCGAAGACAATTAAATTGCCAGTTAATGAGAAAGAAAGTGCTCATTTAGCTGTGTTAATGAATATGGCCGTGGTGGAACCGTTTATAGAGTAAGTTTATGTTATATTGTTTTAAATATTTTGATGTGTTCGCAATGATATATATAACTTATTATCAATTGTTTAATACTAGTTTGCATTTGGAGGAATTAGAAAATTCAGACCAACGCATGACAAAAAATGCGACCTTACTTTGGGAAACACATACAAAAAGTTTTGTCGATTGGATTAAAAGGAAGGTTAGTTAGATTTCAAATATATTCTCATTCAACTATCAATATTACTATATAAATTTACATGCTAAATGAAATTTGTTGTAGATACCTATTACCTCCAAGGATCATAATGACATGTTAAAATGGATTGCTTATGGTCCGAAGGATGATGCCATGTCTTTCAAAGGATATATCATCAACGAGCAACGTTTTCATGTAAAAGATTTAGGGAGAGAAACTTAGAATTGTGGGGTGACTTTTGATGCAACTACTATGTGTAGAGCAAGTGCTAAAGATATGTCCCAAGTGGTTGATGTGGTCACTTATTATGGAATATTGATAGATATAATTTTATTAGATTATCATTTGTTTTATATTCCAGTTTTCAAGTGTCGTTGGACGTATAAAGGAAATGGAATAAAAGTTGATGATGATGGGTTCACTCTTGTTAATTTACATCAAGCATCATTTTCACGAGACCCATACATACTTGCATCTCAAGCAAAACAACTATTTTATTCAAGAGAGAACGATGTTTCTAATTGGTACGTTGTAATGAAAGCACCATCAAGAAGTTTTAATGATATAGAGGAGCACGATTGCATCGAGGAAGATATTCAAGTGGTGGAAGATGAAATAACTGAAGCGGATGATGAAGATGTTTGCTATGTTAGAGAGGATTGCGAGGGCATAATTGAGTAGATTATATGTTCTACTTAAGCATAGTTGTTCATTTGCTTTAGTGATGGTTGAACTTATATATTAAATCCGGGCTATTTGGAAATTTCATTGAACTTGTATTGATTTTCTTTAGTGATTGTTGTTCATTTGCTGCACTAATGCTTTGTTTTTTTAATGTTGCGAATGGCTGTTAGTTTGCACCATTTAATTTTCTAATCCATTGCAAATGCATGTACCATTCAATTTTTGTTCTTTGTGTTTTGATCTTTGTATACTTCCATAGACAAAGCATTATATGTTCTTATCAATTCTGTTTGCATATATTGCTTGATAATGAGTAGTGTTCTTATCAATTTTGTTTGCATTACATGTACATTTTCTCATAAAATTACAAATCTGTTCATCATCTCAAGGCTTTTAGGCCTGCTTGTTTGGTTTGCAAACTGCCACATCTCTTTTCAGCTACATGTTGATGATTTTTAAGTGTTGTTTGTTAATATTTATCGCTGCTTATTGTTTACATGTGCTTATTGGTTTATACTGTGTTTTCTGTCACTTGTAGAAAAATATGTCTACAACATCTGTACGTACCCGCTTGTAGAGAAAGGCCGAAGAACAAACAGTCAAAGCTAAGAACAAACAGTCAAAGCGAAAACGTAAAGTTCCAGCTAGTATAAATGAAATAGAAGAACAACCAGACAATGCTAAGAAGCAAGCCACTATTCACAATGAAGAAGACGAACAACCACTAGATGAAATCCCCTCTGACCCAAATGAAGGACTCCGCTCAGAAAATGAAACCCGTCCTGAACAAACTGCTGATGCCGAGCTGGAAATTGGGAAACAAAGTGAAGCTGAAATCGGAAGTACATCTCGGAAAAGAGGCGGTAGAGGTCCAGCAAAAGCAAAAAGACTCCCGTCATGCAGTCAGGATCGAATTGAAGTTGAGTTCAATGATCTAGGTATACCAGTAGGGCAAGGGTCGGTATATTTATCCTCTTTTCTTGGACCGCTTGTGCGGGAGCAGGTTCCATACACCATTGATGATTGGAGGAATATTAGTGATGACTTAAAAGAAGTTTTGTGGCAGTCGGTTCTGGTATGAAACATGCATCTATTATTTAACATTCTGACTCTAATATGTTTTGAAAATGACTTCTAATATTGCATGGTCTTGCCAATTATAAATTGAAATTGCCATCTAATAACTTCTGGATAAATTGAAAAATAGTTCTTGCCAATTATAAATTGAAATTGCCCTCTAAGAACTTTAGAAAACCTTTCAGATTTAATTAAATCTGTCGTATTTAAATTAAATAAATTTTACTAATATCATGTTTTGATGTATTGTTGTAGATTAGATTTAAATTGGAAGAGGAATGGCAAAGAAAAGCTATATTTCAACAAATGGGAGTACTTTGGAGATCGTCAAAAAGAAAATTGGTTCGAAATTTGCAAAAAGCGGAGAACGATGAGGAAAGACTTAAACTGAAACCTACGAACATAAAAAGCATAACCGATTGGAGGAAGTTTGTGAAGGCGAAAACAAGTCCGGAGTTTAAGGTAAATCATTCCTACTGAACTCGTCTGGCATGTTTCCGCAAATCCATCTACATAGTTAGCAACCGATAAATTTCTTTAGAAGTGAAGTCCAAGTGTTGGTGGATGCTGAGGGTTCCTGTTTAGGTATTAGCTGCAGGAACCTATGACAGTACAAAATACAAATGCGTTATGACAAGCACAGGAACATTTTAAATGAAGTAAAAAAACACTTTGCAAGTTAGTTCAATCTATAAATATTATTAGTAGATATGGAATGTTGTATATGTCACTGAGTTATCCAGCATTAATAATACCAAATAAGTATATGACCATGATGAATTGATTTTCAAATAAATTGCAATCCTCACCATACATATTTACCCTGCATTATAAATATTAGATAGTTTTTCTTTTTATGATTTTGGTTGTTAAATTCTAGCATCTTTCAATATTTTCAACAAAAAAGTGAGAAATATTCAGCACTTAGGTACACACAAATTCCGCATACAACCGGTCGTAGGGGAATGGCTAGAAAGACCGAAGACATGGTAAGTTAATTAACTATAGCATTATTTAACATTATTTTATACCTGTCAGTTTATTAATTTAATGTTATTCTATTTTTAGAAAAAAGAAAGTGTAGATCCATCGTCCATAAGTAGAGCTGATGTGTGGATTAGATCTCACATTAAAAAAAATGGTGAACCAGTGAACATGGAAGCTGCGAATACTATTGTAAAATTGTTTTTAATTTTATTGGTATATTTTTTTTTGAAACTATGATATTTTTACCATTGTACATTATCTATGTGTATTTATTTATATAGGAGGAGATCAAAAAATATGGTAGCCTATCCCAATCCGGCTCGACACAGACTGATATTGGAAAAGATGTTCTTCTACATGTACTCTGACAAGATAAACCAGGACGGTTAAGGGCATTGGGTAGGGGTTGCACTTTAACCAAGCTAGCTTTGGCTCAGTCCAAAGATAAACAAGTGTCTCGGTGTCGAGAGGAAATAACAGAATTGAAGGGAATGATACAGACTCTGATGGACCAGAAGGTAAATTTTTGGAAATTAATTTATTCGTAAAATATTAATTTATATTCGTTCTTCGCTGTAGGGTAAAGAAAGTTCGAGAAGGAACTCACCTGATTCAGTAAAAATAATATTTATATTATTCAATAAATGAAATTTATATTTTAATTTTTTAATCCAGTAATTGATTTAATTTTCGGTTGATTAATTGTAGAGCGACGACGAAGTATGTTTGCTGTTGAATTAGGATGGAACCTCTGGAGTTGTTGCCCATGGGAGGCTGTTGTCCATGGACCCAGATGACGTTGTCAATGGCATTCGTCTTGGACCAAATGCTAGGAGCGTTGTTATAGATTCAGTGGATAAAGCAGATACTTATTTATGGAGGCCTACACCTGAAATGGCAGTCTTAGCAGACGCTAAGAATAAGGTAGTTGCTTGGCCATCAGTTTGCATCAAGGTCCCGCTGCGAACACGGTTGAACTGTAGTGCAGCCAGTACGGTAATTTTTTTCACGTTAAGTATATTAGTGTAATATGCTGCGAGCTTATTGATGTCTAAAATGCAGCGAGCACACCCCCCATCTGAATAAAAATATAACACATATTCGTTGTTTTTGTATAGCATACTAAAGTCTTGAATTTCACTTCTCATTTTTAGAGTACCAGCATCATCGAAGACACTTGCAAGATTTACGGTTGGACTGAGGGTGAAGGTGTAGTTGCCGAAGGAAGAATCCACGCCACTGATCCAAAATATACTGTTAATGGTATTCCACTCGGTCCGTCTGCTGTTGTGATTTGGGTGGACAAAGTAGTAAATAAAGATGCTTATTTGTGGCGACCCACATCTGATATGTCGTGCATTGGAGATGCAGTTGGTAGGAAAGTAGCATGGCCAAGATCAAAAGTAGAAGCTGATCAAGAAAAACTAGATGAGAGTCGTGATGATACTGAAAATGTTGTGAATTCTCCCATGAAATCCGCACATATGGTTATGAATAAATCGCAAAATGTAAGTATTAATTTTCAAATTTGAAGAAGTTAACTGTGTATGAAAGTTTATTTAATGTGCATGTATACATTGTGCATAATAATCTCTTTTCTTTCAGCCGATTGCAACCATGCAAAAGGATGCCAAATACCAGTTGATCGATTTGGGTGGAGCAGACGTAGTGGCTGAAGGAAGTATTGCATCAACTGATCCGATAACGATGGTCCATTGTCGTCCATTGGGACGTAATGCTGTAAAAGTTTGGATTGAACTGGTGATAGTTCCAGATGCAGAGATATGGAGACCAACATCGGGTCTGACGTGCATGGATGATTGCTTTGGCGTTCCCATAGCCTGGCCAATGGAAAAAATCATTATTAAGTCAAAATGAAAGGTATATAATTTTTTATATATATACATTAGGAATGCTAGCAGCTAAAGTGCAGATAGATTTTTGGTAAAATGATAAAAGTACATAAGTAGGGGTGTTATATTCGAATTGTGATCGAATGATTGTGATTGGTGGTTCAGGTTCAGGGGAGGGAAAATAATTGATGGTGAGGAGTTATGTATGGATTGTGGTGGAATGTTAGTGATGCAGTTTTAAGTTCAGGTTTTGTTTTCTCACTCTTTTGTTCTGTTCTTTGTTGACAGATAGTTTAGGTTTTGAAGACATCAGCAATGACAGGTAGTTCAGGTTTTTATGGTGGTTCAGGTTTTGCTCGGTACTTTGGTTATTTCAGACGTTTATTTCAGATGTATATGTACGGTTATGACACTTATGGTAGTTTGGTTATAACACTTATGGTAGTTTGGTTGTGTATGTGTACGGGTAGCTTTTTGTCGACACCTATGTATGTGGATGTATGAATGTCTATGTATCTTGTGGATCTTCAATGCATATACATATTTCGTAGTTGTTTAATATATTGTGTTCAAAAGTGTATGTGCTTGCGTATTCTGTTATTATATAATTGGATGCTAGATCAGGGGTAAATCTGGAGTAGCAGGTGGAGGGAAACAAACGCTACTGGATATTATTTATTTTGGTAGCGTTAAAATGTCGCTACAAAAGAGTGATTAAAAACTCAAGTACACTTATGCTGGCGTTTATTAAGCGCTACAAAAAATGTATATAACGCCATGAAAAGGTAATGTGGAGGAGAAAACCCTTTCGGTGGCGTTAAACAGGCGCTACAAAAAATTTAGATAACGCCATAAAAAGTATCATGGAGGAGAAAACCTTTTCGGTGGCGGTAAATAGGCGCTACAAAAAAGGAATTCTATGGCGTTATAAAAACACTATCAAAAAATCAAATTTGGTGGCGTTTAAAAAAGTACAACTAATACTCGAGGATTATTAGTGGCATGTTTTATCGTAACGATTATCAGAACGCCACTAAAAATACGTAGTGGCGGTTTTTGGGCGCTACAAAAAATCAGTTTTCTTGTAGTGGCCTATCGTTTATTGAAGGAACCAGGACGTCTAGAAATGGAATTTCACGAATGGAACACAGCCCGCGATGGGTAGCCTCGCCAATTCGGGAGGCTTGAGAATCTATTGGGTTATCTAGAATGAGTGTATCTCCACTACCGCGTTTTCAGTTTTAAGAGATAGAAGTCCAATGGGTTATTTTAGTAGTAACAGGGGCATAAGGAAAGGAGACCAATTGTCTTCTTATTTTAATGAATTACTTCACAATTTTACTTACACAAATGCAACAATAACCCATATTCCTTTAATTGAACCAACTACCACACATCTACTTTATGTTGATGACATTTTAGTGTTTACAAAAGCTAGCACTAAAAATGTAGAAAGCATCGCTAAAAACATAAATAACACTAATGATTTTGTGGGTCTAGAAATGAATAAACATAAAACTACCTTGCTTTCAGCAAAGGGGCAAACAATAAAAATTAGATCAAAAACATGTTGTATGTTGTGAATCTCCCAATCACATATTTAGGAATAACCCTATCTTATAAAAAAATAAAATCAAGGGATTTTGGGGTGCTATTAGATTAAAAAAATCAATAACTGAAAGGACTAATTAATGTAGCTGATAGAACTAAGTTAATAAAAATGGTGATTATCCATTAATCATATTTTGGATGTAATTCTTCTAAGTATCAGTATCTATTATAAATAAAATAAATTCAATTTATTCCAACTTTGTGTGGAAAAATAAATGTCGTAACCTGAGCTAGAATGTGTAGGAATAATAAATATAGAAGACGTAACATATGTAGTTTCATTAAAAATCGCATAGAGAATTCCAAAAAATGAATGTTTGCGGGCACATTGGATGAAAAATAGATATGGTGAAAACAATTTTTTTTTGATAATCCTTGAAGTAAACATCTCATCATACTCGTGGAAGTTGGTACTCAAAACATGATTACAAGTAAGTGGAATCATCAAGAGGAAAATTGGAAATGGAGAAATACAAATCTATGATTTGATCCTTGGATCAATAGTCATTAAATAAAAGGTTTCTTGGGATGGCAAGCTATTTCTATCATTAGAGGCCTCAACATGAATGTCTCCTCTCTCATTTCCAACAGATAATGGAGAGTAGACAATTCTACTTTGCCTCCTTATATAAGCCAAGAAATACATAAATTTCCCCTTAACACTATAAGAAAAAGTATTTTTGTGGCGCAAAAAAAATGCTACCAAAACTTACGGTAGCGTTTTAATGAACGCCGCGATAAACCAGCAACTAAAAATTAATGATTTTTAGCTGCGTTTATTTTAACGCCACTATAAATCATTTTATTGCAGCATTTCTCAAAGTAACCATAAATATTTTTGTAGCATTTTAAAAATGCCACCAATATGCTTTTTGCGCCACTAATAGAGTTTCCAACTTTACCACTACTTTACGGTTGCGTTTACTTAACCCCGCTATCTTTATTATTATAGCGAGCGTTTTTGAAATGCTAAAAGTTGTTGATTATTTTGTTTCTACTATATCAATCAACAATCACTCATATAATTATCATATTCAAACAATTTGAAAAAAATATTAACTATATAATCAAATAAGATATCCATAACCATTCCAATACAATAGTTTTTCGACAAAAAGACCAAATACACATGCAATAACCATTCATATACAAATTTACACACCTAGTACTAATAAAATGTTGTAACTAACTAGTGCTAACAAAACGCTTGATACCCATAATTCTTTGTTGCATGCACAAGTGAAAGCTAGCACCATAAAAGTCCAACCTTGCTCTCTTTGAAAGTCCAATGCATGCATAAGCGAAAGCACAACATAAAGTCAAACAATTATGTTAATTCGTAGGGCTTCAAATCTGATATCAAACATCTACAACATTTTATAAGCATATCATACTATAAATAATGTCAGATAAATAATCAAAATTAAACAAAATGAAATAAATAAAGTCCAATTTACACTTGTATATAAAACTTTGTTAAATTAGTTATATTATTATTGTTTATATAAAATTTAGTTAACTTAAACTTAGTTAATTTTATAAAACTTGTTTAATTTTAGCAAAAATTAGTTAATTTTTATTAATTTGGTTAACTTAGTAAATTTATTATTATTAATAAAAATTAGTTAATTATTATTATAATAAATTTAGTTAAATTTTATAAACTTAGTTAATTCGTCGGCATCGTCGTTATTTCTAAACTTTGTTAAATTAGTTAAATTATTATTATTTATAAAATTTAGTTAACTTAAACTTTGTTAATTTTTATTAACTTGGCTAACTTAGTTGTGACGCTCCACCCCGAGACCCACATTAACAAAGAGCATTACGGAGTAATACTATCTGTTAATGCGGAGAATAGTGCTGGTTAGGAGCAACCATTCGTAATCCTTGTCTTAAACATGTATTGAATATGTTGATTGGGTGCTCTAATTTTTTTTCTTTTATCTTTCTCAAGTGGATCAACATATTCAGTAAATGTTCAATACAAAACTACGGTGGCTAATGGATCTATCAGAACAAAATATAACAATGAATACAAAAGATCACAGAACAACAGTCATATATATACACACACACATATAAACAGATACATTGTAGTACACTACATAGTGATACAACAGTGGTTGTACATAAACCACAATATATACATCGAGTCAACATGAATAGGTACATATCAGAGTTTACAAAACATCTACAAAGCTAACAAAAGGTGACTAGCAGAAACGGCAAAGCAGAAATCTTCAGTAGGTGACTAACCTGAAATAACTCGGTCTAACCCGAGTACATAAAATACACGGGTTGGTCTAGATTAAATAAACAGATTAGCATATGATGGGAGAAATATGGGAATAAGGCTAATATTTCTTCTCGATAGAGAAGGACTAACACAAATATATGGCAACTACTTCATGTGAGATAATATCACTAGAATATTTCAACTACTAAATATCATAAGATGATATCTCGAAAGAGGCAAGATCAACAACAATATCAATTAAACACAATTAATCGCGTCATATCATTGGCATATACAAAAGCCAATATAATGGTTTTAATTAATCATAACTCCCAAATAGGAGATCACAAGTTCAAAATCCGCCAAAGAATGGCAATCACAAATAACTCTTAAAATAGGAAATCACAAATCTCAAAAAATACGCCAGAGTATGGTAGTCGCAAATCTCAAAGTGTAGAACTCGGATAAGAGTTCAAAACTTCAAAATGTAATCACCATAAAATAATTTCTCAAACGGCTCAAAAGGCCCAATAATCTCAAAATGGCGAAAACATTTGGAAATCACAAATATATCATGAAATATCATAAAAGATTGCACGTGCTTAAATAAATGGCTGAATCCCGCCAAGTACTATATCTCAAATAAGGTGCCAAATACGTCCCTAAGGACAAACATCCTGAAGGATAAATGAACCGAAGGTCCAGTACTGGCGATCAACCCGAAGGTCCATAAAAATGTATAGCTTCAAATGAACAAGTCCGGAATTAATCGAAAATGTAAACGCATGTGTCTCATACCACATGTTTTACTAAATCGTTTAATTCTCTTTCTCATACGCTCGAAGAGTGCAAAAATGTGTATTTTACATAGAAAATAATTTGCTTTGAGAAAACTAGTTTTTAAAACAATTTTTGAAATTTGGAAAACATATCTTTGAAATTTCTCTTTATTATAGAGACTATAAATTTTTAATAGCTTTTAAAATAATTATAAATATTGTAAAATATTTATTTCGAAAGCTATTTTATTAGAAAAATCATTTCAAAATCGTTTTAGAAAACCCGTGCTCGAAAACAACAGAAATCATCGAAAACGCCATAAAATCGGCATATGAAATCGTCTCAAAAACATGTCAATCCGAAATACGAATCAACTATAATGTTGGCTTACCTCTTGATAGGTTTTAAGCCCTTCAAAACACTTTAAAATATCACAAAAACTGGTTGCAAAAGTCATTAGAACAAGCAGAACAAGCAAAAACAGTGCACAAGAAGAAAAGAAATCGACTTGGGCAAAAAAACATGCCTAGGTCGACCCATTTGTCGACCTATAGGTCGACCTATGCATTGTCTGGGTCGACCTTTGGTCGACCTATAGGTCGACCTATGCATTGTTTGGGTCGACCCTAAGGTCGACCCCCATTAATGCTGGGCGACCTGTAGGTCGCGATTCCTAAAAGCATTTTCTGCCTTCTTCTATTCAATTTTTGAGCAACAGTCCCAGCCACTTCCAAAATGATTCAGACCAAAAAATTCGACATGCACAAACTACTACACATAGACAACAATCCGCAAAATTCCGGCATAGATTCATGATAAGAACATATAGATATAAGCACAAATAGAAGGACTTTAGAACATATTTTCACTGTAAACTTTCAAGCAAGAGACTTTTGTTTACGGTAAGCAAAATCAAACAATTTCCAGCATACAAAGTTACTTTAAGCTAAAATTTGTAAGTATAAACTCGTCTCATATGTTTTTAAGCAAATTTGAGTAGCAAGCAGATCCCTTTCTGGCCTTGAGAAGCTCTAGGAACCTGAAATAAGAAAGTATACAGATATGCAACAGGAAGAAATGAAGTTACAGACAACAACTCTTAAAAATTTGAAATAGATGAAATAAGTTTTGATTTTGGATTGATTACCTGAAATAATTAGCTTCAAAGTGATTAATTTAGCATAAGATTTAGAGAAATTGGAGATTGAATTTCTAGGTTTCAAAGAGGAAAAGGGTTTCAGCTTTCTTTCTTTTTTTCAATTTCCTGAACTTTGTTGTACGTACAGTTTTAAGAAGAAGGAGATAATTTCTCTTCTTAGCTAAAGTAGTAAGTGGGCTTAAACCCAATAAGAAATAATTAGGTTAATATATTAATTATCACTAATATACCAAAACACTTATATTTACATAATTCAACTTTATAAAAACCGTACAAACATAGTTTTATGTTCATAAAATATTTTACAACATACAAAAAGTTATTTTAACCATTAAAACAATTTCCATCATAAATATCCTTATTTTTATTTAAATGCTCAATTTATACTATTAATTACATAAAACAATATTTTTAACACCAAAATTACATAAAATCATTTCTCTTGTTTAATTAAATATAACAAACCTTATCAACGTTATTCTTTACATCCAAATATTATTTTAGAATAAAATTCCACCTTTTTATTTACAATATCATCCATATTAAATTTTTATATCTCATTAAAATTTACAAAACTCAACATTTGGCAATAATTTCCAAAATTATTGCATTTTATCAAATTAAAACCATATAATGTTCATTTTTTCACAAACTAACAAAATAAAGTTTTTTTAAAATCTTATTTTCAACATTTTATATTTAACAAAATCCATTATTTATTTAAAATAAACAATTTTAACAAATTTACATCTCCAAATTATTTTATTTCTCCATTATTAAATTATAACCATCGTTATAATTTAATATCACAGGTAATCACCAAAACCAGGGTTGTTACAGACTCCCCCTTATAAAAATTGCATGCCCGTAATTTCTAGAGAAGAGCTGTATTCAACACAATTTATTTCATCAAGCAAAGGAAATAGATAAGCTTGAGTTTAAAATTCTCACCCTCAACACGAGAAGATAGAAAACCAGGATAAGATCGCTCGATAAATTCTCTGGTTTCCCAAGTGCAGTCATTCGGATTAGCGGACCATTGAATCTTTACAGCGGTACATCCTTACTTCAAAAGGCGTTTCGCCTCCGAAGCAAGAACACTAATAGGATGTTGCACGATAGATAAATCAGGTGAGATGATCTCAAGCTCTTGCAGACAAGGAGAATCAATAACAGAATCCGAATCAAGAAGGCACTTCCGAATCTGAGAGACGTGAAACACGTCATGAATCCAGATAAATGAGCCAAAAGTGATACTTGTAAGCAACAAGCGGTAGGTGGTCCTCCTAATTACCACCAAAATCAAGAATGCATGCACGAAGTAGATCTTCAAGAATACGATTCACCCGTTCGGTCTGTCCATCAGACTGTGGATGATAGGTTGTGCTGAAGTTAAGCTTTATACCCAAAGCTTTCTGAAGACTCTGCCAGAAATTACTGGTAAAAAGTGGATCTCTATCATAAACGATCGAACAAGGAACACCGGGAAGTCTCACAATCTCCTTAATAAATAGCTTAGATAAATGAGAAGCTGTCCTATTAGATTTAATAGGAATAAAGTCTATAGAGATTTGATCCCATTTCCACAATGGGACCTCAAGGGGCTGAAGAAGACTACTGGAATGCTGATGTTCGGCTTTAATGAGTTGACAAGTCATGCAATTACTCACATACCTTGCAACATCACACTTTATGCCTTCCTAATAATACAAGCATCTCATATTGGCATACATCTTGCTACTGCTGGGATGAATAGTATACTTAGAACAGTGACAATCATCAAGAATGTCCCGTCTAAGATCAAAAACACAAGGCACGATCAATCGATTCTTCTTACGAAGAAACCATGAATATCAATGCTGAAATCCCTCAACTCATCATCATGGGATTTGGACTTACATAGCTAAATAAGACGCACAAGATCTGGATCTTGCCGTTGAGCATCGGCAATACGATCCAATAAGCTAGGATGAGCTACCAAACTAAATAACAAGATAGAAGAATCTGAAGCTGGAGTATGATCACGAATATCACAAAGAGATAAGGTCTCCAACATATCCCACTCGGCTAACATCATAGAGACAACAACCGAGTGTTTGCGACTTAGCGCATCTACAACTCGGTTCCTCTTTCCAGGAGTGTACTAGATATCAAAATCATAAGAGGCTAGGAACTCGAGCCAACGCTGTTACTGCATATTAAGCTATTTCTAGGTGAACTGATATTTCAATGATTTATGATCGGTATAGAGAATGAAGCGCTCGCCTAAAAGATAATGATGCCAAATCTTCAAGGCAAAGACTACGGCGGCTAACTCTAAGTCGTGGGTGGCATAGCGAACTTCATTCGGATGCAATTGCCTAGAAGCATAGGCAACTACCCGATCTCTCTGCATAAGAACAACACCGAGACCACATCGACTAGCATCGATGTAGACAACAAGATCTTGATTCCCTTTGGGAACCACAAGGATAGGAGCATTAGTGAGAAGTTCTTTCAATTTCTGAAAATAAGTTTCACACTTATCAGAAAAAATAAATCGAACACCTTTTCTAGTAAGGCTAGTGAGAGGAAGAACAACATGGGAAAAGTCCTTGATGAACCGATGGTAATAATCCGCCAATCCAAGAAAACTGCAAATCTCAAAAACATTCTCTGGCCTTTTCCAATTCTGAATGGCTTCTATCTTCGATGGATCGACAGAGATGCCATCAGAAGATACTACATAGCCAAGGAACTTCACCTTATTCTCCCAAAAGTGGCACTTGGAGAATTTGGCTTTAAGTTGATGCTGACGAAGAGTATTCAAAACATTCTCCAAATGATGAGCATGATTGGCTTCGGATCTAGAGTAGACAAGAATGTCATCAATGAATACAAGGACGAACTTATCGAGATATTCCTTGAATACTCGATTCATGAGATCAACAAAATAAGCTGGAGCATTCGTCAAACCGGACGGCATAACGAGCCACTCATAAGAACCACAACAAGTGCGAAATGCGATAAGAGGAATGCTATCCTCCGCAACTTATAGCGGATGAAAACCGGTGGCAAGGTCGAGCTGAGAAAAGATCTTAGCACCACTCAACTGATCGAACATGTCATCGATCCTAGGCAATGGGTACTTGTTCTTAATGGTTAACTCGTTAAGCTTGCGGTAATCAATGCAAAGTCTAAGAGTACCATCAGATTTCTTAACAAATACGACCGCGGCACCCCATGGCGAAGAACTGGACCGAATGAACTGCTTGGCTTCAAGCTCCAACAATTGCGTTTTGAGTTCCTCATTTTCCTTAGTGGAGATCCTCATGGGAGGAAGACTAACAGGCTGAGCACCAGGAATGAGGTCAATACGGAACTCAATTGCCCGCTTGGGTGGCAAACCCAAAACAGGCTCAAATGCATTAGCAAAATCACAAATGACTAGAATTCGAGATACGTCATCATCATCTCGAGACTCAAGAGCAACTAAAGATGCTTCGGAATCTCTATCAACATTCCAAATAACAAGAGATAACTGATCAGCCGAATCAAGATGCCTAAGATATAGGATCCTTTCAGAACAGAGGATTCGGGCTTGATAACATGCAAGCCAATCCATCCCCAATACATATTGAATCCAAGATAGTGAATAACGTGCAGATTCGCATGGAAAGAAAAACCACAAAGAATAATCTCAACATTCTCACACAACATGCTAAGGGATGCAGATCCCCCGATAGGATTCGCAATCCTCAAAGAAGTAACAAGGAAAGAAACATCCAATGGTATAGCATCAACAAGTTCCTTCGATACGAATGAATGCGACGCACCCGTATCGAAGAGAACTCGAATCAGATGGTCATGAAATAATACAGAGCCTTTGAGAATAGAAGGAGAAGTACTTCTACGCTGAGAAGAACTGCCTGAAGCATCCACCACATTCAGCTTGCCAGACTTAGCTTTACTAGGAGCAATGGGACAAGAAGAAACTCGATGTCCCTCTTTCTTGCAATAACGGCACACAAGAGGCTTAGGACAATCTCGAATCAAATGATCGGAAGAGCCACAATTGAAACACCCCTTCTGACTAGGTGGTGCTCTACGGGGCTGAGAGCTAGAACCAACCAACTTCTTCTTCTTGCTATGAGGAAAAGACTTGGACTTCTGAAAAGGAAACCTCTTCTTGTTGGGGTTCTTACGAACCTCAGTCTCATCACTACTATCCCTTTCCTTCTCGACTGCTTCAAGGTAAAGCGCCGAGTCAACCAACTCCTCAAATGAAACCTTAAGCTGAAGCATCAAAGACTTCTTCAAATATTTCTTGAGGCCAGAAAAAAACTTGAGATTCTTCTTATAAGAAGTGCTAATATACTCGAGACCATACTTGGACAAGACCTCGAATGAAGATACATACTCGGAAACTGAAGACTTCCCTTGCTTCAACTCAAGGAAGCGACAGGCTAAGAGGGCTTTCTTGGACTTGTGAACGAATTTAAATTCGAATCGCTCCCTAAACTAGATCCAAGTAAGAGTAGACTCATCAAGCTCAGCAATAAGAAGCTCATACCAATCAAGGGCATGCTCTTGCAACATACTCGATGCTACAAGAACTCGGTGATGGTCGGAAAGATCCATGCGAGTAAAGATGTGCTCACATGTACAAAGCCATGCCTGGACCTCAAGAACATAATCTGAGCCTTTGAAAGGCTTGCCTCCAAGATGAGAGAAATCACTGCACATTCGCGCAAAAGCAGACTTGCACGGAGGAGACGAAGGAGTAGGAGCTGGAGGATGAGTGCTCCTAAATAACTCCATGAACTGATCGGTAGACATATAAACACCGTCTAGATGTGAGCTACTGGACGACCCGGCATCAGAATGGCGACCTCTGCCTCTTCCATAAATAAGCTGAAAGTAAAAGATAAGATAAAGATCATTCTTAGGGTAAGATATCATTAATTCAATTATGGAATACTACGAAATTAAAATGCATTCCTAGATGTATTCCTAACTTATATCTACCCATAAGGACATGAAAAGATTAAGGACATGACGATTAGGGAATATGTAACACTTATACTGTACTTTGATGTACCGTAATATATATTCTGTTCTGTGTTTATCATACTTTGTTCTAAACTCAGCTCTGATACCAAGCTATGACGCCCCACCCCGAGACCCACATTAACAAAGAGCATTGCGGAGTAATAATGTCTGTTAATGCGGAGAATATGGCTGGTTAGGAGTGACCATCCGTATGTTGTCTTAAACATGTATTGAATACGTTGATTGGGTGCTCTAAATTTTTTTCTTTTATCTTTCTCGAGTGGATCGACATATTCAATAAATGTTTAATACAAAACTACGGTGGCTAATGGATCTATTAGAACAAAATATAACAACGAATACAAAAGATCACAGAACAACAGTCACACATAAATATAAACAGATACATCGTAGTACACTACATAGTGATACAACAGTGGTGGTACATAAACTACAATATATACATCGAGTCAAAATGAATAGGTACATATCAGAGTTTACAAAACATCTACAATGCTAACAAAAGGTGACTAGCAGAAAGTCCATAGCAGAAGCAGCAAAGCGGAAATCTACAGTAGGTGACTAACCTGAAATAACTCGGTCTGACCCGAGTACATAAAATACACTGGTTAGTCTAGATTAAATAAACAGATTAGCATATGATGGGAGAAATATAGGAATAAGGCTAATATTTCTTCTCGATAGAGAAGGACTAACACAAATATATGGCAACTACTTCATGTGAGATAATTTCACTAGAATATTTCAACTACTAAATATCATAAGAGGATATCTCGAAAGAGGCAAGATCAACAACAATCTCAATTAAACACAATTAATCGCGTCATATCATTGGCATATACAAAAGCCAATATAATGGTTTTCATTAATCATAACTCCCAAATAGGAGATCACAAGTCTTAAAATCTGCCAAAGAATGGCAATCACAAATAATTCCTAAAATGGGAAATCACAAATCTAAAAAAATACGCCAAAGGATGGCGATCGCAAATCTCAAAGTGTAGAACTTGGATAAGAGTTCAAAACTCCAAACTGTAATCACCATATAAAATTTCTCAAACAGCTCAAAAGGCCCAATAATCTCGAAATGGCGGAAACATTTGGAAATCACAAATAATTCATGAACTATTATAAATGATTGCACGTGCTTAAATAAATGGCCGAAGCTCGTCAAGTACTATATCTCAAATAAGGCGCCAAATACGTCCCAAAGGACAAACATCCCAAAGGACAAACATCCTGAAGGACAAATGACCTGAAGGTCCAGTACTGGCGATCAACCCGAAGGTCCACAAAAATGTATAGCTTCAAACGAACAAGTCCGAAATTAACCGAAAATGTAAGTGCATGTGTCCCATACCACATGTTTTACTAAATTGTTTAATTCTCTTTCTCATACGCTCAAAGAGTTTTAAAACGTGTATTTTATATAGAAAATAATTTGCTTTGAGAAAACTAGTTTTTAAAACAATTTTTGAAATTGTTTGGAAAACATATCTTTGAAATTTCTCTTTATTATAGAGAGTATAAATTTTTAATAGCTTTTAAAATAATTATAAATATTGTAAAATATTTACTTTGAAAGCTATTTTATTAGAAAAATCAATTCAAAATCGTTTTAGAAAACCCGTGCTCGAAAACAACAGAAATCATCGAAAATGCCATAAAACCGACATATGAAATCGTCTCAAAAACATGTCAATCAGAAATACGAATCAACTATAATGTTGGCTTACCTATTGATAGGTTTTAAGCCCTTCAAAACACTTCAAAATATCACAAAAACTGGTAGCAAATGTCGTTAGAACAAGCAGAACAAGCAAAAACAGTGCACAAGAGGAAAAGAAATCGACCTGGGCAAATAAACATGCCCAGGTCGACCCATAGGTCGACCTATAGGTCGACCTATGCATTGTCTGGTTCGACCCTAAGGTCGACCACCATGAATGCTGGGTCGACCTGTAGGTCGCGATTCCTACCGGCATTTTCTACCTTCTTCGATTCAATTTTTGAGCAACAGTTCCAGCCACTTCCAAAATGATTTAGACCAAGAAATTTGATACACACAAACTACTACACATAGACAACAATCCAAAAAAATTCTGGCATAGATTCTTGATAAGAACAGATAGATATAAGCACAAATAGAAGGACTCTAGAACATATTTTCACTATAAACTTTCAAGCAAGAGACTTTTGTTTGTGGTAAGCAAGATCAAGCAATTTCCAGCATACAAACTTACTTTCAGCTAGAATTTGTGAGTATAAACTCACCTTATATGTTTTTAAGCAGATTTGAGTAGCAAGCAGATGCCTTTCTGGCCTTGAGAAGCTCTAGGAACCTGAAATAAGAAAGTATACAGACATGCAACAGGAAGAAATGAAGTTACAGACAACTTAACTATTAAAAATTTGAAATAGATGAAATAAATTTTGATTTTGGATTGATTACCTGAAATAATTAGCTTCAAAGTGATTAATTTAGCAAAGGATTTGAAGAAATTGGAGATTGAATTTCTAGGTTTCAAAGAGGAAAAAAGTTTCAACTTTCTTTCTTTTTTTTCAATTTTCTGAACTTTGTTGTACGTGCAGTTTTGAGAAGAAGGAGATAATTTCTCTTCTTAGCTAAAGTTGTAAGTGGGCTTAAACCCAATAAGAAATAATTAGGTTAATATATTAATTATCACTAATACACCAAAACACTTATATTTACATAATTCAACTTTATAAAAACTGTACAAACATATTTTTATGTTCACAGAAAATATTTTGCAACATACAAAAAGTTATTTTAACCATTAAAACAATTTCAATTATAAATATCCTTATTTTTATTTAAATGCTCAATTTATACTATTAATTACATAAAACAATATTTTTAACACCAAAATTACATAAAATCATTTCTCTTGTTTAATTAAATATAACAAACCTTATTAACATTATTCTTTACATCCAAATATTATTTTAGAATAAAATTTCACCTTTTTATTTACAATGTCAGCAACTTTTATGAAAAGTTGCATCGTGCTCTGCAATAATCGTGAATAAAAAACAGGGATCTAATTTACACTGAAATTTAGTGAAGGACTTTTCGTGTATTTTGAACTATTAAGGACCTGCGCCAAAAGTACCCTATTTTTTAACTGCATATATTCTAGGCAAATTATGGAAACAATTATGCAGAAGCTTCAAATTAAGCTGGGGAATTACTTTGAAATCAACCAGCTTTTGGACATTATGTGTCAAAATCAAAGCAATAATCTTTTACTTAATCAGATCAAGAACAGTGCGTTTACTGCTCTGACTTGGCATATTTGGTGTGAATGAAATTCGCGGATTTTTAGAGGAATCGAACTTCCAGTTAATATCAGAGTTATGCTCTTAGTTCAGATTGCAAAATCCAAATTTAAAACAAACTGGATTCTAAGATGAGAAATAAACATTGTGAACTTATCGTGTCGAACTTTGGAATTACTACTGAGCCAAACTTGGAGTTTCATCCTCCTTGACCTCGGCGGTGCCGCTTTCTTCGTGCTGTTAGTATTTTGCTTATCTTCCATGGTTTGAGGCTTCAGCATTTGCTGCCATTTTGGCTTGATTAGAAGATCTTTTTAGATCTGAGAAAATAGGTAAAAGTCAAGTGGTTTTCTCTCTCCCAAAATGATGTTGTATAACACTTTCCTCTAGACGTTGTTTGCTACTTTGTTTCTTGGTTGAGTGCTCCACGTGTCGTTTTGTAGGGTATGTTTTTGTTTTGTTTAATTTTCCCCCAAGTTGCTCATACAGATGGTTTTGAGTGTGGCCTTCTTTGTTTCTTACTCCTCCATCTATTTGACAATTTGGTTTTCTAGCACTTTTTCTATTGTACTGTTAATATATAGACATGATATGTACTCTTTTTCCTTGCAAGGCACCCATTTAGGTTAATGGGGTTGCAAGGTTTTATTGAGGCATGTCATGGATATATATGCCCCCTTTTTTGTTAATATAGTACCTTTTTTCCAAAAAAAAAAGTTCTAAGCAACAACAGTCAATAAATGCATAATGCTAAGAAAAAAAATATTAAAATGAATGGATGGCATTAGAGAACTTCTATGCCAGATCTTATTTCTAATGCAAGAATAGGATCAGTAGGATATGTTATCACGTGAAAGAGTTACCTACTTGAAAGAACCGACATCTGTATCCACCTCTTAATAATTCCTTGGACTTTAGCAAAAAATTTCTCATGATAATCCAGTTCGCACACTGTTTCCTGGAGATTTGACCAGGCAACTAGTACTCGGCATCCAACGGAACTGGCATCGGAGAGTGTTCGGCATCTAGGAGTACTCGGCGAAGTCTCGGCATCCATTGTACTCGGCATCAGGTAGCACTCGGCATCTCATAGTACTCGGTGTAGTACTCGGCATCCATGGTACCCGTCATCAAGGAGTACTCGGCGTAGTACTCGGCATCCAGTGGTATTCGACGTTAGAAGACGTTCGGCGTATATAACTACTCTACACGGCAGCATCGTTCGGCCAAAGGATCGTTCGGCTAATAAGCATTGTTCAGCCAGAAGGCACGTTCGGCTTCGACTGACAACTATTCTGCACTTCCCACCCATCAAACGTACCGTTCGGCATTGAGAAGGTGGTTCGGCGTCAACGTGTTCGGTCTACTTGGTTCGGCATACAGCGACCACTACACTTGGGCTAGAGTGTTCGGCCACCAAGCCCACCTGGGAAGTCCAGCCCATATTTGTCTATAAATAGAGGGGCAGGGTCACAGTGAAAAGGGATCCTTTTTTCGGGAGAGAACACCGGGGAGACTCTGCCATTTTTGAGACTCATCTTCTCTACTTAACAACTTCATTCAAGCATTTGATTCATGAATTGTATTTGTAATCAACAAGAAGAAAGATCAATAAAATTTAATCTCAAAGTGGACGTAGGCAATTACGCTGAACCACTATAAATTTGGTGTTCTTACTTTCTGCATTTAAATTAGAATTGTCTTCTTTGTTTAATTTATCTTCATCACTTATATCTCTACACAATCTTTCTCTACGAGGTTAGTGACCAATTTTGGTGCTAACACACACATATAGAAGATGAATACATGTTTGGCATTTAAAACATCGCATTAACCCCAGCCACCTTGGCCAAAGACTTGACACCTTCAAACCAATCAGCGATTCTTCTATAATACTTTATCAACTGCACCAGAATCGGATACAACAACTATCATAGCCAAGATCACGCATAAGAGGCCTTAGTCTTGTATATAAATTGGAGACAACATTTGTTTTCACACTAGATTTTCTCAGAGCTTTAAAAACATTTTCAGCCTCAAGATCACAAATATGCCAAGCCTAGCACAAACCAGATTTTATAGCTAAACTATACATATGAAAAAATGATGTACATAAAAATAGCAACTCACATAGAAATAACACAGATAGCTAAAACGCATACACACGCATACATACATACACCACAAATTCACACAGCCATGCATTCAGAACAGCAGTCCTCAACACAAAAACACTTACAATATACACACCCACAACTCACACAGGCACTACCATCATACGCAAAACACCTTACACTTCCCATGCAGTAAGGTTTGACACATGCCCGACATACGCTGCTGAGTAAACAACAGTACTATGCACTGTTATATGACACAGTAGTGCAACACTGCTGTTTACACAGTAGTGCTAGGCATTGTGTGTAAAAATGCAGTACCATGCAGCCTCCACTATTCTTTTCCCCGATCACTAACTGGTGTATTCACTTGAAGTTTCAAATCTGAAGAGGATGGCCACAATGTAAAGATGACTTTTGAACCTAAAAGTGCTTTGGGTTTTGCTGTATCTGATGGTTTTTCTCTGCTTAATATAGTTCATTTATTTCTGTTTTATGTTTGATGAATGTTTATATATATGTTGTTCATGTGAACTTTGTGTAAATTAATTATGTATTTTGTAGGGTCAAATGTAACATCTAACTTTGATTCAATGTATCTCAATATCTTCTTGATTGTGCAAAATGTGGAAATTAGTGTTTCCATTCAAATCATATAGGTACAAGTTCTCATCAGCTTAATTAAAAGGGAGATGACTAGAAATCACCGTTTATGTCTATGTTATTTTATTTTATTTATCCATTCTGGATTACATGTTAATTTATCACATGGACTTTTGAGATGTATTTAAAAAATTCAAACCTGCAAAACAATCTAGTTGTGCCTAATTAATGTGATAAATTGAATTATTACATTAGCATGGCGCTCTAACAGAACCTTAACAGCTTCTTCGTGCACATGCTCAACTGCCCAATTAGTGGAGTCCTAGCATCACTTTGAGACTTCGCATTAACTCCTTTTGAGTGGAGTCCTAGCATCACTTTGAGACTTCGCATCAACTCCTTTGAGAGTAAAAATCTCGGTAATTCAATGTTCCTTGCATTAAGAATTGTGATTAAAAGAAAATTATCTTCATAATATTTTTATTTTTCCTACTTCACATGTTTTCCATATTATATATCATCTAGCATAAATGATATTATGCTCCAACAAACTAGTGGAACCAATATGTCAAAAATACACCAATGAAATGGATCGGAAGAAAAAAGTGAAAAATGCACACTCATTAAAAAGAAAGTAATGAATTTCATAGCATGATACTATACATTGTACATGTTACTGTATACTACTTATGAACAACTAGAGAGCACAACTTACAGATGCACTCAAATTTACCATTTTTTTATTGTATTCATGTCATGTCTAGATAACAAAGTTACATGTCATTAATAAGGATCCAATGTATTCTGCTGATCATAGTAGCGTAATATAACGAACACATGAAACATAAATATGTCATGTGTATATAACCAGCAAAATATTGCTCTGTCATCGTGTTTGTGCATCTCAAGTGCCTCATTTCTTATCCACTTGACAGGGTGCCTCAAATTGTACTTAAAAAGGTGTTTTTAAATTTGAACTAAGTTAACAGGTGGTATTGAGGATAAGATATGTGATAACCTGGATTTTTGGGTATCATGTAATTGGATAATTATTTGATTTTAACTATTAAAAACACTGATTTATAAGTTGAACAAATAAATCTGATAATAAATATTGATATCTGAATTTTTCAAAACAAATAAGATAAGTGTTTGATTTTATATATATATATGAATAGATTGTAATTTGAATTTGAATTTGAAATTCAAATATAAATATCTTAAAAATAAATTGGATGTGAAAATAATATATGTATGATTTTTATTAGTATATAATTTAGTTTTAAAACATATTCTTTGAAATTATCTAAATATTAATAAAAGGAAATATATTTAATAAGGATAAATTAATAAAAGATATACATAAATATAAACTAAATATAATGTGACATATAAATTATATAAAAGACATTTTTATCATGCAAATTACAAATGTAAGTGTTTTAAACATGGAAAATAACAAGTGTAATAATTCTAGTATGAAATTTAACAAGTGTCACTCTTATTTTTATTTTTGAGATAATTAATAAAAATAAATTCAAGACTATATAAATACTACATCTCCTACCTTTCTCATTTTTTTTATTTTATTCAAAAACCTCAAACTAGCAAGTTAAAGTTAAAAAAAACAAGAAAACAAACTTGAATTCATTTAAAACCTAGAAGCTATAGACCATCTCAATATCAATGCAACAATAAAACTTTCTCAAATTATCAAACCAAAAAGGAATTAAGACAAGTTCAAATCAGTTTCAAACAAGGGTTCAACTCAGTAATCAAGCAAATACAAATCAAAGCAAGTTGAAGATTTGATTCAACTCAGTTTTAGATCAAAGCAAGTTCAGATCAAAACCAAACAAGTTTTTCCAAATTTTCAAATTCAAACATTTCCCAGGCTTTGTCTCTCCGTTTTCAAAAATCCAGGTGAGTAAACAAACTGATACTTGTTTAAATCTGTTGCATGTGATGGAAATCTAAAATAATGATGTGATAATTGTTTGCATGAGTGAAATTTTGGCTTGCATGTTATAAATATGCAGATAGATAAGTGTGCATGTCTGGATATATTTATGCATCTCTTTTTCTAAGTTACAAGGTTTAAAAATCTAGTAAAAATTCAAGATCTCCTCATCTAATCTCTGATAGGCTTTGGAATTCAAATAAGTTATGGTTGTTTAAACATAAAACAAGATTTAAAAATATATTTAAGTATAATAAGTTTGAAATTTATCTGGAAATTAAGAAAGACAGTGGGAATTTTGAACATATCAAAATCTCGACTCAAATAATTCGAGTTTTCAGGTATATAACCTGCTTTGTTATCAAAAATCATGAATTTTAAAAGTTAAATCATGATTTTTAAGTAAGTATTGTGTTAGAATTCGAGGGTTGATCGGATTTGGAATTTTGTGCTATTGCTGGTGATCGGAGGACTCGGGAAGGTCGGGATCGTCACTGAAGGGGGCTAGGAAGATGGCGGGTTTGGGAAAAATGGGAGTTGGATTTATCATCCATCGTGGCGGCAAGGCGAAGCCATAGTAGGGTTTAAGCTTGGGTCTGGGTCTGTAACGATCCGAATTTTCGCGTTCGAAAATCGACATCCATACTTTACATCGTACTCAAATGCCGCAGATTCAACCGTTCAAATCCGAGTCGCCGGAGCTTATAACACAGTTAAGTAAACAACACAGCGGAAGAAAAAGAATAATACATTGATATACAATATCCTATACAATATCTGATACAACAGAGTGATACAATGAATATCAGTATACATCATAGATATGATACAAGAAATAGCAGCGGAAAAGAAAACGATAACACCAGCAGCGGACAATCTTCATCTTCAAAGCACCAATCCAGAAATAGCTCGAACTCCCAATAACGAGGCACAAAGATAAGCAAGTGCATTCCATATCCAAAGACTAAACTAGCGCCAGAAAATCTACTAATTCTGACTATCTGAAAAACCCAACTCTAGACTGCCCGTGTAGAAAAAATTTGAGCACCCAGAGTTTAGGAAAGAAACAATAAACTTCGGATCAGTCATGGGACTGGTGTGAGCAACAAAAACAATTTATCTTTAAAAACGAATAGCAGAGAATTTTAAAGTCAATTCGCAATGCTTTTAAAAAATAAAACTACCATAAGACCTCCCGCCACACACATAATGCAAACGCAGACTTGGAGGAGATTTCTTCTTATGATAGTCAAAGATGCTTACTACGCAAAATCAAATCGTTTTTGATATTATTATTAGTGCATAGTGTAGAAACATTTCGAAAAGTAGAATATAAATCTTAGCCAGCATAGGTACCATTATAGTATGCCTACTATAGCTACCATATTAGATGGCAGGTTCTACAACTAAAATCGTACAAGGTTCGTATTGTTTCTTTGGATTTCCAACAAATGGTCAGGCCAAGGAACTTCCCATTGCCACATAGGTACGCCTCTGGAAAGACGACCCGAGAACCTAACCGGATCTCTGCCAACACAAGGCAGGGTTACCCCTAACTAGGTAACTACTGACACGAGTATGCCACCTCCTGGTTGTAACCAACCTTTAACTGGGGCCCCAGCAACAAATCACAAAGTAAGATATAAATATATTTGCGACATCCACATAAGTTAAGTATCTGGGCTCCATACCATGATACCACTTCTATCCAGAAGGAAATGAACATACCCTAACGGGCGCTAACCCCAATAACCTTGCTGCATCTTTCCTGTTTTGACCATTCCGGGGTGTGAGGTTTCGACGAAGTCTCGTCCACAAAGCTACGCTTTGTCACAAAGCCATGCTTTGGGTCAACAGATGATCAAAGTAATGATCATAAAGATAAATAATCAAACAAATGATCATATCACAAATGATCAAACAATGATCATCACACAGCAACACTCAGCATGTCACATTACCAAATTGGGAATATATCGCTGATAAATTTCAACTACATAACCTCTGAGCTCGTACGTTTCAGAGAAGGGTGTTAAGCTAAGAGAATAAATTCTCCGCCATCAAACAAAAATGTATTTGAAAGAAATCGGCTTTATATCTCAAAGTGTAATGTCAGACATGTAACCATACAAGTCTGTTCCAAATTCGAACAGAACCGAAGGCACTTCCGAAGAAGCCCTTGCAAATCCGGTATTCACAATCCCGATCGGATTTCCCATCACTTAGGAGATCTCTATACCGGCGCGACTCAGTGTAGAGACAATCGATAGGTCATCCTATCGTTCTCGCAAATAGCCGGTCTTCAACACCGGTCTTCAAATGCCATCCATATACGACGTATCACTTATTCGGAATGGGTTATATGACACAAAGGTTTTTTCCCGGCTAACCCGAAAAGTGAGAGTAATATTTAAAAACAAATGGATAATTGGATTTCAATTAAGTCACAACTTAATAATTCAACTTCCTTTTAAATGGTTTCAATCGATTACCATTTCAAATCTTTTAAACAAAAAGATTTATTTTAACAACCTACAACGGTTTAAACAATTTCCACATTTTTATCTTTTAAACCAAAGATTCATTCACAGATTTTCCAAATCAATTTCCATTTCAATTTAACTCGTTAAATCTTTAAATCAAAGATTTAACTTATAGATTTCAAAACAATTTCATTTCGAATGGTTTAAATAAACCATCATTTTAAATCTGTTAAAAATAACAGATCCAATTCATAGCTTTCAAAAAGAATTCATTCATAACTTGGAAAAACAATTTTCAATTCAAACTTGAAATTCCTTTAATTAAACTGGAATTTCATTTCTTACCTGAAAGCTTCTATCATTTGAAAACAAACAGATTTCATTCTGGAAATCTGATTCATTTATACAAGTTAAGGTTCTTGAATTTTATTCACATTCCCAAATCAAAATAGTTTAACCCATATATAAACATCTTTAATCCCTAGTTTCAAATTACAGAATTCAATTTCCAAATTGAATTCAAATTAAATTATTTAAATTGAAACTTTACCAAGTTATTCAAAATAGCTTTTATCTTTGAAAACACCTTTTTCAAAAGCTTTAACATTTAACCCAAATCCATTTCCAAAATCAATTGAAATTAAAATTTCAATTTCAAAAATATTTAATTTAAATCATCTGTGACTTAATCGATTTCCACGTGAAATCCATGTTTGTGTGTGTAACAGTGTGGTCTAGGGGTTTTACACAATAGTGCAACATTATTCAATCATCACAGATTAAAATACAGAAATATATTTATAAGCGATATAAACTATAACGCTTATCTTTTCATTCACAGATCACAAATATATAAAGGTCACAAATAATAAATTACAGGTCACGACACAAATCAGAACATATCACACAACATCACAGATCAGGAAATATCAACAATTCAATCATTCAGTCAGGTCCAAACATTCATAGGTAAGGTCAATTTATTTATCTGATTTAATTAAATCAGAATAGTCACTAATCCTGGCTAATTTACATTAACTAATTACAAATTTTATTTTAAATTAATTATCCTTTAATCATCTATTAATTAAATTAATCAACTTTTAATTATTAAATAATTAACCTTTAATTGTTTAATTCACCATGTAATTAATTATCTTAAATTAATTGCTTTAATTAATTATTCCTTAATTAATTATCATTCTTTAACCACCTTCATTAATTAATTAACCTTTAATTAATTATTCTCAAATTTATTACCTTAATTAATAAATCATATTAATTATTTAACCTTTTAAACCAATTGCATAATTAATTAACCCCTTAATTATTCAATTATTCTTTAATTAATCATCTTTGTAATTAAATTTCATTAAAAATTCTTAATTTCAAATAAATTAACCAAATCTTCACTTACCTTTATAAATTAATCATTCTTAATTAGTTATGATAAATGACTACGCTTAATCTTAAATCAATGTTAATTACTTGCTTAATCCACTTTTAATCATAAATTAATTACTTTTAATTAAGTAATTATCTTTAATTAATGATTAGTTATCATTAATTGCTATTGATTAAGTCTTAATCACCATCATAAATTAATCATTCAACTTAACTAACATTTTTAAAGAAATCTTCTTTAAACTTTGAAAACCAATTTATTACTAACTACAAACTTTTAAAAGTTAATAAATTTAATACTTAACTTAAATCAATTACTTAGTTAAAATAATAATTAAGAGTTGAGACATTGTAAAGTATTAACTATATAATTAAACGTGCATTAAAGTTTTTAACTTATTCTTGTTAAACATTTTCACTTGTTTTGATAAATAAAACAACAGTTTGAAAAACAACAAACCCGAGCCCAAAGCAGATTTACTCGAGCCAAAAACCCATTTACCCGAGCCAGATTCGAAAATACCGGAGCAAACTTCTCTCCTATATTTTTCTTTGTGTTTGATTTTAAATTCTTAAAGCCTAGGTAACTCTCACGTACAACACGCATACTAACCCGAGACCAACCCTGATTTTCCCGAGCCATCCCCCGAGTCTCCATCTTCTTCCCCAACACTGCTTCGAACCCAAATGCACAACACGAACCGTGCACGTGTACAAGCGCTCAGGTCGTCTCCGACCAACGTTCCGGCCACCAACCAGTCGCCGATCTCCCCCTCAGTCGTCCCGACCATCCAGAACTCCTAATCATTGACGAACTCGAAATCTTGTTATCGAACCCAAACTGGAACGAACACGATCGTCAACAAACGCCTCGTTCTCCCCGCACAGTCCACCAGAAAATTCGCGACTCCGGCCATAGCACGTCAACACCCCAAGCCATCATCCCCCAAATTCTCGTGAAGCTCGATCGACTATAGAGGTTACACCAGCCTTGATTACTAACAGGTCCTGAAAACTTAAACTAACCCTAGATTAAATTCGACTTTTCAATTTACACAATAGAAAAATTCTTTGACAATTTTCCCAAAGTCCTGGATCAACACGCTAGCTTTATACAAGTTTTCATCAATTATCATTCGATCAATCATCAGAGATTTGAAAAAGGACGAAATTGGTTCCAACGTGAACCGCTCTTGAACCACTTAAATAAAAATCATCATATTTAGTTTAAAAATCCTATTTTTGCATACTTATTCGAATTATAAAATCAAATCAACGATATAACATACTTGAATTTATCATGGATTTTGTTTTACTGTAAAGTTTGAGGTTGCACAGATAAATCCCTCATGACAAAGCTTAATTGAAACTTTTAATTGTGATTCAAGTTGAAACAAACTTGTTTTGTTTTCAAATCCTAAGCTAAAAAGAATTGTGCGAAGTTTATTTAAATTTCTTCTTAAATTTGCTCTGTCCTGAAAACTAAATATTAAGAAACAACTGTAAAAATACTTCCAGTGATGCTCAACATACAAACAATATTTTCTTTCCAATATATAATCAAGAATGCAAGATTCATGAAATAATATTTAGATTCCAATTTAAGGAAAACAAGTTTACTCATAGTTGTTTGGGAAGATGAACAGAGCATCTTGTTGGAACAGGCTTTGAGAAATTTGCTTGCTGAAACTTCTTTTTGATTCTCTGGTTTGCTTTGAGTTTGTATTGTTGGAGTTGTTATTCAAGTTGAAGTTTGTTTAAGGTTTAAATGATATTTGTTTCAGTTTTCTTTTTCTTAGCTCATGGACGAACTGATGAAGGTGAGATTGATATAGGGAAATGAGTTTACAGATGGAGATGAAATATACAGGGATATGGTTTGTACAGGGTTATTATAATTTTTATTTGTACTGGTGATGTATAGTTTGTACAATAGCATGGGTGAGATGCTTGCATTCCTTTTTCTCGGCTGATATCATGCTTGAATACATTTTATTTTGTTTTATTCCATGCTTATATTTGTACTTGTTTTACTTTTGTTTTTCTTCTTTTACAATACTGCAAGCTCATACCTATACTTGAATACTTTTTTTTTAAATTGTTTTCTTTGCTTTGACTATGCAAATTTGATTTCGGCTGGAGATATTAGTGGCTTGCATTTTTGTTATGTTTTTGTATGTATTTTATTTTGTCTTTGTCTTGTTTTATAATATTTGTCTTGCATTACTACTTTGTTTTTGTAATATAAATGAAATCCTATAGTTGTTATGTTGTTCGAACTTGCTAATGCGTTTATTTTATATTTTACAAAATTTATTAACGTATTGTTTGAATTTTAACCATGTATATCTATTTTATTTATTTGTTTAACTTACATTTATTGCTTTGTATTATTTTATAAACTCAATTATTTATTTTACTTTATTATTTATTGTCTTATATTTAATTTATAAATTCAAATTATTATTAACCATCAATTTTAATATGTATTTTTATTTTCCAGTTTAACATCTATTATCATTTAACTCAAATACTAATTATTTTTATTTTTGAAATTCAAATTGACATCAATTTTAAATTTTTAAATAAATTTATTTATTTATTTATTTTTATACTTGTGTCCAAAGTGTATATATTTTTTTTTTCAAAATCATTTATTTATATACATATATATTCACATATATACGAATTTTCAAATCCATATGACTTAATATATTTTCGATTTGAATCGGGGAAACTCGCTTCCATTCATAATTAATTTTACAAATTTTTATTCAAAAATTCATTTAATTATTAATTTAAATTAAATTAATGTGACGCCCCACCTCTATACCCACGCTAACCAAGAACACTACGATGTAGTGCTGTCAATTAGCACGGAGAATAAGGCTGTGGAGGAGCGACCATCCATGTAACTTCTTTGTGCGAGCACCGATACGTCAGATAGAATAGAATGCATATCTTTTAAGGAGGAAATCCGACATACCGATACAAACACAAAGCTATCACACGGTGGCTATATATAATCTTCGGAAACAAACATAGAAATAATCATAATATAAATCAGTCACAGACATCCATATCACAAAGGCGGAAGAAGATATGAATAAATATATAACACATGAAAGTGTACATCAGAGTAGTGGTCAGAAAGATCCACTATAATACAAAAGAATAGCATCACGTGCTATACAAAAGAATAAGTACATAACATAGAGTCTATATCTCAAAGGTGTACATCCAAAAACTACTAATCTATGTAGTTAGCCAAAAGTCAGAGTAATCCAAAAGAGAAGTCAAGCAGAAGCACCTGTAACATCTCGGTCTGACCCGAGTATTATTTATAAGAAAATAATAAACGGATCAGTCTAACTATAAATATCAGATGACATGATATAGGATAAGGGGTATGGCATAAACATATAATAACCATGATGGCATACTACTATAAGTATGTAAATGATAATCAACAAGGGATTAATCAATGTCACAAGAATCTTCTCAAAGATCCAAACACATAAAAAGGTAATGACACACAAATTCACCAATACACAAAAACTGATATCATATCAGTGAAAACCACAAAAGTTGGTGAAGCACTAAATCCAGAAATCAACACACGAAATCCAGAACAAATCCCAGAAATCAACACACGAAATCCAGAAATCACTAAAAGGGGGAAGTCCGAACACACGGACGAGAAGCTATCTCATGGAAGCTATCCATTTAATTTTTCCGAACACACGGATGGCCCGAAGGCAAGTCCGAACACACGGACGAAGAGACATCGCTCAATCGCTAGTCTAAATCACAAGAATAATCGTCATGATCATAAGGAAGTGTCAATCACACTAAGCTAGTAAATATATGAGTTTAGCTTCATGTCCCATAACCACTTGCTTAACTTAAATATTTACGAACAAACTGTAGATCTTCACTAGGAAATTGTCACAAAAGGGTTCAATCGAACAAGTCCAAGAGCTAACCGACGAAGTGAACGCAAGCGTTTCATACCACTCGTTTTACTAAGTCGTTTAAGTCGATTTCTCATTCGAGTGAAGTAAAGGCTTGTATATACTAGTAGATTTAAAATCGGTTTGAGAAAACGAACTTTTGATATTTAAAATAGTGTTGAAATCACTTTGATGAAAGAGTTTTGATATTTACTATTAGTATTGAAACCTTCATATATCTTTAAAGTGACAAGTCATAAAACGATTGTAGAAACAAATCAATTCACGTTCGAAGACGTGAGTAAAGTCCAAAGAAGTCAATCCCAAAACCATCAAAGTAGAAATTCTGATAAATGTTTTTCAGAAGAGATTGCCTACGTAGAGTAATACGGGGTTCGACCTAAGGAAATCGCGAACTAAAAAGACCAAGTGTAAGGTCGGCGACGACCTACGACTTACAGAGTCCTGCGACCTAAGTGGGATGCGACTTAGTGGGGCATACTGTCACATACCGGATTTTTCGACTTTCGAAAATTCGACATCGATACTCACCTTATCGACTGCCGAGCAATCGAGTGCCGGAAACTCCAATAGTGAGGGTTTTAGAAAGAAGAAAAAGTAAGAAGAAGAAGAAAAGAGAAGAAGAGAGAAGAACAACAACAGAACAGCATCAGAAACAGAACAATATCAGAATCTCACATATCGCAGCGGAATAATATATAATAGATAAATGAATAATCTTTAAAACAAAGAACTATATCATTTTATACATACATCAATCATCGAAGTCAATGTACAACTCAGTACAACAATGGACAGTTTTATACTTGTCCTCATACAGAATACACAGCGGAATAAATATATCAGATACAAATACTACGTCTCGTCATCCAGCTTATCCCCAAGCTCTAGAATATCCAGAATATCCTGATAATATAACTCTAGGCTGCCCGTGTGGAAATTGGTGAGCACCCAGAGTTTAGAAGGGAAACAATAAACTCCGAGTCAGTCATGGTGACTGGTGTGAGATCGTAAAACAGTTTATCTTTAAAACAAAAACAGGATAATTTTAAAGTAAATTCGCAATGCTTTTAGGAAAATGAGACTACCATAAGGCCTCCCGCACACACACACAATGCAAACGCAGAATCGGAGGAGATTTCTCCTTATGATAGTCAAAGATGCTTGATACGCAAAATCAAATCATTTTTGATATTATTATTAGTGCATAGTGTAGAAAACATTTCGAAAGTATAATATTAATCTTAGCCAGCATAGGCATTCCGCACTTATGCCTACTATAGCTACCATCCAAACAGTGGTGACCACCATAAGTGAATGATAGGTTCTACAACTAAAACCGTACAAGATTGTATTGTTTCTTTGGATTTCCAACAAATGGTCAGGCTAAGGAACTTCCTATCCACGATGGGTACGTCCTTGGAATAGACGACCCGAGAACCTAACCGGATCTCTGCCAACACAAGGCCGGGTTACCTCTGCAAAAATAGGTAACTACTGACACGCGTATGCCATCCCCCGATCGTAACCGATCTTCCCGAGGATCCCCGATTTCCAACAAACCACATAGATAATAATGCAGCAACCACATAGGTTAAGTATCTGGGCTCCATACCATGATACCACCTCTATCCAGAAGGAATGACATACACTAAGGGGCGCTACTCCCTAGAACCTTGCCGCATCCTTCCTGTTTCGACCATTTCCGGGGTGTGAGGCTCGACGAAGTCTCGTCCACAAAGCTACGCTTCCTACAAAGCCATGCTTCGGGTCAAACAAAATGATCAACCTATGATCACAAAGATATAAGATCAAACAAATGATCATATCACAAATGATCAAACGCTGATCATTTCACAGCAACACTCAGTATGCCACGTTACCAAATTGGGATATATCGCTGATAAATTTCAACTACATAACCTCTGAGCTCGTACGTCTCAGAGAAGGGTGTTAAGCTAAGAGAATAAATTCTCCGCCACCAACAGAAATGTATTTGAAAGAAATCAGCTTTATATCTCAAATTGTAACGTCAGACACACAATCCATACAAGTCTGTTCCGGGATCGAACAGAACCGAAGGCACTTCTCACGAAGCCCTTGCATATCCGGATAATTTTCAATCACGTCAGGACTTCCCGCCACTAAGGGTGATAAAACCTCTAAACCGGAGATCAGCCGATGTAGAGTAACTCGACGGTCATCCTTTCGTTTTCAAAAATATCCGGTCTTCAACACCGGTCTTCAAATGCGATTCATAACGACGTATCACATATTCGGAATGGGTTATACGACCCCATGGTCCTTTCCCGGCTAACCCGAATAGTGAGCGCTTATTCAAAAATAAGTGTGGCATTCAAATTCATCCAATTCACAACAAATACCATTCAGGGTAATTATTGATAGTCGGTTATTTAACTATCAATAAAGATGCGCAACATCATCAGATCCCAAATAATTTTCCAAATTATTTCTTTTCCAAAATATCTTTTACTAGATATAAAATTTCCACACTTAATCATTTGAAAACAAACTTCAAATATTCACATTTCAATTTATCTTTGAAGATAAAATCTCAAAACAGTTCATTTCATATTGGAAAAACATTTCCATACTTATTTAAAAATAAGTATTTCACAAATCTATTTATTTTCAACACTTGGAAAATATTCGATATACTTAAATCAATATTAAGTATACATTTCATTATTTAAGGAAATCATTCTCTTTCACAAATTTTATTTGAGTCAAAACGAATGTTACGTAAAACATCGTTACGACAACTCAAAATCACTAGTATAGGGATTTGAAATTTAGATAGATATATAAATCCCAACACTATATAAAACATTTCCTTTCGGAAATCATTTACTATAACAACAGTGTTATAGTCCATCATTTCCTTATTTCTCGAAAACGTCTATTTCAACAACAAGTGTTGAAATCTATGCTTTCGATTCATAATACATTTTAAAACATCTTTAAAATGTTTAACTTCATTTTAAAGTATCACTTCTTCAAAAAATGAATCCATTTTATTCAATAATATATTCACTGTCCAAAATCGTGAATATAATTCACTTAACCCAATTTCAATCATTTCTACACATTTTTATTTCAATAAAAATTCGCTATCCAAAATTGCGAATATATCTTCTTTAATAATCTTCTATATTTAATTTATCAAATTCAATCGATTTCGAATTTATAAAACGAAGTTTATAAATTCTATTTCTGTTTTAATAACAACTTCAACTTATAAATCTTCTTTTTATTAACTTCTATATTTTACTTATCAAAATAAGTGATTTCGGATTTATAAACAACTTTTATAATTTCAATTCTATTTATAAAAACTTCAATCCCAAATCAATTTCAATATTGATTTCTAAATTTATTTTCAACCTTAAATAAAATTTCCATACTGATTTCTCAAGATTTCATTCCCAAATATTAAATCAATTACAGATTGATTTCTAATTTCATTTATCACTACTAAATAAATTCCTTATTTTTCTCAAATTATTCAATATTCTGTTTTTAAATGGATTCTTCAAATTGAAATCATTTTACATTGATTTCCCAAATTATTTCAATTTACCAATTGAATTCCTAAAGGGATTTCCAACTTATCCCCTTTTAAATAAATTCCTCTTTAAGAAAATAAATTTCTTTATCTTTTTCAAACTATTTCGAAATCCAAATTTTAATTAAATTCTTCAATTTAAAAATCACTATTATACGAAATTCATTTATTTAACATCTTCACTTGATTCTGGAACTAATTCAATAAGATTTTAAAAATCAGCCTTTATTCTTTTAAATTCTTTTCTTCAAATTTATTAAATTTCTAAAGTTAATTCACTTAAAAATTCCTACTTGAATTTCAAAAATTCAATTTCGTTTATTTTTGGGATCCAATGATGTCAAACATCCATTCAGCTAAATTTTAGCCTTCAAACAATTTCCAGATATCAATATGATTAATAGCATCACTATAATCATTCACAGATTCATATCACAATAGAAATAAATTCAATCAATATGAGGGGTCCAGTTGGATCCCTCCAACCTGTTTTTCCTGCATCCAAAAACGTTAGCACAATACCAATTCCGCTCCAGTACGGAATTATCGCGGTATATGGGTTTTATAAAAATCCACTTACTAACGGCGCAATAGGGTCTCATCCGCTATACTAGGCGGGAAATCAATCAATCCAATATATACATATGCCAATATGTATATATTGCTATATATAGATATATCCTAAAATATCTAATATCAACAATCCAAACAGACAATCAAACAATAACTGAAAATTCCACTTTTCAATTTGAGTGAGAAAATCTCACCTTTGCTTTTATTATGTAATCCAATTTCCATTCCAGTTTTGTTTTCTCCAAGTTTTGACCTTGTACAACAATGTATAAAATTTATTAATATTCGAATTTAATCGAATCAACAATTTTCGTTTTGATAGTTTTAATCAGTTAATGGTTTTATTTCAAACCAGTTTCATTTAATAAAATTCGCTAAACTAGAAATTTACTTTAAAACTAAATTCCCCTTTAAAAATTTCTAAGTAAAAATAAAAATAAGTTAAACACCTAAAATGAATTATTTATCAACCCAGTAAAGCAAATCCTATATATTTTTTCTTTCTCTTTTTATCTTCGGTAACATATAAACTGCATTTAAATACAAATAAAATAACCTATGCAGATTTTAAATTTATTTTTATAAAATTCTTCAACCCTTTTATTATATTTTTTTCAACTACTATAATTATTTATCTGTTTTCATAAAAAAAATCACAGTATGTCCACTTTTCAAAAATACAAATATTTAAAACTCATTTTCAAATTTAAATCGAATTAACATTTTGTAATTACCTCATTGACGAATCGAGTAAACCCAGAACCTCAGATCGACTTCGTCGACACCGCTACTTCCATACTTCAGTCGCCAGTCAATCGCGAGCCTCCCCCCGACATCGAACGCAACCCCAACGAACTCGCCTCCGGCCTCGACTTCGGCCACTGTAATGACCCAAGAATTTAGGAATTCATTCTGGAAAATATAAATAAATTTAAAATAATTTTTAAATTAATTTTGGAAGGAGATTGTTATGGCTTGATAGTGTATCAGTATGTGTGTACATGTGTGCACAGGGTATACACATGAACTAAAGCTAAAAGTCTCTGAACTTTAAGAATAAATACATATTGATGTGTATGGAAATATATATATATATATATATATGTAGATTAAATTCTTAAAAGTAGTGTACATGAGTAAATATATATATGAATGCTACTGGATAATTTTGAGTGTACATGTGCATGTGTGTGTCAGTATAGAATAATGTATGAATATATAGGAGGGTATATTAATTATTTCAGAAAGACTTATATACAAATATATATGTGTTAATAAAATACTAGAGTTTAAACTAGTGAAATAAAATATACAGACACATTTTAATATAAGCAGAAATGAAAAGAATGGAGATATAAAAAGGAATAATTCTCTTATAAATAAATGAAGGAAGTACATACCATTTACATGAAAGCTAAAAATAGGAAAATAAAATAAAACAGGGAAGTGCTTGGTATAGGCAGAATTAGAAAAGAGTATTTAATAAATAACAAAACCAAGTCACATTTTTAGCATGATTGTAGACAAGGGGGAAAAGTATTTTCTGAAAAGCAAACTTCTGAAAAAAATGTGTAACCACTTTTCTCTTCACCCAAATTAAGCCGGGAAGGGGTAAAACTTTGGGTTTAAAATACAGATAACATGATTTTTCTGGTGGGCAAAAATGGACTTAGCCAATACCCAAAACCCTAAGAGAGAGACCCTGTATATATATACATGTATATGCAGCAGCCTCCTCTTCTCCTCAGAAAAGAATTTTGGAAAAAAAAAACAATACCACAGAAATCATAAGACAAGGGAAGAAAGAGAGCTTGAGGATAAGGGCAGAAGTTCATCAATTAATTAAGGAAACAAAGAAGAGAGCTAGGTGAGAAAACTCACTCAAAAATCTAAGGCAATAAGTCCTAATGTAGGCAGCCAGATAAAAGTATTTTTATTAAAAGAGTATTTTCATATATGAATGTTTATCAGTGAATTTAAACCTGAATATGTTTTGATTTTCTTTGGTTGATCACTTGTTTTATTATAACAAAGTTTTAAGTGTTGTTAGCATACATGTCTGTTTTATACACTCAGATCTCTGATATGTTAATATTTAGGGATATAAACAAATACCCAGAAAATAAAATGTTGAGAATAGGCAAGTAGTATTGGTTTTGGCTTAACCCAGAAAAATGCAAATAATGTTGAGCTGCAATATACTCATGTATAAGTGCTGAGGCTTGAAATAAAAAGGAATTAGGGGTGCAATAGGGTTGCCTATGTGCTGATGCTCCTGATTCAATAAAATGCATAGCAAACAAAATTTTGTGATTCAGTGAAACCAGGTCATCCTGAGTTTAGCTCAAGCACAAATGTTTGCAAAAGAAAAACTCTCCCAGAAACCATAAGCCAATGTTAGTTGCCTAAACTCCTTTTAAAATACCAAGATGAATATATGTATATACAGAACCTTATTTTGTAATCACCAATGGTTGTTTGCTTGTTTGTCTCTGTATGGTTATGAATAATATGAGATGCCATGTTATGGATGTTTTTAGCTAATGAAATGAATCACTGAATGGTTTTGCCATGAAAAATCAGAAGAGTTATTATTAACTTAAAACCTGATTAGGATATTGGGGTCAAGAACACTACAGGAATGACTTGTGTGCTTGAGTAGCATAAGTTGACACATGGCTTGTTTAAGTCCTGAGATCTTTGTGTAATGGAGTGAATTAGTTCATTACAGTGTGTCCATTGATTCATAAATATTGCAGATGAGACCAAGGATAGATAAATATACCAAGGAAATAATACTTGAGCAGATGAGAAAACTAGAGTTTTTCCCAGATTTGAAATATGAGAATTGAATAAATGCTTTAACTCATATTAGTTATTTTCCTGTTTGGTATGAATGATTGTTTGTCTATGATTGAGTTGTGTGCTTGAATGTATGTGCCATATTCATATGTGTAGTCTCTGGAAAGAAAGTTAAAGTGTGCACATGCACAATGACACAGAGCATGCACACAAGTATTTACCTGATTCCAAAGGACAGAACCTTATGTATTTGTACTTAACTTGATTTTAATCAAATTAACAAATTGCTTTTGTGAATTTTCTCATACCAGACATGTGTCTGACCCTAGTGTGCTAATGGCATCTGGGGTGTCTCATTTAAAATGAGGCAGTTTCAAATGCTTTTTCAGGGATTGCAGCAACTAAGTAGGAGTAGGAGCAAGGCCTTGAGAAGAAGATATAGCATGCTAAAAACTTAGTTAGATAAGAGCCTAAATGTGAAATCTGCATGTATTGATAACTTAAATTGCTACTTGTACTAAGTGTTGAATATTGGAGGGATATTTTGTTAAGTATTTTGTTAAGAATTTGACTTGTATCTGGAATCTATGAACCTAGTTAAATTTCTGATATGTTTAAAAGTTAATCGAAATCTTGTAAGTGGATTTAGCAAGAACACCATGTTAAAATTGAATGATTACCTTTTTTTAAATGCATTAGTAAATCATGAATCTTTGGAAAGGATTTAAGTTTTGGAAAATCAGGATAGTTTCCATAATTAAACTTGTTCCATACAAATGTTTCCTGTCCTATTCTAAAAAAAAAGAAAGGATTTGTAATAAGGGAATTGTAGGCCAGATTCAAATAGTTGCAGTTATATATGCACATAAACATGTTTTGTGCAAATATCAACACACCTTTTCCTTTGCACTTATAATAGGAATCTGAATTTCACTCAGATTTTAACCAAATGCATTTTAAATGCCAGACAGATCTTATAAGAAGAAATACAAACATGAATAATGATAAACACTTTTGTCATCCTCAAAACCCAAGAACCATACTCTTAATTCATATCAATCCTGAAGCCTTCCAGGTTATAGGGATGGGTTTCAAAAATGATTAAGCAAGAATTATTGTTTTGTATGATGGAATTTAGGCAAAAATAAAATATATATATGTGCAGATAGGTAGATAACAGATTCCAAACTGCACAGAAGAAAAATGAAAAGAAAAAAAAAACAAAAATTGTGTTTGAACCAACCAGCATAGTACTCGAACTCGTGATCTCTTGTGTATAAGTTAGGCGCGTTTCCATTACGCCTAGATGTTGCTTGCGATCACTTAGGATCCACTTTATTTTATACTGATTTTGACACTATTCAGACTTTAACACAAACATCTTTATTAAAAGCTTGTTTTCCACTGATTATTATTTGATCACTTCTTAGTTAGGATAAACAGTCTGAAGTATATGATTCCAGTGGATTGCTTGGTCAAAATCAGCAATCCAATATCCTCTTGTTTTCCAGAACTCTGATTCAAACAAGAGAGGCATATACATCCTCACATGTATGTGCTTATTTTTGTAAATGTACTGATATATTTATATTGGTTGATTATTGTGATCCTGGATATATTTGATTTATTGGAAAAAAGAAAGTGACCCTGAGAATTATAATTGCAATGGATGATATATCTATCTATATATATATATCCTCTAAAAAAAAATCCTTAAGGAATTAGAGTAGAAATAGGAGGGTCATTTCAGTTGGTATCAGAGCTATGTTATTCAACATAGTAGAAGTAAGGATCAAGTTCTTAGATAGAAATAAAATTAAAAGGAACTAAATATCAAACTAACCAGCTATGTAAATTATTATTAGCAAACTATGGTAGGGAGACCACCCAATCAGGGAGCAGGATCTTCCCATGCACCACCAGTGGTCAATCTGCAAGACTTGGTGAGAGCATTTAGGGATGGGGCAGGACAAAGGCAAGAAAATCCCTATGAAGAACTCTCAAAACTACTTAAGACATATACTCATTTAGGAGGCAAAAGCTTTGAAGGGACAGAGAGTATCATGGAAATTCAAACATGGTTGAGAACATTGGAAAGAATTTTCAATGACATGCAACTTGATGATCAAAGAAAGAGGCAAGTGGCTTCAAGACAGCTGAAAGGAGTAGCTTTAGGCTGGTGGGAAGTAATCATTGCAGGAAGGAATGAGAATGAAATCACTTGGAATCAATTCAAGGAGATGTTGGAGGCAAGGTTTGTACCAGCATCAGCAAAGACTACCTTGCTAGAAGAATTCATTAGACTTAGACAAGGAACCATGACTGTCACAGAATACACTCAAAAGTTTGAGGGACTTTCCACATATGGAGCAATGCTTGTGGCAGATGAGGCATCTAAAAATGATAGGTACATAAAAGGTTTGAATCTAGGACTTAGTAGAGCCATGTTACCCTATGCAGACAAGACTTTTGATCATGTGATAGACTTAGCTTTGAGGTTGGAGCAGCATGACAAGGAAAGGGAGAAGTTCAGAAATTTTAAGAGCAATAATAACAAGAAAGGTAAGGGGAGGTATCACCCTTATGATAAGAAGAAAGAAGAGGCTAGTAACAAAAACACTGGAGATGTCAAGGCTAAGGAAGACAAGAAGAAAATTGTGTGCCATCAGTGTGGAAAGGAAGGGCATATCAAACCAAAATGTCCAGAGTTGAAAGGAGGAGCTTTCAAATGCTATCTATGTGGGAAAGAGGGGCATATGAAGAGGAATTGTCCTGAGTATAAACAGCAAGGCAAATTGGCAAATTTGGAAGGAAAAGGCAAAGCCACAGTGGAGAGTAACACTGTAAACCATAGCCAAGTGGAAGGTACATTACTTATTTGTACCATACCCATAACAGTAGTATATGATACTGGGGCAACTCACTCCTTAATTTCTTATGAATTGGTTAAAATGCTAAAACTAAATTGCATATTAGTTGAAACCCCATTGCATATACACAGTCCATTGGGGAGTTCTAGTGTTATAAATATGATTTGTGTGGATGTGGAGTTAAACATAGGAGGAAATATTTTTATTTCCAATTTATATGTTTTGAATTACCCAAATATAGGTGTTATACTGGGGGTAGACTGGTTAAGGCAATTTAAAGCCATAATTAATTTAGACTCATCCACCATATCATTGCAAAATTCTAGAGGCCAGAGAATCACAGTTTTATGTGAGGTAGCTAAGGAAGGAAAACTATATCATTTAGTTGACTCAGAAAAAGATTTCAGTGAACTAACCATTGAAGAAATTCCCATAGTCAATGAATATTTGGATGTGTTTGGTGAGGTCAAGGGTATTCCACACCATAGACCAGTAGAATTCCAGATCAATCTAGTTCCAGGAGCAAGCCCAGTGATTAAAAAGCCAACTAGAATGGGGCCAAATGAACTAAAAGAATTAAAGAAACAGTTAGAAGAATTGGAAGAAAAGGGTTTTATAAGACCAAGTAATTCTTGCTGGGGAGCACCAGTGGTGTTTGTTAAGAAGCAAGATGGATCCTTAAGACTCTGCATAGATTATAGAGAATTGAACAAAGTAACTATTAAAAATAAATACCCATTGCCAAGAATAGATGATCTTTTTGATCAATTAGCAGGGGCAAAAGTATTTTCTAGACTAGACTTAGCATCTGGTTTTCATCAAATGAAGGTGGAAGAATCAAGCATCAAGTACACTGCCTTTAACACTAGGTATGGGTTGTATGAATTTTTGGTTATGCCATTTGGCTTGACCAATGCACCATCTTACTTTGTAGATTTAATGAACAGAACCTTTAGGGATTGTTTGGACAAGTTTGTGCTTATTTTCATAGATGACATTTTGATTTATTCCAAGACAGTGGAAGAACATAAGCATCATTTGCACCTGGTTTTGTCTAGACTAAGGGAAAAAGATTTAAAGGCAAAATTTTCAAAATGTGTGTTTTGGAAGGAGGAAGTACATTTTCTTGGCCATGTTATATCTGCCAAAGGAATTTCTGTGAACCCCAATAAAGTAGTGGCTATTCAAGCATGGAAGAGGCCAAGCACTATGAGTGAAGTGAGGTCATTTATGGGGATGGCAGGGTATTATAGAAGGTTTATAAAAGATTTTTCAAAAATTTCTACACCACTCACTAACCTAACCAGGAAGAACCAAGCTTTTGTTTGGTCAGAAAAATGTGAAAAGTCTTTTGAACGGTTGAAGGAGGCATTGGTGAATGCTCCAATTCTAAAGGTACCACATGGAAATGAAGAATTAGTGGTATACACTGATGCTAGTGGATTTGGCTTGGGTGCAGTGTTGATGCAACAAGGCCAAGTCATTGCATATGCATCCAGACAACTTAAACCCCATGAAGTAAGGTATGCCACACATGATCTCGAATTAGCAGCTGTGATATATGCTTTAAAACTTTGGAGACATTATTTGTTAGGCACTAAGTTTGAACTTTACACTGATCACAAGTCTCTAAAATATTTATTTTCACAAAAAGATTTGAACATGAGGCAACATAGATGGGTGGAGTTCTTAGCTGCCTATGACTTTGACATACTTTATACACCAGGAAAAGCAAACAAAGTTGCAGATGCTCTAAGTAGACAGCATGCTAAATTGGCTATGATGATGATAGCAGAATTTAAAGATTTGTCTTTGCTAACTGAGTTAGAGATTGAGGAGAATGGTTGTGTGCAGATGCATGGTGCACAAGAAGATAAAGGGAAGTTAAGCTTAATGACACTTCAACCAGATTTAATTCTGAAGGTAGGAAAAATGCAAGAACAAGATGCTCACTTATTAGAGAAGAGAATGCTCCTCTCAAGAGGGGAGGAAGTAATGAATCACCACATTGATAAAGATGGTTATGTGAGATACCAGAATAGGATGTGTGTACCAGAGGACATGGAATTGAAGAAGGAGATATTGAATGAATATCACAGAAGTAAGTACTCCATACACCCAGGTAACACAAAAATGTATCAAAATTTGAAAAGAGACTTCTGGTGGAAGGGGATGAAATCTGATATAGCTAAGTACATTGCCAAATGTATGACTTGCCAACAAGTCAAGGCTGAAACTCAAAGACCATCAGGGTTGATGCAACCTCTTAGTGTACCACAGTGGAAGTGGGAAGACATATCTATGGACTTCATAGATGGACTGCCTAGATCTAAGAGAGGTAATACAAGCATATGGGTGATAGTTGATAGGCTAACCAAGGTAGCACACTTCATCCCAGTCAGGTCAGAAAGAACAGCACCAAAACTAGCTCAAATTTTTATAAAAGAAGTGGTAAAGTTACATGGCATTCCCAAAACCATTGTGAGTGATAGGGATACCATCTTCACTTCAAAATTCTGGAGAAGCTTTCAAGAAGCAATGGGAAGTGAATTATGTTTAAGTACTGCCTACCATCCTCAATCAGATGGGCAGACTGAGGTGGTAAACAAAGTTTTGGAGGACATGTTGAGGGCATGTATACTGGATTTTGGGGGCAACTGGGAAGATTATCTTCATCTAGTTGAATTTACATACAACAACAGCTACCAAAGCACCATAGGAATGGCTCCATTTGAAGCCTTATATGGTAAACCCTGTTTGTCACCTGTTTGCTGGGTAGAAGCAGGAGAAAGGTCTATTTTAGGACCTGAGTACATACAAGAAACCAAGGAGAAAATTGAGTTGATAAGAAGAAGAATGACAGCAGCTCAAGATAGGCAAAAGAAATTTGCAGACATGAGAAGGAGGCAGGTAGAATATGAAGTGGGAAATTTTGTTTTCATCAAAATCTCACCCATGAAAAATGTGCTGAGGTTTGGAAAACAAGGCAAATTAACCCCAAGATATATTGGACCATACAAAATTCTGGAGAGAATTGGTCCTTTGGCATATAAGTTGGAATTACCAGAAAACATGCAAGGTATACATGATGTTTTTCATGTATCACAATTGAGAAGATGGGTCCATGACAAGGCAGAAATTCTTGAAACCCCAACCCAAGTACAGATAAATCCTAATTTGATTTATGAAAAGGATCCAGTGGGAATTTTGGCAAAAGATGTGAAGAAGTTGAGGAATAAATCTCTGAAACTTGTGAAGGTACAGTGGAGTCTTGATCCTAGTGATTGCACATGGGAATTAGAAGACAAAGTTAGGATGAATTATCCTAAGCTATTTTCAGATTAAGGTAATTCTGATTTTTGATTGCTTTCTTTATTTTGGATGAATATATTTTTAGTTAGTATAGAACTAAGAATCTATTTGGTAGAGAATATACTTGTTCTCTGAATTAAGTTTAAAATTTATTTTAAGCCTAGGAAAATTGTGGGACACAATTTCTAAAAGGAGGGGTGTATGTAATGACCCAAGATTTTAGGAATTCATTCTGGAAAATATAAATAAATTTAAAATAATTTTTAAATTAATTTTGGAAGGAGATTGTTATGGCTTGATAGTGTATCAGTATGTGTGTACATGTGTGCACAGGGTATACACATGAACTAAAGCTAAAAGTCTCTGAACTTTAAGAATAAATACATATTGATGTGTATGGAAAAATATATATATATATATATATATGTAGATTAAATTCTTAAAAGTAGTGTACATGAGTAAATATATATATGAATGCTGCTGGATAATTTTGAGTGTACATGTGCATGTGTGTGTCAGTATAGAATAATGTATGAATATATAGGAGGGTATATTAATTATTTCAGAAAGACTTATATACAAATATATATGTGTTAATAAAATACTAGAGTTTAAACTAGTGAAAGAAAATATACAGACACATTTTAATATAAGCAGAAATGAAAAGAATGGAGATATAAAAAGGAATAATTCTCTTATAAATAAATGAAGGAAGTACATACCATTTACATGAAAGCTAAAAATAGGAAAATAAAATAAAACAGGGAAGTGCTTGGTATAGGCAGAATTAGAAAAGAGTATTTAATAAATAACAAAACCAAGTCACATTTTTAGCATGATTGTAGACAAGGGGGAAAAGTATTTTCTGAAAAGCAAACTTCTGAAAAAAATGTGTAACCACTTTTCTCTTCACCCAAATTAAGCCGGGAAGGGGTAAAACTTTGGGTTTAAAATACAGATAACATGATTTTTCTGGCGGGCAAAAATGGACTTAGCCAATACCCAAAACCCTAAGAGAGAGACCCTGTATATATATACATGTATATGCAGCAGCCTCCTCTTCTCCTCAGAAAAGAATTTTGGAAAAAAAAAACAATACCACAGAAATCATAAGACAAGGGAAGAAAGAGAGCTTGAGGATAAGTGCAGAAGTTCATCAATTAATTAAGGAAACAAAGAAGAGAGCTAGGTGAGAAAACTCACTCAAAAATCTAAGGCAATAAGTCCTAATGTAGGCAGCCAGATAAAAGTATTTTTATTAAAAGAGTATTTTCATATATGAATGTTTATCAGTGAATTTAAACCTGAATATGTTTTGATTTTCTTTGGTTGATCACTTGTTTTATTATAACAAAGTTTTAAGTGTTGTTAGCATACATGTCTGTTTTATACACTCAGATCTCTGATATGTTAATATTTAGGGATATAAACAAATACCCAGAAAATAAAATGTTGAGAATAGGCAAGTAGTATTGGTTTTGGCTTAACCCAGAAAAATGCAAATAATGTTGAGCTGCAATATACTCATGTATAAGTGCTGAGGTTTGAAATAAAAAGGAATTAGGGGTGCAATAGGGTTGCCTATGTGCTGATGCTCCTGATTCAATAAAATGCATAGCAAACAAAATTTTGTGATTCAGTGAAACCAGGTCATCCTGAGTTTAGCTCAAGCACAAATGTTTGCAAAAGAAAAACTCTCCCAGAAACCATAAGCCAATGTTAGTTGCCTAAACTCCTTTTAAAATACCAAGATGAATATATGTATATACAGAACCTTATTTTGTAATCACCAATGGTTGTTTGCTTGTTTGTCTCTGTATGGTTATGAATAATATGAGATGCCATGTTATGGATGTTTTTAGCTAATGAAATGAATCACTGAATGGTTTTGCCATGAAAAATCAGAAGAGTTATTATTAACTTAAAACCTGATTAGGATATTGGGGTCAAGAACACTACAGGAATGACTTGTGTGCTTGAGTAACATAAGTTGACACATGGCTTGTTTAAGTCCTGAGATCTTTGTGTAATGGAGTGAATTAGTTCATTACAGTGTGTCCATTGATTCATAAATATTGCAGATGAGACCAAGGATAGATAAATATACCAAGGAAATAATACTTGAGCAGATGAGAAAACTAGAGTTTTTCCCAGATTTGAAATATGAGAATTGAATAAATGCTTTAACTCATATTAGTTATTTTCCTGTTTGGTATGAATGATTGTTTGTCTATGATTGAGTTGTGTGCTTGAATGTATGTGCCATATTCATATGTGTAGTCTCTGGAAAGAAAGTTAAAGTGTGCACATGCACAATGACACAGAGCATGCACACAAGTATTTACCTGATTCCAAAGGACATAACCTTATGTATTTGTACTTAACTTGATTTTAATCAAATTAACAAATTGCTTTTGTGAATTTTCTCATACCAGACATGTGTCTGACCCTAGTGTGCTAATGGCATCTGGGGTGTCTCATTTAAAATGAGGCAGTTTCAAATGCTTTTTCAGGGATTGCAGCAACTAAGTAGGAGTAGGAGCAAGGCCTTGAGAAGAAGATATAGCATGCTAAAAACTTAGTTAGATAAGAGCCTAAATGTGAAATCTGCATGTATTGATAACTTAAATTGCTACTTGTACTAAGTGTTGAATATTGGAGGGATATTTTGTTAAGTATTTTGTTAAGAATTTGACTTGTATCTGGAATCTATGAACCTAGTTAAATTTCTGATATGTTTAAAAGTTAATCGAAATCTTGTAAGTGGATTTAGCAAGAACACCATGTTAAAATTGAATGATTACCTTTTTTTAAATGCATTAGTAAATCATGAATCTTTGGAAAGGATTTAAGTTTTGGAAAATCAGGATAGTTTCCATAATTAAACTTGTTCCATACAAATGTTTCCTGTCCTATTCTAAAAAAAAAAGAAAGGATTTGTAATAAGGGAATTGTGGGCCAGATTCAAATAGTTGCAGTTATATATGCACATAAACATGTTTTGTGCAAATATCAACACACCTTTTCCTTTGCACTTATAATAGGAATCTGAATTTCACTCAGATTTTAACCAAATGCATTTTAAATGCCAGACAGATCTTATAAGAAGAAATACAAACATGAATAATGATAAACACTTTTGTCATCCTCAAAACCCAAGAACCATACTCTTAATTCATATCAATCCTGAAGCCTTCCAGGTTATAGGGATGGGTTTCAAAAATGATTAAGCAATAATTATTGTTTTGTATGATGGAATTTAGGCAAAAATAAAATATATATATGTGCAGATAGGTAGATAACAGATTCCAAACTGCACAGAAGAAAAATGAAAAGAAAAAAAAAACAAAAATTGTGTTTGAACCAACCAGCATAGTACTCGAACTCGTGATCTCTTGTGTATAAGTTAGGCGCGTTTCCATTACGCCTAGATGTTGCTTGCGATCACTTAGGATCCACTTTATTTTATACTGATTTTGACACTATTCAGACTTTAACACAAACATCTATATTAAAAGCTTGTTTTCCACTGATTATTATTTGATCACTTCTTAGTTAGGATAAACAGTCTGAAGTATATGATTCCAGTGGATTGCTTGGTCAAAAATCAGCAATCCAATATCCTCTTGTTTTCCAGAACTCTGATTCAAACAAGAGAGGCATATACATCCTCACATGTATGTGCTTATTTTTGTAAATGTACTGATATATTTATATTGGTTGATTATTGTGATCCTGGATATATTTGATTTATTGGAAAAAAGAAAGTGACCCTGAGAATTATAATTGCAATGGATGATATATCTATCTATATATATATATCCTCTAAAAAAAAATCCTTAAGGAATTAGAGTAGAAATAGGAGGGTCATTTCAGCCACCAAGAGATGTCGCCGCCTTTGCCACTCGCGAGTTCGAGCAGAACGAATCGCCCAACATTGTCTTCCCCAATTCGAAAACCTAGTTGCCTCCAGTTGAACGCGAACCTCGCGAGCGCCGCGCTCGTGCCCACTTCCACGTGCGCGTGATGCCGATCTCGAACCACCATTTGATTCGACGACGTGAGTTCGCCAGAGCCATCCTCGCGTGCGCGAGCTCCCTGGCCTCGCGATATCGTTTTCTCTTTTTTTTATGAATGATCTCATTTCGATTTTGGTGGAGAACGAAAAGGAAGAGGCAGTTGAACTGTTTTGATGGGTTTCGATTTTGAAGAGGAGAATGGCTTCGGTATTGTTTTTGATTGAAGAAGAAATTGTTTTCAAATACTCGGTATGCTCTGCACGATTTTCTTTACGTGATTCTCGGCGTAAATTTAGGCGTGGACGAGGGAAGAACGTGGCTGATATTTACAAATTTAAATTTAAATTTAAATTGAATTCCATTTAAATTCCAACGCATTTAACTATCGTATGGTCACATAACAACCCCGAAAAATACGAAATTGGAAATCCAGTAATAATACAATATTACGGACCCAATGAAACTGGTTTCGTCGAATTCCGAGACTGTTTGAAAAATGACTATTTTAAAATATCGATTCGAACAATTAAATTCAAAACTGATCAAAACGGTTAAAATTTCAATTCTGAAGCTTCTGTTATCTTCAGTGTTATCAATACGAATTTTAAAAGCTTTCGAAATATTTTTCTTCAGCTTAAAATTGAAGATTCAAATTTTTATTCAACTCTCAATATATTAAATTTTATAATTTAATCGCTAATTTTCGAAGTTATATTCGGGATTCAAATTAAATCATCGTTCAAATATTTAAAATAAATTAAATATTCTCAATTTAATTTGTTCAAAATTCAGGGTCGTTACAGACTTCCCCCCTTAAAAGAATTTCGTCCTCGAAATTACAAGTTAGGAAAAATGGTCCTTAACTCGTCTACTATTTTTCAACATTCAATAGTTTTATCAATTTATCAAAACAAATCTTCCTACTAAAGATTCGTTATCATTCAACTAAATTTCTAAACCTTCTATAGTTTTCAAACATCATTGTTTACATCAAAATTCAAATTTTAACTTTCAAAATTTCTCAAAAATTTTCTAACGCCCTAAATTTCCGAAAAATTTTGCCAGCGTCTCCTTTGCGCGGCTAATACGGCACGACTACAAAACGTCCCTACGGACTCTCAGATTTCAAAAAGAAAAGAAAAATGCCAAGCGGCTAGAGAAGAAATCAGCAAAAACTCATATTATAATTCAAATACTTACCTTTTTGTCGAGCAATTCAAATTTATCTTCGAAATTAAAATCCAATTCCTTTATACCTGTATATCCTACTAGCCAAAATATCTAGTTACAACATTCAATCCAATTTGCAAATTCTATTACAAAATTTTCAATATAACTGCTTATACATTTTTAGCTTACTATTGACGTTGCATATTCAATTTCAAAATAAATTTTAGCATTCAATTTGGTTCCACACCTTTCAATTAGCTTTGATGAATTTACACTTACATTCATTCTTCCTTATCAATTTACTTTCATTAGATTGATTAACATCCAATACATTTATTTATTCAATTGATAATTCACTTAACATTTCAAGTTGAATTTCACTTATATAACTCAAGTTCATATTCATTTCAGTAATAAATTTTGATACCCAAAATCAAATTCATTCATCATTTCTTAAGTTATATTCCCATTAAACATCATTTATTTCTCTTTCATTTTCTCATTTTATAAGTTATACAACTTATATTCAAAAATTACCACTTGGATTTTTATTGATTCACTTATACTTACTTTGATTTAACTTCATTCTTTAAGCTAAATTTATTCTATCAAAATTCAAATTGTATAAGTTATCAACTTATTTCTTATTTCATGAATATTTTTATATGGTATTCCAGAGTCTTTCCCACATTTCAAAATCATTTTGAAAACAATTCAAATTTTCTTTGAATTTCAAAAACCAAACCCAAATTTTTTAAACAACTTCCATTTATAAAACAATTTGGCAGCAATTCCTCTTTTGGAAACCCGAAAATGAACACCAACGATGCCGCGGTCATCATCGGAGTTATTTTCCAGCGACCGAAAAGAGTTTAGAGCTTTTCATTTCTTTAAAATACTTTTCAAACCCTTGAAATTCATTTTCAACTCCAAAAAGAATTTAAACTTTCTAAATCTCCAAAATTTTCAAATTCTTTTCAAAACATTTCCAAAAACTTCTCTGGAATTCCATTTTAAATTACAATTCACATTTACAATTTACATTCTTTAATTTCATTTGTATATGAATTTTATTTCTTAACTTTGGAGTTATAATTCCAATTTCTCATTAAATTTCAATGATAATAGTTTAATATTATCACTTCTAACAACCATGCAACCATATACTATAGTAATTCATAGAAAAACATTTCTTTTCTATACAAAAATAGTTTTGGGCAAAATTATTTCATTCACCCTATTTTAAAACAATACTATGTCGTCTTGCCTCGTTTAAGTGTTTAGAAATCCCTATCGATAATATGGCGTCCCACATACCGACCAAAATTCATAAACATCTCAACGGATAAGCAAACACAATATAAAACATTTTTATATTCACTAACAAATACGCGCTCATATCTATTATTACACTCAACTCATTTTAGAGTACTGCTGACTCTATCTCTAATGAGTAACACCCAACAGAGCAGGGTTGTCGCTTAACCATATGCTCTGATACCACGCTGTCACATACCGAAGTAAGCGGTCACAACCGGTAGGCTTTTCAACCATCCCAGCCCCACCGTGGCTGACAGTGATACCCCAAACTTGCTTTTACGGCCAGCCTCTCGACTGTCACGGCCTCTGCCTAACCAACCCATCCCTCTCAGGGACATGTAGGGGTAAGAGTCTCCCGTTCGCCACCAAACTGCGAAGCGAGAATCCCCTATCATGCTGTAATATAGCAAGACTGGTGTGAGATCGTAAAACAGTTTATCTTTAAAACAAAAACAGGATAATTTTAAAGTAAATTCGCAATGCTTTTTGGAAAATGAGACTACCATAAGGCCTCCCGCACGCACACACAATGCAAACGCAGAATCGGAGGAGATTTCTCCTTATGATAGTCAAAGATGCTTGATACGCAAAATCAAATCATTTTTGATATTATTATTAGTACATAGTGTAGAAAACATTTCGAAAGTATAATATTAATCTTAGCCAGCATAGGCATTCCGCACTTATGCCTACTATAGCTACCATCCACAAACAGTGGTGACCACCATAAGTGAATGATAGGTTCTACAACTAAAACCGTACAAGATCGTATTGTTTCTTTGGATTTCCAACAAATGGTCAGGCTAAGGAACTTCCTATCCACGATGGGTACGTCCCTGGAATAGACGACCCGAGAACCTAACCGGATCTCTGCCAACACAAGGCCGGGTTACCTCTGCAAAAATAGGTAACTACTGACACGCGTATGCCATCCCCCGATCGTAACCGATCTTCCCGAGGATCCCCGATTTCCAACAAACCACATAGATAATAATGCAGCAACCACATAGGTTAAGTATCTGGGCTCCATACCATGATACCACCTCTATCCAGAAGGAATGACATACACTAAGGGGCGCTACTCCCTAGAACCTTGCCGCATCCTTCCTGTTTCGACCATTTTCGGGGTGTGAGGCTCGACGAAGTCTCGTCCACAAAGCTACGCTTCCTACAAAGCCATGCTTCGGGTCAAACAAAATGATCAACCTATGATCACAAAGATATAAGATCAAACAAATGATCATATCACAAATGATCAAACACTGATCATTTCACAGCAACACTCAGTATGCCACGTTACCAAATTGGGATATATCGCTGATAAATTTCAACTACATAACCTCTGAGCTCGTACGTCTCAGAGAAGGGTGTTAAGCTAAGAGAATAAATTCTCCGCCACCAACAGAAATGTATTTGAAAGAAATCAGCTTTATATCTCAAATTGTAACGTCAGACACACAATCCATACAAGTCTGTTCCGGGATCGAACAGAACCGAAGGCACTTCTCACGAAGCCCTTGCATATCCGGATAATTTTCAATCACGTCAGGACTTCCCGCCACTAAGAGTGATAAAACCTCTAAACCGGAGATCAGCCGATGTAGAGTAACTCGACGGTCATCCTTTCGTTTTCAAAAATATCCGTTCTTCAACACCGGTCTTCAAATGCGATTCATAACGACGTATCACATATTCGGAATGGGTTATACGACCCCATGGTCCTTTCCCAGCTAACCCGAATAGTGAGCGCTTATTCAAAAATAAGTGTGGCATTCAAATTCATCCAATTCACAACAAATACCATTCAGGGTAATTATTGATAGTCGGTTATTTAACTATCAATAAAGATGCGCAACATCATCAGATCCCAAATAATTTTCCAAATTATTTCTTTTCCAAAATATCTTTTACTAGATATAAAATTTCCACACTTAATCATTTGAAAACAAACTTCAAATATTCACATTTCAATTTATCTTTGAAGATAAAATCTCAAAACAGTTCATTTCATATTGGAAAAACATTTCCATACTTATTTAAAAATAAGTATTTCACAAATCTATTTATTTTCAACACTTGGAAAATATTCGATATACTTAAATCAATATTAAGTATACATTTCATTCTTTAAGGAAATCATTCTCTTTCACAAATTTTATTTGAGTCAAAACGAATGTTACGTAAAACATCGTTACGACAACTCAAAATCACTAGTATAGGGATTCGAAATTTAGATAGATATATAAATCCCAACACTATATAAAACATTTCCTTTCGGAAATCATTTACTATAACAACAGTGTTATAGTCCATCATTTCCTTATTTCTCGAAAACGTCTATTTCAACAACAAGTGTTGAAATCTATGCTTTCGATTCATAATACATTTTAAAACATCTTTAAAATGTTTAACTTCATTTTAAAGTATCACTTCTTCAAAAAATGAATCCATTTTATTCAATAATATATTCACTGTCCAAAATCGTGAATATAATTCACTTAACCCAATTTCAATCATTTCTATACATTTTTATTTCAATAAAAATTCGCTATCCAAAATTGCGAATATATCTTCTTTAATAATCTTCTATATTTAATTTATCAAATTCAATCGATTTCGAATTTATAAAACGAAGTTTATAAATTCTATTTCTGTTTTAATAACAACTTCAACTTATAAATCTTCTTTTTATTAACTTCTATATTTTACTTATCAAAATAAGTGAATTCGGATTTATAAACAACTTTTATAATTTCAATTCTATTTATAAAAACTTCAATCCCAAATCAATTTCAATATTGATTTCTAAATTTATTTTCAACCTTAAATAAAATTTCCATACTGATTTCTCAAGATTTCATTCCCAAATATTAAATCAATTACAGATTGATTTCTAATTTCATTTATCACTACTAAATAAATTCCTTATTTTTCTCAAATTATTCAATATTCTGTTTTTAAATGGATTCTTCAAATTGAAATCATTTTACATTGATTTCCCAAATTATTTCAATTTACCAATTGAATTCCTAAAGGGATTTCCAACTTATCCCCTTTTAAATAAATTCCTCTTTAAGAAAATAAATTCCTTTATCTTTTTCAAACTATTTCGAAATCCAAATTTTAATTAAATTCTTCAATTTAAAAATCACTATTATACGAAATTCATTTATTTAACATCTTCACTTGATTCTGGAACTAATTCAATAAGATTTTAAAAATCAGCCTTTATTCTTTTAAATTCTTTTCTTCAAATTTATTAAATTTCTAAAGTTAATTCACTTAAAAATTCCTACTTGAATTTCAAAAATTCAATTTCGTTTATTTTTGGGATCCAATGATGTCAAACATCCATTCAGCTAAATTTTAGCCTTCAAACAATTTCTAGATATCAATATGATTAATAGCATCACTGTAATCATTCACAGATTCATATCACAATAGAAATAAATTCAATCAATATGAGGGGTCCAGTTGGATCCCTCCAACCTGTTTTTCCTGCATCCAAAAACGTTAGCACAATACCAATTCCGCTCCAGTACGGAATTATCGCGGTATATGGGTTTTATAAAAATCCGCTTACTAACGGCGCAATAGGGTCTCATCCGCTATACGAGGCGGGAAATCAATCAATCCAATATATACATATGCCAATATGTATATATTGCTATATATAGATATATCCTAAAATATCTAATATCAACAATCCAAACAGACAATCAAACAATAACTGAAAATTCCACTTTTCAATTTGAGTGAGAAAATCTCACCTTTGCTTTTATTATGTAATCCAATTTCCATTCCAGTTTTGTTTTCTCCAAGTTTTGACCTTGTACAACAATGTATAAAATTTATTAATATTCGAATTTAATCGAATCAACAATTTTCGTTTTGATAGTTTTAATCAGTTAATGGTTTTATTTCAAACCAGTTTCATTTAATAAAATTCGCTAAACTAGAAATTTACTTTAAAACTAAATTCCCCTTTAAAAATTTCTAAGTAAAAATAAGTTAAACACCTAAAATGAATTATTTATCAACCCAGTAAAGCAAATCCTATATTTTTTTTCTCTTTTTATCTTCGGTAACATATAAACTGCATTTAAATACAAATAAAATAACCTATGCAGATTTTAAATTTATTTTTATAAAATTCTTCAACCCTTTTATTATATTTTTTTCAACTACTATAATTATTTATCTGTTTTCATAAAAAAAAAATCACAGTATGTCCACTTTTCAAAAATACAAATATTTAAAACTCATTTTCAAATTTAAATCGAATTAACATTTTGTAATTACCTCATTGACGAATCGAGTAAACCCAGAACCTCAGATCGACTTCGTCGACACCGCTACTTCCATACTTCAGTCGCCAGTCAATCGCGAGCCTCCCCCCGACATCGAACGCAACCCCAACGAACTCGCCTCCGGCCTCGACTTCGGCCACCAAGAGATGTCGCCGCCTTTGCCACTCGCGAGTTCGATCAGAACGAATCGCCCAACATTGTCTTCCCCAATTCGAAAACCTAGTTGCCTCCAGTTGAACGCGAACCTCGCGAGCGCCGCGCTCGTGCCCACTTCCACGTGCGCGTGATGCCGATCTCGAACCACCATTTGATTCGACGACGTGAGTTTGCCAGAGCCATCCTCGCGTGCGCGAGCTCCCTGGCCTCGCGATATCGTTTTCTCTTTTTTTTATTTTTATGAATGATCTCGTTTCGATTTTGGTGGAGAACGAAAAGGAAGAGGCAGTTGAACTGTTTTGATCGGTTTCGATTTTGAAGAGGAGAATGGCTTCGGTATTGTTTTTGATTGAAGAAGAAATTGTTTTCAAATACTCGGTATGCTCTGCACGATTTTCTTTACGTGATTCTCGGCGTAAATTTAGGCATGGACGAGGGAAGAACGTGGCTGATATTTACAAATTTAAATTTAAATTTAAATTGAATTCCATTTAAATTCCAACGCATTTAACTATCGTATGGTCACATAACAACCCCGAAAAATACGAAATTGGAAATCCAGTAATAATACAATATTACGGACCCAATGAAACTGGTTTCGTCGAATTCCGAGACTGTTTGAAAAATGACTATTTTAAAATATCGATTCGAACAATTAAATTCAAAACTGATCAAAACAGTTAAAATTTCAATTCTGAAGCTTCTGTTATCTTCAGTGTTATCAATACGAATTTTAAAAGCTTTCGAAATATTTTTCTTCAGCTTAAAATTGAAGATTCAAATTTTTATTCAACTCTCAATATATTAAATTTTATAATTTAATCGCTAATTTTCGAAGTTATATTCGGGATTAAAATTAAATCATCGTTCAAATATTTAAAATAAATTAAATATTCTCAATTTAATTTGTTCAAAATTCAGGGTCGTTACAGCATAGGTCGGAGACGACCCACGACTTAAGGTCAAGCGACCTAAGGTAAATGGTCCAACGACCTAACTCGAACGACCTAGAGGGTCGAACGACTTAACGACCTAAGCCTTGAACGACTTAGTGGAACGAACGACTTAACGACCTAAGCCTTGAACGACTTAGTGGAACGAACGACTTAACGACCTAAGCCTTGAACGACTTAGTGGAACGAACGACTTAACGACCTAAGCTCCAATTCGAGCTACGAGCTAAGGCTGGAACGACCTAGTGGAGTTAGGTCGGGGACGACCTACGACTTAAGGTCATACGACTTAACAGTTGCGAGCTAGCGGAGTTGGCATGGCCTAGCGACTTAGTAGAAGCAGCGACCTACGACTTAACGATTTAAAAGCCAACGACCTAGGACTTAAGAGCCATACGAGCTACGAGCTAAGGTCTATACGACCTAACGACTTATCCCAGTACGACCTAAGCCAGGACGAGGTAGCAGAAGGCAACGACCTAACTCTTAACTCGCGCACGACTTAGCACTTAACTCGCGAACGACTTAGCACACCCAGAACGACTTAAGGCCTGGAACGACTTATGCTCCGTGTGACTTTTCAACACGAACGACCTACGACCTAGGCTTAACTCGCGAACGACCTAGCGAAGGCAGAACGACCTAAGTGCAGTTTTTCACCAAAAACACTAAAATTTTGGGTTTTTCACCAATCCAATCCAAACCAAATGCAAATGCTGATGCTAAAATGATAGGGAACCATTCCCAACAGTCCAAGATAGATATAGGCAAGATGTGAGATCAAAAATCTCACCTTTTCACGGAATTTGATGAAGATGGAGATTTGAGAGCAAAGCAAGAACACCAACAAGCTTGAATCAATGGTCTTCACGTGAATTTGATGTTGAATCTCGGATTTGCAATAGAATTTGTGTTTGGAGTTTTAATTTCCACTTCCCACCACCATTTTTGACAAAGCTTGAAGTGTTTTGATAGAGTGAGGAAGATGGTTGGGCTGAACTAAAGGGGTGCAGTCCAAACCAAAGTCAAAGGCGGGAAAAAGTGTTGAAAATTTCACTATCTCCAAACATATCGAAGTTTACACTCAAAAAGATCGCAAACGTCATTTTGAACTCAATGGAAGTGGTCTCGAGTCCTAATTTGACCGTATGCAAAAAGTAGCTTTTCGGACTAACATCCGACTAACGATAAAATATTTAAATAAAATATTTAAATATAAAATCGATAGATATGCGGGTTGTTACAATTAAAATCTAGGGTCGTTACAAACTTCCCCCCTTAAAAGAATTTCGTCCTCGAAATTCGTAGGCACGAAAATAACACAGAGATAGATAGATTCAATCTCCTATAATTCCTCAAACACTAGTTATGAATTCCAAACTCAAATCGGAATACCCAAAGTATATATACTTGTCCCTCTTCGGACTTCGATATACCCAAGAAATTACAATAAAATTTCAAATTTGGTTTTAAACGAAATCATTTTATTGATTCAATTCAAATCTAGCCCCATATTCTATTAATCAATTTAACTCAATTTAAAATTTCCAATTTTAAAATTTCAATTCCAAATTTCCAATTTATATTCATTAAGGTTTAAATCAAAAACTGATAAGAAACCGATGACGATACGAAGTAAAAATTTCCTACAACGGTTCGTAGGGCCATCATCACACCGAAACTTCTTTTTGTAGCTGGTACGAAGCAATGAAAAGAATTTGGAAACGAATCAAAGAATATTGATAGAGAAAATTATTTCCACTGTTGCAGGGTATTGACCATTTATAGTCGTACTCCCCTATCCCCTATCTCGTCCTCTTCTTGCATTCATACTCACTATCAGTGGATAATAAGAGAATTTACTGAGGCACTCGAACGGATATCTTAGAGATTACTCATTCTAGAGTTTACTTCACTCTATCTCTAATGAGTTACTTAATGTGTTATACTCCTGAGCTAAAGTTCAACCTTAGCTCTGATACCAAATGTAACGCTCTGGATTTTTCGCGTTCGAAAATCGACATCCATACTTTACATCGTACTCAAATGCCGCAGATTCGACCGTTCAAATCCGAGTCGCCGGAGCTTATAACACAGTTAAGTAAACAACACAGCGGAAGAAAAAGAATAATACATTGATATACAATATCCTATACAATATCTGATACAACAGAGTGATACAATGAATATCAATATACATCAGAGATATGATACAAGAAATAGCAGCGGAAAAGAAAATGATAACACCAGCAGCGGATAATCTCCATCTTCAAAGCACCAATCCAGAAATAGCTCGAACTCCCAATAATGAGGCACAAAGATAAGCAAGTGCAGTCCATATCCAAAGACTAAACGAGCTCCAGAAAATCTACTAATTCTGACTATCTGAAAAACCCAACTCTAGACTGCCCGTGTAGAAAAATTTTGAGCACCCAGAGTTTAGGAAAGAAACAATAAACTCTGGATCAGTCATGGGACTGGTCTGAGCAACAAAAACAGTTTATCTTTAAAAACGAATAGCAGAGAATTTTAAAGTCGATTCGCAATGCTTTTAAAAAATGAAACTACCATAAGACCTCCCGCCACACACAATGCAAACGCAGACTTGGAGGAGATTTCTTCTTATGATAGTCAAAGATGCTTACTACGAAAAATCAAATCGTTTTTGATATTATTATTAGTGCATAGTGTAGAAACATTTCGAAAAGTAGAATATAAATCTTAGCCAGCATAGGTACCATTATAGTATGCCTACTATAGCTACCATATTAGATGGCAGGTTCTACAACTAAAACCGTACAAGGCTCGTATTGTTTCTTTGGATTTCCAACAAATGGTCAGGCTAAGGAACTTCCCATTGCCACATAGGAACGCCTCTGGAAAGACGACCCGAGAACCTAACCGGATCTCTGCCAACATAAGGCCGGGTTACCCCTAACTAGGTAACTACTGACACGAGTATGCCACCTCTCGGTTGTAACCAACCTTTAACCGGGGCCCCAGCAAAAAATCACAAAGTAAGATATAAATATATTTGCGACATCCACATAAGTTAAGTATTTGGGCTCCATACCATGATACCACTTCTATCCAGAAGGAAATGAACATACCCTAAGGGGCGCTACCCCCAATAACCTTGCTGCATCTTTCCTGTTTTGACCATTCCGGGGTGTGAGGTTCGCCGAAGTCTCGTCCACAAAGTTACGCTTTGTCACAAATCCATGATTTGGGTCAACAGATGATCAAAGTAATGACCACAAAGATAAATAATCAAACAAATGATCATATCACAAATGATCAAACAATGATCATCACACAGCAACAATCAGCATGTCACATTACCAAATTGGGAATATATCGCTGATAAATTTCAACTACATAACCACTGAGCTCGTACGTCTCAGAGAAGTGTGTTAAGCTAAGAGAATAAATTCTCCGCCACCAAACAGAAATGTATTTGAAAGAAGTTGGCTTTATATCTCAAAGTGTAATGTCACACATGTAACCATACAAGTCTGTTCCGGGTTCGAACAGAACCGAAGGCACTTCCGAAGAAGCCCTTGCAAATCCGGGTATTCACAATCCCGATCGGAGTTCCCATCACTTAGGAGATCTCTATACCGGCGCGACTCAGTGCAGAGACAATCGATAGGTCATCCTATCGTTCTCGCAAATACCCGGTCTTCAAATGCCATCCATATACGACGTATCACTTATTCGGAATGGGTTATATGACACAAAGGTCTTTTCCCGGCTAACCCAAATAGTGAGCGCAATATTTAAAAACAAATGGATAATGGGATTTCAATTAAGTCACAACTTAATAATTCAACTTCCTTTTAAATGGTTTCAATCGATTACCATTTCAAATCTTTTAAACAAAAAGATTTATTTTAACAACCTACAACGGTTTAAACAATTTCCATATTTTTATCTTTTAAACAGAAGTTTCAATCACAGATTTTCCAAATCAATTTCCATTTCAATTTAACTCGTTAAATCTTTAAATCAAAGATTTAACTTATAGCTTTCAAAACAATTTCATTTCGAATGGTTTAAATAAACCATCATTTTAAATCTGTTAAAAATAAACAGATCCAATTCATAGCTTTCAAAAAGAATTCATTCATAACTTGGAAAAACAATTTTCAATTCAAACTTGAAATTCCTTTAATTAAACTGGAATTTCATTTCTTATCTGAAAGCTTCTATCATTTGAAAACAAACAGGTTTCATTCTGGAAATCTGATTCATTTATACGAGTTAAGGTTCTTGAATTTTATTCACATTCCCAAATCAAAATAGTTTAACCCATATATAAACATCTTTAATCCCTAGTTTCAAATTACAGAATTCAATTTCCAAATTGAATTCAAATTCAAATTAAATTATTTAAATTGAAACTTTACCAAGTTATTCAAAATAGCTTTTATCTTTGAAAACACCTTTTTCAAAAGCTTTAACATTTAACCCAAATCCATTTCCAAAATCAATTGAAATTAAAATTTCAATTTCAAAAATATTAAATTTAAATCATCTGTGACTTAATCGATTTCCACGTTAAATCCATATTTGTGTGTGTAATAGTGTGGTCTAGGGGTTTTACTCAATAGTGCAACATTATTCAATCATCACAAATTAAAATACAAAAATATAGTTGATAAGCGATATAAACTATAACGCTTATCTTTTCATTCACAGATCACTGATATATAAAGGTCACAGATAATAAATTACAGGTCACAACACAAATCAGAATATATCACACAACATCACAGATCAGGGAATATCAACAATTCAATCATTCAGTCAGGTCCAAACATTCATAGGTAAGGTCAATTTATTTATCTGATTTAATTAAATCAGATTAGTCACTAATCCTGGTTAATTTACATTAACTAATTACAAATTTTATTTTAAATTAATTATCCTTTAATCATCTATTAATTAAATTAATCAACTTTTAATTATTAAATAATTAACCTTTAATTGTTTAATTCACCATTTAAATAATTATCTTAAATTAATTGCTTTAATTAATTATTCCTCAATTAATTATCATTTTTTAATCACCTTCATTAATTAATTAACCTTTAATTAATTATTCTCAAATTTAATACCTTAATTAATAAATCATATTAATCATTTATCCTTTTAAACCAATTACATAATTAATTAACCCCTTAATTATTCAATTATTCTTTAATTAATCATCTTTGTAATTAAATTTCATTAACAATTCTTAATTTCAAATAAATTAACCAAATCTTCACTTACCTTTATAAATTAATCATTCTTAATTAGTTATGATAAATGACTACGCTTAATCTTAAATCAATGTTAATTACTTGCTTAATCCACTTTTAATCATAAATTAATTACTTTTAATTAAGTAATTATCTTTAATTAATGATTAGTTATCATTAATTGCTATTGATTAAGTCTTAATCACCATCATAAATTAATCATTCAACTTAACTAACATTTTTAAAGAAATCTTCTTTAAACTTTGAAAACCAATTTATTACTAACTACAAACTTTTAAAAGTTAATAAATTTAATACTTAACTTAAATCAATTACTTAGTTAAAATAATAATTAAGAGTTGAGACATTGTAAAGTATTAACTATATAATTAAACGGGTATTAAAGTTTTTAACTTATTCTTGTTAAACATTTTCACTTGTTTTTATAAATAAAACAACAGTTGAAAAACAACAAACCCGAGCCCAAAGCAGATTTACTCGAGCCAAAAACCCATTTACCCGAGCCAGATTCGAAAATACCCGAGCAAACTTCTCTCCTATATTTTTCTTTGTGTTTGATTTTAAATTCTTAAAGCCTGGGTAACTCTCGCGTACAACACGCATACTAACCCGAGACCAACCCTGATTTTCCCGAGCCATCCCCCGAGTCTCCATCTTCTTCCCCAACACTGCTTCGAACCCAAATGCACAACACGAACCGTGCACGTGTACAAGCGCTCAGGTCGTTCCGACCAACGTTTCGGCCACCAACCAGTCGTCGATCTCCCCCTCAGTCGTCCCGACCACCCAGAACTCCTAATCATTGACGAACTCGAAATCTTGCTATCGAATCCAAACTGGAACGAACACGATCGTCAACAAACGCCTTGTTCTCCCCGCACAGTCCACCAGAAAATTCGCGACTCCGGCCATAGCACGTCAACACCCCAAGCCATCATCCCCCAAATTCTCGTGAAGCTCGATCGACTATAGAGGTTACACCAGCCTTGATTACTAACAGGTCCTGAAAACTTAAACTAACCCTAGATTAAATTCGACTTGTCAATTTACACAATAGAAAAATTCTTTGACAATTTTCCCGAAGTCCTGGATCAACACGCTAGCTTTATACAAGTTTTCATCAATTATCATTCGATCGATCATCAGAGATTTGAAAAAGAACGAAATTGGTTCCAACGTGAACCGCTCTTGAACCACTTAAATAAAAATCATCATATTTAGTTTAAAAATCCTATTTTTGCATACTTATTCGAATTATAAAATCAAATCAATGATATAACATACTTGAATTTATCATGGATTTTGTTTTACTGTAAAGTTTGAGGTTGCACAGATAAATCCCTCATGACAAAGCTTAATTGAAACTTTTAATTGTGATTCAAGTTGAAACAAACTTGTTTTGTTTTCAAATCCTAAGCTAAAAAGAATTGTGCGAAGTTTATTTAAATTTCTTCTTAAATTTGCTTTGTCCTGAAAACTAAATATTAAGAAACAACTGTAAAAATACTTCCAGTGATGCTCAACATACAAACATTATTTCCTTTCCAATATATAATCAAGAATGTAAGATTCATGAAATAATATTTAGATTCCAATTTAAGGAAAACAAGTTTACTCATAGTTGTTTGGGAAGATGAACAGAGATCTTGTTGGAACAGGCTTTGAGAAATTTGCTTGCTGAAACTTCTTTTTGATTCTCTGGTTTGCTTTGAGTTTGTATTGTTGGAGTTGTTATTCAAGTTGAAGTTTGTTTAAGGTTTAAATGATATTTGTTTCAGTTTTCTTTTTCTTAGCTCATGGACGAACTGATGAAGATGAGATTGATATAGGGAAATGAGTTTACAGATGGAGATGAAATATACAGGGATATGGTTTGTATAGGGTTATTATAATTTTTATTTGTACTGGTGATGTATAGTTTGTACAATAGCATGGGTGAGATGCTTGCATTCCTTTTTCTCGGCTGATATCATGCTTGAATACATTTTATTTTGTTTTATTCCATGCTTATATTTATACTTGTTTTACTTTTGTTTTTCTTCTTTTACAATACTGCAAGCTCATACCTATACTTGAATACATTTTTTTTAATTGTTTTGTTTGCTTTGACTATGCAAATTTGATTTTGGCTGGAGATATTAGTGGCTTGCATTTTTGTTATGTTTTTGTATGTATTTTATTTTGTCTTTGTTTTGTTTTATAATATTTGTCTTGCATTACTACTTTGTTTTTGTAATCTAAATGAAATCCTATAGTTGTTATGTTGTTAGAATTTGCTAATGTGTTTATTTTATATTTTACAAAATTTATTAACGTATTGTTTGAATTTTAACCATGTATATCTATTTTATTTATTTGTTTAACTTACATTTATTGCCTTGTATTATTTTATAAACTCAATTATTTATTTTACTTTATTATTTATTGTCTTATATTTAATTTATAAATTCAAATTATTATTAACCATCAATTTTAATATGTATTTTTATTTTCCAGTTTAACATCTATTATCATTTAACTCAAATACTAATTATTTTTATTTTTGAAATTAAAATTAACATCAATTTTAAATTTTTAAATCAATTTATTTATTTATTTTTATACTTGTGTCCAAAGTATATATATTATTTATTTTTTTTCAAAATCATTTATTTATATACATATATATTCACATATATACGAATTTTCAAATCCATATGACTTAATATATTTTCGATTTGAATCGGGGAAACTCGCTTCCATTCATAATTAATTTTACAAATTTTTATTCAAAAATTCATTTAATTATTAATTTAAATTAAATTAAAATTTAGTGTCGTTACAGGGTCGATGGTGGATTCATGGTCAATGGCGCGTCGTCATCGTGTCGAACTCGATCGGTGTTGGGGAAAATAAAAGAGGGGAGCATGGCGAGCATCTGGACGTGAGGGCAAGGTTCCAGATGATCAGAGACGGGAGAATTTGAGGTGTTTGATGATCGGGTTTCAGCCTGATGGGTTCGAGTTTGTTCGATTTTGATTTCACGAGGGGTTCGAGATTCTAGGTGGTCGCTCGTGTCGAGATGGTCGTCATCGACTTGAGGAGGGTCACGGTGATGATCGGAGCGACGGAGAGGTGTTATGCACGTACACAAGTGGATCCGGCATATCTGTAGGGCTGTGTTGTTTGGCATCGGGGAAGAAGGGTTCAGGCTCGAAGTCGATCTCGTGTTTTGATCAAGAGGGGAGAGATGAGTGGTTAGCTTGAGTTCTGGCTTGGGTACTTCTGCTGTAGTCTCGAGTTTCTGCTATGTTAACCATGTTTTAAAAGTAAAGAAAATGTATAAGTTCAAAGGTTTTAAAGCAAAGTGTTAAAGTGGTTTCAAAAGCAAAGGTAGAAATCAAATTATCAAACATGTTTCGAGATTCAAAATTTTAAACCAAATGTTTAAGATTTATTATTTTCATTTGAATAATTTTATATTAGGCTAATTATTTAATTAAATCTTTAAGTGTTTCCAAATGTAATTTAATGAAGTAATTAAGAATTGGATTAGGATAAATGGTTCATCTTAAATATAATTAAGGTCTTGAGTAAATTAAGGATTAAATTAGTAATTATGGATTAATTAATTTGTAATTAGTGATTAATTAATTAATAATTAAAGGATGATTACTTAATGAAAGTAATTAAAGGGAAATTACTTAATGGAAGTAATTAAGGATTAATTATTTAGTGTAATTAATTAAAGGATTGATTAATTAAGGAAATTAATTAAAGGGTTAGTAAATTAATGAACATGATTAATTAAAGGATAATTAATCAATGTAAGTGATTATAGAATAATTAATTAGAGTAATTAATTAAGGATCATGTAATTAATTATAGTTAATTAATTAATGAGAGTAATTAAAGGTTAATAAATGTGAATGGTTAAAGGATAATTAATTTGTGTAATTAATTAAAGGCTAATTACTTAATGTAATTAAAGAATAATTAATTAAGGATGATCAATTAAGATGATAATAAAAGGGTGATTAATTAATTGGTTTGTAATTAATTAATAAGCAGGATTTAAAAGGTGATTGAAGTAATTAATTTAATTAGAATGGTGTGACTAATTAATCTTGCTTATGGATGATTGAATGATATTGAATACCTTGGTTTGTTATCCCTGGTGTGTGATTGTGATGCTATGTGATATGATGTTTGGGATATGGATTATCTATCTGTAATAGAATCGCTGTATGAATATGTTACTCTAAATATGAATTGATTGGTTTTCACTTAAACAACTTGGATTTAAGATGACATTGGTTTCGAAGAGACCGGGGTCGGGTATCAGCAATTACCCGAAACCACTTCGATATGTAATCTACAATAATTCTTTATAGATTTGATATGTGAAATCAAATAGGCTGGAATGGAATAAATTAAGTAACTGGATCTTTTAAACCAAGTTTTGGTACTTAGGTATTGATTTGTGAAATAAGTGATTGATTATAACAAGATAAGAACTCGTAATGAGATACGAGTTACCTTGGTTCGCAAATAAGTTTATGACTTGGTATTTCAAATTGTATGGGTTTACTCATGCTGGTTTCTAGCCTGACCCAGGTATTACTTTGATGTATTGCTCGGGTCAGACCGAGTATTACAGATTTTCGGGTTAGGATGTTCTGGAGCTCAGATGGCGAGCTGGATGGCAGGAACGTATGGAGTATATCCCGCTGTATGTTTGAGAGTTGTATTGATTACTCTGGGACAAGTTAATTATAACTGTCCAGTTCATTTGTGAATGGTTGTAACTCTGATGTAGCTTTTCTTTGTATAAATACTATTATGTGATATTATATTTTGATCCGCTGCGAAATGTGAGATTATGTGATTTGTTTTCTGTTCTTCTTCTTCCTTCTTTCTTCTTTACCCTAACAATCTGATATTTCCGGCGTTCGATTGCTCGGTACTTCTACAGTGAACGTATTAGTGTCGAATTCTCGAGGTCGAAAATTTCGGGTACTTCCACCATGATAGATCAAAAGTGGTCAAAGAATTGAATGAAGTGAATTAATGAAGTCTCTCATTTCAAATAAATGTCGGTTGCATACGTATGAGTCTTGGGTGGTCGAAAATATAGGAAGGGTTTCGTATTTTTGTTTTATTTTATTATTAGTATTTAGTGAACGTATAGTGGTTTTTGAGTAACAGCATCGTATACTAGTCTTACCAATGTTGTTTCCCTTAATACTCAAAATTAATAAATAATTCTATGACGTAAATAAAGTACCAATAGATAAGTTGAAATATAATTACTTATTGAAAATGAGAAAAAGAGGTTAAGCTTAGGAAAGTAAAAATGATAGGTGCATTATTTTAAAAGGAAGATAAAAGTGTTTTATCGAAAAAATTGAAAGATGTTTTATCTAAAAATGAAGATCTAAAGAATGTGCAAGGTATACAACTAACGAAGGAATGGAATAGACTGAACTAAATCCTAAATTATACCAACTCATGGAGTTATTGAATGGCCAGTGGCCAAGTCTTAGTGAAGTCAGCCAACAGGATTGGCGCAATTGGTTGATGGTCCTGTGCGTGATCGAAGGTCATGAGTTCGTGCCCCGAAATTGAAAACCCTGTAACAAGTACCCGAAGTATCTGTTTGGCAGGCACATACTTCCCTAGAGTTTACAAGCGAAGCTTGGTTCTCTAGGTATTTTAAAAAAAAGTCTTAGTGAAGTCTATATTCAACGGTATATGGCAGGGTGCTAAGATTTACGAAGTCTATTAGGTTCAATTCAAAATTTTGAACTCTAATATGAGTAGTAACATCAAAATGGATGTATTTTGACGAATGAATCGACAATGTGAAATGAAATGTTTTTAGGACTCAGAGGGGCTATTGAGATGCTTAGTAAGGATGCTTGTTAGAATATATTTAGGATGGCTCTAGTACGATGGTTCCCAGGTCAAATTAGTGCACATTTCATTAGTGATGTTGTTCAAGAAAAAGATGAATTAGTGATAGAAATACCTAGGGAGGTAATCACTAAATAAAGTTGAGGATAACTTTAAGACGCATATGTAAATAAGAGTTTAGGTGATGCATATGGATGTGCATGATGATTATATGACATGGTTCATAAATTTTTGGCAAGTGTAGGGTATACTTAAATTGAATCATAAATGAATAATAAGTAAAATAATAAGTATAGGTGATACTCATGTTTCAACAAAAAGAAATTGATTTATAAAACTTTAGTTTGATAATTTTAAATAAAACTACTATATTTATTTCTGCTATATCATATTTAATATTATATTTTGAAAATTAAGTTATTATATATATACGTGTTTTATATAAAAGTATGTTTTTAGTTCTAATAAATAAAAAATGCACTTTCAGAGAATATTTAAACTATAAAAAAATTCTTATACATACATATATAGTTTAATTAATTAGTTTACAAATAAATGATATATTTACAATACATATTTCGACTAGAAAAATTAATTAATAAAAAACTTATTTTAAAAAAAAGGTTAGTATAGGAAAATCTATTATTTTACATTATAAGTATGAATAATTCAACTATTAAAGTTAGATGTGTTCAAAAGTAATTTTATTCATGACCAGTTCAAAATAAAATATTTTATTTTAAATAGTACTTATATATATGTCATTTAATAATTTGATAATATATAAGAGATTTGCATAATCGTAGAATTATATATATATATATATGCATTTATATAAAAAACAATACACACACACACACACATATATATATATAGTTAACGCGCACATGCACACGCGCGTGCATATATGTATAGTTATGATTTCTAGTAAGCATGTGTATATATCACCTAATGTCATCATATATATATATATATATATATCACTTTATAATCATTAAACATACGATGTTCCTGATAAAATAAAATATAAATTAATAATATAAAATAAATAAAACATTTAATGTGAGTTCTAAAATTAAATTAATTGAAAATATTAAATATGATTAAAACACAATAAAAATTATCCATTATAACGAAAAATACGATCTTGTGCAACTTTAATAAAATGAATTTTTTCTGAAATTACACCTTATACACCCTAATAGGTAAAGCGCTTTATCACACACTAATGTATAAAACACATATTCCATAGTCAAACTGGATGCATTGAACATGGATTTATAAATGGTAACTTCGGTACTTCAAAATGCTAAGATTTAAAAATTTCTCAAAATCTTGTACGAAATAGTTTATGTTTCTATCCAGGAAATGCTATATCTGTATATATTTGCATAATTTGTTAATTTTTTTATAATATGAATTTCTCTATCAACTATTAGTGATGATAAATCACTCTCGTCCTTATTCTGTTGTTCAAAAGACGTAAAAAAAACTTATATCCTTATTTAGGCTACAAAATGACACATAAAACAACATTTATGAACTATATAAGTTACATTGTTGATCATATGGGATTCTTTGTCCAAAATATCCACGTGCTAATTGTCACTTTGAATCTCCTCTATCCATTTTATATTTACTTCTTAAAGCATCTTTGACGTAAAAAAAACTTGTATCCTTATTTAGGCTACAAAATGACTCATAAAACAACATTTATGAACTATATAAGTTACATTGTTGATCATATGGGATTCTTTGTCCAAAATCCACGTGCTAATTGTCACTTTTAATCTCCTCTATCCATTTTATATTTACTTCTTAAAGCATCTTCAACAACGAGTATACTGATTACGATTACAAAATTTAAACCCCTACTTTCCACAGTCGATTATGGTGTGTAATATTAAAAAAGAGGTGCAAAGAAATTACATATCTGTAATTTTTATTGCAGCCACTCATGTCTAACTATATTTTAAACAGAATGAATAATTTCAAAAATATGGTGGTTAATATTTCCACTAAGCAAAATTATCCTTCCCATCCAAGAACACCCCCTACCGATTCTCCTGGTCTCCGACCAAAGCATCGGTTTAATCCTTCTTCGAAACATGGCTATACCTTGGTTATGTCTAGAAATAATTTTGGGAAACAAGATAATGCTAATTCTTATGCTACGTCAAGCGACCAAGCACTTTTCTAGATCGGGTGGTAGGAAATTCTAGCGGCAAACATTGATTCGACTAAAATTAAGATTCCAAAAGCATGGAGTATTGTTGTAGCAAAACAAGACGCCTCTTATTTCTATTCGATTGAGTTTTTTCCCCTATGAATTGAATAATCTTAGGTGTGCAAAGATGTCTAAGCAAATTTTTGAAGATTCTAGTGAAAAATGGATAAATTCGATTACCGTTTATGTGATAGGCCTCGTCATCTCAAAACGTATATTGCTATGAGTTAACCCGCCTTTTGGCAAGGCAACATACATGCAAATTTAACCCAATCGACTGCTCGATTATTGAGGCTGGAATGTCATGGACTTGGTTCAGATGAATGGGTAGACGATCGATTACGGATAGTAAACATGAATATGTAGCCGGGATTCGGCATGGTCAATGGGCGAACGACGCAGGGTACATGGAATATAGGTTTTGGCAAGAAATGAGTTGCTTAGAGTTTGCTTCGAGTCACCATAGGGTCTGCTTCGGGTCGTTGACTGATTGGCTTAGGGCCGGCTATAAAAGCAACTTGGAGTCGGCATGTTTACAAGGGATCGGCATTTGATCAACTCCTGGTCGGCATAATCCCTGCTTCGGGTCGGCATCAGGATGGGCTTAGGGTTGGTGAGTAAACAGTGGCAGGTCGGCATATTGAGAGGGGTCGACATCCACTTCGGGTCGGAGTGCGCCTTGCTTCGGGTCGGCGATTACAAGGGGTCGGCATACAACCAAGGGATCGGCATACAACTAGGGATTGGCATCACTTCGGGTTGGCTACAGGTGGACATCGGGTCGGCATCAGGAGATATAGGGTCAGCATATTGCATTGCTTCAAGGGGTTAGCACTTGAGAAACTTCGGGTTGGCATGCACATAACTCCGGGTCAGTGTTCATCATGCTTCGGGTCGGCATTCGTACTAGGGGTCGACGTTGAGAAGGGGTCGGCATTGAGAATGGATCGGCTACTTTGGGTTGGCCACGAGCTTGCTTCGGGTCATCATCAAGGTTACTTCGGGTCAGAACACTACTTACTTCGGGTTAGCACACGAACTACCTCAGGTCGGCATAGATTAACGATATGGGCTCGACTATCGTTATGGTGGACCCATGTAGGTGAGAAGGTCATGTAGCCGGGATTTCCTATAAATACAGTAGTATTTGGCTTCAGAAAAGGGGAATTTGGGTTTCTCTTCATCTTCTTCTATGAAAGGCTATTCTGCCATTTTTGTTTCAGAAATTCCGGATTGTAACTGTAATCAGATTTCAGTATAATAAAAAGAAAATTTCTGGAGTGGACATAGGCTGGAGTCAGTCGAACCACTATAAGTCTTGTCTTTTTACTGCTTTCATTTGAATTTTGATTATTCTTCATATTATACTCTCTACATATATTCTATCTGTGACTGGATATTGGTGCTTTCACTTGCAATTGGGTGTTAGTGGTCAATTTTGATGCTAACACTAGGGTTTGGAAACCCAAAGGAGTGGTTCAAATCTTTTCTAATGACAATGGGTTATACATGGTAAAGTTTAATAAACACGAAGACTGTGACAAACTGCTAGCTAATGGTCCTAATTTTTATAATAAAAGATTTGTTATGATGAAGAAGTAGACCTAAGAATGAAATTTTCAAGGGAATTTTTCAAATATATTCCCATACGGGTCAGATTTTTGGGGTTAGATATTGGACTGAAGAGGGTATTGAGCAGATTTCTTCACTTATCGGTGCTCCTGCTAAAATAAGTAAAGTCAAAAAGGTATGATTTGAACTGCATATGTGCATGTTATAATTGAAGTAAATTGAATTTTACTTTTCCAAATAAAGTGCCTATCTTGGATGAGAATGATAATATAAGTATACTTCTATTGACATCCAAAAAATGCTTCTGGGTCCCAAAACTATGGCCACCATAAAATGTTTGGTTCAGTGTTTCTTAATATCGATTATTATTTTATATTAATTAAATAAGCACCCAAATATTTCAAAACACAACTGTTATCTTTCTTATTCCCTAAACCAAATTAAACTCTTTCCAAAACACGAGAGAAATTACATAACATACAAAACACCAAAAATAAAACATTAAAATTTATTTTCCCAATCGTATTTAGGATGATGAAAATTCAAAAATAAATACTTACTTATCAGTTAAAAAATGGTTTGCCAAATCAACTTGCATGCTATTTGAAGTATTTGATCGGTCATTTTCTTCCATATTTTCACTATCAAACATTTTTCATTCGAAAAGTCAAGTGCTTTTATTTTTTATTGTGATTGGTATCCATCATCTAACAACCAAAAAAAATGGAAACTGTAAGAGAAAAAATCGCATGAAAATTTTATGATAAAACATTAAAATTCAATAATTTAAATTGAGGTTTTCAACTACAACATCATCAAACTTTTTATTCTCCAATTATTAGCCATAGGATCATTAAACTCATTCTAAACAACAATAAAAAATCCAAAACAACAAATGTAAGATTGATATGTAGAGGAAAAGTAAATTTTAAGAAATAAAAAATAAAATACTCTCTTTGTGTTCATCCAAGAAAGGAACATTCACTAAATCTTTACTTTGCTTCATCTACTAAACAAAAAGAGAGAGATTTTGTTTGTATTTAGGATATGAAAATTTTGTTTTTTGATGATGATTTAATAGAACATATGTGAATTTTTCTGAAAGAGAAGGAGAGGCTACGGTTTATGGGTGGATGACAAAATAGATTTGGTGGCTAGAAACATATGAAAAAAATTGATAGGTAATAAAAAAATTATGGTAGTTTGAAGCATTTCTTTGGATGCCAATAGTAGTTATCACTCTAATATAATGTGGCGACATGTTTTGTATAAGTGGCAACCTTCAAAATGTGGTAAATGTGATTGTTATAGGCACTCGGAGAAGTATTGCATCTCATACAAGACATGGTTACCGAAATAGCATAACGAATCTTCAAGTAAGCCAAATACGGTGAATATTAACGATCTAAACCACACAAGTAATATGAGAACTTTAGAGCATCTCCAACAACTGCATATTCAACCTTTATATTCGGCATTTCCAATTCAAGCGACTCCAATCGTTCCACTTCAGCGTAATATTCAGCTGAATGTTCACTGGCCAATTCAGAATATTGAATTGACCACGGACGCTGATTAAATGAGCGTCCAGAGCAGGGAATTAAATAAGATGGGTACTGAAACCCGCTGACGCTGACTTGATATAATTCATAAGTATTTGGATGCTCATTTAATCAGCGCCTATGACTGCGCGTTGATTAAATCAACGCTCTGTTGTTGAGCTATCCTCTTAATATTCAGGACGTAGTATTCAGGAGTCTGAATATTACGTCCTGAATCCGTTGGAGATGCTCTTAAATAATATACAGGTTTCAGAGTAACATCAAAATAATATGGAGAATGTCAATGTTTAACACAGTACAGTCCGAACTAATACATCAATGTCAGATTAATACAAATTTTGAATAGAGTACGGAAGATGATAATTTACAGAATGCAAAACATAGTAATACAAACTGCAATCAGGGGGATTTTACAGCATCACAAGGGTCAAAACATGCTTATGCTTGAAGCACAGATAATGCAGAATTGGAAATGTCCTTTTATGAGCAGGAAAACATTCCTGCGAACCAACAGAAGGAAACTAGGAAAACTTGTTCAGAGAGCTATCGATCTAACATTTGCGCAGATGAAGGTGCTAGAAGGAAACCAAAAGTGTTTACAATCAGTAGGAATGAAAATTGCAATAAGCACAGTGGCAATAGTACAATGCAAACAAAAAGAATGAGGAATGATGAGGTACCATTTGAATTCAAAGCAACTATTTATAGTGATGTTATTGACAATCCTACTCGAAACAATCTTAAGGTGAGTACATCCACTACTGATGCAGCGCAATCTGATGATGGCTTAGGTCGCGAATGACCAAACAAGTTGATAAGTCGCTCAAGCGACCTTACGAGTTATGACAGGCAAAGCAAGCTACAACCTAGCAATGATCCCGAGTTAAGTTTAAGTCGCTCCAGCGACCTACTAGAACAAGCAACTAATTACATCGGCCAGATTACCTTAGGTCGCTCTCACATGCCGCTTTCGTTAGGTCGCGAACGACCTAACATAAGTTGCGAGGCCTTAGGTCGCTTAGGAGTAGGTCACGAACGACCTAACTCACAACACGGAATGAAACAGACCGTTCTTAAGCCGCCTTGGAGCTTAGGTCGCCCAGAGGATAGGTCGTTCAAGATTTAGGTCGCATAAAGAATTCCAGAAGCTAATTTCTTAGGTCGCTGAGGCCTAAGTCGCTGTCATGAAGCCTTGTTTTAGGTCGCTGCTGCCGCGTATTTTAAGTCGCTGTGTGTTCTTAAGTCGTATGATGTTTAGGTCGTATGTCGTCTGTATTTGTATTTTCTTAAGTCGTATGGTGTATATTTCTTATGTCGCTTGTTGTGACCTGTATTTTTCTTAGGTCGTGTAACGTGATGTGGTAAGTCGCGTGTGTTGTAATGTGATAGGTCGTAGGTCGCGTCTGTTAGGTCGCGTGAGTTGTAATCTGTTAGGTCATGGACTTGTATGATTGTAACCCTATAAATAGGGATGTTGGGTCAATTGTAAACTTGGTTGATTTTGAATAAAACTTTGTTTGTGTGCTTTGTGCCACTTCTCAAATTGGTAGTTGAGTGTGATCTCCTATCTCCACCTTCGGTATTCGAGTGCACTCGAATCAACGATTGTTGAAGCCGATTCACGGAATCAAGTGCGCTTGATCAACGTCGAATAATCGTAGAGCTTTAAACACGATATCGTGCGCGATCAACGAGTTTGAGATAGCTAGAATCCGGTATCTTTGGATCAACGGATTTGGGCCTTTGGTATCTTTCAATCCACCGATTGCTACTTTCACCGTTTCATCCATTTCAGTTATCCGCTGCTGCATCATTTGGTATCAGAGCTAGACTTAGCCAATCATAGCTAAGCCGAGTCTTTGGAGCCAATTCTTATTGAAGAATGCAAGCCGAGCCAATTGACTTTAGGCCGAGCAAGTTGAAGTATTTGAAGAGTTGAAGTCGTGCATCATTTTGTTGTTCAAGGCCGGGAGTAAAGCCATGCGAGTTAAGTTGAATCCAAGTTAAAGTTAAGTTGAAGATTGTTTCATTTGACAATGCAGCCGAGAAGAGCTAACCGTCATCAAAATGTTGAAGATTTGTACAAAAGAGAAGATGCCGAACAAATGGAACAACGCATTAGAAACAAATTCAATGAGAAGTTGGATGAAGGTATTGGGAGGTTAGAGAAACTGATGATAGACATAAATCAAGGTCAAAGTAGAAGGTCGCCAGTCTCGAACCATGGAGGAAACAGAGTTTCGCCATCGGTTACGGAAGCGAGGAGGGTGTCGCCGCAATCTTACCGAGAAAGAAGAGAATCTTCAGTTTCATTGAGACAAGAACATTATGAACATAGAAGTGAAGAGAGAAGAACTCCACGGGAGTATGAATATGAACCATACCATGATGCTGAAAGACATAGTCGAAGAGATATGCGTGATCATAGAGATGTTGATGGTCGAGATCGGTATCGAAGTCCATTTGATTATGATGAAGAGGGTGATAGCTGTAGTGCTCATTATCGAGATCGAGACCAAGTACGAAATGCATATCGGGATGTTGAAGATGATCAACGATGGGAGTCGGGGATGAAAACTGAAATTCCAGAATTCAAGGATGGAATGGTAGCAGAAGAATTTTTGGATTGGTTATCTAATGTTGAAGAAATTTTTGACTTTAAGGAGGTTCCTGAGCATCGAAGAGTGAAGTTGGTTGCTATGAGATTAAGAGGAAGAGCTATGGCATGGTGGCAACAAACTAAACTTACACGGGAGAGAATGGGGAAGTCAAAGATTGCTACATGGGATAAGATGAAGAAGTTGATGAAGGCTACATTCGTGCCGTATAATTATCAATCTCTTATGTATCAACGTTTGCAGAATCTGAGACAGGGAACAAAGTCTGTGAATGATTATGCGGATGAATTTTATCAATTGATTGCGAGGAATGACATCATGGAGACAGAGGAACAGTTGACCGCTAGATTTGTTGGAGGGTTGAGAATGCAGATTCAAGATATGGTGAATATGCTTGATCCGAGATATATTGCAGAAGCACACCAGAAGGCATTAGCTTGGGAGAAACAAGGCAGAAGTGGAGGTGGTGTGTTTACAAATTCCAACAATCAAGTGAAAGGAGCTAGTAGCAATGCTAACGTTTCCAAGGCTGTTAATAAACCAGTTGTCACTGAAGTTGCAAAGACCAAAGTCAACAGCAGTATTAAGTGCTTTAATTGTCAAGAGTTTGGCCATAAAAGCAATGAATGTCCGAAGCCTAAGAAGCGAACGATGATTGCTGAGGTTGAAGATGAGGATGAAGAAGCTGAATTTTCTAATTCACCACATGTGAGGAGGAAGAAAAAGTGTCGGGAGATGAAGGGTATTCATTAATGATGAGAAGATCTTATTTAACGCCAAAGCAAGAGGATGATACTAGCTGGTTGAGGAGCAACATTTTCCAGTCAACGTGCACTATCTTGGGAAGGGTTTGCAAGTTTATTATCGATGCTGGAAGTTGCGATAACATTATCTCTACAGAAGCTGTGAAGAAGTTGGCGTTGAAGACTAAGAAGCATCCAAAACCTTACAAGTTAGCGTGGTTGAGGAAAGGTGGTGAAGTGAAGGTTGGACGAAGAGCTTGTGTTAATTTTTCGATTGGGAAGAAATACAAAGATGAAATTTGGTGTGATGTTGTGGATATGGATGTATGCCATCTATTGTTGGGGAGACCATGGCAATATGATAGAGCGGTGCAACATGATGGTCGTACTAACAGTTATAGTTTCATGTTTGAAGGCACGAAAATCACTTTAGTTCCTAAGAAGCGACAACAAGAAGAAAGCAAGTTGGAGGAGATTGAAGAACTTAAAACTTTGCTATCTTTGAAGGAGTTTGTTAAGGAAGTAGAAGAGGAGCCTGAAGTATTTTTGTTGATTGGACGTGAGAGTAATGAAGTGGTTGAAATTCCTGAAGAAGTAAAGCCAGTGCTGGAAGAATTCGAAGATGTATTTCCTGAAGAGCTGCCAACGGAGTTACCACCGTTGAGGGACATACAACACCAAATAGATCTTGTTCCAGGAGCTGTGCTACCACATAAACCACATTACAGGATGAGTCCAAAGGAACATGAGGAGTTGAGAAGGCAAGTAGAGGAGTTGCTTGAACAGGGGCGCATACAAGAGAGCTTAAGTCCTTGTGTTGTACCAGCATTGTTAGTGCCGAAGAAGGATGGTTCATGGAGGATGTGTACTGATAGTCGAGCACTGAACAAGATTACAGTGAGATACAGATTTCCTATGCCTAGATTGGATGACTTGTTGGATCAACTTAGTGAAGCTACTATCTTTCCGAAGATCGATTTGAAGAGTGGTTATCATCAAATTCGAATTAGACCAGGGGACGAATGGAAGACAACATTCAAGACGAGAGACGGATTATATGAATGGCTGGTTATGCCGTTTAGTCTTTCGAATGCACCTAGTACATTTATGCGGGTGATGAATCAGATCTTTAGACCATTCATTGGGAAATTCATGGTGGTGTATTTTGATGATATACTGATATACAGTGGAAGCTCAGAAGAACACTTGCAATATTTGAGAGAAGTGTTGTTGATACTATGACAAGAACAATTTTATGCTGCAACAAAGAAATGCGTGTTCATGACGCATAGTATTTTATTTTTGGGATATGTTATATCTGAAGGAGGTATACATGTGGATCAGAATAAAGTTGAAGCAATCAGAAATTGGCCACAACCCAGGACTATAACAGAAGTTAGAAGTTTTCATGGTTTAGCATCATTCTATCGAAGATTAATTCCACACTTCAGTAGCGTGATGGCACCAGTTACTGATTGTATGAAAGGGAAGCAATTTTCATGGTCGGAGGAAGCAGGGTTTGCTTTTGAGCGGATCAAAGAACTTTGGACGATAGCACCAATTCTAGTATTGCCAGATTTTCAGTTGTTGTTTGAGTTACATACTGATGCATAAAAAGTTGGAATTGGAGGGGTGTTAAGTCAAAGGGGACGTCCTATTGCATATTTCAGTGAGAAGCTATCGGGAGGAAAGATGAGATATAGTACATATGATGTAGAATTTTATGCTATTGTACAAGCCGTGAAACACTGGAGACATTACTTGTTTCACAAGGAGTTTGTGTTATATACTGATCATGACGCTTTGAAACATCTGCAAGGACAGGAGAAAATTTCAGCTAGGCATGCATCGTGGATTGCATACCTACAGCAATTTACATTTATGGTGAAACGTAAGTCGGGAATTACGAATCGTGTGGCAGATGCATTGAGTCGAAGGAATCATTTGTTGACTACAATGAAGGTTGAAGTGATGGGGTTTGATGTGTTGCCAGAATTGTTTGTTAATGATCCTTACTTTGCAAAGTTTGTAGATGAAGTCAAAGAGGGAAAGACGGATGATTTTGTGTTGGTGGATGGTTTTCTTTTTAAGGGAAATTAATTATGTATACCAGATTGCAGTTTACGGATGAAGATCGTGAAAGAGTTACATGAAGAAGGCCATGTGGGTAGAGATCGTACATTGCAGTTAATTTCTCAATCTTATTTTTGGCCGTCAATGAGAAAAGAAGTTGAACGATTCGTGGAGAGATGTCATATCTGTCAAGTTCGAAGGGAACCGCTACAAATGCAGGATTATATATGTCATTACCTGTGCCTACTAGACCGTGGGTTGATGTGAGCGTGGATTTTGTTTTGGGTTTGCCTAGAACTCAAAGGGGAAATGATTCTATATTTGTTATGGTGGACAGATTTTCGAAAATGGCACATTTTATAGCTTGTAAGAAGACAGCTGACGTCGTTCGTGTTGCTCAATTATTCTTTAAAGAGGTGTATCGATTACATGGGCTACCTGAATCTATTGTTTCTAATCGGGATACTAGATTTCTAAGCCATTTTTGGTTAAGTTTGTGGAAGATGGTTGGAACGAAGCTGAATTTTAGTAGCGCCTATCATCCGCAAACAGATGGGCAAACGAAAGTAGTGAATAGATCGTTGGGAAATTTGTTGAGATGTCTTGTACAGGATAACTTGAAGAGTTGGGATATGAAGTTATGTCAGGCGGAATTTGCACATAATCACGCTGTTAATCGAAGTACTAATTTCAGTCCGTTTCAGGTTGTATACTCAGCAAGTCCAAAGGGACCATTGGATTTGACGATAGTGCCATATCAGAAGGGAGTTGTTAAGCGAGCTTGTGATTTTGTGACTGAGTTGCAGGAATGTCACAAAACTGTTTATGAACGATTGCTTGCATCAAATGAAAAGTATAAACAACTGGCAGATAAAAAGCGAAGGAGTGTGAACTTCAGAGAAGGAGATTTGGTTTACGCCGTGTTGACAAAAGATCGTTTTTCGGTGGGAACGTACAATAAATTGAAAGCGCGAAAGATTGGTCCAATAAAGATCTTGAAGAAGATCAATGACAATGCATATCAGTTAAGATTGCCAGATCATATTCACACTGCAGACGTTTTTAACGTCAAATACTTGATTCCGTATCATGGTGATGAGCTTGTTGTGGAAGAGGAAGGTGCAAATTCGAGGTCGAATTCTTGTCAACCGGGGGAGGATGATGCAGTGCAATCTGATGATGGCTTAGGTCGCGAACGACCTAACAAGTTGATAAGTCGCTCAAGCGACCTTACGAGTTATGACAGGCAAAGCAAGCTACGACCTAGCAATGATCCCGAGTTAAGTTTAAGTCGCTCCAGCGACCTACTGGGACAAGCAACCGATTACATCGGCCAGATTACCTTAGGTCGCTCTCACATGCCGCTTTCGTTAGGTCGCGAACGACCTAACATAAGTCGTGAGGCCTTAGGTCGCTCAGGAGTAGGTCGCGAACGACCTAACTCACAACACAGAATGAAACAGACCGTTCTTAAGCCGCCTTGGAGCTTAGGTCGCCCAGAGAATAGGTCGTTCAAGATTTAGGTCGCATAAAGAATTCCAGAAGCTAATTTCTTAGGTCGCTGAGGCCTAAGTCGTTGTCATGAAGCCTTGTTTTAGGTTGCTGCTGCCGCGTATTTTAAGTCGCTGTGTGTTCTTAAGTCGTATGATGTTTAGGTCGTATGTCGTTTGTATTTGTATTTTCTTAAGTCGTATGGTGTATATTTCTTATGTCGCTTGTTGTAACTTGTATTGTTCTTAGGTCGTGTAACGTGATGTGGTAAGTCGCGTGTGTTGTAATGTGATAGGTCGTAGGTCGCGTCTGTTAGGTCGCATGAGTTGTAATCTGTTAGGTCGTGGACTTGTATGATTGTAACCCTATAAATAGGGATGTTGGGTCATTTGTAAACTTGGTTGATTTTGAATAAAACTTTGTTTGTGTGCTTTGTGCCACTTCTCAAATTGGTAGTTGAGTGTGATCTCCTATCTCCACCTTCGGTATTCGAGTGCGCTCGAATCAACGATTGTTGAAGCCGATTCACGGAATCAAGTGCGCTTGATCAACATCGAAGAATCGTAGATCTTTAAACACGGTATCGTGCGCGATCAACGTGTTTGAGATAGCTAGAATCCGGTATCTTTGGATCAACGGATTTGGGCCTTTGGTATCTTTCAATCCACCGATTGCTACTTTCATCGTTTCATCCATTTCAGTTATTTGCTGCTGCATCAACTACTAACTCTAAAAATAAGGGGACAAATCACGCTAATAGTTAAATGACATTCCTTGTATAGAATGGGGGTTAAACTCCCCCATAAGAAAGTATGACTTAGTGAGCAGATTAACAGATTAAATCTTTCACTAACAGCTATTATGGAGCATAAATTTAGTGATAAGGAGATCATATTTTCATCAGAAGTAACAAACCGGGCTGGGCAGACTTTTTTAGTACAATAGATGAAGGCAAAAGAAGAAGAATATTGTCGTGGAACCAAAATATATGGGATACTAGTCTCCTTTTTAGCGGCTCACAAGCCATAACTAATATTTTACAAATAAAAGGGACTCGGTTTTGTTTTCACTGTAGTATATGGGCTACACAATCAATAGTAGGGAAGCAAATTATTGGAGCACATTAAGGACATATCAAACAATGTTGTTATTCTTTGGGTCATCTCAGGTGATTCTAATTGTGTACTTTATGATCCTCACAGAATAGCTCTGTACAACAATGCAAGAAACATAGATAATGATTTTTATAACACTGTAGCTTCATTCAATTTGCATGAAATACAATGCATAGGCAGTAATTTTACTTGAAGAAGTGGCAGAGATCATTCCACACATGGTAAAATAGACAGAACGTGAATTTATAGAGAATTCTCATGTTCCTATGTTCAAATTATTAATCACTCCACGGGTGATCATTACCCCATGCTAATTAAACTTGCTGAAAATAATGAACAACCAAGAGGCACATCTTTTAGGTTTAATAATGCACGGGTGCAACTGATTTGTTACAAAGAGTTAGTTGAAGCTGCATGGTAGGATGACACAACTGGAAATCCACTGTATCAATTTTTGTAAAAGCTCAAAAGTATAAAAAAACCTTTAAAAGAGTGGAAGAAAAGGCAGCGAGTTTGAAACAGATGCTTAAAACTATAAGGGGAAAATGCAACATCCTTTACTTAAAGATGATAGATAATCCTACCAATTCAAACATTACTGAAGAATACAAAAACAACATTTTCTACTTTGAAAGAATAATTCACAGCCATGTAATAAAACTCAACAAAAATCGAGGTAGTTAAATGATGGAGGCCATTGCTCTAAGTTCTTTTATGCATGCATGTCAACCAACAAAAGCAAAAACAACATTAGGAAACCATTGGATACATCTGGTAACCCTATCACTAATACTTCGGAATGACAAAACACCGTGCTTTTTTTCCTATTTATATAATTCTGATAGTATTACCGCAAGCCAGGGCCGGCTTAACCAATTGGGTTTCCCTAGGCAACATAAAAGTTTAAAGAAACATTGTAAAATATCAACTAGTCGTGAAATCGAAGGCAAAGGAGCAAGAGAAATTATAGCCAGCCCAGGAATCGAACGGAGGACCTCGCCATGGACAGGCATGTACACAATCATCTGATCTATGAACACTTCTTTGCTAAGTAATACAGCAATTTATTTATAACTTGACACCATTTTAATATTTTTCTCCCCACCTTATTGCCCCCACCCGGGGGGTTGCCCTAGGCGGCCGCCTGGCCAGCCTAGCCCTGAAACCGGGCCTACCGCTAGCTTTCCTAATGTTTTTTTGAAAGAAATTGCTGTCTGAATAGGCTAAAAAAAACTCGATGCTATAGTCACATAGAATACATTAAACAAGCCACATTTCAATAAAGGATGACAGCGGCCCAAAACCAAATGGTTTTGGTTCAATTTTTTTAAAATATCATTGGGATTTACTCAAAACTGATCCCACAACAGCAATACAGGGGTCTTCTCAAGTGGACAGAAAGAATTGATGAAATGAATATGATAATTTGATAGAATTGTGAGAGCTTTCTTTCATTATTTTGTATTCAATTAGAATGATACATTGATGCATAACTATTGTACACAGCTTGCTTTTATAATGTACGAATATATTGTTATGGGCCAAGTGCTGTGAAGCGCAAAGCCTGCTGCTCTTTACCTGAAGTGGTAATTGATATAGAGAACTTGTATTCGGCTGCTTAACTTTATTCTCACTTCCAATACCCCCCTCAAACCGATATGAGGGTTAGGGTCATGGTGATTCCCAAATCTTATCGCCACTTCAATTAATCTTCAAGCTTCAACAAAATGAGTGAAATTTCTTGCTTGCGAGCATCTCTAGACATGAATACTTGTAAGATCTGAGCAATACCTGTGAGATTATCAGCTATTTTGCTAAGATCTTTGAGTTACTTTGATACAATGAGGTTTCTATCTTATGAGCTTCTCAAAAGTTCATCAGTCTGTCTGGATTCACATGGATCTAGCTGGAATAGGTCTTGCTTTGTTCTATCTTTAAGTCACTTCGGAATACGAGGAAGTTCCGTGTTGAAAATGCCTTCATGAGAACAACTGCGTGCTGGTAAAGTGAAGGTACACGATTTACTTAATTTCCTTTTGAGAATCCGCTCTCAAACAAAATATAGGTCGTTTTCAATATGTTTTGTTCTCGAGTGTAGTATAGGATTTGCAAACGTATAGACTGTACTTTAATTATCACACCATAATATCGGTTTGGTCTCCGATTTGATTTTTAGTTCACTTAATAGTGAGTGTGAGTGTATCCACATTATCTCTACTGTTGCACTTGCTACACTTCTGTATTCAGCTTTAGTGCTGGACCTGCAAATGGTTGATTATTTCTTTGAACACCATAATATTGGATTATCTCAAATATAAATGCAGTATCATGTGACTGATTTCTGTCATCTAGATCCGTTGTCCAATCTGAATCTGCATATCCAGTTATATTAAGATTTTTTGCATGCTTTTAATGATAGACTATAATTTGTAGTTTCTTTTAGATATCTCAGAATCCTTTTTAATGCTTTTCAATGTTCATCCAACGGTTTCTGCAGAAATTGACGCACTTTGTTAACACTAAACGAGATATCTGGTTTAGTTATAGTAGCATATTGTAAAGCTTCAACAATACTTCTATATTGTTCAATATTAAATATTTGTTCTTCCATGTTTTTGGAGAAATGTTGGTTGTTTATCATTGGTGTTTGCTGTAAGTTTGGACCATCCATTTTTGACTTGATTAGTATCTCCATGATATATTTCTTCTGGCATAGGATTATCTCTGAATTTGATTTCCTTTTAACTTCTATACCCAGAAAATAATTTAAGCTTCCAAGATCCTTGATTGAGAACTGTTCGTCTAGATATTGAATGAAATTGTTAATTTCAGATTCATCGTCACCTTTAATAATTAAAATCAATATATATTAGAATGTAAATAGCTGATATTTTGTTGATCTTAGTAAACAGTGAATTGTCTGACTTGGTAGACCGATAACCCAAATTAACTAAAGTGGTTTTCAGTCTACCAAACCAGACTCTTGGTGTTTGCTTAAGGCCATATATTGTCTTTTTTAGGTTGCACATAATTTATGTTTTGTTTATATCCATATGGTTGCTCCATATAAAAATCTTCCTGTAGAATACCATTTAATAAGGCATTATTGACATCTAATTGTCTAATGCTCCATTTTTTGTGTAAGCAATAGTAAGATCAATTATAATTATTGTTGGTTTGACAATTGGAGAGAATGTTTCATTGAAGTCAATCCCATATTGTTGGGTATATCCCTTAGCAGCTAGCCTTGCTTTATATCTAGCAACAGTTCCATCTGGGTTTTCCTTTAGCTTGTAAGTCCATTTGCACCCAACTATGTTTTTGTTATCTGTTGGATACACGATATCCCATGTTTTGCTTCTTAGGAATGCACTATATTCCTCATCCATGGCTGCTTTCCAATTTTTGTCCCTTGCAGCTTGTTCAAATGTTTCAGGTTCTTCAGGCATTGTGGTTGTAGTGTATATCTTTGGTTTAAATATTCAACTCTTTGCCCTCATGGTCATAGGATGTCCTGATCTCACTTGTGGCTCATCGTGAGATGGTTCCTCTATGTTGACTTGATCAATATTATTTCCTGAATGACTTTCCTAAACATTTGAATTTCCTTCACAAACATGTTGAGTTCAACCGATTGAATGTGCAGGTGATTGGTTGAGATGACTAGGCAGTTCAGTTGATTCATGACCTGGTTGATTAAATAATGTGAGTTGTGAATCAAGATCTCCTGTAGAATTCTCAACCTCCTTTTGATTCCACGCATCTAAGTATATAAGTAATTCTGGAATTGACATTCTTGGATTATATACATTTTTGGTTGTCTTCAAATCTGTGCTACTGAAAGGAAATATATGTTCATTAAATACAATATGCCTGCTTAATAGAAAATTAACCGTTATCATTAAAACACTTATATCCTTTCTGATTTATTCCATACCATAAAAAAGTACATGGCTTTGATCTAAAATTCAATTTATTAGTATTATATGGTCTTAGGTAAGGAAACATAGACATCTAAAAATCCTTAAGCTTTAATAATCTGGTTTAATACCATATAGCTTTTCCATTAGACTTATTCCTTCCAACACTTTTATTGGTAGTCTATTAATTAAGTATACTGCTATATTGAATGAATCAGGCCAAAAATTTAAGTGTAGTGATGCCTAAACAAGTAAAGTAAGGACTGATTCAATAATGTGACTATGTTTTCTTTCCAATAAACCATTTTGCTCAAATGTATAAGGGCATGTAGTTCTATGAACTATTCCTTTTTTATGAAAGAAATTACTGAGTGTTTTATACTCAGTACCACCATCCGTCTACATAATCTTAACCTAAGATTTAGTTTTCTTTTCAGCTAGGGTTATAAAGTTTATTACATCATTATATATTTTTTATTTTGCTTTCAGAATATAAATCGAAGTGTGTCTGGAATATGCATCAACAAATGATATATAGTATCTATAACCATAATCAGAACATACAGGTACTGGACTCCGGAGGTAAAAACTAATTCTAATGGTTATGTATACTCAGTTAAAGAATCATTGAACGCTGACTTATGACTTTTACCCATCCGATAATAAGTACAAACATATGGTTGTGAAATGTTATCAGAAGCAATTTTATTTTTAGTACTTGTTTTACAATAATTGCATTTAGGTAACCTAGTTTATAGTGCCACAAATCAAATATATTCATATTTCTTTCTATTTGAGCTACTTCAGACAAATTACAAATCTTTTTTCCTCTTACAGGATTGCTACAGTTAACTAGATCAAACCTGTATAACCCTCTGACTACGTCATCCAGCAAAAGAATTTCTCCAGGCAGTGTGTCTCTAACCAAACAATACTTAGGATAAAATTCAAAATAGACATTATTATCTTTTGCAGACGGTGATACACTTATAAGATTTTTCTTTATCTTTGGCACTCTTAACAGATTATTTAAAAATAATTGCCTTTCACCTTTGATATATGCATTTCCAGTATGTGTAATCTTAATAGATGTCTCACCATTTCTTATGCATATTGACCGTTTACTTCTGTACTCTTTATTACCAAGATTTATGTAGTCAAGATTGCTTTTTATATGGTTGGTTGCTCCTGAATCAGGACACCAACTTTCATCTTGAATGTGTTCAGGCCTTGTAATCTTATTCAGGTTATGACTTCTGTTATTATCTAACTGGACATTTGATTCTTGTTGTATTTGAGCCATATTTGCACTAGGATTTCTTTTGTTGTTTGTGTTCTGATTTGGCACATAATTTAGATTAAATCTGAAGTAGCATTTAACTGCAGTATGACCTACTTTCTCACAAATCGAACATTTTGGCCTGTTGTTGTTATTCCATCTTCCTCTGCCCCTTGATCTATTTGGATATCCACCTCTCTGAAAAGACTAATCTGGTTTATTGTAGTTCTGACCTTTGTTTTTATAATTAGTTGCATAATTGATTGATAAATCTGAATTTGTGTTTTCTTGTGATCAATTCTTGCTTCATGTGCAAGTAGGGTTAAATGAACATTGTGATGACCTGCCCTTTCGACCCTCGGAAATCGACACTAATACATCCTTGGCATTTCACGTGCCGCAAAACCAAGTGTCGGAAGGACGGATAGTAAAGGGTAAAAGAAAGCAAAGATAGAACATAAGCTTACACGAATGGAATAACATATATTATTTCAATATATATGATCATTACAGCAGAAATTTTAAATACATTTATCAGAGTCTATCTTATAAATCAACCTGAATAGTTATAAATTTCTGTCCTTATAAATGTAAATACAATTAGTAAACTAATGTAATGGAAATGGAGAACTATCTACAGGAACAACTTCAGCTCCAGACTTCAAGCTCCATCATAATGCTCCAAGTTAAACCTTACTACTTGGCTGTCCAAAAAATAGGGCATCCAGTGTTTAAGGGAAAAGAAAATAAACTCTGGGTCAGTCATAGGACTGGTGTAAGAAACTCATAAATACGGGTATTGGAAAAACAAAGAGCATTTCATAAAACCACGCTGCACATAAACATGAATGGGCTTTTACTTTATGATAACTAAAACATTTTCTATGTAAAATCTGGGATATTACTTTTAATGACGTTCTTTGAAAACTCTTTCAAATAAATATATATAATCTTAGCCGAAATTGTCACATTATTAAATTCCAACATACTAGGTTCTACAACTAAAACTGTAAAGGCTTGTATTGGGAATGGATTCCATACAATGACATTGTAAGGGACTACCTTCCAACAACACATCTTTAGAAAAATGCACTAGGCACCAACAGATGGTCCTCTACCAATACAGAACCAACCTACCTTTACCATAGATAGCATCGAATACGACATCACCCCGATCGTTCCCGACCTATCTGAGAGCTCTCATATCATACCCAACATATAGAGGATAATCTAGAAAGATGGTGGTTATATTCTAATGGGTGCGACCCAAGTAGCCTTGCCGCTCTACCCTGTTTAAGCCATTTCTGGGTGATGAGGCTCGAGATAACGATTACCTTTCTCATAGCACAAATTTCACTTAAATGTCATATTGCCAATTCCATTACTGACGCAGCGGCGGATAACAAAAATGTATGAATCAGTGAAAGTAGCAATCGGTGGATTGAAAGATACCAAAGGCCCAAATCCATTGATCCAAAGATACCAGATTCTAGCTATCTCAAACACGTTGATCGCGCACGATACCGTGTTTAAAGATCTACGATTCTTCGACGTTGATCAAGCGCACTTGATTCCGTGAATCGGCTTCAACAATCGTTGATTCGAGCGCACTCGAATACCGAAGGTGGAGATAGGAGATCACACTCAACTACCAATTTGAGAAGAGGCACAAAGCACTCAAACAAAAGTTTATTCAAAATCAACCCACTCTTACAAATAACACAACCCCATATTTATAAGCGGTTTACAACTCCACACTTACATCCCAACACATAGGTTGTCCACGACCTAACACAGACAACGACTTACGACTTACGACTTAGTATAGGTCGTTAACGACCTAACAGATGCGTTACAACACAATAACGACTCCACACTTTACACATAACATCAATACGCGACCTAAGTACAACACACGCGACCTAAGTACAACATCACATAAGGTCGAGTGACCTAAAATACTCGGTAGCGACCTATCTTCTCAGCAGTTTAAGATCGAGCGACCTAAAATGAAGGCGGTCTAAAGTTGAGCGACATAAAGAAGCGGCTTTCGGAAATCTTCGAGTGACCTAAAATTCCGCGACCTAACATAGGTCGTATTTGTTCCCGCAGCCTAACTTAGGTCGTAACCTGTTTCCGCGACCTAACATAGGTCGTAGATCGGCACAGTCAAAACTCGAGAGGTCGGAGCGATCGCTTATCTTGCTTGGTTGTTTTCATGCCTTGATACTGATTCCATTAACTTGTGAACGATCTTCACTAGGTCGTGAGCGACCTTCACTAGGTCGTGAGCGACCTAAAGTTTTTGAATGACTCAAATCTGACGAGCTAGTAGATCGCGCTGCATCATCCTCCCCCGGTTGATAAGAATCCGTCCTCGAATTTGCACCTTCCTCTTCCACAACAAGCTCATCCCCATGATACGTAATCAAATATTTGACATTGAAAACATCAGAAGTATGAACATTATCCGACAATCTCAGCTGATATGCATTCTCATTGATTTTCTTCAGGACTTCCACTGGACCAATTTTTCGAGCTTTCAACTTATTGTAAGTTCCAACTGGAAAACGATCTTTCGTCAAAACGGCGTAAACCAAATCACCTTCTCTGAAGTTCATACTCCTTCGCTTTTTATCTGCCAGTTGTTTATACTTCTCATTTGATGCAAGCAATCGTTCATGCACAGTTCTGTGGCACTCCTACAACTCAGTCATAAAATCACAAGCTCGCTTAACAACTCCCCTATGATATGGCACAGTCGTCAAATCTAACGGACCCTTCGGAACTGCTGAATATACAACTTGAAACGGACTGAAACCCGTACTACGATTAATAGCATGATTATGTGCAAATTCCGCCTAACACAACTTCATATCCCAACTCTTCAAATTATCATGCACAAGACATCGCAACAAGTTTCCCAATGATCTATTCACCACTTCCGTTTGCCCATCTGTTTGCGGATGATAAGCGCTACTAAAATTCAGCTTCGTTCCAACCATCTTCCACAAACTTAACCAAAAATGGCTTAGAAATCTAGTATCCCGATCAGAAACAATAGATTCAGGTAGTCCATGTAATCGATACACCTCTTTAAAGAATAATTGAGCAACACGGACGGCGTCAGCTGTCTTCTTGCAAGCTATGAAATGCGCCATCTTGGAAAATCTATCCACCACCACATATATGGAATCATTTCCCCTTTGAGTTCTAGGTAAACCCAAAACAAAGTCCATGCTTACATCAACCCACGGTCTAGTAGGCACAGGTAATGGCATATACAATCCTGCATTTGTACCGGTTCCCTTCGAAACTTGACAGATATGGCATCTCTCCACAAATCTCTCAACTTCTTTTCTCATTGGTCGCCAAAAATATGATTCAGAAATCAATTGCAAAGTACGATCTCTACCCACATGACCTTCCTCATGCAACTCCTTCACAATCTTCATTCGTAAGCTGCACTCTGGTATACACAATCGATTTCCCCTAAAAGGAAAACCATCCACCAATACAAACTCATCCGTCTTTCCCTCCTTGACTTCATCACAAACTTCGCAAAGTAAGGATCCTCAACAAATAATTCTGGCAATACATCAAACCATGTTACCTCAACTTTCATTGTGGTCAACAAATGATTTCTCCTGCTCAATGCATCTGCCACGCGATTTGTAATTCCCGATTTATGTTTCACAACAAACGTAAATTGCTGCAGGTATGCAATCCACGATGCATGCCTAGCTGAAATTTTCTCCTATCCTTGCAGATGTTTCAAAGCCTCATGATCAGTATATAACACAAACTCCTTGTGAAACCAGTAATGTCTCCAGTATTTCACGGCTTGCACAGCAGCATAAAATTCTACATCATATTTACTATATCTCATCTTGGCTCCTGAAAGCTTCTCACTGAAATATGAAATAGGACGTCCCCTCTGACTTAACACTCCTCCAATCCCAACCTTTGATGCATCAGTATGTAACTCAAACAACAACTGAAAATCTGGTAATACTAAAATTGGTGCTGACGTCAAAAGTTCCTTGATCCGCTCAAAAGCTAATCCTGTTTCTTCCGTCCACAAAAATTGCTTCCCCTTCATACAATCAGTAACTGGTGCCATCACGCTACTGAAGTGTGGAATAAATCTTCGATAGAATGATGCTAAACCATGAAAACTTCTAACTTCTGTTATAGTCCTGGGTTGTGGCCAATTTCTGATTGCTTCAACTTTATTCTGATCCACATGTATTCCTCCTTCAGATATAACATATCCCAAAAATAAAACACTATGCGTCATGAACACGCATTTCTTTGTTGCAGCATAAAATTGTTCTTGTCGTAGTATCAACAACACTTCTCTCAAATGTTGCAAGTGTTCTTCTGAGCTTCCACTGTATATCAGTATATCATCAAAATACACCACCACGAATTTCCCAATGAATGGTATAAAGATCTGATTCATCATCCGCATAAATGTACTAGGTGCATTCGAAAGACCAAATGACATAACCAGCCATTCATATAATCCTTCCCTCGTCTTGAATGCTGTCTTCCATTCGTCCCCTGGTCTAATTCGAATTTGATGATAACCACTCTTCAAATTGATCTTCCAAAAGATTGTAGCTCCACTCAGTTGATCCAACAAGTCATCCAATCTAGGCATATGAAATCTGTATCTCACTGTAATCTTGTTCAGTGCCCGACTATCAGTACACATTCTCCATGAACCATCCTTCTTCGGCACTAACAATGCTGGCACAGCACAAGGACTTAGGCTCTCTTGTATACGCCCTTGTTCAAGCAATTCTTCCACATGCCTTCTCAACTCCTCATGTTCTTTTGGACTCGTTCTATAATGTGGTTTATGTGGTAACACAGCTCCTGGAACAAGATCTATTTGGTGTTGTATGTCCCCCAACGGCGGTAACTCTGTTGGCAGCTCTTCAGGAAATACATCTTCGAATTCTTCCAGTACTGGTTTTACTTCTTCAGGAATTTCAACCACTTCATTACTCTCATGTCCAATTAACAAAAACACTTCAGGCTCCTCTTCTACTTCCTTAACAAACTCCTTCAAAGATAACAAAGTTTTAAGTTCTTCAATCTCCTCCAACTTGCTTTCTTCTTGTTGTTGCTTCTTAGGAACTAAAGTGATTTTCGTTCCTTCAAACATGAAACTATAGCTGTTAGTACAACCATCATGTTGCACAGCCCTATCATATTGCCACGGTCTCCCCAGCAACAGATGACATACATCCGTATCAACCACATCACACCAGATTTCATCTTTATATTTCTTCCCAATCGAAAAATTTACAAAAGCTCTTCGTCCAACCTTCACTTCACCACCTTTCCTCAACCAAGGTAACTTGTAAGGTTTTGGATGCTTCTCAGTCTTCAACGCCAACTTCTTCATAGCTTCTGTAGAGATAATGTTATCACAACTCCCAGCATCGATAACAAACTTGCAAACCCTTCCCAAGATAGTGCATGTTGACTGAAAAATGTTGCTCCTCAACCAGCTAGTATCATCCTCTTGCTTTGGTGTTAAACAAGATCTCCTCATCATTAATGAATACCCTTCATCTCCCGACACTTTTTCTTCCTCCTCAACATGTGGTGAATTAGGACATTCAGCTTCTACATCCTCATCCTCAACCTCTGCAATCATCGCTCGTTTCTTTGGCTTCGGACATTCATTGCTTTTGTGACCAAACTCCTGACAATTAAAGCATTTGATACCACTATTGTCCTTGGTCTTAGCAACTTCACTAACAATCGGTTTTGCAACAGCCTTGGTAACATTTGCATTGCTACTAGCTCCTTTCACTTGATTATTGGAAGTTGTAAACACACCACCTCCTCTTCTGCCTTGCTTCTCCCAAGCTAGAGCTTTTTGATGTGCTTCGGCAACAGATCTCGGATCAAACATATTCACCATATCTTGAATCTGCATTCTCAAACCTCCAACAAATCTAGCTGTTAACTGTTCCTCCGTCTCCATGATATCATTCCTCGCAATCAATTGATAAAATTCATCCGCATAATCATTCACAGACTTTGTTCCCTATCTCAAGTTCTGCAAACGTTAATACATAAGAGAATGATAATTATACGGCAAAAATGTAGCCTTCATTAACTTCTTCATCTTCTCCCATGTAGCAATCTTTGACTTCCCCATTCTCTCCCGTGTAAGTTTAGTTTGTTGCCACCATGCCATAGCTCTCCCTCTCAAACGTGTAGCAACCAACTTCACTCTCCGATGCTCGGGAACTTCCTTAAAGTCAAAAATTTCTTCAACATTAGAAAACCAATCCAAAAATTCTTCTGCCACCATTCCACCCTTGAATTCTGGAATTTCAGTTTTCATTCCCGACTCCCATCGTCGATCATCTTCAACTTCCCGATATGCATTTCGTACTTGGTCTCGGTCTCGATAATGAGCACTACATCTATCACTTTCTCCATCATAATTAATTGGACTTCGATATCGATCTCGACCATCAACATCTCTATGGTCACGCATATCTCTTCGACTATATCTTTCAGCATCACGATATGGCTCATATTCATACTCCCGTGGAGTTCTTCTCTCTTCATTTCTAAACTCATGATGCTCTCTTCTCAATGAAACTGAAGATTCTCTTCTTTCTCGATAAGATTGTGGCTACACCCTCCTCGCTTCCGTAACCGATGGCGAAACTCTGTTTCCTCCATGGTTCGAGACTAGTGACCTTCTCCTTTGACCTTGATTCATGTCAATCATCAGTTTCTCTAACCTCCTAATACCTTCATCCAACTTCTCATTGAATTTTTTGCTAATGCGTTGTTCCATTTGTTCGGCATCTTCTCTTTTGTACAAATCTTCAATATTTTGATGACGGATAGCTCTTCTCGACGGCATGATTGAATCTTCAACAAACTTCAAAAAAAATGACTCTCGGCTTGAACTTCAAATTGATGCACGACTTCAACTCTTCAAATGCTTCAACTTGCTCGGCTTGAATTCTTCAATAAAATTGGCTCCAAAGACTCGGCTTAGCTATGATTGGCTAAGTCTAGCTCTGATACCAAATGACGCAGCGGCGGATAACAAAAATGTATGAATCGGTGAAAATAGCAATCGGTGGATTGAAAGATACCAAAGGCCCAAATCCGTTGATCCAAAGATACCGGATTCTAGCTATCTCAAACACGTTGATCGCGCACGATACCGTGTTTAAAGATCTACGATTCTTCGACGTTGATCAAGCGCACTTGATTCCGTGAATCGGCATCAACAATCGTTGATTCGAGCGCACTCGAATACTGAAGGTGGAGATAGGAGATCACACTCAACTACCAATTTGATAAGAGGCACAAAGCACTCAAACAAAAGTTTATTCAAAATCAACCCACTATTACAAATGACACAACCTCATATTTATAGGCGGTTTACAACTCCACACTTACATCCCAACACATAGGTCGTCCACGACCTAACACAGATAACGACTTACGACTTAGTATAGGTCGTTAACGACCTAACAGATGCGTTACAACACAATAGCGACTCCACACTTTACACATAACATCAATACGCGACCTAAGTACAACACACGCGACCTAAGTACAACATCACATAAGGTCGAGCGACCTAAAATACTCGGCAGCGACCTATCTTCTCAGCAGTTTAAGATCGAGCGACCTAAAATGAAGGCGGTCTAAAGTTGAGCGACATAAAGAAGCGGCTTTCGGAAATCTTCGAGCAACCTAAAATTCCGCGACCTAACATAGGTCGTATTTGTTCCCGCGACCTAACTTAGGTCGTAACCTGTTTCCGCGACCTAACATAGGTCGTAGATCGGCACAGTCAAAACTCGATAGGTCGGAGCGATCGCTTATCTTGCTTGGTTGTTTGCATGCCTTGATACTGATTCCATTAACTTGTGAACGATCTTCACTAGGTCGTGAGCAACCTTCACTAGGTCGTGAGCGACCTAAAGTTTTTGAATGACTCAAATCTGACGAGCTAGTAGATCGCGCTGCATCAATTACACACTATTAATTTTCCAAATGTACAATCTCTGAGCTCGTACGTCTCAGAAAAGGATGTTAAGTATATGAGAGTTACCTCCTACACCACTAAACAAATGTATGTTTGTAAAAATCAATGTATGTGTATTTTAGAAATGCAATGCCAGACATTCTTCCATACAAGCTGTCCAAAAACTGGACAAACCGAAGGAACTCTCCTACTGCATCCCGTTGAGAGTCACACATATGATTAGTAGCGAGCAGCCCTTGCATCAAAGATCAAATGAAGATACCACTTCCACATATATATAATATAGGAAATTTCCCCCGAGGGTCGGTGACAAATAGCCCTTCATTCCATTTATTATCATCACATATCTTCACCTTCGAACGCGTAAATTGGTTCGAAGTGGTTTTTAGATCACCCAAATCCGACCCTGATTCCTTCTAACCAATCACCGATAAAAAGAAATTAAGTTTGAGGGTGATTATGATTTCATTCATTAATATCTTTTATCAAATAAAATATCTCTTTTAGAGATATAAATCTTTAAATCATATTCTTTTCCAGTATATACGGAATCATTAAAGCTCTGTTTAACTTTAGAAATACCAAATCAAAATCATTTCTCATAAATCACATTGCATAACCTTATTGAGTAAAAAGGGTCAATAGAAATTATACAAAATCTACTCAACATCAATTTTCGTATTCAACCTTTACTATCCATCGAATAATGGTGGAATCACCTTTTAAATTCACATGGATTGTATGGGTTTCCTTCTCAAAATTTAATACCAAGTATAAGAAGATTATTTCTGTATAATCCAAGTTGTATTGGATTTGAAAAAAATTAAATGTTTTATACATGCCTTGTTTCCGACATTTCAATCTTATCTATTCCTCGGCCAGGAAAGAGGCTGGGTGAGCCAAGGCATTGGTTGCTTCTGAACATCTCCTTAGTTTAAGCATCTCACATCCGGATCTCATGAATAGAAAAATCCAGTCTACTCATCATCTTTTAGAGCTAAGATTAAATCACTTATTTATAACAGCTTTTCTTTAAGTCATTTATTCAAACTCTTTAAAATAAACTATAAAACCTCCAAAATACTTAATTATTTATTTAAAAGGAATTTAAAAGATTTGAAAAAGAATACTTAGGTGTAAAGCCATATTTCAAAAGTTATTAAAAATCGATGCAAAAACTACTACGAACATTGCTGCGAACAGTGCTTTTAAGGCTTATTTGATCAAAACAACTTTTCTATCATTTAGAAAAACATTTTTATAATTCAAGTCTCTTAAAAAAAAATTAAAATATTCATAGAATTTATTCCATAATTTTATAGGATTAAAAATATCAATTTTAAAGAATTTGTCGCTTTGGTTTCCGAACTGCCATAGCGCGACTATTTTGAAAACTTATTTTGCTCATATTTTAAAATCTACTAAACGAAATCTCAATCTTTTTCTTTTGTTTGAAAACTATGATTATAAGAGTTCGGAAAATTCTTCTTTTAAAGAATTCCGACTCCAAATCCATCGAATAAATGGATTTAACTTTCCACGGCGCGAAATCGCGAACTACTGTTACGCAACGCGCCAATTTTTGACTCAATTTTCATAACTTGTCCAAACTTTTCCAAATTGGGTTTTAGTGTTTATAAAATATTTTAAATCATTTTAAAGAGGTTTAACAATCTCATATACACCGTTTCATTTATTAAAGAAAATTGGTTGCCTTTGTGATATTCAACATGTATTAAACGTGAATCATTTACGCATCCAAAAAACATATTAACATATCCAAACATGGTTCACAATCATCATAACCAAGCATAATCAATCATATATTCATCTAATATATCATAATATAAACAGATTTTCTCACCTTCATTGGATATTGGACTTATGAAAACGGACTATAGCTTCACTATGATCGAATCAAAGCTTATGGAATTGAGTCTGGGACCTTTGAAAAGCCACGGCTTATGCTTGAAAGTGGAGGTGGGCTCGGCCTTGGGTGGTGGATGATGTGGTCATGGATTTAGAGAAAGGAGAGGAGTGGATTTGAGCTTGTTTTGAAGTGGATGGCTAATGTATATATACTTATATAAATTTATTTTCTTTTTTGCTAACTTTTCTTCATAATTTTCCTAAGTAGAGAAGCCATTAAAGAGGAGTATAAAAAGATGAAGAAGCTTAGGAATTTATGAACAAATGAAGTGAAGGTGGAGGGTGGTATTTATAAGCAAAAATGTGAACTAAAATATCATGATATTTATGTGCATATACATCACCATTTCATAATCACCACACCCTTCTCCTCCATCACTATGCACGGCCGAACACCCCCGATGTGTGTAGCCATGTGTGTGAGTTGTTGTAAGACTAAAGTGATGTTTGCTTTTTAAGTGTGAAAATATCTTAGATCTTTTGTAATATATATAAGTGTATATGTATATTTGTATGCATATATGTGTTCATGCATATGATAGGGTGTGCATGTGTATGTTATATATATGTACAAGACATAAAAACCAAGTTGGAACAACTTTGAACAACTTCCGTTCGTTAAACTATTGAAAATCGGGAAGCCGATTCCCGATCACATTTTTACTTATTAATTAAATTAAATATAAATGTAAACAAAATTTGAAAAATAATTTCTCATCATTATTAATTAATTAAAATGATCTCATTTGAATTATAAAACCATATAAATCAATATTAAACAATTATTTACGAAAAGTGCTATCATATCGGTAAAGCGATATCAATTTTCCTTATAATTTCAAATCATATATATATATCTTTATAAAACTATTATAAATGATTTATTATCACTTCATAACTAATTAAAATGAATTATTATCATTTAAAGACAATTATTTGAATAATTTTAATAATTATTAAATCATTAAATATCAATTTAAATTCATAAATTAATTATTAAATATCATGCCATTATTGATGATGTCATAAATAAATTTTATTTCTCAAAAATAAAATAAATAATTTTATTACATATTCTTGTTTAAACAGATAAATAAGTGTATGTATCCAGCTTCGTGCGCGACTTCTTATAATTATAGAGCTGTTTATTGATAAAAGATTTTCGACCATTTTATCGATATTTTTTCAAAGTATATATTTTTGTAAATGCTTATTCAAAAATAAGATTACCATCAGTCTTGTTCAAAACATCATAACCTATGTTTTTAAAAAGCTTATAAAATAAATATAATTTATCAAATCGATAAATTTGTGGGTCGTTACTTCCCTCCTTTAAAGAATTTCGTCCTCAAAATTACAACGCAAAACCGAAAGTATTTGCCCAAAATATTTATTTTTAAACCTATACCCATACGATGTATGTAGATCATTGGTACGCAATATCTGATTCGATTTACTATTCGAATCCACAACTTTACTTTCGAACTAGTATTGATCTCTGATCCTCTAGTGCGGACTCAGATCAGAATTTTAGTTTTCCTTGCATAGCTCTCAACTATGTTAGAAAACTTAAGTATCCAACCACAAAACCTCATCAATGTTCGTCATCAAGAATCAGTGACAAATCCTTTTTCAGACTGGTATAACCATCTCAAAGTTCTGCACTCGAATCATAGATCAGAATCGTGCGACGAAATAATCAATGTACCTCATACGTACTTATTAACCTTCCCAAAATATTTTTATGAAAACATTTCATAAAATCTTAACTTTGATCCAAACTCTTTCATAAAGACATTCCTTTATATATAAATTTATTCTCCAAAAATTTGTTCTTAAAGAAAAACATCTCATTCCAGAAGATAAATACCTTTTCCATTAAAATTTATAATAACCTTCTTTTATTATAACTCATTGATAATCATTTCAAAATAATTTCCCCGAAATATTTCTATCCCATTTTCAAAAGAAATCAATTGTCCTTTACTTGGATAATACCATTATAATTTTATTTCAAACTTCTTTTGAAATTTCTTTATTAATAAATCCTATTTTAATTTCCAAAATTTATTTTATAACTTTTATCTTACAAAAAAAATTATCCTTTTAAGCTTTGTTTCATTTACCAAGAGTTCTTATAAATTTTCTTAAGTGGCTTGTATAATTGCAATGAATGAAGCCTAATTAAAAGATCACAGTTATATTATACATCTTTATATCTTACATTCGTCCTTCTACCACACTTGGTCATCCTCAAGTTATCCCAATCCTACTTGGTACATAATTGAAGTTCTTAATACAAATACAATTACATGGCCAACCACAATATTACCCTACCACAAGCCATACTTATAAACTACTACTTAATACCTAATATTAGATATATATATATATAACTAGTCTTCAATCCCACTCTCAATCATCATTCCGAATCTGTTGCTGATGGTGCACTTCAATATCCAAACTCCTATAAAACTTCCCCTGCATCCTCACTCTCTTGTTCGTTGTTAGCTTTGTTCCTGTCTTCATTTTTCCCATACGGTTGCCAAGACTGATTACATGGAACATGCCCAAATCCTACTAGTACTTCCTGCAACATTTCTCCTTCCTCCAATTCCTCCAATCCTTGTATTCCCATTTCCCTGGGATTCTCAAATTCCTCCTCAGCTTCCACTTCATCATCTTCCATATTATCCCACTGCATGTATGAACTTGATGACTCCTCGTGCCAAATAACATGATCCCATCCATCTCCCATATGATATTGCTGCCCTCACTACTGTGGTTTGATTCATTTGGCATTATATCATTCAGGTCCTCCTCTAGTTCAAACTCTTCCTCCATGGGTTATTCTTTAGGTTCGACTTCCGAACTGGCGGGGTCAGTTATCCCCCTTCCTTCCGAGGTTGGAGTGGCCTCAGCGTCACTAGATATTATGACCAGTTCTGGAGTTAGGGGAGGTATAAGCATTCCTGCAATCGGGTAACCATCTCTGTCTCTACGAGTACACCGGTCATACTCCTCTTCTATGGGCTTTTCCTCATCACTTGAAAGAATGATTAGATCATCTTTCTCATCCTAATTTACTCTTGAGGTCTCTCCTTTTGAATACTTCCCTCCGTATGGATTCTACAAATATAAACACAATTACTTATAAGCAGACACTAATTATTTATCCTAACTTAACAAGTACCGCTTTTCAAATCAAGGTTCGATCAATACTTAGGAAGCAAATCAAGATCTTTATCAAAATGTTTTATCTCTTTCCAAAAATCCTTTTGATTCTCTTTTAAAATGTTTTCAAAACATTATTATCATCGACTTTCAAAACCCATTTATAAGAAAAAAATCCTTTTAGATAAAAGTTCTCATTATCCAAATCTAAGGTTTTCCCCTATTCTTAATCCTCTCAATGCCATTATTAAACTTCTTATAGTCAAACTGTGAAATTCTAATCACAAGATGTTTATTCTTGATTTAACTAACTTGTTTTTAAAGCAGTTATCCAATTTATGACTCGAATAACATAACTAACAATAGTTTCCAACATATATTCTATATATTTAAAATATGACCTTGGGTAAAATTATTTAATTTACCAATTTCAAAACAAATCATTTTTTTATATATTATTAACAAATACACGCTCTTATATAATACTCTCAAACTCATTCCAGGGTGTTACTAATCCTATCTTTAATGAGTTACTCATCTTAGGGCATTACTAACTATATCTCTATTGAGACTTTACCCCTATCAGGCTCAGGTGTTCGCTCAACCTAAGCTCCGATACCAAATGTGATGACCCACCCTTTCAACCCTTAGAAATCGACACTAATACATCCTCGATATTCTCGTCTGCAAAACCAAGTGCCGGAAGGACGGATAGTGAAGGGTAAAAAGAAAATAAAGAAAGAACATAACCTTACACGAATGGAATAACATATATTATTTTAATATATATGATCTTTACAACGGAAATTTTAAATACATTTATCAGAGTCTATTTTATAAATCAACCTGGACAGTTATAAATCACTGTCCTTATAAATGCTGAATACGATCAGAAAACTAATGCAGCGGAAATGGAAATGGAGAACTGTGACGAGCCACATTTCAAAAGGTTTAAATCGATAATAATTCACACATGTCCGACTTAAACAATCAGGAACATGGATAATCAATGGGGTTAATTAAGAAAAATAAGAAAAGAAGAAGAAAACAAACACAGAATCTCGCAGCGGAATGATAAAATATAATAATCAAATAAATAGTTCATGAAGCTGTTTATATTATACATTTGATTATAATTTATACAACATTTATCAGAGTTATATATACATCAAGGATAAATAAAGTAATGCAGCTGACAACATGAAGCAGGAATAATAATAGTAATAATATACCAAATCTTCGTCTTCGTCCTCCAGAATAATCTTCAATGCGCTGAAAAACTCAGAGCTGACCCCAGCATAATGAAAAGACAAAACACTCAAATCAGGACTAAAATAACCTTATGTGAATCAAATCGATATTGAATATAGCATGAGTGTCGTGGCATCAGATCTGTTTATGGGGTTTCACATCTCATATCCAGTGTATAATATGCGTGCAATAACTCAAGAGATGTTACGAGATTTTCCATCTCTTAAGGATCCGTCAAAATATTTACATGTAGTAGAATACGCTACATATATAATGTCTACTAGTAATATAAGACACCAAAATAGCGTTAAGGCTTTACGTTGATCCCCCTTAACGCGTTTTTAAGCATTGTCGTACAGTTTGCATATAAAACACCAGTAAACCGTTGGTGGATAGGGATGCGCCGTAATACGATAATACTAAATCAAAATCGTAGTGGTCTCGTATATGGATAAAAGTATGATAAGGCACGTGAGGCAATTCCCAAGGTAGGATACTACCAGTTTGCCCTTCCCGGCTGGTGGTAACCCCTAACGGCCCACCGCATCAAACACTCCCAAAATTCGAGGGTGCGCACCAATTGATAACAATGTCATGATAGTAATACGAAGAAGTGTGTCCGCTAGAGGTAGCTAACCTCATTGGCCGGTACGGCTCTTGTTTTAGTCATTTCCAATTAACACAAGTGTCAGGCAATCCATCATCGTTCTCTTTCTTCAAATCTAACAAACGACGCCAAATCCAACCACTTCGGCCTAGAGTCTCCTCTGCGTACACAGTTGTTAAAGTGGTTCCAATATTGACAGGGAGTATGTCAATAAGAGGCCCTAGTCTCTTTAACAACCGAACACCATTTTACACACTGGATGGTTCTTTTATATTTCAAAACTTCGTACTTGATATCAAAATATCATATTCGCTTCAAAATCAAATTCATTTCAAAATCACTATATTTATTCAAAATATACTATTTCAATTCAAAATCATTTTTGCCTTAATATCTCGATTTCGATTCCAAAATTGTTTTGAATTTCAATTTGGGTTATAACTTCATTTTAACCTAATTTGTATTTAAATCCACGATTTAAATATAACAATTCCCACTCTGACCAGTTTGAATTATAGAAAATAGCTTGAATAGTTTTAAAATAGTTAATATAAGATAGTTTGAGTATTGAAAATGATTTATGTAGTAAATTAGCTTGGAAAATCAAAATAATTTGAATATTTAAAAAGATAGATTTTAAACAATTCATATTACAATAATTTATTTGAAAATAGTTTCAAAGTCAAACTGATTCAATTTCCAATCTTCCAATTCACATCGATTTCAATTTCCATTTCAATTTAAATCGATTCAATTTCAACTTCAACTCCAATTTTAATTCAAATCAATTTCAATTTCGATCTCACATTAATTTAATTTCAATTTCAATTCCAATTAATTTCAATTCAATTCCAATTTGAATTAATTTCAATTCAATTCTCAATTTGAATTAATTTCAATTCAATTCTCAATTTAAACCATTTCGATTCATATAAATTCGAGTTTGATTTCAGAATATCGATTTAAATCACTGAATTCAAATTAAACTTCAATCATCGAATTTAGATTCAAATCTTAAAATAAACTCAATTCTCGAGTCCAAATTTTATATATCCAATTATATTACTTTTACTTAACAATAATTCGAAGTTCGAATGAAATTTCACACCTTTTTTTAAAACAAATCAATTCTCAAAATTCAAATCATATTTCTATTATAACTTCAAAATCTCAACTTCGATTATTTAAACAATTCCCATTACCAAATTTAAATTTCAACATTCCGAGCTCAAGTCCTAAAATAATTTGATTTTTATTTCTTTAAATCAAAATCATTTAAATAAACTTCAAATCAGAAATTTTAAAATCATTTAATTCATCCAATCCGGTGTCCATATATAATTTTCTATCCTATGTCTAAGTGATCAGTTATTTCAATTTAATTTCAAGGATGGATATATACCATTTCAATCCAAATCACAATGTCATAGGAATATATCATTTCAACCTATTTCTTAATTTATTCGAGATAATTCGATTTACAGTTTTATATACTGTAAATAATATACAGGATGATAACAGGATATATCAAAATAAATAAACATCTAGATCATCCGAATTATCAATCAATAGCATCCATCACAATTAACAACCAAATCAGTCAAAATATCATAAAAATTTACTAGTTATCAATAATCGAGAATTTAACTCAAAATTTAATTTCCATTTCAAATTTGAACCGTCAATTCAAATTCCTATCATTTTAATTCATATCAATTTAAATGTCAGTTAAATTTTCCAAACAACAGTCAATAAATTTAAATCACTTCACGATATAAATTTAACAAACATAAACATATTTAGTTCGTCGTGAGCATATAAAACACTCACCTTAATTTGAAATTGACGATATTTTCAGCTTTAAATAAATTCCAGTTTGACTCCGAGCTGTAGACGACATCGATATGATTCCACTGCAATTTGTTTTGCCCAAATCAGACCTCGTACGGAGAAGTTATGATTTAATTAGCATTAGCGGTTCCTATTAACATATTAATAAAATAAATAACCTTACCCTCTTCGTTCAAAACAACAGACATGCGAATGACCCAAATCGAGCTCGACTTCCTCACCACGCGCACAACCATCGATGACCGGAGGATGATCGACACCCACCACCAAGTGCACCTCCTGCCCCTCCGCCTTCGCCAGAGAAGCGGCCAATTCTAGCGCCACAATCGCCACGAAAAACCCCACAAAACGTGTGACTTACAAAGCCAGATCTACGGCGCCTCGCTCCGCTTACGACGATCACCACCGTTGGATGTGTAGAGCTCGTCGAGCTCTACAACTTTGCTTTTGGAAGATTTTGATTTCAGTAAACGGATGATGAGAAATCGAAGGAGGAAGGTGGTGAATTTTCGTCCATTAAACGTTAGAGGAAGTGGTCGTGACTTTAATGCTAGGGTTTGATGAAATAAAATAATATGTGACCCATCATATAAATATCTGACGCTATTGACTCGTGAAATTTCCAAACTTCAAACGAAGCACGTCGTCTGGCATTCATAATGTTTTACCCCTATTCCGAGCACAGTGAAACTAGTTTCGAGGCCTAATTCGATCATATTCAGAAGATAGCTTTTCAAATCAATTAATTTTAATCGAATTCTTTTAATTAATTTCTACACGTTTCAAGCTCGCACGGCCAAACGACAAGTCCAATCGCTACGAAGCTTGAAAGCCTATAATAATTCACTATTACGGATCCAATGAAACTGGTTTCGTTGAAATCCGGGACAGTGGCCAAAATGGCTATTTTTACTTGTTAATTACAATATAAAAATTCCAATTTCTAATTATTCACTTTTAAATCCAATTTTAAATGTTAACGATCTTCATTCATATTTAAAAAAATCTAAATCAATTTCCAATATCATTTTCAATCATATTAATTCAAGATTCAATTATTTAAATAATTACAATATTAAATTTTAAACAATTGAATTATCCAATAATCACCATATTTCAATATGAGTTATTTAACTTATAAAATTTTAATTTTAAAAAGAATCCAAATAAAAAAACTACTATTTTCATTTTATAGTCATTCAACATTATTATTCAATTCAAGCTAATTATTACAACACATTTGATACATAGAATTCCATTTCAATACTGAATTGTCTAAACCTTCAAAGTTGTTTATTTCAAAGTTTTATCTAAGTTCATATCAAATAAATTATATAAATAAACATTAAATTTTTATTTCTAACCATTTTTATTCTATAATCGAATTAAATTTCATAATTTAAAATTGTTAAAAGTACGGGTCGTTATATTCTCCCCCACTCAAAAGTTTTCATCCTCGAAAAGGGACTGAGTACGGAATTTAACACTTGACATATTTTATTCAAAACAATCAACTTGTAAAACATTAAAAATCTTATTTACAAAACCATTACTATGCTCTCGCTACGAAACTTCGATATCGGTTTTGCGTAAATTTCAACTTATATAGAAAACAAGTTATAAAATTTTCAAAACCTCAAAAAATTTCTAACTTCCGGATTTACAGAAAATTTCGGTAGAGTCCCTTTGCGCGGGTCGATCGGAAAAATTTTACAATTCAATATATAACCCAAATATATATCAAATATATTAAATATACATCTCATCTCAATGATGAGGCATCCCGAAGGGAAAAATATAAAATTGCGGTATGTCTCGAGATACGTACCTTAATATTAATAATACAAGCGAGTTCGCTCGTATTAAGCAAGCAAAAGCATATAAATCTGCGTATATGTCCAAACGGTCTTTGTATATACCTATCTCAACTCGATTTAGAATATTAGTTGCATATAGAAGATATAAAAAGCATATGTGAGTTAAATAGAATCACATGGCATGAATTGTGAATCTAAACCATAAAAACAAGCATGAATACATGGCAAACCAATCATATGCAATCAAAATAGTTATAACGACGATTTACAACAAAATAAACCATTTCATTATTAATATTCATCCAATAAATCCAATTAACTCATAACTATGTTAATTTACATTTTTCAGTGTCAATATTTAATTAATACACTATCATTTGTTATTGACATCCAATTTTAATAAACATTTAATTGGTTTGCTTCAAATTTGTTCACATATATTTCATTTACATTTAATTTATTCAATTCAATCTGTAAAATTTCAATTGTTTCACTTTTGTTTAACATATTTCGTATAAATTCATTTATGAATCATTTTTATAAATTTACTTCATTTAACCTTATTTAAATTAATTTTTTTATTACCACTCAATATATATTCTTTTCAATACTAATATCATTTATATACCATTTTATAAACATTTAAGTCTATTACAACCATTTTATAAAACACAACTCATGTTTGTTTATTTATTTTTCTTTCCATAACTAAAGTTCATGTTAACTCATTGATTCACTTAATTAGTTCATTTCATAAATTTAAATTCATATTAATAATTTTACTTCAGTAAATTTTATTTTATAAAATGATTCACTTCATTAGTTTATTCATTGGTTCAAACCCATATAATAATTTTACTTAAGTAAATTTTATTTTATAACTCAATTCATATTAATAATTTTTTTATCACAGTTAGTTCATTCAACTTCTCTTAAGTTAACTTCAATTTATAATTTATTCTATTAACTTATTACATATTATATTAGTTAATATTCAATTTTTATTGAAACTCATTCCATTTGCATTTTATTTATTTACATTCAATTTAAATCAAATTCAATTACTCATATAAATTTTCTTACACCCATTTATTTTATTTTTCAATTTCTTTCGCAACTTAAACTACATTTCATTTTATAATTCAAGTTCGTATTCATTTTATTAATCTATTTTATAGCTTAAGTGGAATTAATTCACTTCACTAATTTATCTAGTTCAATTCAAATCCAACTCAACTCATTTAACCTTTATTAAGTGAAATTCTATTCCATTTAATCCATTACTCCTTTTTAACTTTATTCAAGTTAAATCTTTCTTTTTCTTATCGTTCACATTCAACAAATTTAATATTTGTTTTTAGCTTAATATTACTCAAACATATAAGTTATACAAATTAATTCACTTAAAATTTCATTTTATTATTTTATTGAATTTATTTCAAATACCATTCACTTTTATTTAAACTTTCTTGAGTTAAACTTCTTTTAATTTATTTCATTTCACTCACTCAATTTATCCACGTTTCTTAAGTTAATTATTTATTTCATATCTCAATTTGAATCTTCTTTTGTTTGCTTAACCAAAAATATTTAACAGTATTAAATTTTAATTTTACTTTCCTATTCAAATCTATAAGTTATAAACTTATTTTTATTTATACTATTTTAAATTTATATGTTCAAAACTATTTCGATATATTTATCAAATCACTCTTGTAATAATTTTTTTTCACAATCAAACCTGTTTTAACTGGAAATAAATTTCTTTTGGTAGCAATTCTCACTTGGAAACTCAAAAATGAATACTGGCGATGCTGTAGTCATCCCAGAATTATTTTCCCGTGACTAACGTGAGTTCAATGCTTTTATTTCTTTTAAAATATTTTTAACATATTTTTTCTAGTCAAAACATTTTCAAATAATATTATTATTAATTTTGAAGCTTTGAAAACAATTTTGAAAACAAAGGGATTTAAATTTTAAAATTCTGAGCTTTTTAAATCCTTTCTATTTATAAGCTATATTATAAATAAACTTATATAATTACATTATCTTATTATGAAAATATTTCGTTAATTTACAACTTGTTATTCCAAACAATTTTTATTTAATTAGATTTTAATTCAATTTAATTATCAAATGCTTCATAAAATAAAATTCATTAAGTATTCGTTTAATTTTTAATTCAACTAATAATCGATGATAACTAAATATTACCATCTCCTAACAACAATTTCATTAATAATCATTATATATAATATAATATAGGTAAAATTATTTCCTTTACCCCATTTTAAAACAATATTATGTCGACTTGCCTCGTTTAAATGTTTAGAAACTCTTATCGATAGCATGGCGTCTCACGCACCGACCAGAATTCATAAAGAACTCAACGGTTAAGTAAACACAATATAAAACATTTTATAACACTAATAAATACGCTCTCTCATATATATACACTCGAACAAACTCATTCTAGGATATTACTACCCTATCTCTAATGAGTGAAACCCCACAAAGCTAAGGTTATCGCTAAACCTAAGCTCTGATACCAACTGTGATGATCCACATTTTGAAAGGGTTAAATCGACAATAATCCACACATGTCCGACTTAAACAATCCGGAATATAGATAATCAATAGAGTTCATTAAGGAAAATAAGAAAAGAAGAAGAAAACAAACACAGAATCTCGCAGCGGAACAATAAAATATAATAATCAAATAAACAGTTCATGAAGCTGTTTATATTATACATGGATTATAATTTATACAACATTTATCAGAGTTATATATACATCAGGGATATATAAAGTAATGCAGCAGACAACATGATGCAGGAATAATAATAGTAATAATATACCAAATCTTTGTCTTCGTCCTCCAGAATAATCTTCAATGCGCTGAAAAACTCAGGGCTGACCTGAGCGTAATAAAAAGACAAAACACTCGAGTTAGGACTAAAATATCATTATGTGAGTCAAATCAATATCGCATATAACATGAGTGCCGTGGCGTCAGAGATGTTTACGGGGTTTCACATCTCCTATCCAGTGTATAGCGTGCGTGCAATAACTCAAGAGATGTTACGGGATTTTCCACCTCTTAAGGATCTATCAAAATATTTATATGTAGTAGAATACGCTACATATATAATGTCTACCAGTAATATAAGATATTAAAATAGCGTTAAGGCTTTACATTGATTCCCCTTAATGCGTTTTTAAGCATTGCCGTACAGTTTGCATATAAAACACCAGTAAACCGTCGGTGGATAAGGATGCGCCGTGATACAACAACACTAAATCAAAATCGTAGTGGTCTCTTATAAGGATAAAAGTATGACAAGGCACGTGAGGCAATTCCCAAGATATGATACTACCAGTTTACATTTCCTGGCTAGTGGTAACCCCTAACGGCCCACCGTGTCCAACACTCCCAAAATCTGAGGGTGTGCACCAATCAATAACAATGTCATGATAGTACTACGAAGAAGTGTGTCCGCTAGAGGTAGCTAACCTCATTGGTCGGTACGGCTTCTTTTTTAGTCATTTCCAATTGATAGAAGTGTCAGGCCAATCCATCATTGTTCTCTTTCTTCAAATCCAACAAATGACGCCAAATCCAACCACTTCGTTCTTGAGTCTCCTCCTCGTATATAGTTGTTAAAGTGGTTCCAATATTGACAGAGAGTATGCCATTAAGAGGCCCCCTCTTTAACAACCGAACGTCATTTTACACACCGGATGGCTCTTTTATATTTCGAAAACACTTCGTACTTGATATCAAAATATCATATTCACTTCAAAATCAAATTCATTTCGAAATCATCATATTTATTCAAAATATACTATTTCAATTCAAAATCATTTTCGCATTCATATCACGATTTCGATTCCAAAATTGTTTCGAATTTCAGTTTGGGTTATAACTTCATTTTAACCCAATTCGTATTTAAATCCATGATTTAAATATAACAATTCCCACTCTGACCAATTTGAATTTTAGAAAATAGCTTGAATAGTTTTAAAATAGTTAAACAGTTAAAATAGTTAATATAAGATAGTTTGAGTATTGAAAATGGTTTATATAGTAAATTAGCTTAGAAAATCAAAATAATTTGAATATTTAAAAAGATAGATTTTAAACAGTTCATATTACAATAATTTATTTGAAAATAGTTTCAAAGTCAAGCTGATTTAATTTTCAATCTTCCAATTCATATCGATTTGAATTTCCATTTCAATTTAAATCAATTCAATTCCAATTTCAATCCGAGTTTACTTCAACTCCAATTTTAATTCAAATCAATTTCAATTTCGATCTCACATTAATTCAATTTCGATTTCAATTCCAATTAATTTCAATTCAATTCCAATTTGAATTAATTTCAATTCAATTCTCAATTTGAATTAATTTCAATTCAATTCTCAATTTGAATTAATTTCAATTCAATTCTCAATTTGAATTAATTTCAATTCAATTCTCAATTTTAAACCATTTCAATTCATATAAATTCGAGTTTGATTTCAAAATATCGATTTAAATCACTGAATTCAAATTAAACTTCAATATTCAAATTTAGATTCAAATCTTAAAATAAACTCCATTCTCGAGTCCAAATTTTATATATCCAATTATATTACTTTTACTTAGCAACAATTCAAAACTTGAATGAAATTTCAAATCCTTTTTAAACAAATCAATTTTCGAAATTCAAACCATATTTCTATTATAACTTCAAAATCTCAACTTCGATTATTTAAACAATTCCCATTACCAAATTTAAATTTCAACATTCCGAGCTCAAGTTCGAAAATAATTTGATTTCTATAAATTTGATTTTTATTTCTTTAAATCAAAATCATTTAAATAAATTTCAAATCAAAAATTTTAAAATCATTTAATTTAACTAATCCAGAGTCTGTATATAATTTTCTATTCTATGGCCAAGTGATTAATTATTTCAATTTAATTTCAGGGATGGATATATATCATTTCAATCCAATCACAGTTTCATAGGTATATATCATTTCAACCTATTTCTTAATTTATTCGAAATAATTCGATATACAGTTTAATATACTGTAAATAATATACAGAATGATAATAGGATATATCAAAATAAATAAACATCCAGATCATCCGAAATATCAATCAATGGCATCCATCACAATTAACACCCAAATCAGTCAAAATATCATAAAAATTTACAAGTTATCGATAATCGAGAATTTAACTAGCAATTTAATTTCCATTTCAAATTTGAATCGTCAATTCAAATTCCTATCATTTTAATTCATATCAATTTAAATGTTAGTTAAATTTACCAAACAACAGTCAATAAATTTTAATCACTTTACGATACAAATTTAACAAACATAAAAATATTTAGTTCGTCATGAGCGTATAAAACACTCACCATAATTTGATACTAAAAATATTTTCAGCTTCAAATAAATTCCAGTTTGACTCCGAGCTGTAGACAACGTCGATACGATTCCATTGCAATTTGTTTCGCCCGAATCGGACCTCGTACGAAGAAGTTATGATTTAATTAGCATTAGCGGTTCTTATTAACATATTAATAAAATAATTAAAATAAATAAACCTTACCCTCTTCGTTCAAATCAACGGACATGTGAACGATCCAAATCGAGCTCGACTTCCTCACCGCGCGAACAACCTTCGACGACTGGAGGATGATCGACACCCACCACCAAGTGCGCCTTCTTCCCCTCCGCCTTCGCCAAAGACGCGGCCCTTTCTAGCACCACGATTGCCATGAAAAACCCCACAAAACGCGCGACCTACAAAGCCAGATATGCGGCGCCTCGCTCTGCCTACGACGATCACGACCATTGGATGTGTAGAGCTCATCGAGCTCTTCAACTTTCCTTTCGGAAGATTTTGATTTCGATGAACGGATGAAGAGAAATCAAAGGAGGAATGTGATGAATTTTTGGCCATCAAACGTTAGAGGAAGCGGCCATGACTTTCAGTTGGGGTTTGGCGAAATAAAAGAAGATGTGACCCTGTTATATAAATATCTGACGCTATTAACCCATGAAATTTCCGAACTCCAAACGAAGTGTGTCGCCTAACGTTCATAATGTTTTACCTCCATTCCGAACACAGTGGAACTAGTTTCGAGGCCTAATTCGATCGTATTTAGAAGATAGCTTTTGAAATCAATTAATTTTAATCGAATTCCTTTAATTAATTTCTACTCGTTTCAAGCTCGCACGGCCAAACGACAAGTCCGATCGCTATGAAACTTGAAATCCTACAATAATTCACTATTATGGATCCGATGAAATAGGTTTCTTCGAATTCCGAGACAGTGGCTAAAATGGCTATATTTACTCGTTAATTACATTATAAAATTTCCAAATTCTAATTATTCACTTTCAAATCCAATTTTAAATGTTAACAATCTTCATTCATAATTAAATAAATCTAAATCAATTTTCGATATCATTTTCAATCATATTAATTCAAGATTCAATTATTTAAATAATTGCAATATTAAATTTTAAACAATTTAATTATCCAATAAATCACCATATTTCAATATGAGTTATTTAACTTATAAAATTTTAATTTTAAAACGAGTCCAAATAATAAAACAACTACTTTCATTTTATAGTCATTCAACATTATTATTCAATTCAAGCTATTGATTACAACACATTCGATACATAGAATTCCATTTAAATACTGATTATTGCCTAAACCTTCGAAGTTGTTTATTTTAAAGTTTTATCTAAGTTCATATCAAATATATTACATAAATAAACATTAATTTTTTATTTCTAACCATTTTTATTCAATAATCATATTAAATTTCATAATTTAAAATAGTTAAAAGTACGTGTCGTTACAAGAACTATCTATAGGAACATCTTTAGCTCCAGATTTCAAGCTCCATCATAATGATCCAAGTTAAACCTGACTACTTGGCTGCTTGGAAAAATAGTGCACCCAGAGTTTAAGGGAAAAGAAAATAAACTCCGAAGCAGTCATAGGACTGGTGTGAGAAACTCAAAAATATGGGTATTAGAAAAACAAAGGGCATCTCATAAGACCACGCCATACATAAACATGGACGGTTTTTTACCTTATGTTAACTAAAACATTTGCTACGTAAAATTAGGGATATTATTTTTAATGACATTCTTTGAAAACTCTTTCAAATAAATATATATAGTCTTAGCCGAAATTGTTACTATAAAATTCCAACATACTAGGTTCTACAACTAAAATCGTAAGGACTCGAATTGGAGAATGGATTCCATACAATGACAAGGTAAGGGACTACCTTCCAATACAACATCTCTAGAAAAATGCACCGAGGCACCAATAGATGGTCCTCTACCAACATAGAACCGACCTATCTTTACCGTAGATAGTACCGAATATGACATCACTCCGGTCATTCCCTACCTATTCTAGAGCTCTCATAGCATAAAAAACATACCTGGTATACAGAGGGTAATCTAGAAAGATGGTGACCATATCCTAATGGGTGCGACCCGCATAACCCTGCCGCATCTACCCTGTTTAAGCCATTTTCGGGTGATGAAGCATGAGGTAACGATTACCTTTCTCATAGCACAAATTTCACTTGAATACCACATTGCCAATTCCATCACACACTATTGATTTTCACAAATGTACAACCACTAAGCTCGTACATCTCAGAGAAGGTTATTAAGTATAGGAGAGTTACCTCCTACACCACCAAACAGATGTACGTTTGTAAAAATCAATGTACATGTATTTTAGAAATGCAATGTCAGACATTCGTCCATACAAGGTGTCCAGGAACAGGACAAACTGAAGGAACTCTCCTACTATATCCTGTCGGGAATTTCTCCTAGAATTAATAGCGAGCAACTCTTGCATCGAAGATCAAATGAAGATACTACTGCCACATATATATGATATGGAAAATTTCCCTCGAAGGTCAGTAACAAATAGCCCTTCATTCCACTACTGCCACATAGAGATGAGCAATGAAATATTATTAGAAATAAAGCTAGACGAGTTGCTCATGGTTATAATCAAGAAGAATGAATAGACTATGATGAAACATTTGCACTTGTAGCTCGTCTAGAAGCTATTCGTATTTTATTAGCTTATGCTTGTTTTAATAATTTTAAACTATATCAAATGGATGTAAAAAGTGCTTTTTTAAATGGATTTATAAAAAAAAATGTATATGTAGAACAACCGCCATTATTCGCACATAAAAAATATCCAGATCATGTTTATCAATTAAAAAAGGCTTTATATGGTTTAAAATAAGCACCCCGTGCTTGGTATGACCGTCTTAAAAGTTATTTAATTAATTCCAGTTTTAAAATTGGAAAAGTGGATCAAGCTTTATTTATAAAACAAGATAAAAATGATATTTTAATAATTCAAATATATGTAGATGACATTATTTTTGTTTCTACAAACGAAAAATTATGTCAAGAATTTTCAGAAATTATGACAAGAGAATTTGAAATGTCTCACATGGGAGAACTTTCATATTTTCTTGGTTTACAAATCAAACATAAAGAATGGAATTTTTATTAATCAAGAAAAATACTATAATAATCTTATAAAACGATTTGGTATGGAAAACACTTCTGCTAAACCAACTCCTATGAGTACTACATTACATCTCGATAGAGATGAAAATGGCAAAAGTGTTGATCAAAAACTATATCGTAGTATGATTGGTTCATTACTATATTTAACTGCTAGTCGACCAGATATAATGATGAGTGTATGCTTGTGTGCAAGATTTCAAGCAAATCCCAAAGAATCACATTTGCGGGCAGTGAAACGAATTTTGCGATACTTAAGCAAGATTAAAGACTGCGGTCTCTTTTATCCAAAAGAATGTCCTTTTGAATTAGTATCATATAGTGATGTTGATTTTGGAGGATGTCGAATGGATCGAAAGAGTACTAGTGGTACTTGTCACTTTATTGGACAATCTTTAGTATCTTGGTTTAGTAAGAAACAAAATTGCGTTTCACTTTCGACGTGTGAAGCAGAATATATCTCTATTGCTTTGGCATGTGCTCAAGTAATCTACATGCAGCAAACACTACAAGACTTTGGAATACATATTTCAAATTCAACAATTTTCTGTGATAATACAAGTGCAATAAATTTAACGAAAAATCCAATAAACCATTCTAGAACTAAACACATAGATATCAGACATCATTTTCTTCGAGATAATATAGGAAAAAGGCAATATTTCATTACAATTTGTATCTTCAGAAAATCAGATAGCTGATATATTTACTAAACATTTAAATGAAAATACTTGTATTAAATTACGTCGAGAATTAGGTATTATATCTTTGCATTATTTATAATTAAAATTTTTTTTACAAATTTTGAAAATAATTTTTTTGTTCCAAAATGGAGCTGTTGGCACTCAATCTCTGGTCACTAGTAAGGAAGTTGAATGCATTTCCATTTTGCTATGTTGTTTCTTGGTTAACAACATTTACCTACATCAAATTACCTGTACTGTCAGTATTTCTTATGTTTATCTACCTCTAATTTTTTCTTTGGCCATAAATGTTCAATCAATTTGCTTCTTGGGTTTCTTCAACCTGAAAATAGTGTATCCTCATAGTATATAAAGGCTTCCCACCTCATTTTTTTCTTCATACTTTCTTGCATTTTTTTCCAAATTTTTGTACAAACTCCATAATGTCTTCACAAGAAGGATCAAATCAGTTTTCCATTGTTTTCAACATTCCCACTTCCGAGTCGTCAAAAAATTCCAACAACTCCACTCATGTATATATTCCAGTTAAGATTACACCGTCTCCAACACATCACACTGGATATACACCACAGGGGAAGCGAGCTAAACTAACTTATGTTTTGGCTCTCCATCCACTAAAGATATAATTGATGATATTCACCACTACCAAAGAGAGACTCTAGAACTTCAATGCGAAATGTACTATAAGAAGAAAGTTAATGCTAAATGCTTAAGCTTCTAGAACAAGTTGCTTTGAAGTTTTGCGGGTCATCATCAAAACAATGCGTGCATCATCCATCACCACAACGATCTCAAGTGCCACCGAACTCGTGAGAAAGAAGCCCTCAACGACCTCATGTGTCACCAAACTCCTGGGAGCATAGTAATGTATGATCACATATCCATCCATTACAAGAAATTACGAAGGTTGAACTGCATTCAAACGATTCAAATTCTTCTGGAAACTAGGACTTCATGTATATTGTTTTGTAGTAAATTTTGTATGTATTATATGTTTTTCTATTCCATAATAATTGTAATGACCCAAAAACTCGGCCTTCGAAAATCGGCATCCGTACTTCACTTGTACTCAAAATGCCGCAGATTCAAACGCCGAATCTGGTTCACCGGAGCTTATAACACCATTAAGTATAACAACACAGCGGAAGAAAGAAATAGATGATATCATATACAATTCCAATGAATACAATATACGGAATGATATACAACAATGATATCAATATGATACAACAATATCAGAGATAAATAATGATACAGCGGAAATAACAGAAGAGATAACTCCAAATGATCTGAAAGAGAGAATGACTCCAACAACTCCAACATCAGCTCGAACCATCAAGATAAGCAATGTCAGTCATGATCTCCAAAACTGAACTAGCTCCAATGTCAACAGAACCCGATTATCTGAAAAACCCAACTCTAGACTGCCGGTGTGGAAAATGGTGGGCACCCATAGTTTAGGAAGGGAACAATAAACTCCGAGTCAGTCGTGGGACTGGTGTGAGTAACAAAAAAACAATTTATCTTTAAAACAACACAAAAGGATTTTAACATTGAAACCCGCAATGCTTTTGAAAAATGAAACTACCATAAGGCCTCTCGCACACACACACAATGCAAACGCAGAATCAGAGGAGATTTCTCCTTATGATAGTCAAAGATGCTTACTACGCAAAACAAATCATTGGATATTATTACTAGTGCATAGTGCAGAAAATATTTCGAAAGTATAATATCAATCTTAGCCAGCATAGGCATTTCACGTTATGCCTACTATAGCTACTATGTTCAATAGCAGGTTACCGCCACATTCCATAGCAGGTTATACAACTAAAACCGTACAAGGTTCGTATTGTTTCTTTGGATTTCCAACAAATGGTCAGGCTAAGGAACTTCCTACTGCCAATGGGATCGCCTCTGGCGGGACGTCCCGAGAACCTACCCGGCTCTCTACCAACACAAGGACGGGTTACCTCTATAACTAGGTAACTACTTCTCGAGTATGCCATCCCCCGGTCCTTTGGGACCTTTATCCGAGCGCTCGGTAATCAACATCACACATAATAAATAAAGTGTGTCCACATGAGTAAGTATCTGGGCTCCATACCATGATACTACCCTTTTCCAGAAAGAAATGACATACCCTAAAGGGCGCGACCCTCATAACCTTGCCGCATCATTCCTGTTTCGACCATTTTCGGTCTGTGAGGTTCGATGAGGTCTCGTCCACAAAGCTACGCTTTTTCACAAAGCCACGCTTTGATCACAAATGATCAATAAATGATCAACACACAGCAACACTCAGCATGCCACATTACCAAATTGGGAGTATATCGCTGATAAATTTCAACTACATAACCTCTGAGCTCATACGTCTCAGAGAAGGGTGTTAAGCTAAAAGAATAAATTCTCCGCCACTAAACAGAAATGTATTTGAAAGAAATCTGCTTTATATGTCAAATTGTAATGTCAGACATGTAACCATACAAGTCTGTTCCGGGTTCGAACAGAACCGAAGGCACTTCCGAAGAAGCCCTTGCAATCCGGGTATTCATAATCCCGATCGGATTTCCCATCACATAGGAAATCTCTATACCGGCGCGATTCAGTGTAGAGACAATCGATAGGTCATCCTATCGTTCTCGCAAATACCCGGTCTTCACCACCGGTCTTCAAATGCCATCCATATACGACGTATCATTATTCGAAATGGGTTATGTGACACAAAGGTCCTCTCTCGGCTGAACCGAATAATGAGCGCGGTATTTAAAAACATATGGATAATGGGATTTCAATTAAGCCACAACTTGAACCCAAACTGTCTTTTCAAATGGTTTAACAAATTACCATTTTCAAATCTTTAAACAAAAAGATTCATGTTAACAACCTTTACGGTTTAAACAATTTCCATACTTTAATCTTTTAAACAAAAGATTCATCCACAGATTTTCCAAATTAATTTCCATTTCAATTTGATTAACTCGTTAAATCTTTAAATCAAAGATTTAACTCATAGCTTTTAAAACAATTTCATTTCGAATGGTTTAAACAAACCATCATTTTAAATCTGTTAAAAATAAACAGATTTGATTCATTGCTTTCAAAAAGAATTCACTCATAACTTGGAAAACCATTTTTAAATTCAAACTTGAAATTCCTTTAATTTAAATTGGAAGTTCATTTCTTATATGAAAGCCTTTATCATTTGAAAACAAACAGTTTTCATTTTTGAAAAATCTGATTCATTTATACGAGTTAAAGTCTTTGGGTTAGATTCAAATTCTCAAACCAATATTTTAAAATGGTTCCAATTCATATAAACACATTTATAACATCTTTAACCATAATTGCCAATTATGGAATTCAATCCCAACTCTTGAATTTAAATTCAAATTGAATTATTTAAATTGGAAAACTTTACCAAGTTATTCAAAATAACTTTATTCTTAAACTCCTTTTCAAAAGATTAACATTTAACCCAAATCCATTTCCAAAATCAATTGAAATTAAAATTTTAATTTCAAAATATTAAATTTAAATCATCTGTGACTTAACTGATTTCCTCGTGAAATCCATATTTGTGTGTGTAAGAGTGTGGTCCAGGGGTTTCACACAATAGTGCAACATCATCAAACATCACAGATCAGAATACAGAAATGTAGTTGATAAGCGATATAAACTATAATGCTCATCCTTTACTCACTGATCACAGATATATATATATTACAGGTAAATAAACTACAGTACAGGTCACACACAAATCAGAATATATCACACAGCATCACAGATCATGTAATATCAAGTAATTTGACATTCAATAGAATCCAAACATCCATAAGTAAAATTAATTAAATCATCTGATTAATTTAAATCAGATTAGTCACTTATGAAAAATTTACTAATCCTGGCAAATTAATATTAATTAATTACGAACCATTATAATTAATTATCCTTTAATTAATTTTAATTAATCTCATTAAGTAATTACCCCTAATTATTAAGTTATTCATTAATTAATTATTCTTAATTACATTAATTAATCCTTAATTAATTACCATTTAAATAAATTATTCTTAATTGATTTCAATAAGTGATTATCCCTAAAATTTTTTAATTATCCTCAAATTAATTACCTTAATTACTTGATTATTCTTAAATTATTTGATAAATTCACTTTAATCATTAATCAATTACTTTTAATTAAGTAATTATCTTTAAGTAATTAATCACCTTAAATTACTTATCATTAATTTAACTTAATTAATTAATTATCTAGTAATTACACAGAGTACTTTTCCCCTAATTATATTAAGTAATAATCTTTTATTAAATTACATTAGGTATTTTTTTAATTTTCATTAAGTAATCATTCTTTAATTACAACATTTTTATTACGTTTGAAAACACTTAGGAGTTTCATTACAAAGTTAACCTTATAGATGATTACTTTAAACAAAACAATTTCAAAACATTTAAAACTTTCAATTTAAATCTTTGGAAACTTATTTGAAACTTGTTTTAAATAAATTACCCTGGAAATTTAGTTTATATCCCTTTCGAAAACTTATTCATTTTAATATACTTTTAACTCGATCAAGTTAACCTATTCTAGAAAGTTGTTTTAAAGTAAACAATGTTTACTTCCTTCATTAACAAATCGGTCAACATCTCTTTAAAACCTGGCAATGAAAATTTACCCGAGCCATTATCAAACGAACCCTGAGCCCAAGACAAAACTTCTCGAGTCAAACTTCTCATCTACTCGCGCATGACCCCGAGCCTATCCCGATGCAACCCTCCATCTTCCCCGAGGCACAAAACAACACAACAACAATCAGACACAAGAAATCTCGTGAACGTGCACACGAGTTCGCTGCCTCTCCGATCATCACCGCCACCTCCGACCAGTCGCCGACGACACGCCGACCCTTCCCAACTACCTAGAACCTCGAAACGTCGATGAATTCGAAAACGAACCACTCGACCCAAACTGGAATAAAACTCGATCACCAGAAATCACCTCGTTCCGGCGCCTCAGACCACCAGAGTTCGTGCAACTTCGGCCTCGACTTCGCCATCCACCATACTTTTATCCCCTCGAGTTTGATAACACGCGATCAACCGGAGAAAACGCGGTGGACCATTTACTGACCATCATCAAAACTAGGGTTTAAATCTATTTCGACCCACCACCTACACCATGTCGAACGATCGCCACCTCCGCTATTTTTCCCAGCATCACTGATCACCCGCCTACCTTCAGACAAAACCCCGAGACTTCTCCTTCCCTAGATCGCCAGAGATTGCCTCACATACAAGTTCCAGTTAATCACAAATTGCGTCCTCAATACATTATTAAAAATTGAGATTTTTGTTTTAAAAATCCTAACTTTCGAAGTGGGATCGAGTTATAACCCTGAAACAACAAATTATAATACTTGATTTTTCTGAGATAAAATGATCTTACTGGAAATTACCCTTTTTACAATTTTTATTTGATATTTCTGTTTGGAAATACTTTTAAAAATAAGTTCACACTCATACCCTTATTTAATTTTCAATGCCCTTGTCTTAATGTTGATCATATAGAGAGTAGTTCAAATATTTGTTTTAATGGCCTTAATCCTGTACTTAAACAGAGAAATGAAAATATCTATTTACAGATATATTCACACAACCATTATCTAACTACATATATATGGATATGCAGACATATTTTCACTTAGACAAATAAAGCTTATAGTATGCACAGGCATCAATCACAAATACCAATATATATGAACAAACCTAGATACCATAGGGTAGTTTACTCACCTAAACTGGAAACAGAGAAAGCCTGGAAATGCAAATTTGAATTTGAAAACTGGCATTTGTTTTTTATCTGAATTTCTGATCTGCTACTTGATATAATTGAGTTGAAACTGAAGCTTAGTTGTTGATGTTTGATTTGCTTTTAAACTGAGTTGAAACAAGCTGAAGTCTTCCCAAACTTGCAAAGTTGAAAATCTGGGTTGCTGAAATCTTCTTGATCCCAGGCCTTCTTTGATTGTTTTGATGTTTTTATTTGAGATATTTGTTTTGTTTACAAATGACATTCACTTCAGTTTTGCTTAGTTCGTTTGAATGGAACGAAAATGGGATGAAGTGTTGATATGTATAAAATGAAGTTTGCAGAAGATATATTGTGTACAGGTGATAATGTTGTTTGTACAAGTGATGTTATTTTTATTGGTTTGTACAAGTATAAGCAGGGATATTTCTTTGTGTATGGAGGCTGATAGGCATTTTCGAGTTGACCAATGTTATGCTAGCGTTTATTATGTTGTACAAATTTGTTTATATTTTTTCCTTCCTTTCATTTCAGCTGTACAATGCTTATGTCCTTTGTGTCTTCATATGTTTGAATACCTGAACATATTTGTCTATGTTTACTTGTTTCATATACAAGATCTCGGCTGATAAGATTTTGGATGGTGGCTACATTAATTTACTTGTACAAATTTACATACAATTATTTATATACTATATCTTCTTATGAATATATTTTGTTTGTATCAATACATTTTTTTTATTTTGCTTGTACATAAATATTTGAACTAATGTCTTCTTTGATAAGCTAGTGCATATATATACTGTGTTTCTTTTACAAGTGTTTCATACTTATACAATATATACTTGAATGTATTTTTATTTTTCTTTAATCTTATTATTTTGTAATATAAATAATTTCCTATTTTAAATTTGTTGTCAAAATTTGAGCTAATGTTTTCCTTTATATTTCTATTATAATTTATATATTGATTTCTATTCCTAATTTAATTATTATTATTATTTATTGTCTTATATTTATTTTATAAATTTAAACCATTATTAACCATCAATTCTAATATTTATTATTATCATTTATTATTAAACCATTTATTTCTAATCCATTTATTTAAGTTTTAAATTCAAATCAAATATATACATATATATTCAATTTTTTTTACTCATATATGCCCGTATACATATATATCCACATATATACATATATACAATACTTTTAAATTTAAATGATTTATACAAAATTTATTTTATTTCGGGGAAACTCGCATCACTTTATTAATTAATTTCACAATATTTATTTAATTATCAATTTAAATTTATATAAAATTCGGGGTTGTTACAGACTTCCCCCTTAAAAGAATTTCGTCTTCGAAATTGCCAAGGAGACACAAAGATAGATGAAAAAGATTTCATCAAATCAACTGAATATCTATTCTGCATTTGGCTTACCAAATCAGAATGTCAATAATAGATACGGGAATGAATCTATTTAACAATCAACAAAATACTCGGGCTATCCAAATCTACGAAATATGGAGTGATTTCGGTTAGTTCGAAGGGATAACTAACCATTCGTAGAATATATTGGGACCCAAAGAATAGATAGATATATGGATACGATTTTCAAAACTTTCAGTTTAAAACTAAAGTATACCTATTAACCATAGCAATCAAAGCAAACAATTCATCCAACAAACAATTTTTGGCCTATTTGGAGTTTATGTCCCATATTAATATATCGAATCTCTTCTTGGATCTACCAGGAATTATCGAAGAATTGAGGAGAAACGACGAACAAAAGAGATTGATAGAGAAAATTTGATTCCTTGTTGTTATAGGGTATTGACCATTTATAGTCGTATTTCCATGTCCCCTATCTCATCCTATTCTTGCACTCAAACTCACTATCAGTGGATAGTAAGAGAATTTACTGAGGCATTCGAACAGATATCTGAGGATTACTCATTCTAGGGTATAATTCACCCTATCTCTAATGAGCTACTTAATGTGTTATACTCCTGAGCTAAAGTTTTACCCTCAGCTCTGATACCAGTTGTAATGACCCAAAAACTCGGCCTTCGAAAATCGGCACCCGTATTTCACTTGTACTCAAAATGTCGCATATTCAAACGCCAAATCTGGTTCACCGAAGCTTATAACACCATTAAGTATAACAACACAGCGGAAGAAAGAAATAGATGATATCATATACAATTCCAATGAATACAATATCCAGAATGATATACAACAATGATATCAATATGATACAACAATATCAGAGATAAATAATGATACAGTGGAAATAATAGAAGAGATAACTCCAAATGATCTGAAAGAGAGAATGACTCCAACAACTCTAACATCAGCTCGAACCATCAAGATAAGCAATGTCAGTCATGATCTCCAAAACTGAACTAGCTCCAATGTCAACTGAACCTGATTATCTGAAAAACCCAACTCTAGACTGCCCGTGTGGAAAATGGTAGGCACCCAGAGTTTAGGAAGGGAACAATAAACTTCGAGTTAGTCGTGGGACTGGTGTGAGTAACAAAAAAACAGTTTATCTTTAAAACAACACAAAAGGATTTTAACATTGAATCCCGCAATGCTTTTGAAAAATGAAACTACCATAAGGCCTCCCGCACGCACACACAATTCAAACGCAGAATCGAAGGAGATTTCTCCTTATGATAGTCAAAGATGCTTACTACGCAAAACAAATCATTGGATATTATTACTAGTGCATAGTGCAGAAAACATTTCGAAAGTATAATATCAATCTTAGCCAGCATAGGCATTTCACGTTATGCCTACTATAGCTACTATGTTCAATAGCAGGTTACCGCCACATTCCATAGCAGGTTATACAACTAAAACCGTACAAGGTTCGTATTGTTTCTTTGGATTTCCAACAAATGGTCAGGCTAAGGAACTTCCTACTGCCAATGGGATCGCCTCTGGCGGGACGTCCCGAGAACCTACCCGGCTCTCTACCAACACAAGGCCGGGTTACCTCTGTAACTAGGTAACTACTTCTCGAGTATGCCATCCCCCGGTCCTTTGGGACCTTTATCCGAGCGCTCGGTAATCAACATCACACATAATAAATAAAGTGTGTCCACATGAGTAAGTATCTGGGCTCCATACCATGATACTACCCTTTTCCAGAAGGAAATGACATACCCTAAAGGGCGCGACCCTCATAACCTTGCCGCATCATTCCTGTTTCGACCATTTCTGGTATGTGAGGTTCGATGAGGTCTCGTCCACAAAGCTACGCTTTTTCACAAAGCCATGCTTTGATCACAAATGATTAATAAATGATCAACACACAGCAACACTCAGCAAGCCAATTACCAAATTGGGAGTATATCGCTGATAAATTTCAACTACATAACCTCTGAGCTCGTACGTCTCAGAGAAGGGTGTTAAGCTAAAAGAATAAATTCTCCGCCACCAAACAGAAATGTATTTGAAAGAAATCTGCTTTATATCTCAAATTGTAATGTTAGACATGTAACCATACAAGTCTGTTTCGGGTTCGAACAAAACCGAAGGCACTTCCGAAGAAGCCCTTGCAATCCGGGTATTCACAATCCCGATCGGATTTCCCATCACTTAGGAAATCTCTATACCGGCGCGACTCAGTGCAGAGACAACCGATAGGTCATCCTATCGTTCTTGCAAATACCCGGTCTTCAAATGCCATCCATATACGACGTATCATTATTCGAAATGGGTTATGTGACACAAAGGTCCTCTCTCGGCTGAACCGAATAATGAGCGCGGTATTTAAAAACATATGGATAATGGGATTTCAGTTAAGCCACAACTTGAACCCAAACTGTCTTTTCAAATGGTTTAACAAATTACCATTTTCAAATCTTTAAACAAAAAGATTCATGTTAACAACCTTTACGGTTTAAACAATTTCCATACTTTAATCTTTTAAACAAAAGATTCATCCACAGATTTTCCAAATTAATTTCCATTTCAATTTGATTAACTCGTTAAATCTTTAAATCAAAGATTTAACTCATAGCTTTTAAAACAATTTCATTTCGAATGGTTTAAACAAACCATCATTTTAAATCTGTTAAAAATAAACAGATTTGATTCATAGCTTTCAAAAAGAATTCACTCATAACTTGGAAAACCATTTTTCAATTCAAACTTGAAATTCCTTTAATTTAAATTGGAATTTCATTTCTTATATGAAAACCTTTATTATTTGAAAACAAACAGTTTTCATTTTTGAAAAATCTGATTCATTTATACGAGTTAAAGTTTTTGGGTTATATTCAAATTCTCAAACCAATATTTTAAAATGGTTCCAATTCATATAAACACATTTATAACATCTTTAACCATAATTGCCAATTATGGAATTCAATCCCATCTCTTGAATTTAAATTCAAATTGAATTATTTAAATTGGAAAACTTTACCAAGTTATTCAAAATAAATTTATTCTTAAACTCCTTTTCAAAAGCTTAACATTTAACCCAAATCCATTTCCAAAATCAATTGAAATTAAAATTTTAATTTCAAAAATATTAAATTTAAATCATTTGTGACTTAACCGATTTCCTCGTGAAATCCATATTTGTGTGTGTAAGAGTGTGGTCCAGGGGTTTCACACAATAGTGCAACATCATCAAACATCACAGATCAGAATACAGAAATGTAGTTGATAAGCGATATAAACTATAACACTCATCCTTTACTCACCGATCACAGATATATATAGATTACAGGTCACACACAAATCAGAATATATCACACAGCATCACAGATCATGTAATATCAAGTAATTCGACATTCAATAGAATCCAAACATCCATAAGTAAAATTAATTAAATCATCTGAATAATTTAAATCAGATTAGTCACTTATGAAAAATTTACTAATCTTGGCAAATTAATATTAATTAATTACGAACCATTATAATTAATTATCCTTTAATTAATTTTAATTAATCTCATTAAGTAATTACCCCTAATTATTGAGTTATTCATTAATTAATTATTCTTAATTACATTAATTAATCTTTAATTAATTACCATTTAAATAAATTATTCTTAATTGATTTCAATAAGTGATTATCCCTATTCACTTTCATAAACTAATTAATTTTTTAATTATCCTCAAATTAATTACCTTAATTACTTGATTATTCTTAAATTATTTGATTAATTCACTTTAATCATTAATCAATTACTTTTAATTAAGTAATTATCTTTAAGTAAATAATCACCTTAAATTACTTATCATTAATTTAACTTAATTAATTAATTATCCAGTAATTACACAAAGTACTTTTCCCCTAATTATATTAAGTAATAATCTTTTATTAAATTACAATTTTTTTCATTAAGTAATCATTCTTTAATTACAACATTTTTATTACGTTTGAAATCACTTAGGAGTTTCATTACAAAGTTAACCTTATATATGATTACTTTAAACAAAACAATTTCAAAACATTTAAAACTTTAAATTTAAATCTTTGGAAACTTATTTGAAACTTGTTTTAAATAAATTACCTTGGAAATTTAGTTCATATCCCTTTCAAAAACTTATTCATTTTAATATACTTTTAACTCGATCAAGTTAACCTATTCTTGAAAGTTGTTTTAAAGTAAACAATGTTTACTTCCTTCATTAACAAATCGGTCAACATCTCTTTAAAACCTGGCAATGAAAATTTACCCGAGCCATTATCAAATGAACCCTGAGCCCAAGACAAAACTTCTCGAGTCAAACCTCTCATCTACTCGCGCACGACCCCGAGCCTGTCCCGATGCAACCCTCCATCTTTCCCGAGGCACAAAACAACACAGCAACAATCAGACACAAGAAATCTCATGCACGTGCACACGAGTTCGCTATCTCTCCGATCATCACCGCCACCTCCGACCAGTCGCTGACGACACGCTGACCCTTCCTAACTACCCAGAACTTCGAAACGTCAATGAATTCGAAAACGAACCACTCGACCCAAACTGGAATAAAACTCGATCACCAGAAATCACCTCGTTCCGGCGCCTCAGACCACCAGAGTTCGTGCAACTTCGGCCTCGACTTCGCCATCCACCATACTTTGATCCCCTCGAGTTTGATAGCACTCGATCAACCCGAGAAAACGCGGTGGACCATTTACTGACCAACATCAAAACTAGGGTTTAAATCTATTTCGACCCGCCGCCTCCGCCATGTCGAACGATCGCCACCTCCGCTATTTTTCCCAGCATCACTGATCACCCGCCTACCTTCAGACAAAACCCCGAGACTTCTCCTTCCCTAGATCGCCAGAGATTGCCTCACATACAAGTTCCAGTTAATCTCAAATTGCATCCTCAATACATTATTAAAAATTGAGATTTTTGTTTTAAAAATCCTAACTTTCGAAGTGGGTTCGAGTTATAACCCTAAAACAACAAATTATAATACTTAATTTTTCTGAGATAAAATGATCTTACTGGAAATTACCCTTTTTACAATTTTTATTTGATATTTCTGTTTGGAAATATTTTTAAAAATAAGTTCACACTCATACCCTTATTTAATTTTCAGTGATCTTGTCTTAATGTTGACCATATAGAGAGCAGTTCAAATATTTGTTTTAATAGCCTTAATCCTGTACTTAAACAGAGAAATGAAAATATCTATTTACAGATATATTCACACAACCATTATCTAACTACATATATATGGATATGCAGACATATTTTCACTTAGACAAATAAAGCTTATAGTATGCACAGTCATCAATCACAAATATCAATATATATGAACAAACTTAGATACCATAGGGTAGTTTACTCACCTAAACTGGAAACAGAGAAAGCCTGGAAATGCAAATTTGAATTTGAAAATTGGCATTTGTTTTTTATCTGAATTTCTGATCTGCTACTTGATATAATTGAGTTGAAACTGAAGCTTAGTTGTTGATGTTTGATTTGCTTTTAAACTGAGTTGAAACAAGCTGAAGTCTTCCCAAACTTGCAAAGTTGAAAATCTGGGTTGCTGAAATCTTCTTGATCCCAGGCCTTCTTTGATTGTTTTGATGTTTTTATTTGAGATATTTGTTTTGTTTACAAATGACATTCACTTCAGTTTTGCTTAGTTCGTTTGAATGGAACGAAAATGGGATGAAGTGTTGATATGTATAAAATGAAGTTTGCAGAAGATATATTGTGTACAGGTGATAATGTTGTTTGTACAAGTGATGTTATTTTATTGGTTTGTACAAGTATAAGCAGGGATATTTCTTTGTGTATGGAGGCTGATAGGCATTTTCGAGTTGACCAATGTTATGCTAGCATTTATTATGTTGTACAAATTTGTTTATATTTTTTTCCTTCCTTTCATTTCAGCTGTACAATGCTTATGTCCTTTGTGTCTTCATATGTTTGAATACTTGATCATATTTGTCTATGTTTACTTGTTTCATATACAAGATCTCGGCTGATAAGATTTTGGATGGTGGCTACATTAATTTACTTGTACAAATTTACGTATAATTATTTATATACTATATCTTCCTATGAATATATTTTGTTTGTATCAATACATTTTATTAATTTTGCTTGTACATAAATATTTAAACTAATGTCTTCTTTGATAAGCTAGTGCATATATATATTGTGTTTCTTTTACAAGTGTTTCATACTTATACAATATATACTTGAATGTATTTTTATTTTTCTTTAATCTTATTATTTTGTAATATAAATAATTTTCTATTTTAAATTTGTTGTCAAAATTTGAGCTAATGTTTTCCTTTATATTTTTATTATAATTTATATATTGATTTCTATTCCTAATTTAATTATTATTATTATTTATTGTCTTATATTTATTTTATAAATTTAAACCATTATTAACCATCAATTCTAATATTTATCATTATCATTTATTATTAAACAATTTATTTCTAATCCATTTATTTAAGTTTTAAATTCAAATCAAATATGTACATATATATTCAAATTTTTTTACTCATATATGCCCGTATGCATATATATCCACATATATACATATATACAATACTTTTAAATTTAAATGATATATATACAAAATTTATTTTATTTCGGGGAAACTCGCATCACTTTATTAATTAATTTCACAATATTTATTTAATTATCAATTTAAATTTATATAAAATCCGGGGTTGTTACAGACTTCCCCCTTAAAAGAATTTCGTCCTCGAAATTGCCAAGGAGACACAAAATAGATGAAAAAGATTTCATCAAATCAACTGAATATCTATTCTGCATTTGGCTTACCAAATCAGAATGTCAATAATAGATACGGGAACGAATCTATTTAACAATCAACAAAATACTCGGGCTATCCAAATCTACGAAATATGGAGTGATTTCGGTTAGTTCGAAGGGATAACTAACCATTCGTAGAATATATTGGGACCTAAAGAATATATAGATATATGCATACGATTTTCAAAACTTTCAGTTTAAAACTAAAGTATACCTATTAACCATAGAAATCAAAGCAAACAATTCATCCAACAAACAATTTTTGGCCTATTTAGAGTTTATGTCCCATATTAATATATCGAATCTCTTCCTGGATCTACCAGGAATTATTGAAGAATTGAGGAGAAACGACGAACAAAAGAGATTGATAGAGAAAATTTGTTTCCTTGTTGTTACAGGGTATTGACCATTTATAGTCGTATTTTCCTGTCCCCTATCTCATCCTCTTCTTGCACTCATACTCACTATCAGTGGATAGTAAGAGAATTTACTGAGGCATTCGAACAGATATCTGAGGATTACTCATTCTAGGGTATACTTCACCCTATCTCTAATGAGCTACTTAATGTGTTATACTCCTGAGCTAAAGTTTTACCCTCAGCTCTGATACCAGTTGTAATGACCCAAAAACTCGGCCTTCGAAAATCGGCCCCCGTATTTCACTTGTACTCAAAATGCCGCAGACTGAAACGCCGAATCTGGTTCACCGGAGCTTATAACACCATTAAGTATAACAACACAGCAGAAGAAAGAAATAGATGATATCATATACAATTCCAATGAATACAATATCCAGAATGATATACAACAATGATATCAATATGATACAACAATATCAGAGATAAATAATGATACAGCGGAAATAACAAAAGAGATAACTCCAATTGATCTGAAATAGAGAATGACTTCAACAACTCCAACATCAGCTCGAACCATCAAGATAAGCAATGTCAGTCATGATCTCCAAAACTGAACTAGCTCCAATGTCAACTGAACCTGATTATCTGAAAAACCCAACTCTAGACTGCCCGTGTGGAAAATGGTAGGCACCCAGAGTTTAGGAAGGGAACAATAAACTCCGAGTCAGTCGTGGGACTGGTGTGAGTAACAAAAAAACAGTTTATCTTTAAAACAACACAAAAGGATTTTAACATTGAAACCTGCAATGCTTTTGAAAAATGAAACTACCATAAGGCCTCCCGCACACACACACACACAATTCAAACGCAGAATCGGAGGAGATTTCTCCTTATGATAGTCAAAGATGCTTACTACGCAAAACAAATCATTGGATATTATTACTAGTGCATAGTGCAGAAAACATTTCGAAAGTATAATATCATTCTTTGCCAGCATAGGCATTTCACGTTATGCCTACTATAGCTACTATGTTCAATAGCAGGTTACCGCCACATTCCATAGCAGGTTATACAACTAAAACCGTACAAGATTCGTATTGTTTCTTTGGATTTCCAACGAATGGTCAGGCTAAGGAACTTCCTACTACCAATGGGATCGCCTCTGGCGGGACGTCCCAAGAACCTACCCGGCTCTCTGCCAACACAAGGCCGGGTTACCTCTGTAACTAGGTAACTACTTCTCGAGTATGCCATCCCCCGGTCCTTTGGGACCTTTATCCGAGCACTCGGTAATCAACATCACACATAATAAATAAAGTGTGTCCACATGAGTAAGTATCTGTGCTCCATACCATGATACTACCCTTTTCCAGAAGGAAATGACATACCCTGAAGGGCGCGACCCTCATAACCTTGCCGCATCATTCCTGTTTCGACCATTTCCGGTCTGTGAGGTTCGATGAGGTCTCGTCCACAAAGCTACGCTTTTTCACAAAGCCAAGCTTTGATCACAAATGATCAATAAATGATCAACACACAGCAACACTCATCATGCTACATTACCAAATTGAGAGTACATCGCTGATAAATTTCAACTACATAACCTCTGAGCTCGTACGTCTCAGAGAAGAGTGTTAAGCTAAAAGAATAAATTCTCCGCCACCAAACAGAAATGTATTTGAAATAAATCTGCTTTATATCTCAAATTGTAATGTCAGACATGTAACCATACAAGTCTATTTCGGGTTCGAACAGAACCGAAGGCACTTTCAAAGAAGCCCTTGCAATCCGAGTATTCACAATCCCGATCGGATTTCCCATCACTTAGAAAATCTCTATACCGGCGCGACTCAGTGCAGGGACAATCGATAGGTCATCCTATCGTTCTCGCAAATACCCGGTCTTCACCACCGGTCTTCAAATGCCATCCATATACGACGTATCATTATTCGGAATGGGTTATGTGACACAAAGGTCCTCTCTCGGCTGAACCGAATAATGAGCACAATATTTAAAAACATATGGATAATGGGATTTCAGTTAAGCCACAACTTGAACCCAAACTTTCTTTTCAGATGGTTTAACAAATTACCATTTTCAAATCTTTAAACAAAAAGATTCATTTTAACAACCTTTACGGTTTAAAAATTTTCCATACTTTAATCTTTTAAACAAAAGATTCATCCACAGATTTTCCAAATTAATTTCCATTTCAATTTGATTAACTCGTTAAATCTTTAAATCAAAGATTTAACTCATAGCTTTTAAAACAATTTCATTTCGAATAGTTTAAACAAATCATCATTTTAAATCTGTTAAAAATAAACAGATTTGTTTCATAGCTTTCAAAAAGAATTCACTCATAACTTTGAAAACCATTTTTCAATTCAAACATGAAATTCCTTTAATTTAAATTGGAATTTCATTTCTTATATGAAAGCCTTTATCATTTGGAAACAAACAGTTTTCATTTTTGAAAAATCTGATTCATTTATACGAGTTAAAGTCTTTGGGTTAGATTCAAATTCTCAAACCAATATTTTAAAATGGTTCCAATTCATATAAACACATTTATAACATCTTTAACCATAATTGCCAATTATGGAATTCAATCCCAACTCTTGAATTTAAATTCAAATTGAATTATTTAAAATGGAAAACTTTACCAAGTTATTCAAAATAACTTTATTCTTAAACTCCTTTTCAAAAGATTAACATTTTACCCAAATCCATTTCCAAAATCAATTGAAATTAGAATTTTAATTTCAAAAATATTAAATTTAAATCATCTGTGACTTAACCGATTTCCTCGTGAAATCCATATTTATGTGTGTAAGAGTGTGGTCCAGGGTTTCACACAATAGTGCAACATCATCAAACATCACAGATCAGAATACAGAAATGTAGTTGATAAGCGATATAAACTATAACGCTCATCCTTTATTCACCGATCACAGATATATATATATATATATATATATATATATATATTACAGGTAAATAAACTACAGTACAGGTCACACACAAATCAGAATATATCACACAGCATCACAGATCAGGTAATATCAAGTAATTCGACATTCAATAGAATCCAAACATCCATAAGTAAAATTAATTAAATCATCTGATTAATTTAAATCAGATTAGACACTTATGAAAAATTTACTAATCCTCGCAAATTAATATTAATTAATTACAAACCATTATAATTAATTATCCTTTAATTAATTTTAATTAATCTCATTAAGTAATTACCCCTAATTATTGAGTTATTCATTAATTAATTATTCTTAATTACATTAATTAATCCTTAATTAATTACCATTTAAATAAATTATTCTTAATTGATTTCAATAAGTGATTATCCCTAATCACTTTCATAAATTATTATTTTTTAATTATCCTCAAATTAATTACCTTAATTACTTGATTATTCTTAAATTATTTGATTAATTAACTTTAATCATTAATCAATTACTTTTAATTAAGTAATTATCTTTAAGTAACTAATCACCTTCAATTACTTATCATTAATTTAACTTAATTAATTAATTATCCAGTAATTACACAAAGTACTTTTCCCCTAATTATATTAAGTAATAATCTTTTATTAAATTACATTAGGTAAAATTTTTTTGTTTTCATTAAGTAATCATTCTTTAATTACAACATTTTTATTACGTTTGAAAACACATAGGAGTTTCATTACAAAGTTAACCTTATATATGATTACTTTAAACAAAACAATTTCAAAACATTTAAAACTTTCAATTTAAATCTTTGGAAACTTATTTGAAACTTGTTTTAAACAAATTACCTTGGAAATTTAGTTTATATCCCTTTTGAAAACTTATTCATTTTAATATACTTTTAACTCAATCAAGTTAACCTATTCTTGAAAGTTGTTTTAAAGTAAACAATGTTTACTTCCTTCATTAACAAATCGGTCAACATCTCTTTAAAACCTGGCAATGAAAATTTACCCGAGCCATTATCAAACGAACCCTGAGCCCAAGACAAAACTTCTCAAGTCAAACCTCTCATCTACTCGCGCACGACCCCGAGCCTGTCCCGATGCAACCCTCCATCTTCCCCGAGGAACAAAACAACACAGCAACAATCAAACACAAGAAATCTCGTGCACGTGCACACGAGTTCGCCGCCTCTCCGATCATCACCGCCACCTCCGACTAGTCGCTGACGACACGCCGACCCTTCCCAACTACCCAGAACCTCGAAACGTCGATGAATTCGAAAACGAACCTGTAACGATACGGGTTTTTCGTACTCGAAAATCGACATCCATACTTTACATCGTACTCGAATGCCATAGATTCGGCCATTCAAATCCGAGTCGCCGGAGCTTATAACACAATTAAGTAAAAAATACAGCGGAAGAAATGAAAAATACATTGATATACAACATTGATACAATATCTGATACAATGATCAATATACAACGAATATCAATATACAACAGAGATATGATACGACATAATAGCAGCGGAAAACAAAATAGATACACCAGTAGCGGATAATCTCCATCTTCAAAACGCCAATCCAGAAATAGCTCGAACTCCCAATAACGATGCACAAAGATAAGCAAGTGCAGTCCATATCCAAAGACTGAACTAGCTCCAGATAATCTACTAACCCTGACTATCTGAAAAACCCAACTCTAGACTGCCCGTGTAGAAAATTTTGAGCATCCAGAGTTTAGGAAAGAAACAATAAACTCCGGATTAGTCGTGGGACTGGTGTGAGCAACAAAAACAGTTTATCTTTAAAAACAAATAGCAAAAGAATTTCGCAATGCTTTTGGAAAATGAAACTACCATAAGACCTCCCGCCACACACACAATGCAACCGCAGACTTGGAGGAGATTTCTTCTTATGATAGTCAAAGATGCTTACTACGCAAAACAAATCATTTTTTGATATTATTATTAGTGCATAGTGTAGAAAACATTTCGAAAGTAGAATATAAATCTTAGTCAGCATAGGAACCATTATAGTATGCCTACTATAGCTACCATATTAGATGGCAGGTTCTACAACTAAAACCGTACAAGGCTCGTATTGTTTTGTTTGGATTTCCAACAAATGGTCGAGCAAAGGAACTTCCCAAGTAAAATAGAACGCCTCTGGAGCGACGTTCCCGGATCCTAACCGGATCTCTGCTACACAAGGCTGGGTTACCCCTAGCTGGGTAACTACTGACACGAGTATGCCACCTCCCGATCGTTAGCGACCTTTATCCGAGGTACCTCTAATCCAACAACCACAAAGCAATCACAAAGTAATAGATTCGCAGCAACCACAAAGTAAGTATCTGGGCTCCATACCATGATACCACTTATAATCCAGAAGAAAATGGACATACCCTCAGAGGGCGCTACCCTCAAATAACCTTGCTGCCACGATTCCTGTTTCGACCATACCAGGTCGTGAGGTTTGACGAAGTCTCTAGTCCACAAAGCTACGCTTTGTCACAAAGCCATGCTTTGGTTCAACAGATGATCAAAGCAATGATCACAAAGATAAATGATCAAACAAATGATCATATCACAAATGATCAAACAATGATCACCACACAGCAACACTCAGCATGTCACATTATCAAATTGGGAATATATCGCTGATAACTTCAACTACATAACCTCTGAGCTCGTACGTCTCAGAGAAGGGTGTTAAGCTAAGAGAATAAATTCTCCACCACCAAATAGAAATGTATTTGAAAGAAATCTGCTTTATATCTCAAAATGTAATGTCAGACATGTAACCATACAAGTCTGTTCCGGGTTTGAACAGAACCGAAGGCACTTCCAAAGAAGCCCTTGCAAATCCGGATAATTTTCTAATCACGTCCGGACTTCCCATCACAAAAAGAGTGATATAAATCTCTATACCGGAGCAACTCGGTGCAGAGACATTCGACAGGTTGTTCTTTCATTTTCGAAAATATCTGGTCTTCACCACCGGTCTTCAAATGCGATCCATATAAGATGTATCACTATTTCAGAATGGGTTATATGACACAAAGGTCTTTTCCCGGCTAACCCGAATAGTGAGCGCAATATTTAAAAACATATGGATATGTGATTTCAATTAAGTCACAACTTAATAATTCAACTTCTTTTTAAATGGTTTCAATCAATTACCATTTCAAATCTTTTAAACAAAAAGATTTATTTCACAAAGTTCACCCAGTTTCACACAAATCCATTTACAGATTTCAAAACAATTTCCGTTTCAATTGGATTAACTCGTTAAATCTTTAAAACAAAGATTTAACTTATAGTTTTCAAAACAATTTCATTTCGAATGGTTTAAACAAATCACCATTTTAAATCTGTTAAAATATACCGATTCAATTCATAGCTTTCAAAAAGGGATTCACTCGTAACTTGGAAACCCATTTTTTTCAATTCAATCTTGAAATTCCTTTAATTAAACTGGAATTTTAATTCTTATCTGAAAGCTTTTATCATTTGAAAACAAACAGTTTTCATTTTGGAAATCTGATTCATTCATACGAGTTAAGGTTCTTGGGTTAAATCCAAATTCTCAAAATTTTACTTTAAAAATGGTTTAAATTCATATAAACGCATTTATATCATCTTTAATCCTTAGTTTCAACATAGGATTCAATTTCAAACTTGAATTCAAATTTAAATCAAATTATTTAAATTTTCAAAACTCGATTAAGTTATTCAAAGTAACTTTTATCTTTGAAATTCCATTCAAAAGCTTTTCACTTTAAACCCAAATTTCCAATTTCAAAATCAATTGAAATTAAAATTTCAATTTCAAAAACATCAAATTTAAATTATCTATGACTTAACCGATTTCCACGTGAAATCCATATTTGTGTGTGTAAAAGTGTAGTCCAGGGGTTTTACTCAGTAGTGCAACATCATACAATCATCACAGATCAGGATACAGAAATATAGCTGATAAGCGGTATTAACTATCACGCTTATCGTTCATTCACAGATTACAGATATATATCACAAATAAGTAAATTACAGATCACAACATAAATCAGGATGTATCACAAAGCATCATATATTAGGGATATCAAACAATTCACATTCAATAGAATCCAAACATTCATAAGTAAGGTCAATTTATATCTGATTATAATTAATTTTATACCAGATAAATTTCTTAGGAATAAACTACAAATCTTGGTTAATCAATACCAATAAATTACAAATCATTTTGATTAATTATTCTTTAATCATTTATTAATCAACCATTAATAATAAATTAATTAACCTTTAATTATTATTATCAACCTTTAATTATAAAATAATTAATTTTTAATTATTTAATTTACCATTTAATTAATCATCTTTAATTAATAAATTAACCCTTAATTAATACTATTAAATCAATTATTCTTAATCACTTTCATTAATTAATAAATCTTTGATTACTTAAGATTTTAGTCAATTAAAAGATAAACCATTTATCCTTATTATTTTAATTATCATTTAATCCTTATTTAATAACCTTGGAAATAAACATCATTTACATTGATTAAAAAAAACATTTCCTTTTCTCAATTATTCACTTAATTCCAAAATCTAAGTTTATTTAAAATAAACTTTAAAATAAGGTTATATATATATATTAAACATTTTAAACTTAATTACTTTAATAAAATTCATTTTAAAACCTTTAACTAATTTCAACTTAAACAAATAATTATTTTTAAAGGGATTTATTAAGAACTGTTTAACTTGGTTTTGTTTAAAGTTTAAAATTGTACATCGAATACTCGAGACAAACCAAAGAATACTCGAGAGCAGCTTCGAATAACTCGCGTTTCCACCTGCTTCGAGAAAAACCCTCGTTTCCCCGTGCTTGGCTTCGAGCCTTCCACCTTCTACCCCAAATACTCGAACCATTAATGCAAAGAGTTGCACGTACATGTGCACAAGCACGTTGGCCACCTGCGATCGACATCGAGGCCACCGGAACATCACCCACGATCATCAGAGTCGATTCAATTAACCCAAAACTCGGAATTGTTTACAAAACCAAAATCGAGGTAAATTTCGAACTAACTGACATTTCCTGGAACGCGCGCTCCACTGGAAACTCCTCCGTCTCACCACTACACGCCACCGGAACCGCCACGCCTCCGTCCATGCCTCGGCCATACCCTCACCTACCATCCCCTACAATTTCGTGCAGCTCAATTAGCCTGAGGTGAAGAAATCATTTCGTTCCAGACCCAATCCAATCACACGACTTAAACCCTAAACTCCACTCGTTCCTTCAATCCTTTCAATGGAAAAATTATTTAACATTTTTCCCATACAAATCGATCGCCAGGCTTACTTCGTGCAAAGTTCCAGTGATCGAAGTTCGTTTGATTTCTGGAAATCGACAAAAATCCAATTTTGGTTCAACTAAAAACTGCTCTTTATACCCATCACTAAAAATCATCAATTTAGTTTTAAAAATCATGTTTTGCTTTAAGTGTTCGATCTATATCCTTGAATCAATAAATCAGGATGATTGAATTTCCACTATATTTATCTTGCTCTGTTATTTTCTTATTTCCAGAACCAAACACAGTTATTTTATTTTGGATAAATTCCTAAACTTTAATTCATGACACAACAAACATATTCTATTTGAATCTTAAACACTAACGTTTATTAGTTCAAGTGATAATGGATTTTGATCAATTCTCGAGTCTGGAAAGTAAGGATAGTAAAATACAAGGACAACACATATATTCACTTATATATGTACAGAAGATCTACTGATATGTATAAACATAGTATATACTTAACACAGAACTTAACATGCAACAGATTCAATACTTAAACTTATTGAAAGTGATGTTACTCACATTTACAGGGAGGAGAACAGAGCTTCATTGTTGAACCAGGTTTGAAATTTGCAAACCTGAAATCTTGCTTCTTTGATCCCTGGTTTGAGTAGATTGTTTAAGTTGAAGTTTTGTTTTAGTTTTGTTTACTCCTATTTTCCATTTCTTTCTTTTGTTTTAAATCTGCATTTTTTTTTGAAGCTTGTTGAGGTTTGAGTTGATATATAGGGAAGAAGTTTACAGGCTATATTATATTTGTACAAAGTGATAAAATTTGTACAGGGGATTATTATTGTTTGTTTTATACAATACGGTATATTATTTTGTACAAAACTAGGCATGGCTGAAGATGATGTTAGGGTGTACTAAAGATATTATATTATGGGCTGCATTACTTGCTTTATACATAAACACTTGTTTCTTGCCTTGCATTTCGGCTGAGATGTATTATATTGTGTACTTTGTCTATGTTCCTTCACTTTCCTTTGCTTTGTTTCACATGTGCTAGAGATATTTGCTGTCTTATGCTTTGCAATTCAGTTTGTATTTGTTCAAGTTGTATTATTATTTTATTTCATGTATAACTTGATTTGGGTGAGTATACTCATATATAACTATAGATATAATCTTGTCTTACTTCTTTTGCAAGCTTTTGCTTTATGTATATAGATATTTTTCTTTTCTTTACTCTATATATTTGTATTTTCTTTTGAATGTATATGTTTGTTTATATATGTAATTTGCTGGCTGCCTTCCATATGTAAATACGTTGTTATAATTTATTTATGTATCCCTTTTATTTTTATTTTTATCTTCATTATTTATTTCTAAATTTAATACTAATTATTCTTATATTCATTTGGTAATCTAAGTGAATTTCTAGAGTTTAATTTGTTATTAAAATTTTATCCAAACATATACACATATATTTAAATTTCCAAATTGACTCATATATACCCAAATATATATTTTAATTTTTTAATGATTTATACATAATTTACTTGAGTTCGGGGAAACTCGCATCCATTTAACCATTTATTTTACAATTTTAATTCAAAAATTCATTTAATTATCAATTTAAATTAAATTAAAATCTAGGGTCGTTACAAACCACTCGACCCAAACTGGAATAAAACTCGATCACCAGAAATCACCTCGTTCCAGCCCTCAGACCACAAGAGTTCGTGCAACTTCGGCCTCGACTTCGCCATCCACCATACTTTCATCCCCTCGAGTTTGATAGCACTCGATCAACCGGAGAAAACGCGGTGGACCATTTACTGACCATCATCAAAACTAGGGTTTAAATCTATTTCGACCTGCCGCCTCCGCCATGTCGAACGATCGCCACCTCCGCTATTTTTCCCAGCATCACTGATCACCCGCCTACCTTCAGACAAAACCTCGAGACTTCTCCTTCCCTAGATCGCCAGAGATTGCCTCACATACAAGTTCCAGTTAATCTCAAATTGCGTCCTCAATACATTATTAAAAATTGAGATTTTTGTTTTAAAAATCCTAACTTTCGAAGTGGGTTTGAGTTATAACCCTGAAACAACAAATTATAATACTTGATTTTTCTGAGATAAAATGATCTTACTGGAAATTACCCTTTTTACAATTTTTATTTGATATTTCTGTTTGGAAATATTTTTAAAAATAAGTTCACACTCATACCCTTATTTAATTTTCAGTGATCTTGTCTTAATGTTGATCATATAGAGAGCAGTTTAAATATTTGTTTTAATGGCCTTAATCCTGTACTTAAATAGAGAAATGAAAATATCTATTTACAGATATATTCACACAACCATTATCTAACTACATATATATGGATATGCAGACATATTTTCACTTAGACAAATAAAGCTTATAGTATGCACAGGCATCAATCACAAATATCAATATATATGAACAAACCTAGATACCATAGGGTACTTTACTCACCTAAACTGGAAACAGAGAAAGCCTGGAAATGCAAATTTGAATTTGAAAACTGGCATTTGTTTTTTATCTGAATTTCTGATCTGCTACTTGATATAATTGAGTTTAAACTAAAGCTTAGTTGTTGATGTTTGATTTGCTTTTAAACTGAGTTGAAACAAGCTGAAGTCTTCCCAAACTTGCAAAGTTGAAAATCTGGGTTGCTGAAATCTTCTTGATCCCAGGCCTTCTTTGATTTTTTTGATGTTTTTATTTGAGATATTTGTTTTGTTTACAAATGACATTCACTTCAGTTTTGCTTAGTTCGTTTGAATGGAACGAAAATGGGATGAAGTGTTGATAGGTATAAAATGAAGTTTGCAGAAGATATATTGTGTACAGGTGATAATGTTGTTTGTACAAGTGATGTTATTTTTATTGGTTTGTACAAGTATAAGCAGGGATATTTCTTTGTGTATGGAGGCTGATAGGCATTTTCGAGTTGACCAATGTTATGCTAGCATTTATTATGTTGTACAAATTTGTTTATATTTTTTCCTTCCTTTCATTTCAGCTGTACAATGCTTATGTCCTTTGTGTCTTCATATGTTTGAATACTTGAACATATTTGTCTATGTTTACTTATTTCATATACAAGATCTCGGCTGATAAGATTTTGGATGGTGGCTACATTAATTTACTTGTACAAATTTACATATAATTATTTATATACTATATCTTCTTATGAATATATTTTGTTTGTATCAATACATTTTTTTAATTTTGCTTGTACACAAATATTTAAACTAATGTCTTCTTTGATAAGCTAGTGCATATATATTGTGTTTCTTTTACAAGTGTTTCATACTTATACAATATATACTTGAATGTATTTTTATTTTTCTTTAATCTTATTATTTTGTAATATAAATAATTTTCTATTTTAAATTTGTTGTCAAAATTTGAGCTAATGTTTTCCTTTATATTTCTATTATAATTTATATATTGATTTCTATTCCTAATTTAATTATTATTATTATTTATTGTCTTATATTTATTTTATAAATTTAAACCGCTATTAACCATCAATTCTAATATTTATTATTATCATTTATTATTAAACCATTTATTTCTAATCCATTTATTTAAGTTTTAAATTCAAATCAAATATATACATATATATTCAATTTTTTTTACTCATATATGCCCGTATACATATATATCCACATATATACATATATACAATACTTTTAAATTTAAATGATTTATACAAAATTTATTTTATTTCGGGGAAACTCGCATCACTTTATTAATTAATTTCACAATATTTATTTAATTATCAATTTAAATTTATATAAAATCCGGGGTCGTTACAATAATATATTCTTGTTTTCCAATAGATTACAATTAGAAAATTAATAAGTATTTGTTATCCCGCCTTTTGGCAAGGCCAGGACACCAAGGAACCAACTAGAAAACAAGTATGGCTTGTCATGAATGTCGTTGAATTTTGTCCAAGTCTGGATCAAGCTACAATTGATAGGACATGACTGGAAAAATGAAGGAAGCCAACGTCCCAAGTTTCAAGTCAATCCGAGTTCGTATGCTCGAGATGTGATGGATACAAGTTGGAAGGAGAAGCATGTTTTCATATCCATCAGGAGTATCCATTTCGTATCCACCAGGGGACGTCGTCACGTATCGATGGAGTTAGCCGCGTTTCGTACCCATCGAATTCGTGTCAACCAGACTCGTATCCCCCCAACAGATGGCGTGCTTCGTATCCATCAGTCAGTGCTTGCTTCGTATCCATCATTCAGTGTCTACTTCGTATCCATCAGTCAGTGCTTGCTTCGTATCCATCATTCAGTGTCTACTTCGTATCCATCAGTCAGTGCTTGCTTCGTATCCATCATTCAGTGTCTACTTCATATCCATCTGAGAACCTTGCTTCGAATACGTGCCCAACAACTTGTTCGTATCCAGCGAGTCATCCAACTAGAATGACGTGTTGCCCATCGAAGTAAACGAGGCGAGATATGTGGAGTCGAAGCAGTCAATACGGCGCAGAGACCGGATCGAGGCGAAGCGCGCGCACCACGTCATCCCAAGAGCACGCGTGGCCATCGACGCGAAGGTATCGAGTCGAATTCATGGAGACGAACCAGACAGCCTATGAGGAATCTCAGTTCGCATCGACGATATCTCGTGATCTATTAATCCCACGCGAAGGTATCGAGTCGAATTCATGGAGACGAACCAGACAGCCTATGAGGAATCTCAGTTCGCATCGACGATATCTCGTGATCTATTAATCCAAATCCTATGAAATTTTCAGGGAAGCTTACATGCACACTGGAGGATGTCCATGCCAAATTTCAGCTCAATTGGACATCATCTTGATCGATACGAAATGGAGTCGTACCGATCACAGATCGAGGCGAAACTTTCTGCAAACGGTCGCGTGGGCCCCCTCACGTGCCAGACCAAGTCTCCCGGAGTTTGAGCGAATTCTGCGCCTCCTATGCCTATAAATAGAGCCCCAGAATCAACAGAAAAAGGATCTTTTGTCTCTGAAGCGTCCAGACTCTGCCGGATTGAGATTTGCATCCTACTTTTGCTGTCAATTTCGAATTCTAATCTGTAATCCGCTGTTCATTGCTGTAACCGCTTGTAATCATTGAAAGAGAATCAATAAAATCATCAAAACTTCATAGTGGACGTAGGCTATACGCCGAACCACTCTAAATTGCTTGTCTGTGCATTTTACATTTCTGTTTGTTGGAGTTTTTGTTAGATAACCTCTGTTTTACATTTATAATCTTCACTTTATCTCTTCAAACAACTCCCGAAGAGTGTTGTGCCCATTTTTGGTACAAACACTTTGGTGCTTTCACTGAGAAAACCAGCTTTTTCTCCTGCTCATTGGATCTACCGTCGATACCGGATTGCACAAATCCAAGAGGAAGATCCAGATATCCAGTTCGGAATCCTTCCATTCTATTCAGATTTGCTCAAAATCTAGGAGAGGACTCCACCACCGAGAATGGTCAGCACAAGAACTGGCGCTACCACTGCAGAGCAAGAAGGCCGAGATAGGCAGAATTCCACACAGCCGCCTTCTTCCAATCAAGACAATACCACTCACTCAGACTCAACGGGGCTAGTCACCCGACAGGAGTTTCAAGTATTGCTCCAGGAGCTGACCCAAAGCCGTCAGCAGTTGGCGGAACAGTTGCGCGCCAATATCGAGCTGACCAACCAGCTAAACCGCCGGGGGCACAGAAGGTCCAGGAGAGATGATGCCTCCAGAGCGTCTACCGAAAGCTCAGCTTCATCTGATTATCACCACCGAACTACTCGTCCTCGGCTAGAGGGGAGTCGCGCTCAAGCTGCTGAATATCAGCCCGCCTTAACTGTTGGGCAACTAAGGGTAGGACCATCGACCAGCTTCCAAACGGGTCCCTCAACACGAGGAGCTACTGCCCCACAGTACACCACGGATAACCGCGCCACAACCGCCGCAGCAGAAACAAGGGTTGATACCCGAAATCAATCAGAGCCGATCAATCAACAGCGTGGACATACTCCTGAACCTTATGTCCCAGAAGATGCTGAGCCAAGGAGGCGAGATATGGATCGTCGACAACGCCCGATCCAAACTCGCACCGTGGAACCCGACCACGCCTTAGCTCATCAAGCTCAGAACCTGCCCGTGTCGGATATATCAACCATGATACGTCAGATGATCCGCGAGAGTCAGGGGCTCACTAATGATGATTGGGGGATTTCCCGTAGTCATACCCCTTTCATAGACGAAGTGTTACATGCTGAACCCCCTAGGCGATTCAGAATGCCGACTCTCCCGATGTATGAAGGAAATAGTGACCCCAACCAGCATATTCTGAAATATGAATGGTCGATGAGCGCTGCAAGGGCCGACGATGCAGTGAAGTGTCGAAGTTTCCCCATCTCTCTGGGGGGAATCGCGACAATGTGGTTTACCCGCCTACCACCTAGATCAATTTCTTCGTTCGATCAATTGGCCAAGAGGTTTGTAGAGCAATTCTGTATGCATGTTGCTAGGCCGAAAGACGTTAACACCCTGTCCAGCGTCACTCAAGCTCCTGGAGAAACGCTCAGGCGTTACCTGGAGAGGTTCCACGCAGCATGTGTCGAGATCACCAATCCTAACGATAATTCAATCTTGATGGCTCTGACCAAGGGGATTGATCCTGATTCTGAATTCGGAAACTGGCTAGCTGGAAAACTGCCCGCATCGTTGGACCGTTTTTACTCCAAGGCCGCACAATTCTTGCGGCAAGAGGACGCAAAACAGTCTAGGAAGCAGGACGATGCGAGGCCCAGCATTGAGGGAATACAGAGCAATGTGGCAGTTAAACAGTCCGGCGAGAGTTCTGGGAAAGTTCAACTGAATATACAAAACAAGCAAACCCAGCAGAGAGGAAACAATGGCCAGAATAAGAAGAGAGACGAGAACCGAGGTCCACGACGTAGAGCTCAGATGTTTGACAGTTATACGCCGCTAAACACGTCATTGGAAAACGTATACTTACAGACTTGTAACACTGTACAGTATAAGAAGCCTGCTCCGAAGCCCTCGTCGGAGAGGCAGGTTCAAACAGGGAAATTCTGTAGGTTCCATGAAAGCTATGGGCACAATACCAATGAGTGTCGGCACTTACAGGACCTCATCGAGAAGCTGATTAGAGAGAGGAAGCTAGATCAGTTTGTACGGGCGCCGCAGTCTGGTGGAGCGGGCCCCTCGAATCAAAATCATCCTCAAAATCAGGAAAGAGAGGAGGACCCCGCCCGTGCGGGCGGGAGATTGGTTATTAACACAATAAGTGGTGGTCCCCATCCGGCAGACAGAAGCTGGCGGGAAATGGAGTCGTATGCCAGTTCTATCAGGCATGCGGACTTCGAGTATTGCAGTAATTGCGAGGACGGAACCCCGGCGAAGCAACAAAAGATAATATCCGATGATATCGTGTTCAGGAGCCGAGACGCCGATAAAGTCGAAGCCCCTACAATCGACCCACTAGTCATATCTGCCCAGGTAGGTCCTGCTTGGATGAAGAGGATCCTGGTTGACAGTGGAAGCTCTGTGAATATCTTGCTTAAACGGGCTTACGATCTAATGAAGATGGAGACAAAGGATTTGAAACCCTGTTTATCCAGAATCCATGGTTTCAACGGAAGTGCCACGATACCCATCGGAATAACTGAACTCCCAGTCGAGTTAGGCGTTGGAGAACGTCGGAGGGTCCGAATGTTACAATTTGTTGTGCTAGAAATTGATTCGCCATATAATGCGTTTCTAGGTCAACCAGCCCTAGCTGAGTTCAGGGCGGCGATCGCCCCATGGTGTCTGACTTTGAAATTTCCCACTGATCATGGGATTGGAGTTGTTCAAGGAGATCAGGCCACGGGAAGGGCCTGTTATGTTGCTGAGCTGCGCGGGGCACAGCGTAAAGAGAAGGGAAAGGGCGTAGAGGAATCTCTCTGCGTCCGCTCTATTGATAATTGACAATTGATGCCTGGGTCTTGGCCCGGGCACCACGACCAGTTCCTGAAAGATTTAGACCTTAGGGACAACGAGGATAAAGATGAATCAACGGAGAGTCAAGCTTCTCCAGCCGAACTGACTGTGGACGTCCCAATCAGTGAGGATGATGATTCAAAGATGTTGAAAGTTGGGTCTCAACTGAACAAGCAGGCACAGCAGGAATTGGTCGAATTTCTTCAGGCGAATCTCGACATCTTCGCCTGGACACACTTTGACATGTGCGGGATCTCGCCGAGCATTGCAAGTCACTCCCTGAATATAGATCCGCGACATGTCCCAGTAAAGCAGAAAAGGCGCGGTATGGATCCAGAGAGATCTGCCGCCCTTAAGGAGGAAGTTGATAAACTACAATCGAACGGGTTCATTCGAGATGTTTTGTATCCAGAATGGGTGTCCAAGCCTGTACTAGTTCGGAAACCAAACAGGAAGTGGAGAACCTGCGTTGATTACTCTGACCTAAACAAAGCCTGTCCAAAAGATAGCTTCCCACTTCCGCGAATCGATCAGCTCGTGGATTCGACGGCCGGACATGAACTACTATCCTTTATGGACGCTTATTCCGGCTACAACCAAATACCCATGCATTTACCTGATCAGGAACATACCAGCTTCGTGACCGATCTGGGACTCTATTGTTACAAAGTCATGCCGTTTGGTCTAAAGAACGCTGGAGCAACATACCAACGCTTAGTCAACCGAATGTTCGCTGATCAGATCGGGAAGACCATGGAGGTTTACGTGGATGACATGCTGGTGAAGTCCTGATTCTCCATAGATCACGTCAGAGATTTGAATTCGATGTTCAGCATCCTCCGGGAGTACGGAATGAAGCTCAACCCACTCAAGTGTCACTTTGGCGTTGCATCCGGAAAATTCCTTGGGTTCATCGTCAACGCTCGAGGAATAGAGGCGAATCCTGAGAAGATCTGGGCTATTAGAAATTTGCAAACCCCTAGAACTATAAAGCAAGTCCAGAGTCTTAACGGGAAGGTCGCAGCATTGAGCAAGTTCATTTCAAAGTCCACCGATAAATGCATTCCTTTCTTCGACCTAATCCGGAAGGGCAAACGGAACTTTGAATGGACCACGGAGTGTGAAGGCGCATTCCGATCATTAGTTCAACATCTCTCCACACCTCCGATCTTATCGAAACCGGTCGACCATGAGCAACTATATCTCTACCTGGCAGTATCAGAACATGCGATCAGCGCTGCTCTAGTTCGGGAAGAAGACAAAGTGCAAAACCCGGTCTACTATGTTAGTAAGCGACTAACAGGAGCCGAAAGAAATTATCCGAGACTGGAGAAACTGGCCTATTGCTTGGTCATTGCCTCAAGGAAGCTCCGTCCCTACTTCCAAGCTCATCCGCTTACTGTGTACACCGACCAGCCGTTACGATAGGTCCTCACGCGGCCTGAGACGTCCGGTAGGTTACTCAAGTGGAACATTGAGCTAAGCCAATTTGATATCGCATACGCTCCGCGGAGAGCCATTCAAGGACAAGTCCTGGAAGATTTTATAGCTGAATTCACCGTTCCAGAAGACTTGCCCGAGACCAGTAAATCTCCCGAATACATCTGGAAGCTGTATACTGATGGTGCATCAAATGACCGGTGTTCGGGCGCTGGGGTTGTACTTGAGACTCCCGAGGGCCGATCCGTATGTTATGCTCTTAAATTCGACTTTCGTGCAACTAATAATGAAGCCGAATATGAAGCCCTCCTAACTGGCTTAAGACTTGCCAGAGATTTGAGGATTATCGCTGTGGAAATTTATTGCGATTCACAATTAGTAGTATGTCAAGTGCGAGGAGAATATCAGGCAAGAGACCGAAGACTGGCTGCTTACTTGGCTCGAGTTCAGGAAATACTAAACCAGTTTGATTATTATGCCATCTATTATGTGCCTTGGGAGCACAATCAGAAAGCCGATTCACTGGCAAAGTTAGCTAGCACAAGTGAAGCGCAGCAAATGGGACTTGTCCCCGTTGAAACTTTGGCCTCCCCGAGCATCGATCGGATAGGAATGAACTCTGTGTTTGAAACCGCTCCCAGTAGAGAATCTTGGATGACTCCGTATCGGAATTACATTGAAAATGGGGCGCTGCCTGAACCTAGAAATGAGAAGAGACAAATTCAGCGAAAAGCTTCGCGGTTCGTCATCCAAAACGGAGTCATGTACAGGAGAGGTTATTCCGTTCCTCTCCTCAGGTGTATCGCCTACGAGGAAATCAAACGAGTGTTACATGACGTGCACGAAGGAGAGTGTGGCGATCATACCGAAGGACAAGCTCTCGCTAAGAAGATACTCCGATATGGGTACTACTAGCCGATAGTGAACCGAGATGCGGCAAACTATGCCCGGAAGTGCGATAAATGCCAGATACATGCCCGAATTCCGAGAGCTCCGCCTACTGAAATAACCCAAATGGTCAGTCCCTGGCCATTCGCAATGTGGGGCATCGACATCATCGGCGCTTTACCTTTAGCAAAAGGCGGTGCGAAATACGCCATCGTCGCCGTTGACTACTTCACAAAGTGGGCTGAGGCCGAAGCCCTTGCAACCATTACGACAAAGAAAGTGATAAATTTCGTGGTTCGCAACATCATCTGTCGATTTGGACTCCCGCATACTATCATCACTGATAACGGAGCCCAATTCGAGAGTGCGGAATTCAAGAATTTCTGTCAACGGTTTCATATCCGCAAAAAGTTCTCGGCTGTCGCACACCCCCAAGCAAATGGACAGGTTGAAGCTGTCAACAAAGTTATTAAATCGATCCTGAAGAAACGATTGGAGAAGGCTGGGGGCAAGTGGGTCGATGAACTTCCTATGGCATTATGGGCCTATCGAACGACCAACAAAACCGCGACCAGACACACTCCGTTTTCCCTATCTTATGGCTCGGAGGCCGTTATTCCGGTCGAGACAGAAGTGCTCTCTCATCGCGTGACTTATTATGATCCAAAAACAAACGCTATACTCTTGGCCAAATCTTTGGATCTATTGGATGAAAAACGGGAAGAGGCTGATTTGAGAGCAGCCGCACATCGAAGTCGGGTCGCCCGGCTGTACAACACCAAAGTTCGACCTCGAACCTTTGAACTCGGCGACCTCGTGCTCAAGAGAATCTACCCAGTTCCTTCACACATGAAACCGAACTGGGGAGGACCGTATGTAATTACACGAAAGCTCGGAGATGGTACATTCAAGCTGTCGACTGCTGACGGTCTCGATTTACCAAGGGCTTGGAACAGCGAAAGTCTCCGCCGCTATTACATATGACAGGCTTTATTTATTTCATTTTATTTAGCAATTTGTTTCTGCATTTCGAAATTTGAATTTTGTAATAAGGAAACTGACTTTGCCGCATTTTCTTATTTCAGCAATAAAATGCCACTTCTTCGAGCTAGAGCTGTGATTCATTAAGTACGATATACAACATCACGATGCACGAAGAGCTAAATCCCATCATGCAATGGGACTTATTCAAATGGAGAGTGGCTGTGATACGACCGGCCACTCACTAAGTGAAACCCGAGCTCGGGGACAAGCCATGACACCGATACTGATAGGATTGACACACGACAATCCTGCAATCTAACTCCGTGTTCCCAGAGTGCGAAGCGGAGTATAAACATTCAACTCCGTATTCCCAGAGTGCGAAGCGGAGTATAAACATTCGACTCCGTATTCCCAGAGTGCGAAGCGGAGTATAAACATTCGACTCCGTATTCCCAGAGTGCGAAGCGGAGTATAAACATTCAACTCGGTATTCCCAGAGTGCGAAGCGGAATATAAACATCTAACTCCGTGTTCCTAGAGTGCGAAGCGGAGTATAAACATCTAACTCCGTATTCCCAAAGTGCGAGACGGAGTATAAACACCCAACTCCGTATTCCCAGAGTGCGAGACGGAGTATAAACATCAATCAACTCCGTGTTCCCGGAGTGCGAAACGGAGTATAAACAACTAACTCCGTGTTCCCAGAGTGCGAAGCGGAGTATAAACGACCAACTCCGTGCTCCCAGAGTGCGAGACGGAGTACAAACATCAGTCAACTCCGTGTTCCCAGAGTGCGAACAACCGCTTACGAGATGACATATATCCCCGGAGTGTGGATGAAACGATTCATAAGAGAACAAGTGTAGTTCGACCACTCGGTCCTCGCTTGATGCAATCACAAGCTGATCATCACAACTTAACCCTGGAACTGGGGGCAGAGGAAAATGTTAGTCATTACCCGAAACTATGCAATGCTCAGCTCCGATATGATCCCCTATCACAACTCAAGTCCGAGATTTCCATACTTAACAAGTAAAATGAGCTATTCTTGAAACAATCAGATAATGCAAGTACACTGGACCAAAGTCCGAACACTGCAATATTCAAGCATAGAAAGGAACATGAGCTGAAACTAGAAAACAAAATTTTATTTCAACTAACTCAAAAACAATGGTTCATACATGAGTTTTTTCCAAAATATTCCTACTAGCAGGGGCCGAACCCGCATCTAAACACGGCCTACAAAAGGGAAAAAAGAGAAAATAACAAAATCCTTAACTGCCAAAAGAGGAAAATATGCCTATAAGAGAGTGTCTAATCTTTCTACTTCCTCAACTTCTTCTTCCTCGAGGAGCTACCGGAGCTACTTGTGTTCTTTCGCTTAGAATCTTTCTCCCTGGGCAGGCTCCCTTCGGATGAAGGCATGATGTCAACATCCTCGTCCGAGCTGGACTCTATGGGAATGCTTCCCACAGGAGGAGTTGGGGGAACAGGGTCGACAGCCGGGGCGGGACTGGTGTGCCAGCATCGACGAGCGAGCCCCCGGGAGATACGATCATAAGGGGAGTGGGGAACTTTGCTGCTGCTCCACCATCTACACTGCCACCATGCGCCGCGGCCGCCATCTCGGCATTAATCTCTGCGAGCATCGTTGCTTCCCGCTGTGCTCTGGCTTCACTAGGAGCCGTAGTGGTCTGAGATGAGGTGTCAGAAGTAGCCGTGAATCCACCCAAGCCGAATGGCAAGTTCGCAAAAGGATCACTCTGACGGCCAAGGAGCTCGTTTATCATCTGTTCATCGAAAGAAAGTGAGCTCCCCTGCGTTACTCCAACTGGTGCCATTGCCGCGACGGAGGTCGCCTCAGAGATGATGGCTCCTGGCGCTTGGCCTGATTCTTGGGTGGTAAGAGGCGCGGCTGGTGCAACTTCTGTCACTGATCAAAGGAAAAGGACATGTCATTAGCAACATTTCAACACAAACTCTTCAATCCAAATATACAAGAAGTTAGTTCAGAGTACCTTCCTCGGTTTGGCTCGAGGTCGTCTGAACAACTTCAGAAGGATGTTCCTTAATAGGAGATAGATGCGGTTGATTTGGATCATATGCCGGGATAGGCTGGGGGTAGATCATCGGAGTTGGCTCAGATTGAGATGACACGATTATCTCAGAACTCATAACATGGTGTTCTGCACCGGAGCTCTCTCCGACTTCCTGGGTCTGGGCACCAAGCCTCACCTTGTCGTGGGAAATCATGGAGTCATGGAGAACCTTCTTTTCGTCATCATTGAGGATGCGGTTCTCCAGCTCGAATTCATCAAGGGCTTCATCAAGGTGCCCGGACTTCTCCTCATCAACTAGTAAGTTCCAGGCATTGTAGAGATGCGTGGGGTAATCGTCAAGCCATGTCAAATCTCGGTGCCTTAGCACATTGGCGTTGTACGTGACGAGTAGCTCTTCCACCTCGGCCTCAATCCTGGCCTCCGCCTGCCGTACCTTCTCGTCAACCCCAGCCTCAGCTTCGTGAGCTTGTTGCATAGCCGCTTCTTTCTCCTTTCGGAGCGTCACTGCCTGGTCACAGGCCTCCTGCGCAGAGACATTAGCTGCGTCTTTCTCCTTCGCCATCTCAGAAAACTTTGATTTCAGCTCATTAAGCTCCTTAAGAGCGGCATCCCTCTCGGCGGTAATGGTAGTGTTCCTATGACCCATGTCCTCGATGGTGGTATAATGCTCTTGCTTCATCCTGGTCATGGCAGCGTTCACTTCATCAACCTTCTTTAGAGCCTCCATTTCAGATTTACGGGAAGACTCAGCCTCCGAGTTGAGCGCTTTTATGATTTGGTCGTTGTGACCCAACTCCTTCTCGAGCTTCTCAATAGTGACGCCCCGATCGAATGCCACTTTGGACGCTTTCCTCGCAGCTCGTCCCCATTCCCTGTACTGGAAAAAGATATCCGCAACATAATCATGGATAGTGGTTTCAGCGGTTGGCGGAATTCTCTTCAAGTGCGGAGGGAAGACATAACCATCAAAACAGATGTCGGGAAATTCCTTCCTCATCTGTGCCAATTTAAGCGCTCCTTCACTAGACGCTTCAGTCGAGACCGGTACAGTAGCTGAGGAGGTGGCTATTTCAGTCCTGCACGGAGGATCGGACCTCGAAGCTTGAGAAGGTGGCCTAGGCCGTGAAGTTTCAGGAGGACGAACAACTGCTACCGTAGGAGGTGCAGAGGTCCTAGGAGGAGGAGAGCGAGATCGGGATCGGCGAACGTATCCCCTATCTCTGTCAGATTTCTCCTGACCAGAATGTCCTGAGTCGTAATCCCTCTCGCCCTCTCTCCTGCATGGCTCATGATAACGGCGCTTGTTGCGCAAACTACCAAGCACAGAACCTTGCCCGAACATCGTACCTGAAAAGAAAACCACGAAGAATCAGTAACCGTTTGCAATATGTTGTTTACGGTTAGGAAAATGTGTTGTGCCGTGAAGAGTGTGTGAATGTGTAACCCCTCGGACCAACCAGAAGTGTCAATCGCACTGGCAGGAAGAGACTCGCTGACATCGACGATATGTCACGGTCCACCCGATTCAACATCGTGTTGCTCAGGCTCGATGTCCGAGATTGGAGGGTCAACAGGCCCTTCGAATTGATTTTCAGCTTGCAGGGAGGGTGCTTCCATAATTCTAACTCCTGGCAAAGGACGTTGTAAAACCACAGACTTCCGTCTCCCGGACTTAGGCTGTTTTGAGGCCACTGCTTTGCCTTTCCTCTTGGCATCGGAATCCGGGGTTGCATTAGCGGGTCCGACCAACGGTTCCTCGTCGGTATGAGTCCTTTCAGAGTCGGGTTCTTCAATTATCACAACCCTGGGTTTCTTCCGCTTGACCTTTTCTCTGGAGACGGTCTTTAATGCACCATCGAGCCTTATGCTCTACCTCCGCCCGATCAACCCAAGAACTCTAAGGTTCTGGTCCGTCAGCAGCAACTCGATATTCCTTTCTTCGCTAGGGACTTCTTGAAGGACACGAACTATCTCTTTATAGTAGCCGCCTTCAGGTCGCTGGATTATCGCTGAAAGAAAGAGAATAGAAGATATGAGTTCAGTTTCATTCAAAAATTGCCCCGTCAATTACTTGGGAAAGAGACAATGCTTACGTCTAAACAGCCATCTTCTGGCAAACCCCGGTGGACATCGGACATAAAACCACTCTGACTTGAAGTAGCTCAGCCTAGTCCACGACCCCGTGACAACTTGGCAGTTTCTAACAGACTCCAAAAATGTAAAAGATGGGCTGTCAGTTCGACTCTTGAAGTTGAAGAGGTATCTTATCTCGGTCGGGTGGGGAGGCCGGTAGAGGTATTCCATAAATGCGATGAACAGGCCGTTGAGTGAAGCATATCCATTTGGATGTAACTGAGACGGAGCGATATCCAGGTAAGCCAACACTTCTCTTATGTAATCATTGAACGGAGGAAGTGTGCCGGCTGCGCATGCATGTCGATTAAAAGCAGTGTACGCCTCTGAGGGATTATGTGGTCTGTCGTCCGGTCCAGGCAACAATACTTCATCCAAAGATAAGCCATGCCTTAAGCATATTCTCCCTAACATGTCTTCCGAGATATTGGACGGGACAGAATCAGGTGGCTATTGATGAAAGATGCGTTAGGTAACTCGTCCGGAGCTAGACCGATGACTTCAGCCTCGATGCCTGGGATCTCGAGTCTGGGAGTTTCTTGCTGCTGTGAACTTGAAGGTTCCATAACTAGCTAACTCATGAGAAATCATCGTTAGACGATAAACGGCCCGTGCATTCCCCAGTGTAGAGTGTGTGTTGTGCAGTACAAGTGTTATGCGTGACTTGAGCAAATTCTGCAAAGTTAAAGAAAACATGCAAGCGACGAAATTCTGGAAATCAGACAGGCATGACCGTCATCGCTGACCGTCACGACCGCGCCATCCAGATGACAGCGATCGATTCAAGATTAAAGAGTTCGTTGTATTTTTCTGTTAAATGGCAGTTCCATCAACGAGCTTCGAAAGTCAGTCAAATATGCAGTCCTGTGACCAAGTTCTATTATGCAAGGCAGAAGCTCGTCGGAGTCAAGTGTTCAAGTATTCGACATTTCTCTAAGTTCATCAAAAATTTGGGTTAAGGACCGGTCGCTGCACTCTGTTTTCGTATCGAGCCAGGGGAGGTCACGCTACGCAGCCTGGCCATGATCGAATCGATACGTTCGTATCGATCGTCTGGGAATGGAGGTGTTTCGCATCGATCAGGCTGGAGTAACACTGCTTCGTATCGGTCAGATTCGAATTGATACGTTCGTATCGATCGAGCTGGAGTGAGAGCGCTTCATATCGATCAAATTTGAATCGATACATGTCGTATCGATCAGAGGCAAGCCAATCCGCATCGATCAGGGTTGCCGATTTCGCATCGATCAGAGAACAATGGCTTCACATCCATCGCCGCTCTCGTCCCCAAGCCGATACGAGCGTATGTCGTCTGCACCGATTCGAATGTTCCCAGTTCAAGTCGATACGAAATAAGGTTAGAGTGATTTACTCCGTCTCTCCTTCTTCCCAAAAGGACCTCAACTCCATGGCCACGCTCCGTATCCCCCAATCTTGTCTTCCATCATCCAGATCTCAAATTTGTGGAAACTGGTCGTAGAAGCTAAGGGAGTGGTAGAGATCTCGAGTTTTGTCATTATTAACAAGGATCTACCCATTAATTACCTGATTTTTGCGATTAACACTCAGAGGATCAGAGGTTTGGTTCGATTCGAAGACGATTATGTCTCTCAGTCTATCGATACGAGGGTAGAAAAAGAGAGCTGAGAGCAACAGTAGAAAGTAAAAGTGAAAAATGGGCTAAGTCCCAGGTATTTATATGAAGCATGGAGTCGAACCGGGACGATTCATCTCCCAGTCAACGTAACCGGTCGCAAGCGGTCAAGCGATGGATCTATGCAAGCGCCCTCTTCGAATCCGTCAGACTGTACCTTCATCGAGTCGAAATATTCACCGGATGCCATCGATTCGATACATCCTTTTCGCGAACCATCGATTCACAGCAAGTCAGGTTTATCGATACGAACTCGATAATCGCGTCTGTTAAAATCCATCAATGCGAAAAGTTATTTCGTATCCATCAAAGGTCGTCGGTGCGAATCAGAATTCACCAAAAGATGCGACCCTCAAATACGGATGGACACTTCGTATCCATCAACGATGCCCCGCATCGATTCGAAGGAATACATCCTGACCTTTTACCATGGCGCCATGAGAGAGTCACTACAAAATTCAACAACGACCTAAACCACAGACGGGTTGCGAACTTGCAGCTTTTCAAAGCATGTCGTGTTTTCACAAGACGTACTTTGGGGGGAAAATGTTATCCCGCCTTTTGGCAAGGCCAGGACACCAAGGAACCAACTAGAAAACAAGTATGGCTTGTCATGAATGTCGCTGAATTTTGTCCAAGTCTGGATCAAGCTACAATTGATAGGACATGATTGGAAAAATGAAGGAAGCCAACGTCCCAAGTTTCAAGTCAATCCGAGTTCATATGCTCGAGATGTGATGGATACAAGTTGGAAGGAGAAGCATGTTTTCGTATCCATCAGGAGTATCTATTTCGTATCCACCAGGGGACGTCGTCACGTATCGATGGAGTTAGCCACGTTTCGTACCCATCGAATTCGTGTCAACCAGACTCGTATCCCCCCAACAGATGGCGTGCTTCATATCCATCAGTCAGTGCTTGCTTCGTATCCATCATTCAGTGTCTACTTCGTATCCATCAGTCAGTGCTTGCTTCGTATCCATCATTCAGTGTCTACTTCGTATCCATCAGTCAGTGCTTGCTTCGTATCCATCATTCAGTGTCTACTTCGTATCCATCTGAGAACCTTGCTTCGAATACGTACCCAACAACTTGTTCGTATCCAGCGAGTCAACCAACTAGAATGACGTGTTGCCCATCGAAGTAAACGAGGCGAGATATGTGGAGTCGAAGCAGTCAATACGGCGCAGAGACCGGATCGAGGCGAAGCGCGCGCACCACGTCATCCCAAGAGCACGCGTGGCCATCGACGCGAAGGTATCGAGTCGAATTCATGGAGACGAACCAGACAGCCTATGAGGAATCTCAGTTCGCATCGACGATATCTCGTGATCTATTAATCCAAATCCTATGAAATTTTCAGGGAAGCTTACATGCACACTGGAGGATGTCCATGCCAAATTTCAGCTCAATTGGACATCATCTTGATCGATACGAAATGGAGTCGTACCGATCACAGATCGAGGCGAAACTTTTTGGAAACGGTCGCGAGGGCCCCCTCACGTGCCAGACCAAGTCTCCCGGAGTTTGAGCGAATTCTGAGCCTCCTACGCCTATAAATAGAGCCCCAGAATCAACAGAAAAAGGATCTTTTGTCTCTGAAGCGTCCAGACTCTACCGGATTGAGATTTGCATCCTACTTTTGCTGTCAATTTCGAATTCTAATCTATAATCCGCTGTTCATTGCTGTAACCGCTTGTAATCATTGAAAGAGAATCAATAAAATCATCAAAACTTCATAGTGGACGTAGGCTATACGCCGAACCACTCTAAATTGCTTGTCTGTGCATTTTACATTTCTGTTTGTTGGAGTTTTTGTTAGATAACCTCTGTTTTACATTTATAATCTTCACTTTATCTCTTCAAACAACTCCCTAAGAGTGTTGTGCCCATTTTTGGTACAAACAGTATTTATATTATCTAGTTTTCTAATAGAAATTTTTTTAGTAAAAAGGGTAACCTTTCAAAAATGCACAGTTTTAGTCGATTGAAAAGGACAAATTAGTCGACTAAAACTTCATATGATCATTTATTAAACTACAGATTCAGTCGACTGAACTCGTAAAACCAGTCGACTGAAAAGCTTGAATTTTAGTTGAAAAGTTGCGGCCTAAAATTTCCTGTACATCAGTCGATTGAAATATAGATTCAGTCGATTGAACATTCATCTATACTTCAAATTATTTCAGAAAACAGTCGACTGACCTGATACATTTCGTGGACTGAATTTGCCAATTTTACACTAAAAACTTGCATGAAAGATTTTCCTACATATTAGTCGACTGCCCCTACCAATTCAGTCGACTGATTCGTATATTTCTGGTTTTTTAAAATCTATCTACACATTTACCAACCTACCTTTTCACCAACCCTATATATTCATCCTCTTTCTCATCAAACCCTTACCTCTTCAGCAACCAAAACCCTAGCCTCCATATTTCTTCAAATCAATATTTTAATCTCAAATCCAATCAATCCAATGGCCCCAAGAACTAAGAGAGCAAGAGAATCCTCCGTCGGACCATCAGAAAGTCAAATAAGATCATGGCTTTATAACGACATTACGGTTACTCGATTCAATGCATGAAGAGCTCTAGGATTTTTGATGGCTCAAATTTCTCGATTTCAATACTTATACCATCCGTGAAACTGCCCAAGCTAGCGGGCTTGATTGGGTTCGATGCTAATAATGTTAAGATTTACCCCCTCCTCATCAAACTATTCTTCGCAAACATGAACTTGGATCACCAAGATCCAAGAAACAAAGATGACTGCATTTGGACATTAGTTTGCGGCGTTCGCATCTATCTTCCTCTTCAACGACTCGGCTATATTCACCGTTGTCCATTCGATGGAGTCCATATCAACGACATTGATGTCGACACGGACAATAGATAAAGTCTCTCATAGATTTCTTTCTGATGACTTGATCGCTCTTAAATCCATTGCCTTGCGACCTAAGGCGCGCATTCTTCATCGTGCTCTAATCCGATCTATTCAACCTCGTACCAGGAGTTACGAGAAGGTTTACAAAAGAGACTTTCAAGCACTCTACGTCATTTACTCCCCAAGAAGTAATTGGGCTAAAGTCATTCTTGTCGAATTTCTAACCATCAATCATAAGAGGAGTAATAAGACCATCTTCTACATAGCCTATATCATGCGCATTCTCATGAATTTTGAAGTCACCGTTCCCGATGCTGACTTCATCATTGTTAGCAAGCTAAATTCAAAGATTTTAAGTCTTATGAATTTGCCAAAACGCCCTCCACCTCATGAAATCATTAGTTTCCAACAATGGACGGCAAATCAAGAGCAAGGGATTCCACAACCCCGAGAAACGCACATTGCCTCCTCCTCCACTCAACCTTCCCGTCAAATAGAGGAAAAATAAGAAGACGACAAAATTCAAGAGCTTCAAGGTGAATTCCAACCGAAGCACGCTCTTCCGAAATCAAAGCAAGCTCAATCGACGATTGGTCACCATCGAAAAGAACGTCATCCAGACCAACAAGAAGCTTAACTCCATCAAGGGCTACTTAAACAAGATACGAGAGAAAATTTCTTGTACCGGCTCTACTTCTACAAGTATTGTCGAGAATCCCGCTCCTTTCACTTGGTCTACATCCGAGGAAGAAGAAGAAGAGGAAGAATCGGGGAGTGAGGAAGTTTAGTTTCTTCTTTATCTTAGTTTATGCCTATCTATTTTCATGTTGTTCCTTATTATGTTCGTTTAGATATTTGATGTTGTTTTGATGTTTGTTTAGTATTTTTTTGTGACTTAAAACATGCTTGTCTCTAATGCTCATTTCATTCATCTATGATATTGTTGTTTATCCTAATATCCATGTATTCCTTTTTGTCCATGACAAAGGGGGAGAAGTATATATGTTCAGCAGGTAAAACAAGCAAGTAAATCATTTGTTCAGGAGGAGTTACAATTATTTTTATAGATTTTTATAAATTTTTGACTTACATAGTTGTCATCGTCAAAAAGGGGAAGAATGTTAGAACCTTGTATTTTGATGTTTTGATCTTGACAACTATATAAGTAAATATTATGTGAACTAACCATATTTGCTGGAGAAGATACTATTTTACTCGACAATAGATTAAAGACCAAGAATTCAGAGAGAAGTTTCAAATTTTATTAATGGTTTGTTTATAGTCTAGTTTTGTAGTTAATCATTGTTAAAATCTCTCCTAGGTGGTATATGCACGCACACAAGTATTTAAAATTATTTTCAAATCATATACAAATAAAGTATTTCGTTATTTACAAATTCCCTTATTAAAAAGTTTTCACAAATACTTTAATATGGTAGAAACTCTAAATTCAGTCGACTGAATGAGGAGTTTCAATCGACTGAATATCTATGCACGTGCACAGTGCACTTGAAGGTTCAATCGACCGAACCACCCCATTCAGTTGACTGAACTATGTGTCTTTTCAATATTAAAATTTAAATCTTGAAAATTTTGAATATTCAGAAGATTGAAATTTTTTCCTCGGTCGACTGGATATTTATAACAACTATTTTTCTAAGCGGCCACTTCCATTTAACGAACAGAAACAACCCTTGATTCAAGAGTTGTTTTCGTATCTTTTGACCATAACTCTTCATGAAGAATTGCATCACTTAAACTCTATATATAGCCTTCAATTCGGTTGTTTTAATCGCTTATTCTCTGATTCTATTCTCATATACTTATTATCTAAAATATTTCGCCATTTGCTTTCAAATCTCGTTCTAATCACTTGCACATTCAAGCAAAAATTCATTTGTGATTAAATTAACTTCCAATCTTCATGTAGTACTACACTATATACCACAAAGGAGAAGATTATAGGAAGGGTATACTCTAAAGACCTATCTGTGCTATTAAAAGAGCACAATCAGTCAAGAAAAATCTCTGTATTGTAGAAGTCCTGTTCGGTTGCTTAGGTGGTAGAAGTCCTATTCAGTTGTCTAGGCGGTAGAAGTCATGTTCGGTTGCTCATGTGGTGTAATACCTATTCCTCCGAGTTAAGAAAGGGTTAATAGTTAAATTCCAGAAGGAGTTTGAGACTAGACATAGAACGGGAGTTCGAACTAGTATAAAAATCTCTGGTGTTATTTACTTTACTATTTACCATTTTTATTTTATTCCACATTAGTAGATAACTTTGTTACTATTCCATATTATGATCCTTAGCAGCACTTTCACATACTACATGGATGGTAAAGTTTCTTTTGATGATATAACTGCAACTACTGCTCCATATTCCTTACTAAGTTCATTTAAGATAGCCAGAACTTATTCAATGTCTGATACCTTATGTCCCGCTGTCTCTAACAAGTCACATGTTGTCTTGATCTTTGATTAGTATTCTCTTATAGTTTGATTGTCTTTTCTGATGTTCTGTAATTGTCTCTTATAATGACTTTGGCAGCAGATTATGTGTTGAATACCCTTTCAACAGTGGTTCAAATTTTATTATATGATTTGCATCCAATCACTTGTGACAACAGATTGGTGCTTATAGATGATAATAACCATGAGCTTATTAGATTGTCGTGCCTCTGATGTTTAATGTATTCTTCATTACTGATCATCTTGTTTTCTTGATTAATAATGAATCTTAGTGGAATAGGCAAAGTGCTAAGAACAAAACCCTCAAGGACATATCCTCGAATAATAGTTTCAACTTAAACTTCCATAAGAGATAGTTGTCTTCATCAAGATGGGCAGTGATTAACTGACTTTGTGAACTGATTACTGTCTTGATCAACTTTTCTGTTGCTGCTACAATTTGTTGCTGGGAATTTGCTGTCTTTTCAGAAGTAGCTAAGCTATCATTGCCTTTGGTCATGATGAATCAACACAAGAACTAATAAACTTGAAGATTCAAAATTGAACAGTACAAGATTGCTTCAAAATGCAGGATAATCAGGTTTGTTGCAGCCAAACCCTGGCGACGAAAATGATCTGATGGGTTCTTGGTGAGGCAATTGCTTTCTTGCTGCTTTTGATGGCTTTCTTGACTTTTGATTTTTTGAGTTTTCTTGTTTTGAATTTGCTTACCTTTAAAAGAAAGCATGTTGTAGCCAAGAATTCAATGAAATTACTTGGCAAGGTACTTGTTTTCTTGAGCAAATTCACTAATAAACCCAAATGATGAGATAATCTCTGATGCGTTATCTGAATATCAAGTGAGGATAACTTCTCTGATGGTATCTCATGTTTGCTATTTTTGTTTTAGCAAAAATGCTTTGATTTCCTTCAATATGCAACCAGAATGTTGTTAAGCTTGATAAGGCTCTGATACCAAGAAAGAATTGAGGAAATGAATATGATAATTTGATAGAATTGAAACTGAGAACTTTCTTTTATTATTTTGTATTCAATTAGAATGATACAAAACTATTGTACATGATTTGCTTTTAAAATGTACAAATATATTATTATGGGCCGAGTGCTAAATAGCCCAAAGCCTGCCACTCTTTAACCGAAGTGGTAATTGACATAGACAACTTGTATTCGACTGCTTAACTTTATTCTCAATTCCTATATGGACAAATCACAAATTAAATCAATCATACATTCATCACATAAGAGAAAATGTCCATGTCAGATTTCAAGCAAATTTCTTGTTGCAAAGTTCTATACAATATCATAGCTAATAGAATTTGCAACAAAATAAAAGGATATATGTACGAGTTAATCTCTCCAAATTAGAATGCATATAACCCGGGCAGATCTATGAATAAAAACTCACTATAGGCTATAAGATGGTGACAACCTTTAACATGGTAGGTTCTAACAATACTACTTAAAAGTTGACTTACAGAAGGCCTACGGTTAAATTAGTTGAGAGTTTGCACATATGTCACTATCTATGGGGTTTCAATCAAAATATCTTCTCTAATTTCCAAATGGATTTCTACTCCCTCATTTTCTATTACAGATGATGGTACCCCATATGGATTTATCATAAGTAACACGGGCCTTAGGCAAAGGACCATTGTCACGATATCATTTTGCAATTTCCATGGAGTTTTTATTAATTATTTTGATTTAGAGCATATAAAAGGCAACTTAACTCCGGTATACAAATGTGAACCAATCATTAATCATTTACTTTATGCAGATGATATCCTAGTTTTTTCAATAGCAAGCTTAGAAAATTCATGGCCATCAAGAACATCAGGCAGAATCCGAACCAACGTACTAGTTTAGTTATGAATAAGGAAAAATCAAAATTATATTTCAACAAGGGAGTAATTATAAAGCAGACTATCTTAGAAGAAATTCGTACTCAAATAGATAGTCTGCATGTTACTTATTTGGGTACTCACTTAAGCAGCTGTACTCTACGAAGATCTGAGTTAAATAAGTTTATTGATAAATAAAAATAGAAATTGGGGGTGGTGTGGTAGGCTGCTAACAATGAGTAGAACAGTGGAACTGATAAAAACAGTTATTCAGCCTACTATTTTTTGTCCGATGCAAATATACCAAATACCAAAAAAGGTAATCAATCAAATTGGAAGCATATTTTCAAAAAAATTGTGGCAAGGAAAATAAACTAGTTGGTTAAAAGTTTGTAAGCCAAAAGAAGAAAGGGTTTAGGATTAAGGAGTCTGCGTGATTTAAATAATGCTCCTTCTCTAGAACTCATGTGGTGATATCTTCAACAAAAATGTCTTTGGGAAAATTGGATGAAAAGCAGATATTGTACAAGTAAAAAAGTTTGGATCATAAGTAAAGATCCAATTCATCTAATACATGGAAAGTGATGCAGCCCATAAAGGAGTCAAAGGTCGTAACATGTTGATAGGTCGAATCCGACCTAAAAAGGAGACTAACGAGTTAACATCTTGTGAAGAATTGTGGGAAGTTGAAGTTATAGGTCGTAAGCGACCTAATGGGCTCGAGAATGGCGAGCTAAAGCAAAGGAATAGGTCGTTGGAACGACCTAAAAGAATGCTCCGATCTAATGAAGTTTTAGGTTGCTCACGACCTAACGAAGTTTTAGGTCGCTCACGACCTAACAAGGTTGGCATGCGAGTTACGGGCTTCAAAGTGATGGAATGCAAACGAGATAAAGGGTTACGACCTACTTTAGGTCGCATAAGCGACCTACAACCTAAGATAGGTCGCTCCGATATTCTAGAAGAAGACTGCCTCGAGCTACGACCTAAGATAGGTCGCATAAAGTCTTAAGTCGCGAAGAGAGTTAGGTCGCAGGAAATCCTTAGGTCGTGAACTTGTTAAGTCGTTGGGTTGGATGCCGCTTTATTTTAGGTCGCTGAAGTTTGAAGACGTAGATTCTTTAAGCTGCTTTAATCTCTGCCGTTGATTCCTTAAGTCGCTGATGGATACAGATGTTATGTCGTATGATTGTAAGTCGTGAGTAGTTAGGTCGCGTACGACCTAAGTGTGTAAAGTCGTTATGTTGTCTTGTATGTTGGTTGCATTGTAATGTGAACTGTTAGGTCGTTAACGACCTATACTAAGTCGCGTCTGTTTTTAGGTCGCACCATTGTTAGGTCGTAGGTCGTTCACGACCTAAGAGTTTGAAATTTTGTGTTGTTTTGGCATGTTGATTTGTAACTTCTATAAATAGGCCGGTGGTGCCATTTGTAATAGTTTAGTTGATTTGAAATAAAACTCTTGTTTTGTTAGCTTTGTGCTTTCACCCAATTGGTAGTCGAGTGTAATCTCCTATCTCCTCTTTCGGTTAATCGAGTGCGCTCGATTCAACGACTGCAGAAGCCGATTCACGGAATCTAGTGCGCTAGATCAACGTGCGAAGAATCGCAAATCTTTGAACCCGGTATCGTGTGCGATCAACGAGTTCGGGATAGCTAGAATTCGGTATCTTCGGATCAACGAATTCGGGCCTTTCAGTATTCATCAACTCATCGATTGCTACTTTCATCGATTGAAGATTGTTTTGTTTAATCCGCTGCGTCAGTTTGGTATCAGAGCTTGTTTTAGCCAATCATAGCTAAATCGAGTCCTTGGAGCCAATTCTTTTGAAGAATTTTGAAGTTGGAGTGTTGGCCGAGCTTGAAGTGTGGAAGCCGAGCTAAGAAGAGTGAAGGCCGTGTACATCATTTGACCGAGAATTGAAGTGTTTGTGAAGTTCAAGTATGCCGCCAAGAAGAGCTAATCGTCACCAAAACGTAGAAGCTTTGTATCGAAGAGAAGAAGCTGATGAGATGGAGCAAAGAATTAATGAGAACTTTAGTGAGAAGCTTAATGAAGGGATTGGACGATTAGAGAAGATGATGTTAGAGATGAATCAAAATCGGAGAAGGGTTTCACCTGAATCCAACCATGGGGGAAGTAGAGTCTCACCACATTCCAATCGGGAGAGAAGTGTTGAAAATGATCGAAGGCGTGATAGGAATGTGAATGATCGTGAACGGAGGAATGTAGATAGAAGGGACGTTGGTGGAAGACGTGATGGTAGTAGAGATGTGGGTGGACGAGATAGACAACGATATACATCTGATTTTGAAGAGGATTATGATGGTGGTAGTATTCATGGACAAGGACAAGGACAAGGAAGGAATCAATCAGAATATGATCACAAGTGGGAGTCTTGGATGAAGACGGAAATACCAGAATTCAAGGGTGGTATGCAAGCTGAAGAGTTTTTGGATTGGGTGGCTAATGTTGAAGAAATTTTTGATTTCAAAGAAGTTCCAGAACATCGTAGAGTGAAGTTGGTTGCTACAAGGTTGAGGGGTAGAGCTTTGGCATGGTGGCAGCAAACCAAACTTACACGTGAACGAATGGGGAAGTCAAAAGTTGAATCTTGGGAGAAGATGAAGAAATTGATGAAAGCAACGTTCTTACCTTACAATTATCAATCTCTGATGTATCAACGTTTGCAGAATTTGAGGCAAGGCACAAAGACTGTTAATGACTATGCGGATGAGTTTTATCAGCTTATTGCGAGGAATGATATTATGGAAACGGAAGAGCAGCTGACATCTAGATTCATTGGGGGATTGAGAATGCAGATTCAGGATATGGTTAATATGTTCGATCCAAGATCTGTGGCAGAAGCACATCAGAAAGCGTTGGCTTGGGAGAAACAGGGACGCCGAGGAGGTGGTGTGTTTACTAATTCCAACAGTCAAGTGAAGGGTGTTAGTGGTAATTCTAATGTTTCTAAACCTATCAGTAGACCAGTGGTGAAGGAGGCTGAGAAGGCAAAGGTTTACAATGGTTTCAAATGTTACAATTGTCAGGAATTGGGTCATAAAAGCAACGAGTGTCCAAAGCCGAAGAAACGAACTATGATTGCTGAACTTGAAGATGAGGATGGTGATAGAGAATATTCTAGTCTAGTTGAGGAGGATGAACAGGATATTGCGTCAGGAGATGAAGGTTGTAATCTAATGTTGAGGAGATCGTGTTTGACACCGAAACAAGAAGAAGCTAGTTGGTTGAGGAGTAATATCTTTTAGTCGACATGCACTATACTGGGGAAGGTGTGTAAATTTGTGATTGACGTAGGAAGCTGTGACAATATCGTTTCAACCGAGGCTGTGACAAAGTTGAAATTGAAGACAGAGAAACATCCGAGTCCATACAAGTTAGCATGGTTGAGAAAAGGAGGAGAAGTGAAAGTGGATAGACGAGTTCGTGTTCCATTTTCTATTGGGAAGAAATACAAAGACGAAATCTAGTGTGATGTAGTAGAGATGGATGTTTGTCACTTACTATTGGGAAGACCATGGCAGTATGATCGAGCAGTACAACATGACGGTCGGACCAATAGCTACAGCTTTATGTTTGAAGGCACGAAGATTATCTTAGTTCCAAAGAAGAGACATCAAGGAGAAAGTAAGTCAGAAGAGATTGAAGAGCTGAAAACTTTATTATCTCTGAAGGAGTTTGTTAAGGAGGTTGAGGAAGAGCCGGAAGTATTCTTGTTGATTGGGCGTGAGAGCAGTGAAGAGGTTGAAATTCCAGAAGAAGCAAAGCCCGTTTTGAAAGAATTTGAGGATGTATTTCCAGATGAGTTACCGAAGGAGTTACCGCCACTGAGAGACATTCAACATCAAATCGATCTTGTTCCGGGAGCAATGTTGCCACATAGACCACATTATCGAATGAGTCCGAAGGAACATGAAGAGTTGCGAAGGCAAGTGGAAGAATTGCTTGAACAGGGGCGTGTGCAGGAGAGTTTAAGTCCTTGTGCTGTACCAGCTTTATTGGTACCCAAAAAGGATGGAACGTGGAGGATGTGCACAGACAGTCGAGCATTGAATAAGATCACAGTCAGATACAGATTTCCGATGCCGAGGCTTGATGTTCTATTAGATCAAATCAGTGGGTCTGTAATCTTTTCTAAGATTGACTTGAAGAGCGGTTATCATCAGATTTGCATTAGACCAGGGGATGAATGGAAGACAGCATTCAAGACGAGGGAAGGATTGTATGAATGGCTGGTAATGCCGTTTGGTCTATCGAATGCACCGAGTACATTCATGAGGGTGATGAACCAAATTTTCAGGCCATACATTGGGAAATTTGTGGTGGTTTACTTTGATGATATTTTGATCTATAGTGCTAGTACAGAAGAGCATGTTCAGCATTTGAAGAAAGTGTTAATTATTCTTCGGGAAGAAAAATTATATGCTGCTACAAAGAAGTGTGTCTTTATGGCGAGGAGTGTTTTATTTCTGGGGTATGTTGTGTCGGAGGAAGGAATACAGGTTAACCAAAGTAAAGTCGAAGCAATCAGAGATTGGCCGCAACCCAAGACGATAACGGAAGTTCGTAGTTTTCACGGGTTGGCTTCATTCTATCGAAGGTTTATTCCACACTTTAGTAGTGTGATGGTGCCTGTTACAGATTGTATGAAGGGTAAACAGTTTTCATGGTCAGAGGAAGCAGGGGATGCTTTTGGGAAGATCAAGAAGTTGCTGACGTCTGCACCAATTCTAGTATTACCAGATTTTCAGTTGTTGTTTGAGCTACACACTGATGCGTCAAAGGTTGGAATTGGAGGAGTGTTGAGTCAGAGGGGACATCCGATTGCATACTTTAGTGAGAAGTTATCAGGAGCAAAGATGAGATACAACACATATGATGTGGAATTTTATGCTGTTGTGCAAGCTATCAAACACTGGAGACATTATCTATTTTAGAAAGAGTTTGTTCTTTACACTGATCATGAGGCATTGAAGCATTTACAAGGGCAAGACAAGATTTCAGCGAGACATGCATCATGGATTGCATATCTACAACAGTTTACTTTTGTTGTTAAACACAAGTCAGGGGTGACGAATCGTGTGGCTGATGCTTTGAGCAGGAGGAGTCATTTGTTGACTACACTGAAAGTTGAGGTGACAGGGTTTGATGTGTTGCCAGAATTATTTGTCGATGATCCTTACTTTGCAAAGTTTGTTGATAAAGTCAAGGAGGGAAAGACGGATGAGTTTATGATGGTAGACGGTTTTCTGTTCAAAGGAAATCGATTGTGCATACCTGATTGTAGTTTGAGAATGAAAATTGTGAAGGAACTACATGAAGAAGGCCACGTGGGTAGAGACCATACTTTACAGTTGATTTCGCAGTCTTACTTTTGGCCATCGATGAGGAAAGAAGTGGAGAGGTTTGTTGAAAGATGTCATGTATGCCAGGTTTCGAAAGGAACTACAACCAACGCTGGATTATATATGCCGTTACCGGTACCAACTAAGCCTTGGGTTGATGTGAGTATGGACTTTGTGTTGGGGTTGCCGAGAACGCAGCGTGGTAACGATTCCATTTATGTGGTGGTTGACCGATTTTCGAAAATGGTACATTTTATTGCTTGTAAGAAGACGGCGGATGCTGTTCATGTTGCTCAGTTGTTTTTCAAAGAGATATATCGACTTCATGGATTGCCAGAATCGATTGTGTCGGATAGGGATACTCGTTTTCTAAGTCATTTTTGGCTAAGTTTGTGGAAGATGGTGGGAACGAAATTGAACTTTAGCAGTGCTTATCATCCGCAAACGGATGGACAGACCGAGGTAGTGAACAGATCATTGGGAAACTTGTTAAGATGTCTTGTGGAAGACAATCTGAAGAGTTGGGATGTGAAGTTATGCCAAGCAGAGTTTGCTCATAATCATGCAGTGAATCGTAGTACGGGTTTCAGTCCATTTCAGATTGTATACTCAAGCTTACCGAGGGGACCGTTGTATTTAACGGTAGTACCACAACCAAAGGGGACGGTAAAACGAGCTGTTGATTTTGTTGATGGTTTGGCGGAATGTCATAAAATCGTTTAGGAACGATTGGAAAAAGCAAATGAAAAGTATAAATGATCTGCAGACTTGAAGCGAAGAAATGTTGAATTTAATGAAGGTGATATAGTGTATGCTGTGTTAACAAAGGATCGTTTTCCAGTGGGCGCTTATAACAAGTTGAAAGCTAGGAAAATTGGTCCTGTAGAAGTTGTGAAACGGATTAATGAAAATGCTTACAGATTGAAGCTACCGGAGGATGTGTACACTTCTGACGTGTTCAATGTTAAGCATCTCGTACCATATTATGGGAATGAACAAGTTGATGAGGAAGAATTTACAAATTCGAGGACGAATTTTTCTCAACCTGGGGAGGATGATGCAGCCCATAAAGGAGTCATAGGTCGTAACATGTTGATAGGTCAAATCCGACCTAAAAAGGAGACTAACGAGTTAACATCTTGTGAAGAATTGTGGGAAGATGAAGTTATAGGTCGTAAGCGACCTAATGGGCTTGAGAATGGCGAGCTAAAGCAAAGGAATAGGTCGCTGGAACGACCTAAAAGAATGCTCCGATCTAACGAAGTTTTAGGTCGCTCACGACCTAACAAGGTTGGCATGCGAGTTACGGGCTTCAAAGTGATGGAATGCAAACGAGATAAAGGGTTACGACCTACTTTAGGTCGCATAAGCGAGCTACGACCTAAGATAGGTCGCTCCGATATTCTGGAAGAAGACTGCCTCGAGCTACGACCTAAGATAGGTCGCATAAAGTCTTAAGTCGCGAAGAGAGTTAGGTCGCAGGAAATCCTTAGGTCGCGAACTTGTTAATTCATTGGGTTGGATGCCGCTTTATTTTAGGTCGCTGAAGTTTGAAGACGTAGATTCTTTAAGCCGCTTTAATCTCTGCCGTTGATTCCTTAAGTCGCTGATGGATACAGATGTTATGTCGTATGATTGTAAGTCGTGAGTAGTTAGGTCGCGTACGACCTAAGTGTGTAAAGTCGTTATGTTGTCTTGTATGTTGGTTGCATTGTAATGTGAACTGTTAGGTCGTTAACGACCTATACTAAGTCGCGTCTGTTTTTAGGTCGCACCATTGTTAGGTCGTAGGTCGTTCACGACCTAAGAGTTTGAAATTTTGTGTTGTTTTGGCATGTTGATTTGTAACTTCTATAAATAGGCCGGTGGTGCCATTTGTAATAGTTTAGTTGATTTGAAATAAAACTCTTGTTTTGTTAGCTTTGTGCTTTCACCCAATTGGTAGTCGAGTGTAATCTCCTATCTCCTCTTTCGGTTAATCGAGTGCGCTCGATTCAACGACTGCAGAAGCCGATTCACGGAATCTAGTGCGCTAGATCAACGTGCGAAGAATCGCAGATCTTTGAACCCGGTATCGTGTGCGATCAACGAGTTCGGGATAGCTAGAATTCGGTATCTTCGGATCAACGAATTCGGGCCTTTCAGTATTCATCAACTCATCGATTGCTACTTTCATCGATTGAAGATTGTTTTGTTTAATCCGCTGCATTAGAAAGTAAAGCTTAAAGCAAGACAGTTATCACATGGTTTGACAGAGAAAAGAATAGCAATTGGCAAAAATTACAAGCATGTGGCTCGACCCTTGGTTGCAAGGTGAATCATTAATAAGCAAGCTAGGGTAACAAACACTAAGCAATGTAGGGGTTGCAAGGAATGAGGTAGCTGCACTCATTTCAGATTTGAAGTGGTTCCTCAACCTCCCACATAGAATTTGCAATCAAATAGAGCAAGTAAACATAAATAAAAATACACAAAAATGATTTTTGGCTATAGAACCCTGAAAAGCATGGAGAATTTACATTAAAATCTGCCGGGAATTCTACGAGAATTAAAGACAATTCCTTGCCATCATATCATCATGTATAGAGAAACATCCCCCCCCCTAAATGGCTACATCCGTGTACTTAGCATCAACAAATAAATTAAAAATATTGGAAAATATTAGTAGATGGAGCAACATACAAGACACTGAATGTAAACTATGCAGCAAATACAATGAATCATGTCAGCATCTATTTTTCAATTGTGACTATTCGATATCAATTTGGAGTCTATTAAAATAGAACGTACTAATTCAATCAATTCAGCACACAAGCATAGCATAAATACTAGAATACTTGGGTTCTGGCAAAACAAAGAAAAACTTCCACAGTAACTTAGTAGATGCAACAATTTCAGTAACAATATGGCATATTTGGTTAGAGTGGAATGCTGGAATTTTCAAGAATTAGAGATTGCCAATTAAAACCATAATAGCATTAGTTATCCAAAACTGTAAGCTCGTCATTACAAATCAAAGAAATTTAAGAGGTGACTGTTAAAAAGGAGGTGCGCTATGTAGAAAGTTTTCGCTTATCTAAGCTTGGCATGCAAGTCAGGCAATCTCTAAGCTCCTGGAAATTTTCAAGCTCAAACCAATAAACCATTAAGCTACTCTGTTGATCCAGAAGATGGGAAGATCCAAAATTAATTTATCCTATGGACTTGTGTATCATCTACGCTTTGTGGTCAAACTAGAGATACTAGAAGAAAAAGAGTCATTCATAACGGCATATAACCGCTATAAAAGAAAATCATAGCAGTTCGATAAACGCTATACATCGACATGTTATAAAAATCCAATGGCGTATTTATAACACAAAAATTGTTGTTATAAAATAGTAAGCTTTCATAGCGCATATAGACCGCTATAATATTCTTTTTCTATTGCGCTATATGTCCGCTATTTACATATTACTACAGCATGTATATGCCGCTATAAAATGCGTAGATACAATAGTGTTTTATTCCACTATCCTTCAATGGTAAGCACCTGCATTATAGTACCTATTATAGCGCTTATATTATATAACTTTTTAAGCGCTATGGTTTATTTTTCTGGGTGTTTGATGCATCCTGCTATATATTACAGTTTAGTAATAGCATATCAAAAATAAATCTTCTTTAAACAAATAACAATATGAACAATGTAAGAGCCGGATATAATAATCAGAAAATGTAACGTATTATTTCAAACATACCAAATATCCACAGACATTGTATTAAACGTGCTCAAACATAAACATAATATCTATTACATATATTTTCAGCCCATACCAAAAAGTAGCAGCAAATGTTTTAAGTACAACCCAAAAAGATTTCACATTGCCAGTTTAATGCACAAGCATATGAAGAACCTTTCATTTACAAAAGTTTCCTATCACAAAAGTTAAAAAAAAAATATAATTAGTGGCAACAAACTTGAATTAGCACCTGAGCAATAAATTCTTTTAGTATCCAAAACAGACAAACCTGCAATGTCAATATTGCCAGTCTGAACCAAAACTTTGTGAATAATTGCAAACTTGAAGGTTCATCCAAAGGAAAGAAAGGAGCAAGTATGATGTTCTTCACCTCTTCCTTGATTTTGTTAGCTTCTTCACTCATTGTGCTTGATTACTTGACTTGTTCTATATGGCAAACATGCAAATATGAACATAAGGTTTAAAGAAAGCAATTTGCTACGAGAGTCTTGTACTGGTCACATAATAACAAAACTTAGAATGCTATGAGAGTACAATACAATACATTAAGAAATTTGAGGATAAACACACCATAGCGAAAAGGCATAAGTCCAATTCACATATAATGAAATGTAGAATTATATAGATATCATATCAAAATAACCGATTGAAGAATTTATATTCCTCAATCTTCACCCTAAGTTCTATCTAGGCTGAATACGATCAAAATACAACAATGATATAAATTACAGATTTATCACATAAATTAAGAATATATAAGAGTTAATAACTTTACAGTTGAAAAAAATAGTTACTTACTAGATATTATATACAACATAATTTAAAAATAAATAAATATGGTTGTATCTTTCAGTAAACTCTCTAATGTTACTAGTTATTAATATCAGTAACTCGGTTAAGATAATAAAATAGAAGATGAGAGCGTTAAAGATTGAGCCATTAATCTTCATTTATTATTTCAGGAACAGATGGAAAAAACATACAAAAGTGTAGAAAAATCACAAATTCCCTTTGCTAATTTATCAAAAACAAACAATTTCGTTCTTACGATTCTTAAATTACAACATCAGACATAAAACTATGGATAATTCATTTGATTTGCATTCAATCGAATAAAAAAGGTTGTTTTAAAATTCTTAAAATTTCTATTAAATATTAAGGCGAATAATGTTGCATAAACAAAAATTCATTGAAATGTCAATAAAATTTTAACATTACACACACTTACTGTAATAATAATAAATCAAAACAACACAACCCATAATAATAAACTTGAAACTAGCTAAAGAACACATTAACAAAAATTATCTATAGCTAGCAAGCATATTAATTTCATAATTTCATTAAAAGTTGAATGATATGAGACAAGTAGAGACAGAAAAATACCTTAATATATTCTTTTTTTCTTCTACGAATCTCTGTTTTAGAGTGATTCCTGCCTACAAATTATATAGTGTTAATTTATATAAAATAGATAATGAATTAAATAAGACACTTTTATTATGTACTTGGATAGAAAAGATAACGTGGTAGCCACTAGTATAAATTGCAGTTCTCAAATATTTTGTAATAGAAAAGATAACATAGTAGCCAACTGTCAAGCGTAATGTTCTATTTTGTTGTCTCATAATTTGCAGTCGTGATGTTTCTCTTAATCCAACAGGCTGAAATTACTTAGAAAGCATATGCATATTTTTCCTCTAGCGTCACCGTTAACAGAATATCCATTCACAAGTCTCTACCAAGCTATACAACAAGGCAGTTCATAAACGTCACTGTTAACATAATTCATTTTTTTTCTACGACTTCATAGAACTTGTGATTTATCTTGAAGGAAAATAAACGATGTCAATATTATTGTTTAATATTTTTATTTTTGACCACTAATAGTTCAAGTAATTATTTTCCCGAATTATTATTTGTTTACTTTTTTATGAAAGAGTGGTCCTCTTATGAGGAGAACACTCAAATTTTATTAAGTAGTAAATAAAGAACGTCCAAAGAGTTTATTAGAATTAGCTATGACATTTATGCGAGATCATCATCAACAAAACGAAGGAGACAAAAATAAACAAAAAGTATATTATAGAATATGAATGAATGAATCAGCATATTAATATTACTACACTTAAAAAAGAGTGAGTGATTGGATTGACTGGTCCGCTGCATAGAAAGGCAGCCAATTCAACATTAGATTCTTAATAAAATTTAAGACAATAGCACCTTTATTTAAATAAAAAACCAATATCAATGAATGAAAAATTCATAATATATATAAATCTTCTTTGTCCAAATTGTATATAATCAATATAATCACTTTCATACAGTAATTAAAGTTATTGTACATCATCAACTGAACTAATTTAAAATCATTTAAATTATCAAATTCAATTCATAAAGTTTTTGCTTGTATTCATGCAAATGTAATATTTTTAACTTCTAATTAAACATAAACTTTAATTTAATTTTTTTACTAAACCTAAAATGATTCACAAAGTACCAGACTCTTCTCTATCATGTAATTTAAATTAACATCAAATTTCAAATAGTTCAACATTTCAATATTCCAAAGTTAATTCAAATTTCACATAAAAATAACTAAATAAATTTAAATTCATTCAATGTTTTAAAATTGAAAATTGGAATTTGGAAAAGTGAATTTGGGAAATTTAGAAATCAAGGTTACAAGGTTTGATTAATGCAGAAGAGAAAGTTAGCAAACTAAGAGAAGTGTGCTGTTTTATATTAAAGTGAAGATAGTTATGCAATTTATATGGTGTATATTAAGTAAACACCAGTGTATATGATTTTGGCAAAATCTTCGATGTCTGTATAGCAATATATGACATATTTGTCTTAGTTGTTTTTATGTAACAGTTTAACAAATGTTGTAATCCTTGTAATAAATGAAGATAATTTTTTGTCATCGTATTAAATTTATACAAATTATTTAATGTTTTTATTAATCGGTGTTAAATTGATTGAATTAAAAATTTAAATTAAAACCATCAGATTATTAAATCAATTTAAAATAAAAACTTACAATTAAGATAAATATAAGGACCCATGAGTCCTTGTTCAAGGACTGCTTATCACATTTATATTGGAAGAATATACCGATTACATAGTGTAAAATTACAAATACCTAACGGTGATGGTAATCTTTGTCTAAGGTTCTTAAACAACGCAGTCTATTTATTAAATAAAGTGGTATAATGATCGAAATCCATATACCAGAATATTCTGATTTGGTAAAGGATTTGCAATAATCCACTATTTGTTTTCCTATACCAACAATTCTAACCGTATTTGAATAACGTTTGCACCTTGGAAAACTTTAGTAGCTTATCTTCGTGTTCACATGTCTCGTATTTTCAAAATGGATGTAACTTGGCTTTAAAGAGAAAAAATCACGTGTTTCCCGTTTGTTATCCAATCATGACAATCACGTTATGCCCAATTAAAATTATCAACTACTAAACTTACTGGCAGAAAAGTGGGCCGGGCCGGGCATCGTTAACTTACTGGCAGTTAAGTGGGCCGGTAAGGCCACGGTAATCCACACAAACAGAAACAACTCGATCCATGTCGAACATTCTCCGTCCTTCTTTTTCCATTGACGCGTGTCCAAACGTTCGAATTCTTCCAGTAAAATATCGTCTTCCTCCCAATTAGCTGCTTCTGGATTCCTCTCTTGCTATCTGCTGTTCCCCTATATATCCATTTCTTCGCCCTCCAGAGATACCAACTTCAATCTCATTTTCAGCAATTCAGCTCATCGATCAAAAAAAAAAACAACTAATCATCAATGGCTTTAAGCATTGCATGCAGGCCACTTTGCTCACCCCTTCTCCTAAAACAAAATCTCAAAAGTTCAAAATCGCTCCTTCCTCTCCTTCCATGCCGGAAGAATCCAAAGCGGACGATTCAAGCCGTAGCAGCGTCGGACCAAAGCAGCGATTCCTCACTTCAAGTTCAGACCCAGAAAAATGAAAACGGAAACAGAGCGGTGGAACGATCTAGGCCACGTCTCTCCTCTCTCGACGTTTCCCCTTTCGGTAAGACTTGAATTTCCGAATTCGATGAAAATATTTTCATGCTGTCGGAGTGAAACTTCCCGCCTATCAGTAAACCCTTCAACATTGATTATTTTAACTTTGTAAATCAATACATAATTCGTAGATATACAAAGCGTGCTTTCCTTGTAGCCTTGTAGGCAGAAGCTTTGAAATCGAAAATGTATATGCATTTTGTCATCGTTATAAATTGTTGAATAAAAGTTGAAGTAACGTACTGATATAGTTAAGCACTCGGACTCTGATGACATGACAGGTTGAAATCCTCATGCAAACTGAATCAAAGTTACTCGAATTTGATTGTTATAAAGCAGAAGTCAGGATAATAATCAATGTTTTGAAGACCCGGCCGTGGAATCGACCGTGGTGGTCGACGGTCGAAGGTTCTCGCGGTCAGATCGGATGGACCGTCGGTCCGATGCTCAAGGGGAAAGGAAGATTTGAAGGAAGCTGAAGCAAAAATAAAGGAGAGCAGGGGAAGAAAATAAGGAAAAGGGGATGGAGGAAGAAGGATGAACAGTAACGGTCCGGTTCAGCAATGTTTCACTCTGGTTCACTCGATTTTCAGGCGGTTTTGAAAGGTTTTAGGACGGTTTCAGCCGGTTCTTGACGGTTGGATGTCGTTTTCGGCTTGAATAGGCTCCGGACCGGACTGGTCTGCGGTCCAGGTTCTCCGCGGTTGGACCAACGGTCCGGTCCGGTTTTCAAAACATTGATAATAATTGTGCGCTAGGAGCACAGACTCTTCGATACATTATTTACAGCTTACAGAAATGGCTTATTATATTGAAACCTTCTATTCATAATCATAGCAGTTACACCATTAGATTATACATTGTTGAAGCTAAATAAGTGGTAATGAAACGCAGGACTGATAGACCCGATGTCACCAATGAGAACAATGAAGCAAATGCTGGACACGATGGATCGCATGTTCGAAGATGCACTCACATTTCCAGGTTCAACCCGAGCAGCCCCAACCGAAATCAGGGCTCCATGGGATATGATGGAAGATGAGAAAGAAGTGAAAATGAGGTTCGACATGCCTGGATTATCAAAGGAGGAAGTCAAAGTGTCGGTAGAAGATGACGTGTTGGTGATAAAAGGGGAGCACAAAGCGGAGAAAGAAGAAGGAGAGGAGGGGAAGGAGTCATGGTGGAGATCAAGGAGTTTGAGCAACTATAATATGAGGCTGATGTTGCCTGATAACTGTGAGAAGGACAAGGTGAAGGCAGAGTTAAAGAATGGAGTTTTGTTGATTACTGTTCCGAAGAAGGAGGTCCAACATAACGTTATGGATGTCGAGGTTCAATGATTAGCGGTGTACATTTTGCTGGGTGTTGAGTTTGCAGTTCTAAAGAATGTTATGTTGGTCGAAATGAGTCGTTGGTCATATTGAGTATATAATGTGGAAGTGTCCCACCCATGTAATGTTCATTTTGTTCTAATGAAAGTTTGATAGCTTGAGCTTTAGAAATTTGATTGATAAATTTAATCTTGTCAATTGAAGACCTAGTTAGCCTAACGTAAGATATCCTTTTGTACAGTTTTTTACTCAAACAAACTACAAGGACATTGTAAAACCCATCATTTTCATATAATATAAGTCAGTTTCTACAATACAATAATGAAGTAACAAAATTACAACATAAGCTGAACCATCATTAAGATAAATTAATAACTTATAAATTGTATCAAAATCCGTAGGGAAGCAAGTTGATGGAATTAACACCATATCATACGTGATTTAATTTGCTACATACATAAAAGCTACTAAATTATATCATTTTTTTATAAAAGAAAAAAAAATTCCTATAAATATAAGACGAATAACTTTTGCGACGACGGGTAAACTAAACTAGTAAACTAATAAAACACGATCAAAATCATTTAACAGTGGCTTTGTAGAAATAGAAGTTGCAACGAAATAACCAAAATTGTTAAAAAGAATATGAATTTGAACAATTTTTTTTCTCTAATACTTAGGAGAACTTGGACTGAGGAAAGTTAAATTGTGCCATCAAAATATTTCATCGTAGGTTGAAAACAGAAAACAAATAAAAGACCAGAGTTGTCAGTCATACTTGATACTTAGCTGTAATTATGGTGTAATTAGACAATTATAATTTAGGAAACAAGCAAGGGCCGGTAAAATTATAATTTGGAAAATAAGCAACGCTAATAGAATTATAATTGAGGAAATAAACAACGATTAGTAGAATTAAACTATATATAATCATGTACAGAAAACGTGTAAAATCGGAAAAAATTAGCAATAAACTTAATTATTCATCATATTCTCTCTTCTCCCTCAAAAATCAATATGGTATCAGAGCAAGTCAGATCCTAACTCAAAAGTTCCGCAACAACATCAATTGCTGCAGATATCAAATAACTGCAGCCAGTTCGACATGTCTCAATCCGACAACACTAAACTCACAAATATCATGCTCAATGGCAACAGAAAATATATTCCTTGGCCTAGATCAGGATCGATTTGTCTCGGTGGCAAAGGAAAATTAAGCTTTGTCACTGGAAAAAAGGAGAAACCCGAAGTAGCAAAACCAAATGAGCCAACTCCCGAGGAGAAAGCAAAAATAGAAGAATGAGAGACAACCGATCAATTAATCATTTCACTGCTTCTCAGCACAATTGAATCTTGGCTTTCAAACGTACTCATGTACTCCAACACATCACAGGAGCTTTGAGACAAAGGCAAGAGAAGGTATGGCAAAAAAACAAATTCTCATATCTTTAGCCTTAAATAAGGGCTTGCCCAAATTAAACATAGTACCCAAAATAATAACGAATTGGTGACCGAAATTATGTCAAAATGGGAAGAAGCTCAATGTCTATCTTCCACTACCAACAAACCTAATTGAAATCCAAAAAAGATCCGAACAAGACTTAATCTTCACCTACATGGAGGCTCTCGAATCAAGCTATGAATCGATCAAGTCTCAAGTCTTGGCATCAACTGAGATGCCAAGTTTTGATGATGCAGTGACAAGAATTGAGTAAGGGTAATCTCGCCGGCCCTCATAAATCTAGATAGTTGGATGATCAAGAGAATGAGGCATTTCAGATAAAACACTCGAACCCTGGTTTTAGGGACACGATCAAAAGGAAGGGAGATTCAAGCACCGAGCACCGAGCAGTGCGACCACTATAAGAAAGCAGGACACAACCGCGGCGATTGCTGGTTCCTCTATCCCCACCTCCGACTGGTCAGAGAGAAGGGCTATAGGGGAGGTAATTAGGGCGGTGCAAAAAAGGAGAATTTTTTTGGTAGTTTTAGCAAAGGAGCGGAGGCAGAAGTGGACGGATCTCAATCGGCTCCATTGACCTAACCAAATAACACCTCTGATTCCGCAGGATCTTATGTAACTCAAACGGTGCAACTGAATCAACTGCTAAGTCAATAGAACAGTTTGTTACAGCAATAAAATTCAGGTTTTGTACAATGTAACGCTTTTTTTAATTATACAAAGTCAACAATAATTTTGAAATTGCAAAAACGTGTCGAAATGCAAATATATGGATAATTGACTCAGGTGCTACTTATCACATGACATGGGACAAAAATAAATTAACCAATGTTACACAAAATAAAGACCCTTTACATGTAATTATTGCTAATGGAGATAAAGTTCAAATTCATGGTTTTTGTACAACAAAGTTTCTTACAAAAGATGTGAAAAATATATTTTCTAGATTTTAATTCAAATTTATTATTAATTAGTAAAATAACCCATGAACTAAATTACAATGTTACATTCTCACCGTATAAAGTGTCCTTTCAGACTCGAGAATCAGATAAGAAGATTGGTGAGGGATGTTTGAAAAATGACCTCTATTATCTTGATGGAAACACTAATAAATGTCTTGTGTCATTAAATTTAGTAGATAATGACAAATTGTTACATTGAAGATTTGGTCATTCATTTGATCAAATTTTGAATAAACTTTTTTGTTATAAATTAAATTCCAAAAATTGTGATGTTTGTGAGCTTTCGAAACAAACTAGATTACCATTTTTATCTACTAATAAGTTAGAAAAATGCTTTGATTTAATTCATTCTGATGTTTGGGGTCCAGCCCATGTTGATTCTTATGATCATTATAAATATTTTATCACATTTATTGATGATTTTTCTCGCACTACTAGGGTTTACCTTTTAAAAGAAAAAATGAAGTTTTTTCATGTTTTCAAGAATTTTATAGTTTTATAGAAAATCAATATGATGCAAAAATTAAAAAAAATTGATCTGATAATGGGACAGAATAGGTAAACAAAGATTTCATAGAATTTTAAAAAAAAAAATGAATTTTACACCAAATTACTTGTATTAATGCATCCGAACCAAATGGAGTTTCAAAAAGAAAAAATCAACATTTACTTAGAAGTCACTAGATCTCTTCCTTTTCTAACTAATGTTTCATAATCTTATTGGTCAGATGCTATCCTAACTGCGACTTACCTCATAAATAGATTGCCAAGCGTCATGCTTAAAAACATGAGCCCTTAGAAATTCTTAAGAATGGGAAAATAAATCTTGATCACATAAGATGGGTGTACATGTTTCATACACATAAAAAGACACGACAAGCTAGATAAAAATATTGTTAAAGCCATGCTTTTTAGGATACTCATCCCAAAAGGAATGTTATAAATGTTATGATCCAAAAAATCATAAACTTTATATCTCACAAAATGTATCATTCTTTGAAAATGAATCATATTATCAAACAAGGAGCAAGGAAATACACAAGGTAAACCAATCATATTGTCTCCGAATAATTTCATGTCTTCTGAAGAAACAAATCAAGAAGAGGTTGGGCCTATAAATGAAGAACAAGTCAGAGAAACATGTCAAATTCCTTCAGGGGGAGAAGAAGAGATAAATGAGTCAAGTGAAGAACTAACACATGAAGAACCAACTCAAAAAGAACCAACTCAAGAAGAAAATGTCATAAGAAGATCTACAAGACAAACTCGACCTCTCATCAAATTAATGTATTATGTATCCCGACAGGTGATGTATCCAATATAAGATTTTATTTCAAATAACATGGTATCCCCTTCACACCGAGCCTACTTGAGTAACATCACTAACTAAATGGAAGCAACCAACTTTAGCAAAGTCAATCAAAGCCCAATTCGATGTAAGGCTATGAATGGAGAACTTTATGCATTATAAAAGAAGAGACATGCAATATTATTAATTTACCAAAAAAAAACCATGGGCTGCTATTAATCCGCCTTTTGGCAAAGCAGTATATAGGCGGATTTAACCCAATAGGCTTCACGGTTATCGAAGCTGGAGTATCATGGATTTGGTTCAGATGGATGGATGGATAATCAACTACGGATAATAATATAAAGTAAGGATTAAGCACAATCGATGGATAAATGATGCAGTGTGCTTGGAATATGAATTTTGGCTTGGATGAGTTAGGGATCGGTATGGCATAATGGAAGGGGTCGGCATTCTCAAACTAGAGGGGTTGGTACTTCGATGGCCTAGCAGGTGGAAAGGGTCGGCACAAGAAGGGGTTGCTGATCTACTTTTGTTCGGCATAGGCTAAGGGTTGATTTACTATGGGTCGGTAGAACTTGGAGGGAGGTATGGCTTGGGTCAGCGTGGGAGTAACGGTCGATATAGGAAGGGTTTAATGTAGTTTGAATGTGCAAGGAAGGACTAGCATACTTCAAAAAGCTTGGAGGAAGGAAGGAATGGCATTTTCTTGGACGAAGTGGTTTCGGCATTGGAGGGGTCGGTATTGGTTTAAGAGGAGAAATAACGATTGGTAGTGCTAGGCCGATCATTATTTTTGGTCGAGTTGGGCTTGACGATCGTTATGGTGGGCCCATGTAGGTGAGAAGGCCCTGTAGTCGAAGTTTCACCTATAAATACAGCAGGCTTGGCTTCGAAGAGAGGACCTTCATTCTACTTCTCTTCATCTTTTACCTAGAGATTACTCTGCCATTTTTATTCTGGAATCTTGGATTGTAACTGTAACCAAATTTCAGTATAATAAAAAGGATTGTTTTGGAGTGGACGTAGGCCGGAGTTAGCCGAACCACTATAAATTTTGTCCCTTTTACTTGCTTTCATTTTAATTTGATTATTCTTCATATTATAATCTCTACATCATATACTATCTATGATCTGTGACCGGATATTGGTGCTTTCACGTATAATTGGTTGTTGGTGGCCAATTTTGACACCAACATTTTGGTGGTTTCACTAAGAAAGCTTGCACTTAGGGATTTGGAAGTTAAGATCTTGGATTTAAAATCTTGGATACTTGGATCTAGGAAGCAATGGCTAGGTAATCAACAAGGAGACAGAGAACGGATAGGAGCCTTCATGAAGGGAGTCAGGAGGCTTTCTTAGGAGCTAATCAAACTTCAATCTTCATTATCAGAGACTAGATGGAAACGATGATGGGTGCTATGCAGAAGAGGATGCTGTAAAGGCGGGAGGAGATGATGCAGAATCTACTCCGACAAATTGGACAGGCTGGAGTCGTAGGAGTGGCAGGAATGCAAAACCAAGGAGTTGGAGCAATGGGAGCTACTAGAGTTGTGGGCCAAAGAATCGAGGCTGCAGGAATCACTGAAAACCAGAACTAGCAACACGGGGATGGAGCTAATAGGCAAAGGAATGGAGCAGAATAGCCGAGGGCAACCCTCCCCCCGCCAACCTAGAGGGGTCGGCACCGATCGTGATGCCAGAGGACCTATGATCAATCCGGTGGAGCTAGGTGTCAATCGGAATTTGAATGATCGACCGGAGGAGTACGTCCCGGAATTCCCTTGTTGACTCGGGGGGACAGCTTGGGTATGATGATAGGAGACTACCGATGGAAGACAATGACAGATTTGCAGAGATGATAAGGCGAGCTATGCATGGAGAGTTGGTGAACAAGGATCTTGAGGGATGTCAATAGGAGTCCTTTCGCTCATAATATCAGGAAAACTAGGAATCCACCAGAGTTTAAACTGCCAACGCTTGAGTCGTATTATGGAAAACGGATCTTGTTGTTCATCTGACAAGATACATGAGAGATATGAAGGTACTGGGGGCATCGGAGGAAGTCATGAAACGATGCTTCCTATTATACTTAACGGATATAGCTGCGCTATGGTTCAGGCAAATGGAAAGCGGCTCTATTAGCACTTAGATGGGATTGATCGAAGGGTTTATGAGGCAGTTTAGAGTTCACATCTCGAGACCAAAAAATGTGATGAGTTTGGTAACACTGAAACAGAGGACCAGAGAGTCCCTGAGAAGTTTTCTAACACAGTTTAATGCCGCGGCGGCATCAGTGGATCATCCAGATCCATCTATGGTTTTGATGGCAGTTGTATCTGGAAATGCTAATGGTATGGAGTTCAAGGATTCATTGGCACGGGACCCACCTATGGATCTCGGAGAATTTTATCATGAAGCAAAAAGGTTTCTACGACAGAAAGACGTACGAGCAAATAAACCGGAGGTGAATGCTATGCAAGGTGGAGGATCATCAGGAGATGTAAACAAGAATGATAAAGGCAAATAGAAAATGGATGATGGCATTAGTGTGTCGAAGAGGCAATAGAGAGAACCAAAATACTCTTCTTATACGGATTTGATGGAATCTTTGGAAAGGATTTACTTGGATACTCGGGGACACCTTCAGTTTCGAAGGCCGGTAAGGAGGGAACCCTCCGAACGTGAGCGGGCATCAGAAAAGCATTTCCTATTTCATGAGTGGGATGTGCACAGTACAAACGACTGTAGGCATTTAAAGGGTATCATAGAGGAACACTTGATGAATGGTCAATTACAACAATACATCAGGACTCGGGCTGCGACGGTGGAACAGGAGCAGCCACCGTCCACCTCGAATGAAAATGGCAATGGAACAAGGCATTATCGCCAACTTGTCATTAATTGATCGGGATGACAAGGAATAAGTAATAAACTCCGCAGTAATACGGCTAAGTCACTTACACATGTACGAGATCGAGGATGGTTCCTAGGCATGCTCTGAGATGATAATGAACCGTAGTGCTCGGGTTTGTGAAATTTTGCTTTTTTTTATTTTCTTTGAACTTTGGTTAATTGCTTGTACGGAATTCTATTTTATGGACTTAGGGATGCTTAAGGCTGGATCAATGTAATAAATAATACAGGTCACGATTACGGCCCCGACCGAAGAGACGGGGCAATAACTGCGAGTTACGATTCCCTTCGCCAGAGAGCGACGGGATGGACTCGAACACGGATAAGTCCTCGACTGGGGATCGAGGCCGGAGTAGGATACCCCATGGATAAGTCCTCGATTGGGGGTCGAGGCTGGAGTAGGATACCCTACGGATTAATTCCTCGACCGAAGAGTCGAGGCTGGAGAAGGATATTCATGGATTAAGTCCTCGGCCAGAGAGTCGAGGCCGGAGAAGGATATTCACGGAATAAGTCCTCGGCCAAGGATCGAGGCTGGAGTAGGATACCACACAGATTAAGTCCTCGACCGAAGAGTCGAGGCCGGAGAAGGACAACCATGGATAAGCCCTCGACCGGAGAGTTGAGGCCGAAGTAGGATAAAGCGACCCGAAGAGGTCTCGGATTTGGATATGGACCCGGAGAGGTCTTGGATTTTGATTAAATGACCCAGAGAGGTCTAAGGATTTGGATATGGACCCGGAGAGGTCCCGAACTTGGATAAAACGATCTGGAGAGATTGTAGATTTGGTTAATGGATTCAGAATGGATTCAGAATTGGATATTGACTCGAAGCAGTCATAGATTTCAATAATGATCCGGAGAGATCAAGGAATTGGATTAGCAACAGATTGGATTCTAGGCTGGATAATATAACGATCAATGGATTATGGACTATGAATTTTGGACTTATAGCAATTCAAAACACACCTTCCTATCGCAAGGCATGTTTTGGGTGGCAAAGTGTTAACCCGCCTTTTGGTAAGGCGGTATATAGGCGGATTTAACCCAATAGGCTTCACGGTTATCGAAGCTAGAGTACATGGATTTGGTTCAGATGGATTGATGGATAATCAACTACAGATAATAATATAAAGCCAGGATTAAGCATAGTCGATGGATAAATGATGTAGGGTGCTTGGAATATGGATTTTGGCTTGTATGAGTTAGGGATCGGTATGGCATAATGGAAGGGGTCGACATTCTCAAACTAGAGGGGTCGGTACTTCAATGGCCTAGCAAGTGGAAAGGGTCGACACAAGAAGGGGTTGATTTACTTCGGGTCGGCATAGGCTATGGGTTGATCTACTTCGGGTCGGCATAGGTTAGGGCTCGGTCTACTTCGGGTCTGCATAGGCTATGGGTCGGTCTACTTCGGGTCGGCATAGGCTATGGGTTGATCTACTTCGGGTTGGCATAGGCTAGGGGTTGATTTACTTCGGGTCGGCAGAACTTGGAGGGAGGTATGGCTTGGGTCGGCAGAACTTGGAGGGAGGTATGGCTGGGTCGGTGTGGGAGTAACGGTCGGCATAGAAAGGGTTCGATATAGTTTGAATGTGCAAGGAAGGATCGACGTACTTTAAAAGGCTTGGAAGAAGGAAGGATCGGCATTTTCTTGGACGAAGTGGGTTCGACATTGGAGGGGTCGACATTGGTTTAAGAGGGGAAATAACGATCAGCAGTGCTAGGTCGATCATTATTTTTGGTCGAGTTGGGCTTGAATATCGTTATGGTGGGTCCATGTAGGTGAGAAGGTCCTGTAGTCGAAGTTTCACCTATAAATATAGCAGGCTTGGCTTCGAATAGAGGACCTTCATTCTACTTCTCTTCATCTTCTACCTAGAGATTACTCTGCCATTTTTATTCCGGAATCTTGGATTGTAACATTAATCAAATTTCAGTATAATAAAAAGGATTGTTCTTGAGTGGACGTAGGCTGGAATTAGCCGAACCACTATAAATCTTGTCTCTTTTACTTGCTTTCATTTTAATACGATTATTCTTCATATTATATTCTCTACATCATATACTATCTGTGATCTGTGACCGGATATTGGTGCTTTCACATATAATTGAGTGTTGGTGGCCAATTTTGACCCGAACAGCTGCAAATGGGTATACAAAATCAAATACAATAGCGATGGTGCTATTGAAAGGTACAAAACTAGGTTAGTGGCCAAGAGATTTACTCAAACTTATGGTATTGACTACCAAGAGACTTGTGCACTAGTAGTAAAAATGAATACGATTAGAATTTTGCTGTCAGTAGCCACCGACTTAGGATGAGATTTGTTCCAAATGAATGTAAAAAATGCATTCCTTAAAAGAAATTTAGAAGAGGAAGTTTGTAAAGAATTATTTCTATCCCAAAGAAAATATGTCATTGATCTGTTAAAAGAGACTGGTAAATTAGGAGCTAAACCGGCTAATACTCATACGGAGACGAATATAAAACTTGGAGTTGAAGATGGTGAGACACTATCTGACATAGGACAATATCCGAGGATGGCAGACAAATTAATTTACCTTACAGTATCCAGACCTGATATTGCCTTTGCAGTTAGTCTCATAAGTCAATTTATGCTCCTCCACATACCAACCACTTGAGTGCAATTGACAGGATATTGAGATACCTTAAAGATACTCCAAGTCAAGAAATTTGCATAAAGAAAAATAATTCTAACAATGTGGTTGGTTTTTCTGATGCAGATTGGGCCGGACGCTATGACAGAAAATCGACCATAGGGTTTTGTATATTTGTTGGTGGTTACTTGGTCATTTGGAAAAGGAAGAAGCAGAATGTTGTGGCTAGATCAAGTGTAGAAGTAGAATATTGAGCCATGGCATCCACAACAAATGAGCTTATTCGGATAAGCAATTACATAGTGACATGAAGATAGAGCACACAAAAATAATGCAAATGTACCGTGATAATCAAGCTGCACGTCATATTGCATCCAATCCAGTCTTCCACGAGAGGAAAAAATATATAGAGATAGATTGTCACTTTGTTAGAGAAAAGGTGCAATGGAGGAAAATATGAACTTTATTTGTCAAAAGCAAAGAGCAACTGGCAGATATTTTTACAAAAGCATTCGATAAGGCTAGCCATCTGAACATACTCGACAAGTTAGGTTCAATAAATTTATTTGAACCCCACTTAAGGGGGAGTGTGGAGAAATAGGAATGGTAGCCTCAGAATATTTCATCATAGGCTAAAAACAGGAAATAAAAAAAGACTAGCATCCATTGTATAGCTGTCGGCTGTACTGTTGGAACTGGGTCAGCCCGCAACGAAAGAATGGGTGAATTTCAAAAAAATTAGCCATTTTTTATCTTTATGTGCCTATGAAGTCAAAATTCATTTGGAACTTTTCTAAGTTTCTCTTAAATAAAATCAATATTTTATTTTATTTTATAAATAAAGCTTTACTTTAATTTAATGCGTATGCAAATTAGAGTATATCAAATATACTCTTATGTGCATATTTGTGTATAAAGAAACTTATTAAATTTACTTAGAGAAGGAAACTTTTCATTTTCTATCTCTTAACTTATTCAATTAATGACGAGACATAAAATTATTTAGAGAAGGAAACTTTTCATTTCCTTCTTCTTAACTTATTCAATTAATGATGAGACATAAAATTATTTAGAGAAGTAAACTTTTCATTTCCTTCTTCTTAACTTATTCAATTAATGATGAGGCATAAATTTATTTAGATGAAGAAAGAAACCTTTCATTTCTCTCTCTTTAATTAAATTGATTGATTATATGAATGTCACTAATTAGCAACATGTATATGGCATGAATGTAAGTATAAATAAATATATTATAGTGTAAATTTTGTAAGTGCAACAAACTATTTTCAATTGATGACAAGGTGTAGACATATAAAACAAAATAAATGGATGGTTAATCACATAAAGAAAAATAGAAAATAAATAATGCAATTTCCCATTTCATAAACTTAATTAATGCAGCATATAAATGACAATTAATAGGCATCATAATATAAGGAAACAGTCAAAAATAAATGTATGTATATATAATTGCCTCATTTTTAAATTTTTTTTAGAAAGAAATCTAAATCATACTTTGACAAGATGTAATACATATATTAAATTTTATATATACAAACATATATATAAAATTAATTATGTGTATATAAGATTAAAATAAGTCTTTCTAATTAATACAAATTAGAGAACTATAGCAATCAATTTAAAAATATATTTATTTTCATAACATTAATTGTGTGTATGTAAGATTAAATAAAATATCTCCAATTAATAAAAATTATAGACTTATAGTAATCAAAATAAAATTTAGATTTATTGCCAAAACAACTTTCGTTTTTTTAATTTCGAAAACAATACAAACACAAAATACATACATGTAAACTTTCAAATCTAAAATTATATTTTGTTAATTTCATTTCATCTCATCTAATTAGTTCTATTTATGGATCGTATCCAATTCCATTTTACTACCAATAATTCCTTAAAAAATTCCTTCACAATGAATTTGTATTTCTTGAAACAACAATTGTTTCTCAGTGCAACAGAATAGATATTCAGAAACGTTTTATGAATTTCTTTATTTATAAAACTGATTTGGTTTTAGTTTACAAAACTTATGTTCAAAACATAAATAAATCATCCAATAGCAGTCTCTCTTAAAATCCTTTTGGGCAGATTTATACAAGATCCCTCATGATCAATTATTACGTGCAATCTTTCGACTCGCATAATCTGCCAACTCCTTATCCTAGGATATGTTAGAGTTTCTTATAAACCCTTGTCTTGTATGACTTTTTAAACCGTTATTCAGATGAAATAATATTAACCTTGTGTACTACTCTTAAATACATGACCTTATAAAAAGAAACTAACTCAACTTCACTTACAATTAATCGTACATTATCCAACAAAGTTTGATTACTCCTTATCGATGCATCATTATGTATCACCTGAAGGAGTGACTTTTTGAGATTGAATCTTTATTCATTTTTAGGTATGTTCGGAACTCTTTCCAATATACTCACTCATTTGATCAAATCGAATTATTTCTATCCCTTGTTATTTTATTTACTTCTATTTTATACACTATGAGTTTACTATAGACATACTGCATGTGTATTAAATACACATGTCCATATCAGTGATAACTCATCGTGAATATGATGAAGTACATGGAACCATTTTGGTATTAATAGACTTACGATTGCATACATCTAACTGGGTGCATAACTCTTCAATTGTTTGAGATATAATTAACCAGTGAATATGATTCATAATCATATAATAAAAATTATTTCTCAAAACTAAGACTTAGCCTATAATTCCAAAATAATTTTAGATACTTCTGCAATTTCAATGCATCACTTTTGTTATGAAAACAAATACCACATTATAGTTTTTTTCATAATGAATATTCATAATATTTGTAACGACCCGCTATTTTGGACTATTCGCATCCACACATGTCGGACTTGAATAATTCAAAATACCGAATTGTTAATTTAAATTTGGAAAAACTGAACATATACAGTAAATAAAAAATCACAGATCACAGACACAGAGTAATGAATGCAGCGAAAACAAAAGATAGTAGTTCATGAAGCTACTATATACATATCAGAGTTAAATAAGGTACAGCAGAAGTCTCAAATACAATAGTCAAATACAAGAATCAGAATACAATCACTGGAATCAACTGGATATCTGAAAGCTGGATAGATAGCTGGATCTCCAAGTGAAGCTCCAACTCCAAAGGTGAGTCTCGAATACTGGTACACTCAGTCTGACCCGAGCGTAAAGCAAAACACAAAACACTCGAGTCAGGATTAACATTCTTATATTAATAAATCCAACTCAAGTGAAATAGCAACTGAAATACAAGCAACTCAAAAGATGTTTGGAATAACCATCCTTTAAGGATCCGTTAAACTATCTACTATGTAGTAGTGTACGATAAGTAGATAATGCCTATCAGTAATATAAAATGTCAAAATAGTGTTAAGGCGTTACCATTATCCCCCTTAACACAATTTTTATATAAGCGTTATAGTCTATACAGCACTGTAAACTCCACCGTAAACTAGTGGGCTATCAGGGAGTACTCCATAGGTATAACACAAAACAAATCGTAGTGGTCGTGTATACAGGGATACAAGTATGACAAGGCACATGAGGCAATACCCAAGGTAGTGAAACTACCGTTTGCCTGATCCGGACTGGTGAAAACGCATCGCCGCAGCGATCGCAACACCGCGAAACAACACTCCAAAAATCAAGGGTGCACCAATCGACAACAAGTAATGAGTAGTTTTCGAAGAAGTGTGTTCGCTCGAGGTAGCTAACCCCCATTTGGCCCGGCACGACTCCTGTTTTAGTCATTTCCAATTTGACACAAGTGTCAAGGCTATCCATTATCGTTCTCTTTCTTCAGTCATCATGTACATCATTCCAACCACTTCATTCTGGATCACACTCCGCGTATAGTTATTAAAGTGGTTTTCGGTTTAGACAGTGAGTATGTCCCTAACCGATTCCGGTCTCTTTAATAACTTTAGTAATTATTACACCGATTGGTAGATTAATATATTTCAAAACCAAATCAAATTCAATTTCAAATCGAATTTGTAAACCAACATTGCATTTGTCTTTCTAAATCAATTTCCATAATTTATGTTTCAAAACTTCCAAATTTCCATTAAAAATCTTGTAATACAATTTCAATTTTTGATTAAAACAATTCCAATATTCATTTAAATTCATATATAAGTTTCATTCCGAAATCATTTATATAAATTTAATTTAACATTCAAATCAATTTAAATTCATTAATCGATTTTATTCAATATTCGTTAAGTAAATTTATCCTTCAAAACAATTTCTATTTAGCTTCCAATTTATTAAATCAATTACTTAAGTTCAACTCCATTATATCAAAACTTACAAATTGCATTAAATTAAAATCATCAAATCAAATTCTTTACATTTCAAATCTTACATTAATTTCAATAAAACACATTTTATTTCTTATTAGAGAAATTCAATTTCACTTATTAATTTACTTAGTTACAATTTCAAAACTCAATTAATAAAGAAACTTAATTTTACTTATTCAAGAAGTTCAATTTCACTAAATAAAGAATTCAATTTTATTTAATTTTTAAATAATTCAATCTTATTTAATTATTAAATAATTTCAAAACTTAATTATTAACTAATTTCAAAACTTAATTATTAATAATTCCAAATTTAATTATTAAATAATTAAATTTAAAACAACGTTCATTCATCATCTACTATGTTAATATTTTGACTCAGATTATTAAATATTAATATTTTCTTTCATTAAAATTCAAATTCCAACTTCGTTTCAAAACCATATTATTTATTCAAATAAAATCTTCATTTTATTTTTAAATCAAATTATTGACCAATCGGGCTTTATTTAATTCTCTATCCTAGGTCAAAGTTTAATTTGGGTATTTATCATTTCAACCCGATTCCAATTCAATTAAAAATCAAAGCATAGCAAAGAGAACTTGCAGTGTGATAACTGGGATGGTGTCAAAGTAAATAAACAAGCAATAACAACAACCAATATCAATCCAATAATCAATTCAAATAATCCCGAAATAATCGTATTAATTCACATTGTTGTTTGTGCAAATTAATATAATTATGTCTAGAATCTACACTATCATTTCATGTAGATTAAAGATTTTTACACTAATATTTATACGGTTCTTCACTGGATATCTATTGTTCAATTTCAAACTACATCAATTTATACACATACATTTAAATTGTTCAAGGTGTGGTTAACACTATTTCTACGTGTCAATTTATTTAAATTGAAAGGGGTCATATTATGCAAATGTCATCAATCAAATTAACACATATATCAAATCTAACTATCCTACGTCAATTTCAATTTCAAATTATTTATCACTTACGACATTTACAAATTTAACGTCCAATGTAGACATCAAACAATCAATCATTTAACAACCAAACTGGATTATCATTGTATATATAACATATAATGGTGTCAGATGTCACAGGTGAACTGATACAAGTAATAGCATATATAACAGTGTAATTAACTAACAGCAGCATATTCCAATTGTCGTTTCAATTGAAATCAGATTTAATAAATAAAAGAACATTAATCGTGAGTGATTGCTCACCTTTCGAGGCTTGAGAGAAGATAGACAACACAACAGGCTACGAATTCCAAAGCAACGCAAGAAGGACAAGATTCGACGAACGAAGCTGACAGATAGGAATTGACGAAATCAAATCAGAATCGGATCGATGAAGATAAATGATATAAGTGAATTTGTATACAACTATATATAACTATATTTATAAAACCATATCCCAAATTAAATTAAAACATACCTATTTATTTCAAATCAAAACTTAATTTTAATATAAAATAACATTTATACTTTGAAATCACAATATATATCAATAAAATAAATGAGCAAATAGGTATAACCAGTGCACATATACACTGTATATTTATAACTAACATAAATATACTTTACTATATATGCTATAAGCAAAATGAGAACTAATATAACTAATATTTTTACAACAAAGTACTGACACATACTTACATACAAGTTATGTTTTTAAACAACATATATATAACTAAAGTATAAACAGACCTTATAACTGTGTATATAGATATATAACATATAATACTTATAAAATAAAAATACGGACCAAAATACATAATACGAACCTAACTACATAATATGATATACATACCTCATACTTACAGACAACAACATAGCGTAAATAACTCATATTATATCTTAAACAAATAACTTACATGGAACTACATGCGTATAAAATAATATATATATAAACAACTTACATCATAAACTTATACTGTAGCATTTTTTCATGCGTACCTTCATACACATCTCACTATATCTATATATGTTTAAATTTGATATCCATATATTTTCAAAGTCATATAGCTTAAAGTCATATAGCGTGCAGGCTTGAATTTAATTAAAATTTTATAGCTTCTACCCACAAATGTATATAAAACTTTAAAACAAAGCATTATAGCCTGTTAATCAATAGGAAAAGAGATTTGTAGGCTACAGCTAAATATACAAACTTAAAATATACTATTAGAACTCAAATCTATATATGCAAAAGAATAATAAGTAAGCAAAAATAAATTTGCAGTTTACAACTTATATACTTACCATAAACTATATCCTCCTTTTATAATATAAAGAAGAGAAAGAGGAGACTGAGTTGTTAGGGAGGAGCGACTGGATGATCGGCTCGGGAATGCAGGGGAGCACGGCAAATGGAAAGGAGGGGGTAGGCTCGGCTATGAGTGTTGAGGCGACGGGGAGGAGTGGAGGCTGATCTGTGCATGCGAGCTGTAGTGTGGTGCTAGACGTGGAGTGACGGGTGTTGAAGGAAGAAGGCTGAATGAAGAAGGTGACTTGAGGTGGAAGGCACGCAGGCGTGGGCTCGGGAAATGGGGTGCGGCGGCTTGTTAGGGTGAACAGATGGAATGGTGGGCAAGCGAGTTGAGAGTGGAGCAAGGTGGTAGTTTGTACGCTCGGCTACTTGGCGATGGGCATTGCATAGGGCGGAGGTGTTTGTGGCTGCCGTGGGTTGAGGTGCTGAGTTTGCGGCAGAGGAGAGAAAAAGATGAATCAGTGGTGGGTTTGCTTGTGGAGGCATGGCATTAGGAAGGCTGGAAGAAGTAGAGTGTTGAAGAAAATAAACAGTTGCAACCTATATCATATATAAAGTAAACTAACTAAAGTGTTGCACGGAAAGGTATGCTTTATAAATAATGACTTTACTATGTTACCTATATTTATTCACCTTTTTATTTTTTTATTATTATATATATTTTTTCTTTTTTTTACCTTACAGACGACAGAAGAGGTAATGTGAGAAATTTCAGGAGGCGTGCACATAGTGTCAGAAGTTATAAAGGTATGCAAACAGTAAATATAGGCTTTATTATTTGGAGAACTGGACTAATCAGAAGGGCTAGCAGAGAACAACAATTATATCAAAGGATGGTAAGCATCGGGAAAAGAAAAAGTCGAATACGTGAATTTGTTGTGAACACCAATAGTTGATGGCAGTTAGATTATAGGGCGGAAAACAAAAGTCAGAAGCTAAAAATATTAATTGCTTGGCTATTTGATTTCACGTTGGACAACGAAGGGACAAAGAAACCAAAAGGCTCAAAACGGGTAACCGATACGGAAATCGTTCTTTAGATTTCGCCGTCCCCCGGATGCCGAAACAGACAAACGGATATACCACGGAGATCATCACGACGAGACGATCAAAACGATATACAAATATCAGTGGTACTATTGAATTATAAAAATTCGAATTTTCTACTAGTGGAAAATGCAGCAAAAACGCAGAAGATTAAGATCGACGGAGCTGAAGAAGTCCGAATTTGAAAAAACGAAAAACGACGTCTTGCTCAGAAGATGATTTAGAATTTTTCTATATAAAAATATTTAGGTTTCGAAAACATTTTATTTTCATGAATTCCTAACTGATTAAATTGAAATAAAATTACACACGAAAATAAACTTCCATATCTTTGGATGAAAATTTACCAGTTGCTATATTTAACTAGACGCATTCCAAATATCAAATTTTTATTTCAAAATTTTATCGTTTAAAATTCACAAAATTTCAACTAATTACGTTATTAAAATAGTTAAAATTTACGGGTCGTTACAATATTCATACTGAAATATAGCTATGTCTATTTCTCAGTCGATACCGAAAAATAGTCATTATTTCATAAATAATGTTCATTACATTTTATGAATTTTTTTTTCATAATATAATGCAATCACTAAGTGCTTTATGGCATGCTTCCACTATTTCCGCCATTACTATAATAGCATGCTAAATTTGGAGGTCCATAATTCACTTAATATAGTTTATTCATTTCATATACTGTACCTAATTTATAGCAGAAAGTTCTTTGATTAATTATCCTGAACTCAAAGAAATAAATCTCATAGAAAATAAGTTTCTATACGAAAATATATTTTGGAAAAGAAATCACATTTATTATTCCAGTGTTAAGTATCAATCACTATTATTACAATTCTCATTTCCATTGTTTCTTTATGAAGGAAACATGAATATTCACTCTCTTCATCCCAATTGTACCTTAAATCATATCTACAATTGTACATTCGCTATTATTTCTAAATAGTCAAACTATTAAAAACAAAACCCTTACTACAATATCATAACGAACTCTTTACAAAAGCGCATTCAATTATCCTTAGATTTTAAGGACATTAGGTATGTTCCTTTTTACATAAACTGATCAAACTGACATTTCAGTGATCGACTTCTTAGATTTATATTGTAGTTTTGGTCCAGTGTTACAATTAAGATGATACAATCCTTTTGTAATCAATCAGACTGAATACTCGATCTCGCACTAAAATTTATTTGGTTTTTTGGATAAACTAATTTAATTAAAATATAGTACATTAAAAACTTTGACAGTTCATTATATAACAATTATATGCAATTATATATGATTCAAATATCTATAGTCTTGTATTGCTTTTAAAGTTCGAAACTCATAGAATGCAATACATGGTCTCGACCAAATAAATGCGTAAGTGACCAAACTACGAATGTATTTAGTAGTTGTAAAATCAGGCACTTGAATTGATGTTGAAACGTTAACATGCAATAATATTTTATTAGTAAGTATATGTTATATTCCTATTTGTCAATCTTTAATTCATTTGTATATCTTAATTGATACACATTTTTCCAATCTTATTAATGCACAAATTTATCATTGTGGATAATTATAACATTGCTTAACATATGTTCTTACAATATTAGAAAGGTTAAATGTTACCATTTCATTTTTCTAATAAGGCTCCCACTAGTCTTTTATGTTTCTCCAAACCCTAAGATGAAACATAGAAATCTTTCGACTTAACTAGTGGGTGTTAGGACTCGCCTGTCTTAGTATTCTGACCTTGATTTTTCTCAATAAATCATAGCCCCACAAATGGTGGATAACTTCTTATCGGTTGTATCACATACAACTCCTAATCCATGTTTCAATGTCCTAACCTCATTTTGACCTTGAGTTTTCTTAACAAATCAAAAGAGATTATTCACTCATACCTATCATATCGCGATGGCCTAAGTATAGTATACCTTGAGTTTGCTCAAAAAATACATATAGTTATCTTACCTCGTCTATTCAATATATTAATAATACTACACATAACATCCCTAGCTTGAGTTTACTCAACAACTAAGGAGTATGCAAGTAATTTATTAATATATATATATGGTAGAGGACAACATTATATTAAAAATTCATAATCTTCAATATATTATATTGAGTGATATTGACTTATGGAATAATGTATTTCTTATGAAATACCTCCATGATTCAAGTGTCAGACACATCAGAAATCAAGGTATATGTACATTTACGTATGTATTTATTCCTCAAGCCTATTTGGGTTTTCTTTAATGTTCCACTTTTAGTTTATACATTCATATCATATAAGTTTTATTATTATATAACTTTTATATTTCATATTACTTATATGATAGTCTTATGTATAATATTTCATTAGCTAAATCTTATTTAATTAATTTTAATTAATTAACTCTAAAATTAATTTTATATTAGTATTCCAATACAACTTTTACATTGGACATATGTACTATAACCCTTATAGTGTACACTATAACGTTTATACTATAACACATATATCTTATATATGTGTGTTGTTAATTAATTAATTAACCTTTAATTAATTTATTTAATTACATTATTTTAATTAAATTATATCAATTTCAAAATTTATCTTACATACATACATGTATACTTATGTTATCTTAAACACTTTTAAATAACATAACATATATAATACATGCATATAAATATTAATTAATTAACTCATTTAATTGATTTATTTTATTAATCTTATTAATAAATTTTAATTTTTGAAATAAATATTTAAATAGTTTCAAGCATTTTGAAATTTTCATTACCTTTCAAACATTTTGAAAATTTATGTTATGTTATAACCATTTATAATAAACGTGCTTTTATTTTAAATTTAACTTTTAAATTTAAAATCTTGTCTTAATTTTCAAAACTATTTTGATAATTAGTCCAAGGTCCAATTCAAATTGGGCCTTTTCTATCAGGAGCAACCATTGGGCTGACTTCACCTTTCAGGCCAGGCAGGTAAGCAGTTAGGATAGGGTACTTGATTACCCAATTCCAATCCTAGACATCGCCTTTCTAGACATCGTACTAAGTGCGCAAGCTTAATTAGTTAGCCCTAACATGACTAATTTAGACCGTACAGGCTATTGGGATCTGATACCATTGTTGCTCCTGCCCAAACCCGTTTGGGGTGACACAACTAGGTACCTCAAGGGCGAGTTTTACATGTAGCCTCTCTACTAGCATAACCATCACAGGACATGTAGGAGCAAGAGGTAATGTTTTGTCATAGATCACAATGTGAGAACCCTCTATCATGCTAGTTATAAGGATCAAACCCGGGATATCCAATGTGCTAGGAGAACGCCTCAACCAACCTCGCTCTGATACCATTGTTGGAACTGGACTAGCCCGCAGTAGAAGAAATGGGTGAATTTCAAAAAATTTAGGCATTTTGGATCTTTAATGGGCCTATGAAGACTAAATTTATTTAGAAATTTTCTAAGTTTCTTTTAAATAAAATCAATATTTTATTCAATTTTATAAATAAAGTTGTACTTTAATTTAATGTGTATGTAAATTAGAGTATAACAAATATACTCTTATGTGCATATTTGTATGTAACAGTAACTTATTAAATTTACTTAGAGAAGGAAAATTTTCATTTCCTATCTCTTAACTTATTCAATTAATGATGAGGTATAAATTTATATAGAGAATGAAACTTTTCATTTCCTTCTTCTTAACTTATTCAATTAATGACGGGGCATAAATTTATTTAGATAAAGAGAGAAACCTTTCATTTCCCTCTCTTTAATTAAATTGATTGATTATATGAATGTCGTTAACTAACAACATGTATATGGCATGAATGTACGTATAAACAAATATATATATATATATATATATATTATAGTGTAAATTCTGTAAGTGCAATATATTACTATTAATTGATGATAAGGTGTAGACATATAAACAAAATTAAATGGATGGCTAATCGCATAAAGAAAATTGAGAAATAAATAATTCAATTTCTTATTTCATAAACTTAATTAATGCAACATATAAGTGACAATTAATAGACATCATAATATAAGGATATAAACGACCAAAAATAAATGTATGTATATATAATTGCCTCATTTTTAAATTGTTTTTTTTTCGAAAGAAATCTAGTTCATACTTTGACAATATGTAATACAGATACTAAATTTTATATATACAAACATACATATAAAATCAATTGTGTGTATATAAGATTAAAATAAATCTTTCTAACTAATACAAATTAGAGAATTATAACAATCAATTTAAAAATAGAATTTTTGTCAAAACAATAATTGTGTATGTAAGATTCAATAAAATATCTCTAATTAATACAAATTATAGACTTATGGTAAGCAAATTAAAATTTAGATTTATTGCCAAAACATCTTCCTTTTTTTTAATTTCTAAAACAATACAAACACAAAATACATACATGTAAACTTTCAAATCTAAAATTACATTTTGTTTTATACAATTTAAAACATGAATCTTCAATAAAACGCAATAATATTCACGTACAAATTTTAGTTTAATTTGTTAATGCAAAATCCAATCAAAACAATATGAACATACAAAGTTTTAGATCTAAAGGATTATACTTTGAATTGAATGTTTACAATATAGATCTATAATAAAACATTGTATTCAAACATATAAAAAAAGTTAATTTTAATTTAACAAAATAAGAACCCAATTGATAAATTGGACATACAAAATTTCCGATCTAAAACTTAGACTTTAAATTGAATGTTTAGAACATAGTTCCAAAAAAACATTATATTTAAACATATACAAATATTAGTTTTGATTTATTAAAATAAAACACAAATCGATTCATTCAACAAACAATTCAAGCTACATAAACAATTTGCAAATTAGAAGAGGCAATGATATGTACATACAAATTATGATAATTAAATTTCTTTTTCAACAAACATTTCATCAAATATCATTATCTATTAAAGAAAAAACATACCTTATTACCCAAAGCCTTGAAGCACACCTTGAAAATGGACTCCCCTTAGGATGTTTCCCAGAATTCACACCTTGAATGATGATATCTCCTCAGATCTTTAAGATCCCCATCCTATCCTTGCAAGAGATAGATGAACCACTTTTGTTTTGTTTTATTTGATGTTTTATATAGAGTTGAAAGATTGTTGAAAATTTTATTTTTTTTGTTTTCTGTCATGAAAAGTTAGGAGGAGAGAAATAAATAGACTGAATGAGAAAAAATGAACTGTACGTATAGAGTGAATTAGAGAATATGTTTTATTTAAAAGAATGAAACTTTTCTCATTATTTAATTAAAACTTTTCTAATTAATTCTCTTGATTGTTTTTCTCTCTCCAATCCTTTCTTTACATGTATGTCATCAAAGGACATAAAATTTCCACAAATCATGTCATCAACTGACATAAAATTTTCATAAATCATTTCATGCAATTATCTTTAAATTACATCGATATCGTATATCAATATGTGCAAATATAACTTTTATAAATGCATTAAAATAATTACAAAAAACTTCCAAACATCAAATAAATAATAATTAATATTTCTCAAATATCAATTAATTTAATCAATTTACAACATTTTATAAATTAATTTAATCATGTGGTTTTTCAAAGAATTCATCATTACGGTTGTGCGACTCCTGTGTATTCAGTCAAAGATAACATCGAACTATTCGAATATTAACATTTACACGTCACTGATTAGGTGGTGTGACATTTTGGCCGTATTTATCTCTTACACATCTTTTGGTAAAATCCAATTTTACTTATTATAAGTGGTACCTAATAGGGACGATTATTTACACCAATTTTCTTCGTCAAAACTATATCACTTTGGATTTATGGAATTTGGTAATGGTCAAAATTCCAATATCATCCACATTCAAATTTATAGTCCAAACATAAGGTCTCTGGTTCAATAATAACAATTATTATTAACTGAACTGCTTTGGCCAGAGACTTTGACTTTGAGTTGACTTCAGTTGATCGTGATACTAACCTCCTATAACCGAGGAGACGAATCCTCTCTTAAATAGTGTTTCACTTCCAATGCTTCCACTCGACCCAACTATAGTCGTTCGATGGACGCCGTATCACGATTTAACTATAATCAAAGCGGAGCTTCAACATTGAAGATCAACTGTATTCTCAAGTTGAGAGAATTGTGTAAACTAGTCGCATCGATATTCTCTGATTGACCTTAGTTATATTAACCAACAGAAAACTATCGAGTGAGTCATTCCATAGTTTTCCAATAACTATCAGTACGTAACCTCTTAGTGTCCCCAGCAGTCAAGAGTAATACACTGCCCAACATTTGGAGAGCGTTATGTGCTCTAGTCTCAATGGATACATCGATATCCAGTCTCGATGCATCTTGACTAGGAACATTTAAAATGGTATATTTGTTTCATTGGGATAAATTACTCACAGTTACAACACTTTGTAACTACTATTACAAAACATACCATTCATGGATTTTTCTATTAAATATACTTTTAATTAAATTGATTAATTAATATAACCACATTATATCAAGTATATAATGGAAAGAAAATACCTTTATTTCGAACAAGATTGATCAACGAGTTAGATATATATAACAAATTACATAATTGCCCCTAAGGCATACCTCTAACTCCATCATATACTTGGTACTTAGTTGTAAATAGAGTGTAATTAGGTAATTATAATTTAGGAACTAAGCAATGGTTGGTAGAACTAAAATTTGGAAAATAAGCAATGGCTAGTAGAATAATAATCGAGGAAATAAGCAATGGCTTGTAGAATTCTGCTATGTATAATCATGTACAAAGAGCTTGTAGAATCAGAAAAATTAGCAATAAAACTAATTGTTTATCATATTCTCCCTTCTCCTCTAAAAATCAATAAGTACCCACCATCCAAATTTATTGAAATTATTAAAAAAATAGTTCAAAATTCATTGTGGACAAGCAAACTCTAATTTGTCTTTATAATCAAGATATTCGTCCATGGCGAAATTGAAATTTAGGAAGAACATTTGAATTGTACATAAAAAATGAAATAAATCCATGTGCATAAAAAAAATTAAAACAACATACTATACCCGAACTTATCATAATGATCGGTGATTTTAAACCATTCAAAACAATGTGATTTCTAAAAACAAAAATAAAAAATTAGAATGGCATATAATAGCCGACCTAAGTTCAGTTGTAAACTGTCGGACAATAATATTTTTAAAAAGAGAAGTCCTAAAGCTACCATTACAATTTTTTATACATGAATTATTGCATGATTAATTAAATCTATTCAATATGTAGAGGAAAAAAATTGTTTGTTGATTATAATTCATTAATTCAATCAATGAATTTTTTTTTAAAAATTTTGATCCTCTGCTTGATTTCTATTATCCATGTTTGCTAATGATTAATCTTCTTTACTTTTCTTTTATGACTTAATTTGTGATTGATAGATGATTAGTGGAGAGATTGGGGTTTATGGTTTGAAAGGAAGATGACGTAAGTAATATATTATGGAAGATAATTAAAACGTCAATTAGATTAGTGGGTAATATTAGGGCTTCTGATTAGTTTTTTTTGGTTGGGCATTTTCCAGTGGATTTTATGGTACTAATAGTAACACTCTAATTTTATTATTGTCTTCAAATAATTTGTCAAATGCAGAAGTACATTTTATTAGAATTAAACAAATTCAAAATATTTAGATGCCTTGCTGTATAACAGTTTAATTAATATATTATGGAAGATAATTAAAACGTCAATTAGATTAGTGGGTAATATTAGGGCTTCTGATTAGTTTTTTTTGGTTGGGCATTTTCCAGTGGATTTTATGGTACTAATAGTAACGCTCTTATTTTATTATTATCTTCAAATAATTTGTCAAATGCAGAAGTACATTTTATTAAAATTAAACAAATTCAAAATATTTAGATGCCTTGCTGTATAAACAGTTTAATATATAATAAAACGTAATCAAACTGCATATTATAACGAAATTTGAACATTATCAGGAATAAATTTGAACATTACTTAAATTTATTCAATATGTAGAGGAAAAAAAAATTGTTCGTTGATTATAATTCATTAATTCAATCAATGAATGTTTTTTAAAATATTTTGATCCTCTGCTTGATTTCTATTATCCATGTTTGCTAATGATTAATCTTCTTTTCTTTTCTTTTATGACTTAATTTGTGATTGATAGATGATTAGTGGAGAGATTGGGGTTTATGGTTTGAAAGGAAGATGATGTAAGTAATATATTATGGAAGATAATTAAAACGTCAATTAGATTAGTGGGTAATATTAGGGTTTCTGATTAGTTTTTTTTGGTTGGGCATTTTCCAGTGGATTTTATGGTACTAATAGTAACGCTCTTATTTTATTATTATCTTCAAATAATTTGTCAAATGCAGAAGTACATTTTATTAAAACTAAACAAATTCAAAATATTTAGATGCCTTGCTGTATAAACAGTTTAATGTATAATAAAACGTAATCAAACTGCATATTATAACGAAATTTGAACATTATCAGGAATAAATTCAAACTTCCGAGTAATGACCTCAAAATTAGTAATAGAATCTGTTTTACATTATGGAAAGTTATAGAGATTTGAGTAATTACACGACATAGGCACAAACTAAAATACAGTCGGACAAAATAATTTTTTTCTTGATATCAGTATCATTAATATAATTTGTAGTATCTTTATAAGTATTTATTTAACGTAAGTATCGTTTGATTAGAATTCATACCTCGGCATCGAATTATAATATATTTACTCTATAGTATCTAATTTGTTAATGTTTTATATTCTCAGTACAAGAAACTTGTTTCAACCACATTATTTTTCAAAGTGAAATGTTTTTTTTTCCAAAAGTGGAGTAGTCCGAAACATTTTATGAAGACCCCGACATTTATGACGGCAATTCATCGCAATATCTGAAGAGGTTGACATCATTGGTTTAGGGTGGATGGAATTAAATGGCGACTAGGGTTTACAATTAACATCGTCGATGGAAGGGCAAGTAGGGTATAGAAGAATGATTTGAGAGTCGAAGAGGACGACTTTGACAATGAAAAATAAAGCTAGAGAATGGGCGACTCTGGTTGCGGCGATTAATGAGAATATTGATAGGTGTGGAGGAGTGATGTTTAGAGTTGTGCAGTAAAGGTCCCGCTAATGCCTTGTTACAGCACTTGGCGTAGTTTGACCATCACATTTTTTTTAGTTTAGTGCTATTAAATAGTAAACTTGTTTAAAGCCCTGCTATTTACCATTGCATACGCTAAACCAGTGGTTAGCATCCACTTTAGGAACTTTAATGTAAAAAGGTTCGCCTGATCAGTTCTCTTACAAAATAAATCAACAAATTTAGAATATATATCTAAGTTCAAGTCCTGAGTGCTCAACGTAAATTAGGTAAGATGGACAACAGCAATAACAATAGACTGAGGTGTCAAAACTGTGAAAGATATAGTCATGTTGCAAATAAGTGTTACTTTAGATTTGATGCAACCTACACTCCATCACAAAAAAGAAACAAAAATCAAGAAATTTTAACCCAAGTGCTAATATGATCAATATGCAGCAAGATTCTAAATCTCAAACATAAAACACAAAAGAAAATATCACTAAGATTGAAGATATTCAAGATGAAAGTTGTTATCAAACTCAGAAGCCACTAATCACGTGACAAATAATATAAACAATCTGAATCTTGGCAATCAGGAGTGCAGAGGTAAGTAGTGCCTTCGTATGGGAAATGGTAAGTGTTACTCCCGTTCTTAACATGAGCTGTGATGGAGAAAAATGAGACAAATACTGCATGCTCCCAGGAACAGGGGCAGGCCGCAGCAGCTATATCCAACACCAAAGATGAAAAGTGGAACAAGGCATAAGAAGCAATACATGGTTTACTGAACTAACCGGACTTCTAAAATTCACGCTTTGTCAATGCCAATAGGAATAGGTCTTCTCTAGCACATACCGATGGCAACGTAGATAGTGCCACATAGAGCAAAAAACACTCTAAATGAGCCATATACAGGGCCACTTAGAACACGCTTCAATGCAAAATCGAACTTACAGGCAAATAACAAATGTAAAATCCCATCTCCCTCTCATCAGCACTAAAAGCACACTTACACATAGGGCAATCCTAATCACGAATAGCCTCAGTTACGTTCCAGACATGTGCCAAGTCAACCCTTAGAGAAGAATTACTCCATTATGACCCGACACCATATTATAGAGTCAAGCAAAGGTTTCTGGGGTATCAGAAGGGCAGTGTGATCTGAATGCCAGACAATATTCACCACTGCACCCCTTCATATTCATCAGCACCAAAGCGAAGCATCTGGGCGATCCCCTACCATTCCTCTCAAGATTTTTGCCATTCTGAGAGAGAGGGGACTGACCCATATAGACTCAAGCTTCCGCCCAATTTTTCAAGCATTCCATTTCGAATTTCCAAGATCCCGCCAATATCACGGTTTCTCGCCAAAACCCATCGTCAATCTAGACACAACAAATAGGCGGTGTAGATAGATGATAAGTGGCAATATCGGTAGATATTGAAGAGAAGAGAATAAAGCCGATTGCAAATAACCATCAAGGCACTTTGGATACTATAAAAGGAAAGATTAGAAGACGAAGAAGGGGATCTTTTCTTTGGATCTTCTTTTGGGGGAATTTACTTCTCCTTTCAGGATCTTATTTTTCAACTTGTTCTCCTTCCATAAACAAAAATCAGATATTGTATGCCTTTAAGGCAATTATAATCATTTTTGTACAAGAATAACAAATACATGGTGGATTATCCCGTGGACGTAGGATTGACAATAATCCGAAGCATGTAAAAATTTCTATTGTAGGATCATTTTCACCATAGAGGTGGGGTGAATAGGGTCTACTAAAACTAATGCAGAAATAAAAATAAAAACAGAAAGCAATGCAGTAAAGATCACACACAGCTTCACCCAGCTTCGGCAAAAACCTGCCTACGTGCTGCCCCCAAGGTTTCTACTAGAAATTAAGTAATCAGACGCTTACAAAAACATGTAAACTTGCGAGACCTACTAACTTGATCAACTTAACTCTAAGGTCAAAAACCTACCACAACTCAGCCATTGAGTTGCGAATTCTCGAACTACAAAACCGTAGTTCGTAAACTAGTTGATCTAGAGTTTGACTAAAATACAAAATAAAAAACAAACTAAAGTACTAAAAATAAAACACTAATATTTATAACTATTCGGCCCAATAACAAAACATAATATCGGCCCAAATAAAAAGAAAAGATGCGGTCAAAAATAGGATGATCTTCTTATTCTTCCAGGCCGATTGTTCCTTTTATCCATTCTTCTGAAATTAGGGTTCCGTTCCAATTGACGCCGCCACTTGGAAGTTGATCGCTTGAAATGATGATTTCACTTTGGTTTGCTTCGTCAATCGATCCCTAGCTTTGATTTCACTCGGTCGCTTCAATTGTGTCGAGCACTTCTTCGGTTATGGCTTTGGTGTGATTTTAGATTTGCTGTTTTAATTAACTCACTAGTAACTTGACTTCATGATTTCTGCCAATGATGAATTCGGTTTAAATAGGGATAAAATCCCTAAATTTTCATTTGTATATTTTCGCTTGAATTCGTCAAATGCTTTGCTTGGCCGTTCGAATCTTGATTGCACGATTTCGATGATTTCTGACTTGTTCATTTCTGATATATTTGAATTTGTTCCGTTCTTTGCTCTTACGACCTGTTCATCGTTCGCTTAGAGATTGGGGCATTTGAATTTGAGATGATTTTGACTTCTTGATATATTGGCATCTATATTTTTGACCCAAACTCTGACTTGATTTTTATTTGTTGTATGCGTGTGCTCTGTACCTTGCTCTGACCATATGTATTGTGATTTTCTTCGAGTTAAATCTGATGTCTCCATGTACATATATACATACATATATGTATGTATATATGTGTGTGATTACTATGGCTATTTGCTCTGTCCTCTCCAGTGCATTGATCATGTCATGTATACTTTGATGTGTTGTTCATTTCTTGCATTTTTTAAGAGAACTTCCATGATGTCTCCTCTGTGTCATGTTTATATCTGGTGCACTTCATACCTGAACTAATCTATGTGTATATATATATATATGCATATATGCATACATGTGTATATGTGAGTGTACTGATCATTGCTGCATGCTCATGTTTCCTTTGAATATTTTTTAGTCTAGTTGCATGTTGCTTTCATGTGTGTTCATGCCTGAACCATGCCTGAATGTCTGAATGTAATGCTTGAACATATTGCTGTTGTTTTCATTTGAAGTCTGGTCTGGTTCCATTTGAACTCTGGTTGCATGTTGTTTTCATATGCTCACTTGTCCTTGTGCACTTGTATTCTCTGAACTGTTGAAACTGAACTTGATTGAACATATTCAGTTGCTTTCCTTGTGCCATTTGAAGTCTTATTCAATTTGAAGTCTTATTGCCTTTGTTATTGAATCCGGTTCAATTTGAAGTCTTGTTGCATTTTCTATTTTGTTTTGTTCTCATGCCTCAATTTTGTTCGCATGCTCCATTGCTGTCTTTGCTTGGTTGATTTGCTGCATGCACCACTTTGTACATATGCACTACATGTTGATTTTATATGAATTATGGTTGCTTTGTATGATCCTTGAGATGCTGGTTTGTTCTTGCATTTGCACTTCAGTTGAATCCAGTCTTGGCTTGGGTTTGACCTTGTGCTCACCTGTCCCTGAAATTTTAACAAGCAAGTGTATATCGGTGTACATGACCTTGTGGCATGTATAGTGATACACTGTGCATGTCACAAGTTGTTCATGTAAGATGAATTAAAAAAATGATGATGAACAACCCAAATAACCGAGGCAAACAATATTTTCAAAAACACACACTTCATTGTGCACTGCAAAATATTTCTTTTTCAATTTTACTGCGTCAATGTTTATTCTGTAGATAGTTTAGATGCAGGATATAAGCTGAAACAGAGTTGAAGATCAAATACAAGTGATGAGTGAATTATGTAGTGAGGTAAAATTGTGTTGTAATTGAAGTTGTATTGTAATTGAAAATGTGTAAATGTAGTGAGAGCTCAAATTTGTACTGTTTGAATTTGTAATAAAATATTTGTTTAAATAAGAATTCCGAGTTATTTATTTTATTCAACAGATATTTATTTAATTATGTGGAAAAATAAAATAGTACAATAACATATATATTTAAATGAATATATTTATGTTTATTATCATCAAACAAAAATCATACAATAGTATATTCTACAATCTCCCTCTTTTGATGATAACAAATGTATATTAAGGTTTTGACTCTATTAAATGTATTTGGTCTTGATGAATTCTATTTGCTCCCCTTATTTGAATACTCCCCCTACAATAAAGCTCCCCCTTCACATATGCATGAAAATAAAAAAAAGAATATGCAAATAAATAAAAAACAACAAAAAAATACAATGAACCTAGATGAGAATATGCAAATAGAAAATTTTGACTTATTTGCCAAAATCTTAACTTCTCTCCTCCTTTTGTTATCAGCAAAAGAGTAACGGTGTTAGATAAGAGTGATAAAGTGATAGACATTAATACAGCATTAATACCTAATTAAGTATAAATATTAAATTTCAAATAAAAAATCAAACAAAAATCATAAATACTCTATTAGGTGCATATTCCATTTTAGAGTGATAGGAGTGATGTTGGCATAGAAAACCATATAGTTGTGTCCATTTGTAGTATATTTATGATATGAATTTTTTCAAAAACTTACTAATCATGTATAACCGTTTGGACTTTTAAATGAGATTAGTAGTATTCTCTATTTTTATTAAAAAAGAATTCCAAGCATCTTATAACCACGCATAACCGTGAGGACTTTTAAATGGGGTTAGAATCAACTCGCCTATTTCATCCAATTTGATATGTGTTCCATACATGCATAACCGTGAGGACTTTTAAATGAGCATGAAAGCATATAATCAGAGATTTCAAGTAGTTCACTCATGCATAACCGTGAAGACTTTTAAATGAGAGTGGGTACTTTTGGATGATTTTATTGCTAATTAAAAAAAATTAATAATTTCCTGTTTAAATACCACATTTTGACATACTATATTGGTTTTTGATGAGTGATTGTCGTAGAAATATGATAAGAATAGAGATGGTCATGGAATTTTTACCAACCAAAGTTATTACAAATTTTGTTTAAATTTTTAAAGAAATTTTTCTAAATATACTCTCTCAAGACATAATGTATGATCAAGATCAATACTCATCACTTTTTCGGTCACTATTTATCTTTTTGATAATCAATAGGGAGTCAGATTTGAAAGTGTATATGGATCGATAATATAGTTAAACTACGACTAGCAAGTGCGGAATTATAAATAATAGTAAATAGCAGTAAAAAAGACACCAGGGATTTTATACTGGTTCGAACTTCTCGTTCTACGTCCAGTCCCAGACTCCTTCTGGAATTTCTCGAATAACCCTCACTTAACCCGGAGGAACAGGTATTACACCGCCTGAGCAACCGAACAGGACTTTTCCGCCTAAGCAACCGAATAGGACTTTTCCGCCTAAGCAACCGAATAGGACTTCAAATACAATTTGGTAAATTGTTTCTCGACTTTGTGTGTTCTTTGAATAACACGAATATAGTCAATGTAGTACACCCTTCCTATAATCTTCTTGATATGATGATTTGAATGTGCAAAGATAGGAAGTAGAGAATTGAAAATCACTTGTGATTATGATAATACAAAGCAAGTATAGATAGAAAGAATTGGTTGTTGAAATAGTGAATTTTCATCTCTATTTATAGTATTGAATAGTCTTAATTAATAGTTGCAACTATTTGAAGAAGTGCAACTCTTGGTGAAGAAGACAACTCTTCAGATTTTGATATTTCATGAAGAGATGCTTCAGTTCGTCAAGTTCAGATGTCTGAGATAAAAGTGACAGATGTCTGAATAAATTTTGAAATTCAAAAAATAAAAGAAAGACAAAAACAGTCAATTTAGACGTCTGTTTTTTAATTCAGACGTCTGTCTAGGATGACAGACGTCTGTTATTAAATAGACAGACGTCTATTTCATATAAAAATAGAGGCACTCAAAGCATAGAGTTCAGACGTCTGTTATATTACTTTTAGACGTCTGATATTGATGTCAGACGTCTGAAATAATATACAGACGTCTAATTCTGTACTGTTTTGTTCCTTCCTTTATTTTAGCACTTTTGAACTTGAGATAATATATAATTTTGAAAATACCTTTTTATATCTTTTAAATAATAAAAGATATTTTATTTTAAAACATGATTTTCAAAAGTATATTTGTGTGTGTGTGTGTGTGTTTCATCATCATATCAGAGATTGTACATAGATATCTAAATAGAATTTTGAGAACTTTAATCTTGTAGATGATATGATAATAGCTTCTTTTGTAGATTCCTGCAAGAATATTTGACATTATAGTATATAGATTGAAATATATAGTTGTCGCATTAAAATCGAAGAAGGCAGGTTCCAACATTCTCCCCCTTTTTGATGATGACAACTATATAATTCAACGATTAGTATAACCATACCTTTTGCTCCCCCTGTCAATATGACCATAATATATAGCAGAAATGTTATTATTTCTCCCCCTTTGTCATTAACAAAAAGAATTGTTGGGGTTGGTTAGATAAAAAGGAAGTAACAAAGCTGTGAATAACAAAATAATTAAGAAATGTAAACAAACCAAGCATGTACCAAAATGATAATAACAAATCAATGTTTAAGACACAGCATTTGTTTACCCAACACAGTTGACTAAGAAAGACAGATAAAATTATACAATCAACTTAGAAGTTTTAAACACAACCAAAAAAAAAATTTATGAAAGAAAATTTGTTTGAACCAAAAGAAAACCATCTTCATTCACCATTCTCCCCAAGTTGGAGAAGAAGGAGGAGAAGATCCATGAGACTTTTTCCATAATTGACGAAGAATTGACTTGATATTTTTCAATTCTTGTGCATTCTCTTCGACTTTGGCATCTAAAACATCGAATCTAGAATTGATGGAAGAAAAGCCTTGTGTTATTTGTTGAGAAATTTTCTTTTGATTTTTAGAGATAGTGATGTCGGATTTGAGCTTTTCATTTTTAGTATAAGTGCGTGAAGTACCAGAAATTAGTTCAATTTCGTAATTTTCCGAGTTTGAACTTTGGATAAAAGCTTGCTCAAAAGCTTCATCTTCTTCTTCTTTTTCTTCATCTTCCCTTTCTTCATCATCCCTTTCTTGTTCAGTATCTCCTTCATCTCCAACATTTCCGGAACTTCCTACTTTTGTTTTACCTTTTTCTTTTTGTAAAGCTAGTTGTTCCGCTTTATAATCATTATATGTTGGAAATGTCGGAGGAGATTCCGGTAATCCCATCAAACTAAAGAAGCGAATGTTGGATACCTTGATCTTTTCAAATTCAATTGACGGACTTTGAATAGAGAAGGCAGATAGAATTCGAGTAATATAAGGAGCATAGACAATTGAACGTTTCTTGGAGTCATGATAAGTACGAAAAGCATCATAAAAGTATTGAGCCCAATTGATCTGAGTATTTGATAAAATTGATTGAAGCGCCTTATCTTCATCATCGTAAATGACCTCATGGCTTCCTTGCCGGGGAAAAATTGTTTTTATAAGCATTCTAAGCAATAGTCGAGGTCGAGGACGAAGATGATTTGATCTATCTGTGGACTTTTCAGGTTCAAAAAGATAATATTCTATTTGTTTAAGTTCCTCCCCTTCTAACTTAAAGTCGTCTAAGTCAACCCCATCCGAGCTACATTTCAAAACTCGTCCAATGTCAGAGGGAGTTATTTGCAGAATGTTTCCAAATACGCTTGTCCAAAGCGTTCCTTTATCTCGATGAAGTCTAATTTTTGGATTATTAACATTTGCAAGAAATAATAAGACACTAAGTTTACAAATGTTGACTTGATTATCTTTGAAACCAATAAGAGTTGTAATATGAGATCTATCAGTATAGAGCCTAAGTTTGTACGTATGAAAATGATCAAGATCATGAAAAATACCATGAAAAGATGGTAGAGAAGATAAATGCTTGTAACGAGCCATACTTCGGGGTTCGTGGTATAACCAAGCTGCAATTTGATCTTCCGAAGGAAGAATATGAGGAGGTTGTTAAGATGAATCTCCTTTTTGTTTCTTTGATTTGGGCGCCATTTGTTTAATTTGAAGAAGGCTAGGGTTTTGAGTTTGAGAGAAAATAGACGTGAAGAAAAGAATAAACCGTTGGTATGATTTAAATAGTTTTCTTCTTAACAGGGTTTCAGACGTCTAAAAAATATACAGACGTCTGAGGTTCTGTAGATTAGAATCAAGGACGAAAAGATTAGACGTCTAAAAATTTATAACAGACGACTAAAAGGTATGACAGACGTATAAAAAAAATTGACAGACGGCTCAGAAGGTTTAAATTGAAACAGAGAGTAAAAAACATTTTGACCTAAATTCAGACGTCTGATAATTTTATGTTTAGACGTCTATATTGAATAATAGACGTCTGTTATTTTTAAACAGACGGCTAATTGTAAGCAGAAAATTTATACTTTGATTTAGACGTCTGTGATAAATGATTCAGACGTCTGTGTGGTTGAAAACAGTAAAAGTAGTTGTTTTACAGACGTCTGTTGAAAGATGTAGACGTCTGTATGTCTGATGATGAATGTTTTTGCTAAGTTTAAAGAAAAGAAAAAATATTCAATTATTTATTTATTTTGATAAAAACAAAGCAAATATGAATAACCAAATCAACATACAATCATATAGATATTTTCTACTTAGGAGTCTTTGGAGTTTTTGGAGACTTCGGAGACTTCCCTTTGGATGATTCGTGTTGATTTTGTTCATCAGACTGTTTAATGGGAGACCATTGAGGCTGTCTATCCCATGAATTTGGGGAAACATGAGGACTTTGTTGCCAAGAATTCCAACCCGATGATGTTGGTTGAGAGTATAAAATAGGTTCAGCAACAATATCTCTTGGGATATCTTTTCCACAGAATTTTATTGCAATGGACTCTAGTAAGCTAAGTTTTCTAGAGTTAATCCGTTGCTCATAGTACATATCCCTTTGTAGATTGATAATATTTTGTTGATCGTGATGAATATTATAAATCTTCTCCTTAGTTCGTGGTGAGAGGTCAAGACATTTCTTGGCTTTCTTCCGGTTAGGTGTATGTCCAGAAAGTTCTTTTCCATTATTATGACGGGGTTCATTTGATGGAGTAGGAGTGTCAAATTCGGAGGAAGATGTAGTTGGTGGAGAATACTCTGAATTTGAATAGTCTCCGGAATGTGACCCAGCCATGATGACAAGAAATATAGCAAGAAGGAATTCCATTGTTTAAGATTTGAAAGGGATTGAAAATGTAAGATGTCTTTGAAAGCCAAAAGTCGAAAGACTATATATATTTGATACTTTATCATAATATATGAAAGAATGGATGGTTGATAGTAATTAGAAAATGTAAGCCATGAATAATCTTTAGAATGTTTTTAGGGAAACCAGAGGAATAGGAAGTATATTTAATGTAAACCACATGTTATTTTTGGTTTTTTTAAAAATAAAAATAAAAATCAATGTGGTTAATTTTGTTTTAAATAAAAACGTATTTGACCATAAATTTTAGTGTATAATCAAGTGTTTAATCAAACTTTGATTCCTAGTAGGCAAAATCACAAATGCTATTTATCTTAATAATTTATTTTAGGCAAACCTTTTACTAAATCAATTTTTGGATAATTTATTAATAGTTTTTGAAATTAATGTGACAAAATCTTTTGTGACATAGCCAAGGATCATTTTCTTTGGCTATTAAACACATATTTGTGTTATGATTTATTTTCATATTCAAAATATAACTATTACGATCTCTTACTCCTTCGAAAATAATATTTTTGTTATGATAAAAAATATTGCATTTATTTTCAGAAAATACTATGTTAAAACCTTTATCACATAATTGACTAATACTTAGTAAGTTATGTTTTAAATTTTTAACTAATAAGACATTTGTAATAAGAGGTAATTTAGATGTACCGTCATTGCTCACATCGCCTTTGCCGATGATGTAACCTTTTGAATTATCTCCAAAAGTGACAGATCCTCCATCTAAGTAAATAATGTTAGTTAACATATTTTTGTTGCCTGTCATGTGTTTTGAGCAACCACTGTCTAGAATCCATTTTCCTCTTTTCTTAATCGGTACCTGCAAAAAATATTAAAATTCTATTGGTACCCACTTCCTCTATAGGGTCCTAAGGGTTAAATCTTAGGAAGCCAAACCCAGTTGGGTTTAGAGTTCCCTTTAAAAATAAAATTTTCATTCTTATGTACAGACATAATAAAAGATTTAATGTAGTTTTTCCTAATCAAATTATTATTAGTTTTTGGAACCCAAATCATAATTGATTTTGGATGAATAGTTTTTGAAGAAGTTTTTTGAGTAGATATAGATTCCTTTTTCTTAAAATTAGTATATAAAGAACCATTATTTTTAGAATGCTTTTGTATTGGTTTTTTATATCCTAACCCCTTTTTATTTGAACAAGTTTGAGAATTCTCAATTATTTTAGAGAGACTCTCTCTTCCACTGTTAAATTTAGAAACATTTTTAGAAATATTTTCCAGTTTTGTTTTAAGATGTGATACTTCTATATCAAGTGTTTTAATATTAGATTTTAAATCATAATTCTCTTCTGCCAATTTAACATTCTCATATTTTTGTCTTTCCATTTCACTGCTTAAATCAGTAAATTGAGATGTTATATTAACATAAGATTCTTGAGATTTTACTAATTCTTCCTCTAATATTTTCTTTTCATCTTTTAACATGTCAGTTTCTATTTCAGTTCTATTTAATCTTCCTAAAGCATCTTTATATTTACTCTTTAGGATTCTAAGTTTATCTAACAATTCAGAGTTTATTTCTATTAAATCGTCAAAAGTTAGATCACTTACATCATCATTTGTTGCCATAAAACAAACATTGGCTTGTTCTGAATCACTGTCATTATCACTGTCTGACGAAGAAGATTCTGTATCATCCCATGTAACTGAGAAGGCTTGTTTCTTTTTATATTTGTCCTTTTTAAGATTATTCTCTTTCTTTCGATCAGGACAATCTTTCTTTATGTGGCCCTTCTTGTGACATTCGTAGCATTCAAGAGATGAGCTTGATGGCTTATTAAAACCCTTGTTATTTCCAAATTTATTACCCTTTTTGAATTTTAAAAACTTTTTGAAATTCTTAGCTATAAATGCCATATCATCTTCTGATTCAGAGTCTTCTTTTTCTGCTTGAAAAGCGATAGTTTTCTTATCCTGTGCTTGTGCTCGTCTTGCCTGTAAATTTACTTCATATGACATTAGATTTCCTATTAACTCTTCTGTTTTTATGGTTGAAATATCATTAGCTTCCTCGATAGCTAAGACTTTTCGTTCCCATTCATCAGTTAAAGAGTTAAGGATTTTTGATACAACATCAGATTCAGTAAAAGTGACTTCTAAAGCTAAAAGTGAGTGATAAATATCCTGGAATCTAGAGTACATTTCACTAATACTTTCTCCTTGTTTCATCCTAAAGTTTTGAAATTGGTTTTTAAGCATAGAGATCTTGCTTTGTTTTACTTTATTTGTTCCTTCGTGTGTAACCTTAAGAGTATTCCAAATTTCATATCGAGTTTTACAGATACTGACTCGATTGAATTCATTTTTGTCTAAAGCACAAAATAACATGTTCATTGCTTTTGCATTTGCAGTAGCATCTAGTTTTTGGGTATTAGACCATGTAGCATACTCTGTAGTAGGAATATGATATTCAGTTTGAATGATATTCCAGGTTTCAAATCCACTTGCTTGCATAAAAATTCTCATTCTAGTTGACCAATAACTATAATTTAATCCGTTAAACAATGGTGGTCGTGTAGTGGCTTGTCCCTCAGTGAAACTGTTGCTAGTGTTATTGTCCATATTAAAAAAATATCAGATAACTATGTTATAGTTATGTGATGACCTTGCTCTGATACCAAATGAAAGTGAATATGGATCGATAATATAGTTAAACTACGACTAGCAAGTGCGGAATTATAAATAATAGTAAATAGCAGTAAAAAAGACACTAGGGATTTTTATATTGGTTCGAACTTCTCGTTCTACGTCCAGTCCCAGACTCCTTCTGGAATTTCTCGAATAACCCTCACTTAACCCGAAGGAACATGTATTACACCGCCTGAGCAACCGAACAGGACTTTTCCGCCTAAGCAACCGAATAGGACTTTTCCGCCTAAGCAATCGAATAGGACTTCAAATACAATTTGGTAAATTGTTTCTCGACTTTGTGTGTTCTTTGAATAACACGATGTTTGCGCCAAAATTGGTCACAAACCCCGAATGTTGTGAAAGCACCAGTGTATGGATATAAATCCACAATATTCACACACAAATCTCAAATCTAAGCAAACAGAGTATCACAATTCAGAAATAATGAACAGAAACACGAGATTTATAGTGGTTCGGCGATCTTGCCTACGTCCACTCTGAAGTTGATGGTTTTATTGATGTTCACTTGATGATTACAATCTCTTCTAATGTAGTACAACTGAAATTATATGCTAAGTCTCAATCTAAGGTAGCGGTGGTGTTTTGGAGTAAATCTGGCAGAATCTGGGCGCTCTTAGGTACTTAGAATTATCCGACCTCCTTTCTGAATGACCAGGGGCTCTATTTATAGGTGTAGGAGGCTGATATTTCGCCTAAATTGAGGGGAGACCAGTTCTGGTACGTCAGGGGGCCCATATGGCCGAAATCTGGAGATCCGGGCCCACTTTGGGATCGATTCGACCCTTGGTTCGAATCGATCAAGAAATCATCCAATCGAGCTGAAATTTGGCGTGGACATTCTTCATCATGTGCTTAAGCTTCTGTGAAAATTTCATAGCATTTGGACTTGTAGAACTCGAGTTATGATTGATTCAAGTAGGTGTTTTTCTTTTCCTGGAGTCGTTCGAATCGATACGTTCGAATCCATTCGTTCGAATCGATCCTCCTCTACGCGAAGACTACGGCGTGGTGCGCATGCTTCGCATCGATCCGCTTCTCACTCTCGGATTGACTGGGTCGACTTCATGTTCTTCGCCGCTTTGACTGGGTGGATTCGAAGACATCCCTCTCCGAATCGAATGAACGAAGGTCTGTACGAATCGATCTAGGTGTAAAGTCGATTGATTCGAAGTTGCTTCAAGCAGTGTGGATTCGAAGTATCTGCAGCTCCGTGGATTCGAAGTAACCAGGGGAAACTTCCATCGAGTCGAACATGCTGCCTTGGATGGTGGATACGAAGCTTAGCCGTCTGAATGGATTCGAAGGACTTTCAGTTTGATGGATACGAACCTGATGGAGGCGAGGCTATTTACCTTTCGATCGATTCGAATGCCATGGTTTCGTATAGGGGTAACTTGATGGATTCGAACTAGCGATGTCTTGGATGGATTCGAACATGAACCCTGCCAATGGATACGAAGAAGACGATATCGATGGATTCGAAGTAAGGCAGGGATGATGGATTCGAATGATGGCTACACTGATGGATTCGAACATAGATTCTTCTATCTTGTGTTGATCATAACTTGAACATACGGACTCGGATTGACTTGAGATTTGAAACGTTGACTCTCATGGCTTAGCTTTTCATGTCCTATCAATTTTGGCTCGATCCGGACTCGGACAAAATTCATTGATATCCATAGTAAAACAGTGTATAATGAGCTTTTATGACGAACTGTCTTTAGTTTTCCAGTCAACTTTTTGGTGTCACGGCCTTGCCAAAAGGCGGGATAACATTTGCCCCCCTAAAACATGCCTTGCGATAGGAAGGTGTGTTTTGTAATGCCATTAGCTGGATGTTCATATCCTGTTGATGACCTGCAAAGACATTGATAGTTTTATCTGACCTTAAGTGATGACCGTTCGCGATCTAGCCATTTTGAGGTGGAATGCGACCGTTCGCGATCTAGCATTTCTTTACGGCCCCAAATGATGACCGTTCGTGATCAAGCCATTTGAGGTGAGGGGTGCCGTTCGAGGCGAGTTGTGACCTTTCGCGATTGGGTTTCGTGGAAAGAAGAATGTGATCGTTCATGATCGTGTGCCGTACGAGGCAAAAATGTGATCGTTCGTGATCGAATGTTATACTAGTTGAAGTGTGACCGTTCGTGGTCGGGTGCCGTACGAGGCAAATGGTGACCGTTCGAGGTCGGGTGCCGTTCGAGGCTAATGGTGACCGTTCGAGGTCGGGTGCCGTTCGAGGCTAATGGTGACCGTTCGAGGTCGGGTGCCGTTCGAGGTCGGGTGCCGTTCGTGGCGAAGTGTGATCGTTCGCGATCGAATTGTGACCGTTCGCGATCGGATGCCGTTCGAGGCTAATGGTGACCGTTCGTGGTCGGGTGCCGTTCGAGGCTAATGGTGACCGTTCGAGGTCGGGTGCCGTTCGTGGCGAAGTGTGATCGTTCGCGATCGAATTGTGACCGTTCGCGGTCGGATGCCGTTCGAGGCGAATTGTGACCGTTCATGGTCGGGTGCCGTTCGAGGCGAATTGAGTGTGCCCGGGGAGGGACTTAGTATCATCAATACCAGGTTACACGTTCGGGTGAATCCCCGGATTGTTTCTTGCAACGGTTTATCTCCATCTCAGAGCATGCCTAGGGACCGTTCGTGATCCCGTACATGTGTAAGTGGCTTAGCCGCTATGAAATCACAAGTAGTATTTTTTCATTGAAAATAAGTCTTTAGCAGAAATGTTAAACAAAGTCAAGTTCAAATATTCAAATCAAGATGAAACAAAAGCAAAGCAAGGATGTCAAAGTGTAAACTCCCACAACGATAGGGTTAGTAGTCATTCACAACATGCCTATGGACCGTTCGTGATCTCGCACATGTGTAAATGACTTACCCGTGTTGGTGAGAAGTTTACAACTTGTCCATCGTTATTTCAACTAATTGATAATCATACGATGTCCTGGCTCGGGGGCACCCCTGGCTGATTTAGATGGTGGTCGCTCTGGCTCCACCGCTGGAGCTCGCCTCCTCACATACTGAAGTAGCATACCGTTCCTGATGTGCCCTTCCACCTCATCCTTCAGATGTCTACAGTCGTTAGTGTTATGACCATTCAGTTCGTGGAATAAGCAGTATCTGTCTGATTTCCTCTCGTCAACAGTGGGATCCCTTCGTATTGGCCTACAGTAGGGAACTTGCTCTCGTGTATCTTGGTAGATTCGCTCCAAACTCTCATTCAGCTCTGAATAAGTGGTGAATCGTGGCTCTCTCCGCAGTCGCTTTGACATGTCACCATTGTCCTCAGCCTTTCGTTTTCCTTTATCCTTGCCTGAATCATTTTCGAGAGGCTTTTTGTCTTTAAGTGCATAAACTTCTATTCCCTCTCCTTCTTCTCTTTCAGCATTAGCATCTTCCAATCGTAAAAACTTTTCTGCCTCATGATAGAATTCTCCTAGATCCATTAGCGGATCCTTAGTTAATGAATTTTTGAATTCCGTGCCATCAGCTATTCCGGACATAGCTGCCATCATAACCATGGATGGATCTGGCCGATACACCGATGCTGCTGCCGCATTGAATCGCGTCAAGAAATTCCTCAAAGACTCCCCAGCTTTCTGCTTTAGCGTTGCCAAACTCATCACATTCTTGGGTCTCGAAATATGAACTCTGAATTGCCTCATAAATTTCTCAATCAAATCGGTCCATGTCCCAATGGAGCCGCTCTCTAGCTGTCTGAACCATAAAGCTGCTATGTCTGTCAAATACAATGGGAAGCACCGGGCCATGACTTCCTGTGATGCCCCCAGCACTTCCATGTGCCTTATATACCTCGTTAGATGGACCGCAGGGTCCGTCCTCCCATCATACCCTTCTACTGTTGGCAGTTTGAATTCTGGTGGGTTCCTAGCCAATCTAATCGCAGGAGAAAAGGGACTCTTGTTCACGTCTTCAAGATCTCTGTTTACTAATCCGCCTCTCATGGCTCGCCTGACCATCTCTGCCAATCTATCATTATCTCCAAGCTGTAGTCCTTGTTCACTACCTTCGATCTGCCCCCCGAGTCCGTGTGAGCTTTCGGGTGTGTGCCCCCCTGGCTGAGCGTTCATCCCTCTATTTCCGCCAGGTTGCTCGGATGTCCTTGTCTCTCTTCCCAGGTTTGGATCAACATGTCCTAAGTGTGTGCCCCCCAGCTCCGGCGCTGCGTTAGATGGTCCTGCTCCGTTCTGGATTCTGGTTGCTCCTTGATTTTGTGCTCCAAGTTGTCCGATCTGTTGAAGCAAATTCTGGATCATTTCCTCTTGTCTCTTCATCATTATCTCCATCTCTTCCCTAGTGATGAAAACTGAAGCTTGGTTTGCTCCTGAGGAAGCCTCTTGACTCCCTTCGTGCTGACTTCGCTCTGGCCTCTGCCTTTTACTTGCTTGTCTTGTCATGATTCTTCGGATCTGAATCTCTTAGCCTTCTGATTCAACTTTCAAATGATAGAACTCCTGAGTTAGCGTTCTCAGTGAAAGCACCAAAGTGTTTGCGCCAAAATTGGTCACAAACCCCGAATGTTGTGAAAGCACCAGTGTATGGATATAAATCAACAATATTCACACACAAATCTCAAATCTAAGCAAACAGAGTATCACAATTCAGAAATAATGAACAGAAACACGAGATTTATAGTGGTTCGGCGATCTTGCCTACGTCCACTCTGAAGTTGATGGTTTTATTGATGTTCACTTGATGATTACAATCTCTTCTAATGTAGTACAACTGAAATTATATGCTAAGTCTCAATCTAAGGTAGCGGTGGTGTTCTGGAGTAAATCTGGCAGAATCTGGGCGCTCTTAGGTACTTAGAATTATCCGACCTCCTTTCTGAATGACCAGGGGCTCTATTTATAGGTGTAGGAGACTGATATTTCGCCTAAATTGAGGGGAGACCAGTTCTGGTACGTCAGGGGGCCCATATGGCCGAAATCTGGAGATCCGGGCCCACTTTGGGATCGATTCGACCCTTGGTTCGAATCGATCAAGAAATCATCCAATCGAGCTGAAATTTGGCGTGGACATTCTTCATCATGTGCTTAAGCTTCTGTGAAAATTTCATAGCATTTGGACTTGTAGAACTCGAGTTATGATCGATTCAAGTAGGTTATTTTCGTTTCCTGGAGTCGTTCGAATCGATACGTTCGAATCCATTCGTTCGAATCGATCCTCCTCTACGCGAAGACTACGGCGTGGTGCGCATGCTTCGCATCGATCCGCTTCTCACTCTCGGATTGACTGGGTCGACTCCATGTTCTTCGCCGCTTTGACTGGGTAGATTCGTGGTAGTGGATTCGAAGACATCCCTCTCCGAATCGAATGAACGAAGGTATGTTCGAATCGATCTAAGTGTAAAGTCGATCGATTCGAAGTTGCTTCAAGCAGTGTGGATTCGAAGTATCTGCAGCTCCGTGGATTCGAAGTAACCAGGGGAAACTTCCATCGAGTCGAACATGCTGCCTTGGATGGTGGATACGAAGCTTAGCCGTCTGAATGGATTCGAAGGACTTTCAGTTTGATGGATACGAACCTGATGGAGGCGAGGCTATTTACCTTTCGATCGATTCGAATGCCATGGTTTCGTACAGGGGTAACTTGATGGATTCGAACTAGCGATGTCTTGGATGGATTCGAACATGAACCCTGCCAATGGATACGAAGAAGACGATATCGATGGATTCGAAGTAAGGCAGGGATGATGGATTCGAATGATGGCTACACTGATGGATTCGAACATAGATTCTTCTATCTTGTGTTGATCATAACTTGAACATACGGACTCGGATTGACTTGAGATTTGAAACGTTGACTCTCATGGCTTAGCTTTTCATGTCCTATCAATTTTGGCTCGATCTGGACTCGGACAAAATTCATTGATATCCATAGTAAAACAGTGTATAATGAGCTTTTACGACGAACTGTCTTTAGTTTTCCAGTCAACTTTTTGGTGTCACGGCCTTGCCAAAAGGCGGGATAACACACGAATATAGTCAATGTAGTACACCCTTCCTATAATCTTCTTGATATGATGATTTGAATGTGCAAAGATAGGAAGTAGAGAATTGAAAATCACTTGTGATTATGATAATACAAAGCAAGTATAGATAGAAAGAATTGGTTGTTGAAATAGTGAATTTTCATCTCTATTTATAGTATTGAATAGTCTTAATTAATAGTTGCAACTATTTGAAGAAGTGCAACTCTTGGTGAAGTAGATAACTCTTCAGATTTTGATATTTCATGAAGAGATGCTTCAGTTCGTCAAGTTCAGATGTCTGAGATAAAAGCGACAGATGTCTGAATAAATTTTGAAATTCAAAAAATAAAAGAAAGACAAAAACAGTCAATTTAGACGTCTGTTTTTTAATTCAGACGTCTGTCTAGGATGACAGACGTCTGTTATTAAATAGACAGACGTCTATTTCATATAAAAATAGAGGCACTCAAAGCATAGAGTTCAGACGTCTGTTATATTACTTTTAGACGTCTGATATTGATGTCAGACGTCTGAAATAATATACAGACGTCTAATTCTGTACTGTTTTGTTCCTTCCTTTATTTTAGCACTTTTGAACTTGAGATAATATATAATTTTGAAAATACCTTTTTATATCTTTTAAATAATAAAAGATATTTTATTTTAAAACATGATTTTCAAAAGTATATTTGTGTGTGTGTGTGTTTCATCATCATATCAGAGATTGTACATAGATATCTAAATAGAATTTTGAGAACTTTAATCTTGTAGATGATACGATAATAGCTTCTTTTGTAGATTCCTGCAAGAATATTTGACATTATAGTATATAGATTGAAATATATAGTTGTCGCATTAAAATCGAAGAAGGCAGGTTCCAACAAGATTAGTTAACATAGGCATTTAAGATCAAATCCAAAAAATATAAAATCACATTTCTAAAATGCCTAAACTGAGGCAAAGTCGACAAAAACTATTTTCTGAAGGGGTTTTGTAAAAATGTCTGCCAATTGAGAATAAGTTGAAATGAAATTTATGTGGATATTTTCTTTGGAAATGAGATCTCTAATGAAATGATGTCTAACATCTATATGCTTGGTGCGAGAATGATGTACATGATTATTTGTGAGATCAATTGCACTTTTGCTATCACATATAAGTGGAACTCGTTTAACATTTAGACCATAGTCTTGCAAAGTTTGTATCATCCATAAAATTCGAGCAGAGCAACCGCTTAGAGCAATATACTCTGCCTCAATGGTAGATAATGCAATACAATTTTGTTTTCGACTTGACCATGCAACTAATGAATGTCCCAACATAAAACACGTTCCACCAGTACTTTTTCTATCAACTAGACTACCGCATAGTCTGCATCTGAATATCCTTTTTAACTTAAAGTTATCATTAGTTGGATACCATAGACCTTACCGTGTGGTGTGCAACAGATATCTTATAATCCTTTTTATAGCTTTTAAATGAGATTCTTTTGGATTTGATTGAAACCGTGCACATAAACAAACAGAGAACATAATGTCTGGTCTAGAAGCAGTAAGATAAAGAAGTGATCCAATCATACCTCGATAGTTCTTTTGATCAACTACCTTACCTTTTTAATCCTTGTCAAGTTTAATTGTTGTGCTCATGGGAGTTATTGCAGGTTTAGCATCTTTCAATCCAAATTTATTGGAAAGCTCTCTGATATATTTTGTTTGAGAGATGAACGTACCTTTTTCGCTTTGTTTGATTTGAATTCCTAAAAGGACTTTCAACTCTCCTACCAAGCTCATTTCAAACTTTTCCTACATGACTTTTTTCAAATTTCTTATACAAAAGGTTGTTAGTGGCATCATAAATAATGTCATCAACATATATTTGAACAATCAATAGGTCATCATTTTCGTGCAATAGAAATAATGTGATGTCTACACAGCCTTTTTTGAACCCATTTTCAATGAGATAAGTGCTAAGACATTCATACCAAGCCCTAGGGGCTTGTTTTAATCCATATAGTGCTTTCTTAAGTTTATACACATGGTTAGGGTATTCTTGACTTTCAAAACCTTCAGGTTGTTCAATGAATACATCCTCTTTCAAAATTCCATTAAGAAAAGCACTTTTAATATCCATTTGTCTTAGTTTAAATCCTTTATAACAAGCAAAAGCTAACAAGATTTTAATGGATTCTAATCTTCCTACTGGTGCAAAAGTTTCATCAAAATCAATTCCTTCAATTTGATTATAACCTTTAACAACTAACCTAGATTTTTTCCTAATCACATTTCCATATTCATCAAATTTATTTTTTAAAATCCATTTGGTTCCTACAACGGGATAATCATTAGGTCTAGGTGCTAAAATCCAAACATCATTTCGTTCAAATTGATTTAGCTCTTCTTGCATAGCCATAAACTAACTCTCATCACTGAGAGCTGTATTTATGTCTTTGGGTTCAATTTCTGAAATAAATCCACTTTATAGACACAAATCACATAAATTTCTAAAGGAGGAACGAGTTTGAATACCTACGGTAGGATTACCTATTACAAATTCTGGAGGATGATCTGCTTTGAATTTCAATCTCTCTGGTTCCAGATTTCTTTGGACTTCTTCCGTGGTTGCAGTTTCTTTTGGATTTTCACTCTTCCACATTTGTAGTTTCTTTTGGATTTTCACTTTCATCTTTTTCGTTCTCCTCTTCAACATTACTTTTGATTATTTCCTTGCTTTGATTATCAATGCCTTCATCAAATTTCACATTGATTGACTCCACGATTGTTCTCGTCCTTTTGTTGTATACTCTGTAAGCTTTGCTTCTGGAAGAGTATCCCATGAACATGCCTTTGTCAGCTCTTGGCTCAAATTTTCCTAGTTGATCACCTGTATTGAGAATAAAACATGGAGCCAAATTTTTTGAAATATGCAATGTTTGACCTTTTGTTGAACCATAGTTCGTATGCTGTTTTCTTAAGAATCGACCTAATCATGACTCTATTCATTACATAACAAGCTGTATTTACTACCTCTGCCCAAAAGGACAAGGGTAGTTCATAATCATTTATCATAGATCTTGCCAACTCTTGTAAGGTTCGATTCTTTCTCTCGACAACTCCATTTTGTTGTGGAGTACGTAGGGCAGAGAATTCATGTTTAAATCCATTTTCATCACAAAAATTTTCAAATTCATAACTTTCAAATTCTCCACCATGATCACTTCCTAGCGAAATAATAGAAACTCCTTTTTCATTTTGAACTAATTTTGTGAATTTAGTGAAGTAAGAGAAAGTTTATGATTTTTTAGCTAAGAAGTATACCCACATGTATCTAGAGTAATCATCAACCAATACAAAACAATATCTCTTACCACCTAAACTTGCAATATTGCTAGGTCCAAACAGATCCGTATGAACTAGTTCAAGGACTCTAGAGGTACTTACAGTGTTCTTGGCTTAAAAAGATGATTTTTTAAATTTTCCCATAGTACATGCTTTACATAGAGTTTCTATTTTGAAATCATGAGATGGTAAACCTCTAACCAAATCTTTTCTTTTTAATTTGTTTAACAGATTCATGCTAGCACGTTCTAATCGTCTATGCCATAAGTTTACTTCTTCATCCTTAGCTACCAAACATTTTGAAAGAGTGAGATCATCAAAAGATAGTGAGTATACATTAACTCTTACCTAAAAATAATGTTTCTTTTGATGATTGGTCAACAATTTTACACAAATCAGAATAAAAAACAACATTCATTCCCTTATCACATAACTAGCTGGTTGAAATCAGATTATGGTTCAGATTTTCAACATATAATACATCGTTTATGGTAAATGTGTCATTACCTACTTTACCTTTACTGATAGTTTTACATTTATCGTTGTTGCCCATTGTGACTCTGCCACTTTTGTACTTCTCTAGGCTAAGGAACTTTGATTTGTCGCCCGTCATGTGTCTGGAACAGCCAGAATCCAGGTACCACTTTTGTTGTTCCTTAGCCTGCCAACACACCTACACGAGAAAAGAGTTTAGTGACTTATTTGTTTTCATAGGTCCATGATTGTTAGTGACATAAAATTTTGAAAAACAAGTTTGCATAGAACCAAGACAGTCTATGTTTGTTCCTTTTGGCACCCAGATTTGTTTGATTTTAAGAGATTTTACATTCGTGCCTTTAGGAACCCAAATTGGTATGGTTTTCGTGTGCTTGGGTCTATATCAGCAATTATTTTGATTGTGTCCAATTTTTACATAAATCGTGCACTTGGAGTTGACATGATTAGTTTTACTTCTACCTTTATCATATTGAGTATACCCAAGTCCTTGTCTAATAGTATTAACAGTTTGTTTCCCTAATAGCATATTTAGTGATCTTTCTCCTTTGAAGAATTTTCCTAAAGTTGTAGACAATTGTTGGACTTGTGACTTGAGAGATTCATTTTCATTCAATAACATAGTGCACTTTTTAATAGAATTTTCTCTCCCAATATTTTCACTTTCCTTCAAAATCAGAATTTCATTTTAAAGCGATTTAATTTTAGTTTCTGATTTTGTCATTTCCTCTCTTAATGATGGACACTTATCACACTTAGGGTTCTTATTTCTATAGTTTTGAACCAATTGATCAAGTTGCATATTTAGTTCTATCAAACTATCTTTTTATGATTCAAATTTAGCGTATTTCTCCCTAAGTCTTTCAAAACAGCCATTTACTTCATGAAAATATATAAGTAATTGTGATTGAGTAAGTTTTGATACCTCGCTTAGCTTGTCATCATCGCTATCACTTGTTTCACCTAAAAACCACATATTTGCTCTTTCACTCTCACTGCTAGTGCTTTCATCATCATCTTCATAATTTTCATCCCGAGTTGCTGTAGAACTTTTCCTTTTTGATTTCTTTCCTTTGCTGAATCGATTTTGAGAACAATTTGGCTTGATATGACCAGGTTTATTGAACTTGTGGCAAATGATGTCCTGCTTTTCTGAGTTGTCTAGAACTTTGAGGATTCTACTCTTTAGTTGTTGATTTTGGACTGGATTTCCATATTTGCGGTTCCACCTTTTGAATTTCTTTATTACCTGTGCCAGTTCAGCTGCTCCTTCATCATCACCATCATCATCTTCACTTTCCATTGTTCCTTTGAGAGTAATTGATTTCTTTCGCGTATCTCCTCCTTCACATTCTTCCTTGAATTTGATTTCTAGCTCATAAATGGTGAGGTTTCCGATGAGTTCTTCAACTTTAACCTATTTCAGATCCTTTGGTTCTTGGATGGCAGTCACCTTTGCTTCAAAATTTCGTGGAAGAATTCAGAGGATCTTTCGGACTATTTTCAGTTCTATGTATGGTCTTCCTAGGGAATTTGATTTGTATATAAGGTTAGAAAGTCGTTGATACATTTCTTCGACACTTTCATCCTTTGCCATAATGAAGTTCTCGTACACGCTGCTAAGCATGGCAAGGCGAGATTCTTTAATCTGGAAGGTTCCTTCATGAGTCACTTCAAGCATGTGCCAAATTTCCTACGCAGTTAGACAATGTGAGACACAGTTAAATTCAATTTGATCTAATGAGCAGATAATAGAGTTCATAGCCTTAGCGTTATCAGTTTGCAGTTTATTTTCAAGATATGTCCATTGATCCATAGATTTTTCAACTTTTTGATATCTACCATAACTGTTAGTGTGCTATATCCAGTTTCAACAATATTCCATGTATCTATGATTTCCATAAAAAATTTCATTCTAGTTTTCCAATATGCATATTCACCATTGAACATGGATGGTCTAACTATGGTCTGACCTTCAGCAAAAGCATTATTAAAAGAACCCTTTGAAAGAAAAATCAATTTTTTTTTAACAAAAAATAGTTTTTGTTCCTAGCTCTAATACCACTTGTAGGATCATTTTCACCCTAGAGGGGGAGGGCTGAATAAGGTTTACTAAAATTAATGCGAAAATAAAAATAAAAATAAAAATAAAAATAGAAAGTAATGCAGTAAAGATCACACACAGTTTTTACTGGAAATTAAGTAATCAGATGCTTACAAAAACATGTAAACTTGCGATACCCTCTAACTTGATTAACCTAACTCTAAGCTCAAAACCTTGCCACAACTCAGCCACTGAGTTGCGAATTTTCGAACTACAAAACCGTAGTTCGTAAACTAGTTAATCTAGAGTTTGACTAAAATATAAAATAAAAAACAGACTAAAGTACTAAAAATAAAACCTAATATTTCGGCCCAATAACAAAACATAATATTGGCCTAAATAAAAAGAAAAGGATACGGTCAAAAATAGGATGATCGTTTTATTCTTCCAGGCCGATTATTCCTTTTATCCCTACTTCTAAAATTAGGGTTTCGTTCCAATTGACGCTGCTGCTTGGAAGTTGATCGCTTGAAGTGATGATTTCACTTTGGTTTGCTTCGCCAATCGATCCCTAGCTTTGATTGCACTCGGTCGCTTCAATTGTTTCGAGCACTTCTTCGGTTATGGCTTTGGTGTGATTTTAAATTTGCTGTTTTAATTAACTTGCTAGTAACTCGACTTCATGATTTCTGCCAATGATGAATTGGGTTTAAATAGCGATAAAATCCCTAAATTTTCATTCGTATATTTTGGTTTGAATTCATCAAATGCTTTGCTTGGACATTCGATTCTTGATTGCATGATTTCAATGATTTCTGACTTGTTCATTTCTGATATATTTGAATTTGTTCCGTTCTTTACTCCTATGACCATCGTTCACTTAGAGCTTGGGGCATTTGAATTTGGGATAATTTTGACTTCCTGATATATTGGCATCTATATTTTTGACACGAACTCTGACTTGATTTTTATTGGTTGTATGCATGTGCTCTATACCTTGCTCTGACCATATGCATTGTCATTTTCTTCGAGTTAAATCTGATGTCTCCATGTACATATATACATACATATAGGTATGTATATGTGTGTGTGATTGCTATGGCTATTTGCTCTGTCCTCTCGAGTGCTTTGATCATGTCATGTATACTTTGATGTGCTGTTCATTTCTTGCATTGTTTAAGAGAACTTCCTTGATGTCTCCTCTGTTTCATGTTTATATCTGGTGCACTTCATACTTGAACTGATCTATGTGTATGTATATATATGCATTTATGCATACATATGTATATGTGAGTGTAATGATCATTGCTGCATGCTCATGTTGCTGTTGAATATTTTTTAGTCTGGATGCATGTTGCTTTCATGTGTGTTCATGCTTGAACCATGCCTGAATACCTGAATATAATGCTTGAACATATTGCTGTTGTTTTCATCTGAAGTCTGGTCTGGTTCCATTTTAACTCTGGTTGCATGTTGTTTTCATGTGCTCACTTGTCCTTGTGCGCTTGTATTCTCTGAACTGTTGAAACAGAACTTGATTGAACATAATCAGTTGCTTTCCTTGTGCCATTTGAAGTCTGATTCAATTTGAAGTCTTGTTGCCTTTGTTATTGAATCTGGTTCAATTTGAAGTCTTGTTGCGTTTTCTGTTTTGTTTTGTTTTCATGCCTCAGTTTTGTTTGCAAGCTCCATTGCTGTCTTTGCTTGGTTGATTTGCTACATGCAGCACTTTGTACATATGCACTACATGTTGATTTTATTTGAAGTCTGGTAACTTTGTATAATCCTTGAGATTCTGGTCTGTTCTTGCATTTGCACTTCAGTTAATCCAGTCTTGGCTTGGGTTTGACCTTGTGCTCACCTGTCCCTGTAATTTTAACAAGCAAGTGTATATCGGCGTGCACGACCTTGTGGCATGTACAGTGATACACTTTACATGTTACAAGTTGTTCGCGTAAGATGACTTAAAAAAATGATGACGAACAACCCAAATAACTGAGGTAAACAATATTTTCAAAAACACACACTTCATTGTGCACTGCAAAATATTTCTTTTTCAATTTTACTGCGTCAATGTTCATTTTGCAGATAGTTCAGATGCTAGATACAGGATGGAACAGAGTTGAAGATCAAATACGAGTGATGAGTGAATTATGTAGTGAGGTAAAATTGTAAAGTGAAAATTGTGTTGTAATTGAAGTTGTATTGTAATTGAAAATGTACAAATGTAGTGAGAGCTCAAATTTGTACTATTTGAATTTGTAATAAAATATTTGTTTAAATTAGAATTCCGAGTTATTTATTTTATTCAACAAATATTTATTTAATTATGTGGAAAAATAAAATAGTACAATAACAAATACATTTAAACGAATACACACACACACACATATATATACACATATGTTTAGTATCATCAAACAAAAATCATACACTAGTATATTCTACATCTATGTCCTTTACTTTTATTATTCTACTATTTGATTTTGGATTGCCTTTTAATTTAAAAAATCATTTCGACATTTCAACATACAGTTGAAGTACAACTACATGGCTATATAAGCATCCAGCGATACAGCCGCTTCTCAAAGGTGAACTTAACATAGCTTAAGTTTGTTGATTCTAACTCATGGAAGTAATTAAAAATTAAGTTACTCGGCTATCTAATTGAGTGTAGTGAAGCTGTTGGGCGTATTTTCGCTAGACCGGCATTACTGAATCAAGGTGAGGGAAACCCATAGCCAAACCAACTCTGCTTCCACCTTTGCCGAACCAGCTCCACTTCCCTGCATAGCCGAACCAACTCCACTCCACCCATTGCCGAACCAACTCTACTTCCCTGCATAGCCGAACCAACTCCACTCCACCCATTACCAAACCAACTCCACTCCACCCATTGCCGAACCAACTCCACTTCCCTGCATAGCCGAACCAACTCCACTCCACCCATTGCCGAACCAAAACCAGTCTCACTCACCACTGGACCAAGTTCCACCGGATCAAGGCATTCCGGACCAACTTTTGCCAGGCCAAATTGCACCAGCCCAGGCCCACCAGCAGTTATATACATCCAAGACCCCTACCCCCAGCCTCACTCTATAAATAGAGGGGTAGGGGTACGACAATGGGGGACAAGTTTGAGAGCTCAAGCACGGATAGAACTTTCAAACAACTTTCATATACTTGTATCAAAGCTTTGTACTTGTAATCTGAACAAGAAAAGAGAAATAATATATAAAGTGGACGTAGGCACATTCTGGCTGAACCACTATAAATCTGTGTGTCTTTTACAGTTTAGTCCCTGCTTTTTACATATTTGCATAAATCACCCAAATCACTAAAAACAACATAAAATCGACTAAATCATACGACTTGGAGGTGTTTGCCCATTTTTTGTGCAAACATTTTTGGTGCTTTCACTGAGAACTGGAAGCTCGAAGCTTCAGCTTCTCCCACTTAACCTTCTTCCTAACAGCGTCGTTCATCGCTTGGAAAACATGCCTCCCAGGTAGAAAAACGACGTTAACAAAGGAAAGAACATCGCAACTAGCAGTGTTCCAAATCCAGTGGTCACAAATCAAGTAAATCATCCCATTCCAACAGCAGTACCAAGTGAAGGTCAGGCAAATCCGACAACCCCTGCCACAGGATAGCCGACAGCAATTACTAGGGCGGATCTAGACAGGGTTGTGGCTGAAGTGACTAACCGCTTCACATCCCAGCAGGAAGCCTTGGTGGACCAACTCATGTCACGCTTAAGGGATGCTGAAGAGTCCAACCGCAACACTGAATCATGGGGAGAGTCTCGGTCTGGAGGATCTCGGAGACAACAAAGATCTTCCTTCTTCGAAGGAGCTAACGACAGAAACGGACATGGTAGGAGCCGAGACCGAGCTCAGCCCGAAGTTGGACCCGAGGAAACGCTTGGAACCGAACCCAACGGGGGAGGTACCGGGCGAAGGTCAACTTTAGCCGAGCCTGTCGTACTGCCTAACCACGGAAACACTAATGAACGGGGCCGAGCTAGAGTCCAGCCCGAAGTTGGACCTGAGAAAGTGCTTAGATCAGAACCCAGCATGGGAAGATCGAGGCAAGGGCCAACTGTAGCTGACCCTAACATGCTCCCAGAAGACCAAAGACAGCCACTGGAAAATATTAGGAATAATAGACGATACCATCCCTACATGTCATCTGGGCGGAATCAATCCCACAGAGAAGAACCGAACTCATTTTTATCTGCTCCAAATTCTGATGAAAGGACGGCACGCTTGTTCAGAGAGTGCGTCCAACGGGATCAAAGAGACCGAGGAATAAGCGCTAGGGTGACCAGCCCTTTCGCCCGTAATATCGAAATTGCCATCACCCCCCGAGAATGGAAAATGCCAACAATGGAACCTTACAAAGGAACCTTTGACCCCGTTGTACACTTATAGAGATACAAGCAGCATATGCTCATGAGTGGAGCAACAGAAGGAGTGCTGTGCAAGTGCTTTCCGCTATTCTTAGCAGATCTAGCTACCTCTTGGTTCTGCCATCTACCCCAAGGATCCATCAGCTCATGGGAGATGTTGAAAGAAAAATTCATCAGCCAATTCCGCATTCATGTGGAGCAAACCAAGGACGCTTATTCCTTATCCAGTATCAAACAGAAACCTAGAGAGAAAGTGCAGCAATATCTAACCCGATTCAATGCCGCAGTCCAAGATGCCGATGAGAAGCTTATCTTAATGGCCCTCTGTAGTGGTGTGCATCCGGATACTAAATTTGCTAGAAGATTGACCAAAGAAAAACCGGCTACCTTACCCGATTTCTTCCATGAAGTTGGGAAATATATGAGACTTGAAGACGCTGCCACAGAGAGGCAGACAGGGTAACAAAATAAGGCAGCTCACGGCAACACGCCCACTATAGCAAAGGACGTTCGAAGAAATGATTCTAGAGACAACGCTGGGGGCAAGAAGGGAGAAAAGCGTCTATATCGGCCAGGATCGAGATTTGACGCTTATACCCCGTTGAATGAAACGATCGAAAACATCTTCCTGGCCACTCAAGACGAAGTTAAATACAAACGCCCCCCGCACAAGAAGGAATCAGATAACGCAATTAAGTCTGGAAATTTCTGCCGTTTCCATGAATCCCATGGGCATGATATCAACGAATACCATCATCTCCGGGACTTGATTGAAGAACACATCAGAAGAAGAAGACTAGAACGCTATGTAAAAGGCCAGAACAGGACGCCAGTTCCTGCCAATGAGAACCCAAGGCTACCCTCCCCAGAGATAGGAAGAGGAAATCGCAACACCAGCGGCTCCAGTCAAGAGAAGATAGTGGTCCATACCATCTCGGGAGGGCCACACATCACTGACAGAAGCTGGGCAGAGATGGAAAGGTATGAAAAGTCACTTAGAAACAATGAAGAATGCGACAATTCTATTATAGAAGAACGCCACCCGAAGCGGGTAGAGAATGGTGACATCACATTCAGTAGGCGTGACCTGGAAGGAAGGCAGTACCCTCACACGGATCCCATGGTTATCTCCGCCTGGCTCGGTCCAGCCGAGGTTTTCCGAATTCTAGTAGACACTGGAAGCTCAGTGAATATCTTATTCAAGCATGCCTTTGACAAAATGAAGCTGTCATTAAAGGATGTTATTCCCTGCAATAAACCACTACACGGTTTCACAGGGAATGCGAAGATGCCCCTCGGGCGACTGGACCTCTTTGTTGAAATTGGAAGTCATCCCCGCTCCGTTGTGCGAAAACAGACATTTGTGCTGATAGAAAACCACTCGGCCTACAACGCCTTCTTGGGAAGGCCAGCCTTGTCTGACTTCCAAATTGTCCTGGCCCCATGGTGCCTAAAGATGAAATTTCCAACGGACAATGGAGTAGGGGAAGTAGAGGGAGACCAGGACATTGCTCGAGATTGCTATGTAACCGAACTTCGCAACAACCACAGGAAGGATAAAGGGAAGAGTGTAGAGATTGCCCTCTGCACAAAAAGTTTAGAAGCATAGCAACCAAAGAAAGCCCCTCCTCTTTGATATACCAGCGACCCTTTCAATGAATTAGACCCCAGGGACAAAGAGGAGGAGGCCACCGCCGAACCTGCAGAGGCTATGGAATTTGTATCTGTAGACAGACATGACTCGAGTAGACTATTGAAAGTCGGGTCCCAACTAAAAGCAGAGCTGAAGGAACAACTCATTGATTTTCTCCGCCACAACTTGGATGTATTTGCATGGTCACACGCTGACATGACTGGAATCTCCCCTAACAAAGCATGCCACGTACTAAACATTGATCCTACCAAGGCGCCAGTAAAACAGAAAAAGAGAAGTATGGGGGCAGAACGATCAGCAGCCCTCGATGAAGAAGTAAAGAACCTACTTGCCAATGACTTCATACGAGAAGCCATCTACCCAGAGTTGATCGCCAACCCTGTGCTGGTAAAGAAGGCTAATGGGAAGTGGCGAACATGCATTGACTTCTCCAACTTAAATGACGCCTGCCCGAAGGATTGCTTCCCACTTCCCCGAATCGATCAGCTTGTAGACAGCACAGCCGGGCATGAACTCTTATCTTTTATAGACGCATACTCAGGATATAACCAAATTCCTATGCATGCTCCCGATCAAGACCACACTAGTTTCATCACTGACCGGGGATTGTACTGCTACAAGGTAATGCCTTTCGGACTTAAAAACGCAGGAGCCACCTATCAGCGCCTCGTCAACAAGATGTTTGCAGGGCTAATAGGACAAACTATGGAAGTTTATGTGGATGACATGCTGGTAAAGTCAAGGGAAGCCGACAATCACGTAAGCCACCTGGATGAAATGTTTCAAGTACTTCGCCAATATGGAATGAAGCTGAATCCTCTAAAGTGCTCCTTCAGAGTATCATCAGGAAAGTTTCTAGGATTCATCGTCCATGCCAGAGGAATTGAAGCAAACCCTGAACAAGTCCGAGCTCTGAAAGATATCAAGATACCTTCTACCCAAAAGGAGATGCAAAGCCTAAATGGGAAAGTGGCCGCCCTGAGAAGATTCATCTCTAAAGCGACTGACAAATGCATCCCCTTCTTCGAAGCTCTAAAGAAAGAGAGAGGAAAATTCGAATGGACTGACGAATGCTTAACAGCTTTCCTTAACTTAATCGAACACCTCCAGAGACCACCAGTACTCTCAACTTCGAACAAAGGCGAAGAGCTATACCTGTACCTTGCTGTGTCATCTCATGCTCTAAGCGCCGCATTAGTAAGAGAAGACAAACGCACGCAGCGGCCAGTATACTTTGTAAGCAAGAGGTTTACTGGGGCGGAAGCCAGATATCCTAAACTTGAGAAACTGGCGTACTATTTACTAATCACACCACGGAAACTGCGTCACTATTTCCAGTTGCATTCCATCAGAGTTCTGACCGATCAACCACTAAGGCAGGTACTCCATCGTCCCGACACTTCTGGGTGACTACTTAAATGGTGCATTGAACTAAGTCAATATGATATCACCTACCATCCTCGCACCACCATCAAGAGACAAGCCATGGCCGATTTCATTGCCGAATTCTCTACCAACGAAGGTAAGGAGCAATCGGTAATAGCAGAAGACATCAAGTGGAATCTCTTTGTGGATGGTGCGTCAAACGAACAAGGCTCGGGGGCAGGTGTGGTAATAATCACTCCCAGGGGAAATAAGCTACACTATGCTATAAGGTTGGAATTCGCCGCCACCAACAACGATGCAGAGTATGAAGCAGTGATAGCTGGATTAGAACTTGCCTTAGAAATCGGAGCCAATTCTTTGTGTCTCCATAGCGATTCTCAACTTATTGTAAATCAAATACTAAGGGAATTCCAGGCTCGAGAAGAACGACTCATAGCATACTTAAAGAAGACCAAGTTGCTTCTCAATCGATTGGATCACTATTTAATCAAACACATCCCTCGAGAAGAGAACCAAGAGGCTGACGAATTGGCGAAGCAAGCTAGCATGAGAGACGACACTATTTCCGGAGCAGTAGCCATCTCAAAGCAACCAACCCCAAGTTTTGAGCAAGTGAATCTGATAGCTGCAACCGAAGAAGCAACTTGGATGACTCCCATCCGAGACTACTTACAAAGTGGCACACTGCCCAACGGGCGTAACGAAGTCAAGAGAATCTTGAGGAAAGCTCCCCACTACACAATACAAGAGGGCACCCTTTATCGACGCGGCTTCTCTAACCCCTTATTAAGGTGTGTCGCTGGAAGGGAAGCCAAGGAAATCTTATCCAACATCCATCAAGGGAGCTGCGGAGATCACACTGGAGGGCAGACTTTGGCCAAAAAGATACTCCGATATGGATATTTCTGGCCCACCTTAAGCAAGGATGCCTTAGATTTCGTCAGAAAATGTGACAGATGTCAGAAGTTTGCTAAGATTCTGCGGCTACCAACAACTGAGATTACTCAAATGACCATCCCTTGGCCCTTTGCAGTATGGGGAATTGACTTGATTGGCGAACTGCCAATGGGCCGAGGCGGGGCCAAATATGCTATAGTGGCAGTCGACTATTTCACCAAATGGGTGGAAGCAGAACCCCTAAATAAAGTATCTTCAGCAAAAGTTATTAACTTCTTGATCAAAAATGTTCTATGCAGGTACGGAGTCCCATTCAAAATCATATCGGACAATGGACTTCAGTTTGACAGCGAGGAGTTCGCCAACTGGTTCCAAGAGCACGGAATTCACAAAAGCTTCTCATCCGTAGCATATCCCCAGGCAAACAGACAAGTCGAAGCCATCAACAAAATTCTCAAAACTCTAATCCAAAAGAAACTCGAAAAGTCAAAAGGCGCTTGGGTGGATGAACTCCCTACGGCACTGTGGGCCTATCGCACATCTTTCAGAACATCAACAGGGCATACTTCTTTCTCTTTGGCATACGGATCGGAGGCTATGCTCCCAGTTGAAACTATAGTGCCTTCCCACCGTAGGATCCACTATAACCCAGAAGAGAACGAAGAGCTCCTCCACATGTCTTTGGATCTAATTGAGGAAAGAAGAAATGATGCAGCCCTCAAAGCAGCAGCTCACAAGCAAAAAGTGGCAACGCAATACAACTCCAAAGTCAAGCATCGTAGCTTACAAAAAGGATATCTTGTCCTCAAGCGAATCTTCCCACGCCCCGGAGCACTAGATCCAATCTGGGACGGACCATATGTAATTCATAAAGATCTCCACAATGGAGCTTATATTTTGTCAACAGTAGACGGGGAGGTGTTCCAGAGGGCATGGAACATCCAACACCTTCGTCGATACTTTTCTTAACTTGTACTGCCCGTATGAAGTGAATTAACAAAGAGAATCAGTGGACGTAGGCATTTTCGTGCCGAACCACTTTAAAAAACTTGTCTCTTTTTAACTTGTTCCTTTATATCTTGGCTGCTTGTTAACTTTATCCTTTTCTGTTGAACAAAATCCTGTGTAATGACATCCCCATTCAAGACACATCACGGCGCAACCTCACCTGGATAAGACCTAACAGGTACTATGCGAATCTATGCCCTCGCCGATGAGACACTTTTGCTCCGGCATCCCTCTGCTGCGGGTTAACTCATTGCTCGCGACGGCCCTTAAAGCCAACTGTAATGAGCCGATTATAAGCCACCGAGAAGGCTGACTATAGCCGAGGCAGCTCATTACGGCGTTCGGCTCGCCGACAGCCGTGAACCTACTTTAAGCCCCAACATAAGGTGTGGCCAGCCAGGGGTAGTTCACGGTTGACGATCGGCACCCACGCTAGCCGGCCACGGTAAATCGAATAATACCCACGATTATGAGCCATAATGGCCCGGGTAGTTACTATGCGCGATCTCGGCTCCGATGTGTCTTAAGTACGGCTGTGGTAAAAAAGATAAACTCCCCGCGGAGGCGTAAGATGGATGACAAATGTCTCCAAGACCCACAGCTAGGGAAAGTGACTACAAAACCCGTTTGCCATGAACTTAAGCACATCGAAGGCCTTCCGTGATTGGAAGTTTTACTGTTTCTCATATGTCAATTTTATTTAAAGAACTTTCCTCCTATCCTCTATAAAGATCCCTAAAGTACAGGACACAGAATAGGAGCTCACAACTGGACACTCAGCTGCATTCCATACTCGGTCACACAAGACATTTAGTGCTGCCATCTACAACTAAAAACACGAAGGGCGGTACTTCCTTCTTCGTGTATAAATACGTAGCTATAATTTATTCACACATCACATTAACATTGCAAGATATGAAATTACGTTTTAAGCAAGGACTTGACATCAAACCCGATAGAATCACATGCATATGCACAGCTATACTTCTTATGCAACACATCAAAAATAACGAAAGCGTTCAAACACGACAGAATCAGCTTAAGTTAAAAAATTACACGTCAAGAATAATGTTGTTTATTACACGTAACATAATTACAACCTAAAAGTTACGTTACTGTTTTGAGACTAACATATACAACAATGTCAAGTCAACAAAAAGATATCCAGGTCAAGTCAAGGAGCCGGCTGTATCGGAGCTTTACCTTGTCCTGTTGCCCACCTGTCCGGTCAAAGAAAGAATTCATTAGTGATAAGCAACCAAGTTAACGGAAAGACTAGAAGGGAAGACTTACCAGCGCCTGCTTCCTGACCATCCTGATCATCGTCCTCTATTTGCACACCTGCCTCCTCAGCAGCAAGCAACTACATACCCTCCTTCACTGCCACCTTCTCCTCCTTGGTAAACTGGGCAGTGACCACATCCATTCTGAAAACCGCGCCACCCTCTTTATCCGCATCAGCCCTAGCTTCCTCCAAAGCCCGGAGATAAATCCTGGCCATAACTCGGGGGTAATCATCCATCCAGGATAAGTTACCCTGTTTCCAAGTATGGAAATACATATCCTGGAGCATCTCATCCATCATCCCCTCGTCTTCCTCAAGCTCCCTCATTCGGGCCTCAGAAGCACGCAGCTTTGCAACGGCAGCATCCCTCTCCGATCAGTATTGTGAGCGGTCAGCCTGAAGGGATATCCTCATTGCCTCCATCTCCTCCTTCAACCTGGACTGAGCAAGCTCCGCGGCCTCAAGTCTCCCCGATAATTCCTGTACCCGCTCGAGGTCCGCTTGTCGAACCTCATCCACCGTCGCAATGGCCATGTCAATCCGCTCCTTGCAGGCGGCCTCCATTTTTTGCAACTCTGCCCTGCTAGCCTCTTCCATAGTCTTCTTCAGTTGCCTGGATGCGGCCTCGTGCTGAGAAATTTGAATGGCTTGATCGGCAAATTGCTTAGCCTGGTCGGAAACCATTAACCGTGGCCGGATGTTGGCACTCCCAATTTCCTCCCCGACCTTGACTAGTCGGGCGTGATGCCCCATCAATTTCCTGGTCTCCTCGGCAACCTGGTCGATGTTCGCCTTAGCTTCATCCCCCAGAGTTACAACCCGGGTGGTAAGCAAATCAAGGTTCAGGGACTTAGCTTCGTCGAGCACCCATACCATAGGATTGCGAGGGAGAAGGTGCTCACCAGTAGCCTCATCGAAGGAGATGTCATGAGAGGTCGAGTCCAGATCTGGATGACCCGCAAACGGATTACGAACCAAGCCAGGGTGATCTATTGGGGGTAACAGTTGGATTCTCAGACGGATGTGGGGAAGGCATAAACTCAGTATCCTCCTCCGTAATATCGTGAATAGGCTGGAGTGGGGCCGGGGGAGATTTCAAACGAAGATCGACTCCTCTTCCTCTTTTGTATATCTTCTTCAATAACCCCAAGAAGAGGACGATAGCCGACTACGTCTCCAGGGCGGTTAGTAGGAGGCTTCGGTTTGGTAGAAGCTTTGAGAAGTCTGTATTGTTCAAGCCTGTGCCGAAGATCTGAGGTCTTGGCTGTTTTGCCCGCTCCTGGAATGAAAACCAAGTGTCACCAGCATGCATTGAGCCATCATTCAAGAATTAAAAGAATAAAGAGAAGTTCACCTTGAATCACAGAAGTTGCCTCAGTAGAAGCACTCCCGGAAGATAAATCGGCGCTAGTCCCGGCCTTACCAGCTTTCTTGGGCTTCTCCGCCAAGGCCGGTCCTTCCTCCAACTCTTCGAAGGCTTGGCGGAGAGCGTCATCTGTCCACTCTTGAATCACGCATGCCTGCCCAGGAGGCAAAGCCCTGGTGCCATCACCACCCTGTCCTTCGCCACCATCATCGTCGTGACGATCACCGTCACCTTCTTTACCACTTCCACTCTCCGCCTCACCACCTTCATCCCCGCCTCTTTCCTCCTCCACATTTTCCTCCTTCGGAACATCTGGACATGTGCTGGGGGAGGGTCCGTTGGACTTCCTGAATTTCTTCCCCCCAGCGACTGAATGTATCGAGAAGGGTCTCCTTTTGCTGCTCTTCGCCGTGGCCCCTCCTGTAGCTTTGGCAGCCCTCTCCTCCGCCGTGTCTCTCTGCTTGACCACAGACTTATGTGGTAGAATCAGGTTGTGCCCCAGAAGTGTAGCGTTCCTGATCAAGTAAGAAGCCGACCTATCCCTTCCCGAAATGGCTTCTATTTCCGCAGCCATCTGAACCAGGCGATCATTCTCTACGACCGCAAAGCCACCTGTCGCTAGCAAAAAATAAAAACACATAAGAAGAGGCATTGCAGTCAGAACGGAAATTATAAATAAGCTTCAACTTACAGCTGGAGCTGAAGCAACAAATAGAGACAGAGTCATCCTTGACGAAAAACCATTCTTTCTTGAACATGCTGAACTTCGAATATAATTCCAGGACCAGCTTGAAAGATACGGCTGACTCCAAGCTGATGTATGGAGACCCCTTCTTATAGCCTCTCAAATTGTACAAATACCGGATCTCCCGGTTGGAGGGAGGACGCCCGTATCTCCTCTGGAAAATGACAAACAGGCTCACCAGGATGACGTAGGAGTTAGGCTGAAGCTGAAATGGAGCCACCTTCAAGTAGGTGATGAAGCTAATTATCCAAGCATTGATCAAGGGAATGGACCCACACATACAATGGTACCGACTATAGGCGAAATATCCTTCGGGGGGATTATATGGCATTACTCCCTCCCCCGGCAATAGCATACACGCTCTGTCAATCCCAAAGGAGCGAGAAATAACATCAAGCTGCTCGCCTTTGAGAGAGCTAGGGAAACAGTTAGGAGGTGAGTTTGGAAGCTCCTGAGGGTCGTACCCATCTACTAGTGACCTCGGGGTGGGCCCATGACGTCCCGGTCCTGACTGAGCTGGGGGCACTGTGGAAGGATCTTCTCTGTCCTGGGATTTCTTCTTTTCTGATCGGGTTTCAACTTTATGAGACATTATCTGCAACACGAGAAAATACATTGTTAGAATAAGGATATAGAGATATAAACGAACAAGTGTATGTTGTCTAGAGTTTCACTTATAAACACATAAACTCATTCGGTATAACAAGGTTCATGTTTCATTCGGCACTCAAGCCCATTCGGTAGTTCAAGGCACGAAGTTTCATTCGGCAACCAAACTCATTCGGTATAACAAGGTTCAAGTTTCATTCGGCACTCAAGCCCATTCGGTAGTTCAAGGCACGAAGATTCATCCGACACTCGAACTCCACGAGTTCGTTCGGTAGTTCGAAATGCGAAAGTCATTCGGCAATCACCTGATTCGGTAGTCAAGCTTGATCCGGCAATATGATTCGGCTATCTCACTTGGTAGGGAATAACGAGAGCATAATGCCCATACTTATAGGCAAATAGGGACGACCGGACCAACTGGTTCGGCACACAGGACCGGATGGGAATGTCCAAGCTAAAACAAAGCGCGGCATGTGCAGGCATATGCCCCGCTTTGGGGGGCAAGTGTTGGGCGTATTTTCGCTAGACCGGCATTATCGAATCAAGGTGAGGGAAACCCATAGCCGAACTAACTATGCTTCCACCTTTGCTGAACCAGCTCCACTTCCCTGCATAGCCAAACCAACTCCACTCCACCCATTGCCGAACCAACTCCACTTCCCTGCATAGTCGAACCAACTCCACTCCACCCATTAACGAACCAACTCCACTCCACCCATTGCCGAACCAAAACCAGTCTCACTCACCACCGGACCAAGTTCCATCGGATCAAGGCATTCCGGACCAACTTTTGCCAAGCCAAATTGCACCAGCCCAGGCCCACCAGCAGCTATATACATCCAAGACCCCTACCCCCAGCCTCACTCTATAAATAGAGGGGTAGGGGTACGACAATGGGGGACAAGTTTGAGAGCTCAAGCACGGATAGAACTTTCAAACAACTTTCATATACTTGTATCAAAGCTTTATACTTGTAATCTGAACAAGAAAGGAGAAATAATATATAAAGTGGACGTAGGCACATTCTGCTGAACCACTATAAATCTGTGTGTCTTTTACAGTTTAGTCCCTGCTTTTTACATATTTGCATAAATCACCCAGATCACTAAAAACAACATGAAATCGACTAAATCATACGACTTGGAGGTGTTTGCCCATTTTTTGTGCAAACAGAAGCCAAAAAACTTCACTAACATTTTTGGCGCTGGAAGGAGGGGTCGGACCTCCGTTCCTCTTTCCTCATCTCCAACAAGCTTCTAATTCCATCTTCCATTTCTCTATCACCCATGGCTTACCGCCCTTGCTTTTCTGTTGTATGTTTTACGTACATACAAGTAGCCATGGTATTCTCAATAATGAGAATGTTGAGACGGGCTACAACTACTTGCTAGACTGACTCAATTACTCTTCAACCGTGAGGAAGCAATAACCTTGCTTGCAGCGGGGATTCAACATGTTTAAGCTTTTCATCTTCCTTAATCACCACCTCTACCTCCTCCAGCACTCCTCCATTACCAACCAGTGACCGCCCAGATGTATGAAGATGTGCTGGTGTTGTCAGCAACTCTGACAAAGAAACGGAAGGAAGCGGGAGAACGCTACTACAATCAGGATGATGGGAGAATCCGCACTTCCCGCTCGAAGAACAAAAGACTCATTTGCTAGGACGTTGACATCAACTATCTTTATGGCCGAACGGTATGCAAAGTTGACTGGGTTGCAAATGGAGTCGAAGATTCCTAAAGAGAACGGCGCCAGGGACACCGGAACCCACCAAGAGCAGCCTTTCAAAAAATATGTATGTATCAATGTACTAAACAGGTCGTGGAGATACCAAATAGTCTGAACCGGTATAAATTTTTTGTATTGTTTCTCTGTAAAAAAAAGAGAAGTAATATACACCTTCACAATTCACCGCCAATATTCTCTGATTAAGCTTAAAGCAAGGTCGGTAGTAAAAACACGTCACTTTCAACATTGAGAATGATGATACTGGCCCTACACACATGAACTTGCATCATCACGAGTCCAGCTTCTTAGAAATGCCATAATGGGTTGTATATACCCTGATATTGTATGAATATTTCTGTGATTAACAATCGTAGAAAGACAAGTCGTAGGGATATTGAACTTCCTGAACCAGTATAAAAACCTTATGTTAGTTCGACATACCACACTGGACGTATGGACATTAGACCGCCAGAACCAGTAGAAAAAACTATGCGCATGCGATAATGGGTTGTATATACACTACCCGACTTTGCATTCAAATCTTCTTTTACTCTTCATAGTCCGCCGCCGTTGTTTAGAAGTGAAATTTCATCTACAAGCGACACCGACAATCTCATAAATGAGAACGCTGAAACTAGAGAAGAATGCAGTCAAACATGCGGCTAAGGACATTACGCTCTCAAACAGGAGGCGGGTCATAACATATATACGACTAAGAATACGGCTTAGGACGTTACATTCCCAAATAGGGGGATAAGTCATAACAAATATATGGCCAAGCATAGGCTAAGGACATTACACTCTCAAACAGGGGACATGTCATAACAATATACGGCCAAACATGTGGCTAGGGACATTATGCTCCCAAACAGGAGGTAGATTGTGTTCATCTCACAGGTAGACCAGAGCACTATGCCCTCAAATAAAAGGGGTAGGTCACATCGCACATGTAGCCAGGCTAGCACTGGATATTACACCCAGTCAAAAGGGTCGAGTCGTGGCAATGCACAAGAAAACACTATGGCCAATAAAGGTCATGATTATGGGGCATATGCTATTTTGGGAGCTCATCCTAGACTTGCCAAGAGACACAATACACAGAATGTACTTAAAGGCTATTAGTCAGGTACAGATCCAGTCGCTGTCAAAGATTGTCAGGTATATATCAACAAACTAGGTTGTTAATGCTTAGTTATGAATCTTACATGTCTACCAGAAATAATGTTATCTATTTCTACATACCCTCATGTAATTTACAGTCTGGGTCATATTACAAATAAAAATTAAACTATGACTCTGACCAAACTCGAAAAACAAATTGGGCATGGCCACACTATGCCGTTACGATATACTGAAAAGCGATACTAATGGCTGAAGTATCTGCTAAACAAAAAGCAAAAGGTTAGTTTTCCAGCTTAGTAATCATGACCGATGATCGACAACGAGAAACCCTACCATGAGCCAAGTTGCGGTAGGTAATGTGGGGATCATAGTTAGCATCGTCCCAGAGATCTTCGTAATCTGAGGATCTATACTCATAATTGGACTGATTATACAAGAAAGACAAATTAAGTCCAGGCCAGAAATGTCTAAAAACGTCAATTGCACGCTGCCGACCAATTTCTGCTATTTTTGTTTTTACTCTCTCTTTATGAAGCTATTCCAAAAGAGATGCCCTATCCCTCCCACCTCGAGAAACTGCGATGGAATCTAACCAGTCCTCACATTCCAAGTTATATATTTTGTCTTCTAAGGAATTTACTCGCCTTATGGCCACTTTTTTAATTCTCTCAATTTCACCCAAGAGGTGCTCCCTTGACTTTTCGGCATTCCTAGAAAACAGACTAAAGAACTTGACCTTGGTAAATCTGAACGGTGAAACCCGGATATCTGGCGCCCCTAACTCTTTCTTAAAGCAGTTCTCTAACCCTTTATATTTGGTCTCATAATAATTCCTCACATCATTCTTCCATTTAAAAATCTCATTCAGGTCAGCTCCAGATGGAGGGATAGGAATCACATTCGACCTAAAGGGGATGCGTGAGACTGGAGTCATTGGAGAATTTTCTTTTGCGCTTATGTGCAACGCCATTTCTCTATCCATCTCTACAATCCTTTTCCTTAGCCTTTTGATTTCATCCCTATATATGGCCCCATATATGCTCTCAGCATTCTTCAATATGCCTTCTAATTCTATTACTTTGAGCAGAGCGAAATCTAACTTCTTCTGAAGAATGGTTACCACTGAACCCTAATCGAGAGAAGCCAAACGGGACAAAAGCTAAATAAATCCATATGTATTGGAATCAAAATAAGCAAAATAGGACTAAAAATTCACAAGTTTTGTAAAGAAATATTAGATCTTCTGAATCATGTCAAACACTATAGAAAATGTTTTCCTTATCTAAAGTTTTTACAACAGAACAATAAGATGATCTCTAAGGGATGCTAGGGAGAGGTGGAGTTGTGCTAACAACAAATGTCTAACAAGGGTCATAACGTGCTCCTGCCCAAGGATCCATCCCCTGATAACCTGTCACTTCAAAGTCTTCCTTTTTGTTTAGAAAACTTTGATCCAATGTGAGGTAGAAGAAATCAAGGACATCCCGAGACCATTGTAGTAACGCCCTAGCTCTCTTACTTTTAATCTTCATGATGTGCACGTAAATGTGCATATTTTTACCACCATATTTAATCTATTTAAATTAAATAAACGATCATATTGGGTATTTTAACTTGTTTAAACCAAAAATTCAAATTATTTCAAATTGTCATATATTCATCTCCATATGGGGGCTAAATGGTCATTTTTGTGCATATATTAACTTAAGAAAATTTAATTGAAAATTTCTATATTATTTTGTAGGAATTTGGCTTCATATACAAGTAACTTCATGAAGATATATACATGCACAAGAGTGAATACAAAGGAATGGAGATGGAAATAATTCAAAGCCATGATCATGGAGGACCCTACCTACCCACCTTCCTTCATGTACAAATTAAAAGTTAATCCACATGCTAATGGTCATTACACTTTCATGCACACTTAATGGGTGGTTATTGAAGCTAATGATAACTTGGCCACCACACTTCCTACGAGGGAATTTTTGGCATTCCCCAAAAAAATAAATTAGGGTTTCTAACTTGTATAAATACCTCATATCTTCATCTAACCCTCTCTTCCTCTTAGTTAGTTTTAGGATCAAAAAATAAACAAAGCTCCTCTTTTCTTTTTCATTGCTACTTAGCCATATTTCTTTTCATGTAATTTTCCTTTCTTTTATGCAATGTTAATTAATATTCTCTCTTATTTACATGCTCTATTTCTTTATTGTTAGTAGTTAGTTTATTTTTCATGCAAGTAGATTAGTGTTTACTTCTTTTTACTTAGCTTTTCTTTTCATTTTTCTCTCTTTTTACTCTTGTTTTATTTCATGTTGCAAGCTACAAGTGTTGATATGATAACACAAATGAGAGGCTAATCCCTTCAATTTAGGGGTATTGAAGCCTCTAATCATGTAGCTTCAACATTTTGATAATTTTTGCTCTCTTTTGTGCTTAAATGAATGTTGATGTGATTTATTGTTTCATGTTGAATTTGATAGTCTATGTTGTTCATAACAAATAGGCTATGCTTAAACAACCACAAACAAAAATTGCCTCTTCATCTAAATATGATTATGGCAAAGAAGTGAATGTTGAAATTGAAATTTGATGGTCTATATTTCTAATTAATAGTTAATAGACCATACTTAAAATCGATTTCGCTTTCAACTTATTTTCATTTTTCATGAGAGTTGAAAAGTAGTTTAAATGGTGTGTTATAGTTTGATGGCTTATGTTGAGCTAATTAATAGCACAAATGATCCATACTTATGATAAACACATCATTTAAATTCACTTATGACCAAAAAAAAGAGATCATAATTTCATAATTTGTTGACTATATGATCTAGAGAGTGGAATTATCTCTAAATTGTCATTTAACTCTCATATTTCTATCACTTTCTTTTTGTCAGTTTTTCTACATTTTTAGCTTCACACTTTTCAACTTTGGTTAATTTGATTGAATAGGAAATTTAAATCAACAATTCCTTGTGGACCAACCCGTACTCACTACGTACTAAGATAGTACGCCGTGCACTTGTGGTTATTTTTATTTCGAAATTTTTCAACGGTTTTCTAAACCGATAGAAATTCCGTCGTTAAACAAGTTTTTGGCGCCGATGTCGGGGAATAGTTTTGATTTTAATTTCTATTCTTCGAATTATTTTTATGTGATTTTCATTGTGTGTTTGTTGTGTGTGATAATTTGCATTTTAAAAAAAACATTTTGGTTGTGTGTTTGTTTTGTGATTTTTGTGACATTATTGTGTGTTTTGTTTTCTTGTCTACTTTCATTTGCATTTCATATTAAAAAAAAACGAAAAAAAACACAACTTCAGAAAAAAAATTCATTCCATTTACAATTGTCAAATTTCAATTTACAATTTTTATTTTACAATTTTTATTTTACAATTTCCTTTAATACATACATACATTTCCTTTCATTTTCACAATTTTGTATGCTGCCTTCTACACACCAGTTTGCACATCAAATTCAACCCAAAACAACATCTGCACATCCCCCATATCACTGCACAACTGTGCATTTCTTCAAACACACTTGTTCTTCACCCATATACAATCCATCATACTGTTGTGCAACAGTTCACATATCACCTGACCACACACTATTGCCCACTGCTGCACTCCTACCCAGGGCCGGCCTTGGCATAAGGCCACTAAGGCCATTGCCTAGGGCCTCAAATATTAAAGGGCCTCTGATTATTAATTTTTCCCTCTGTTCTCAGTTTCTCACTTACGTTTTCTGTTTCTGCAGTGAGATTTAGGGCACGGCCGCATTATTTGTCTTCCAAACTTTAAAAAAAAAATCACGACTATCTACAAAAGCCGAACAGCGCCAGGCGAGTCCGAGTCGGCGACTACAATTCCAAGGTAACGGACAACGGCGACTACAACTTCAACTTCAAGGCAGCGGACAACGACAATTTCAACTCGAAATTGGTTTTGGACAGCGACAATTGCAGACAGCGGACAGTGGACAGCGGCGACGACTTTGATTGTTGGTTTTGGATTTGGAGCTGTTGCTTGTTTTTGGAAAGGTAATTTCTAAATTTTCAATTGTTGCCTCAAGCTTGTTGGTTTTGGAATTCTGGAAATTAATTGTCTATTTGTCTGCTTGACTGCTTGTTTATTGACATTATTGTTTTGGAGGTCTGGGACTGGAATACACTTGTTATAATGGAATTCATGTTCTGAAAATTAAAGTTTGGGAAATTAATTGCCTCATACAAATTAAAGTTTGTCAATTTATTTTAATTATTCACTTTATTTACAGGACTTTGAACGATTATTCTCTCATGTCGGGTAGAAAATTTGAATCGGGGGCTTCTAAAAGGAAAAAAAACTTAAAGTTGAAAATGATAATAAAAAACAAATTGGATCACTTGATAAGTTTTTTAGCAAAAAACAAGATGAATTTGTTGTTGAGGGAGAGACTAATGAAGGTGAAGTTGAAAATATTCGTATAATAGATGAGGAAGAAAATGAAGATATTAATGAAGACGTAAACGAGAACATCCAAAATAAAGAGACCGCTAAAGAATTTGTACCGGTTTATATTGACATTAGCGATCCGATCAATTGGAAAGACATGAATCAATCATTGAGAGATTTAATTGTTCAAAAAGGCCCTATAAGGAAGAACAATATTGATTATCCCAAAGATAAATCAAATAGGCATTTCTCTAATGTACACTATTTTCGGCAATTATCAAATGGAGAGAAGTACGATAGGAAATGGTTAATATACTCAAAAACTTTAGATAAAGTGTTTTGTTTTTGTTGCAAGTTATTTAAAAAAGATGAAATGACGACACAATTAGCAAATGATGGTGTGAAAGATTGGAAAAATATTAGTGAGAAACTAAAAATGCATGAAGTTAGTGTTGATCACATCGTTTCCATGGAGAAATGGATTGAATTGGAAACTAGATTTCAAATGGATGTAACAATTGACAAAAGCGTTCAAGAACAAATAAAGAAGGATAAAGAACATTGGAGACAAGTGCTAATGAGAATAATAGCCATTGTCACAACTCTTGCTCAAAATAATTTGCCATTTCGAGGAGGAAATGAAAAGATTTATCAAGAGAACAACGGTATATTTCTAAGCATGATAGAAATGATTGCCAAATTTGATCCAATAATGCAAGAACATATTCGTAGAATTCAAAGTAAAGAAATTCATTATCATTATCTTAGTCACAAAATTCAAAATGAATTGATACTTCTAATTGCTTGTGAAATTAGAAAAACAATTATTGAAAAAATCAAAGAATCAAAATATTTTTCTATTATACTTGATTGTACTCCCGATGCTAGTCATGAGGAACAAATGACTTTAGTCTTACGATGTGTGGACATTTCAAAAAATATTGCAAAGGTGGAAGAGTTCTTTTTAGGATTTTTAGTGGTTGATGACACATCCGGTAAGGGGCTTTTTGATGAACTTGTTGATAATTTGAATGATCTTGATCTTGATATCGATAATGCGAGAGGACAAGGATACGATAATGGTTCAAACATGAAAGAAAAAAATAAAGGTGTACAAAATAGAGTGCTACAAGTAAATCCTAGAGCATTTTATACCCCATGTGGTTGTCATAGCCTTAATCTTACACTTTGTGATATGGTTAAATGTTGCCCTAAAGCCGTTTCTTTTTTTGGAGTAGTGCAAAGCATATACACTTTATTTTCATCTTCTACTAAAAGATGGAAAGTATTCAAAGACAATGTAGATGGTCTTACATTAAAGCCATTATCACAAACACGTTGGGAAAGTCACGTTGAAAGTGTAAAAACAATTTGGACTCAAGCTCCAAAAATTAAAAATGCTTTGGTTCAATTAGCAAGTCTTAATGATGATCCAATGTGCAAAAGCGAGGCCGAATCCTTAGCAAAGTATGAGCTTGAGAATTTTGAGTTCTTACTTAGTATGGTTATATGGTATAATTTATTGAATAATGTTAATAGAGTGAGCAAAGAGTTGCAAGTAGAAGACATGCACATGGATGTCGCCATGGATCATCTAAAAGGGCTAATTTGTTTTTTTAAAACATTTAGAGAAAGTGGGTTTGAATCTTCATTGGTTGATGCCGAAATTATAGCAAATGAAATGGAAATTGAACCATCATTTTATGAAAAACACATAATACGTAGAAAGAAACAATTTGATGAAAGTAATAGTGAAGAGACGATTCTATCTCCAAAAGAATCATTTAGAGTCAATTACTTTTTAAACATTGTGGATCAAGGGTTATCATCACTTGAAAGTAGATTTGAACAAATTAAGAAATTTGATGACATATTTGGGTTCTTGTATGATTTAGAGAGATTGAAAATTTGTTCATGTGATAGTTTGAAGTCTTCGTGTCTCCACCTTGAGAATGTCTTAAAGCATGAGGCTAATTCCGATATTGATGGGGCGGAGTTATTTGCGGAGTTGCAAATCTTAAGAAGGATTTTACCGAAAGATGTCAAAAAAGCGATTGATGTGTTAAATTATATTAAAAGGATGGATTGTATTTATGTAAATGCATGGGTTGCTTATAGAATATTATTGACTATTCCAGTTACCGTTGCTACGGCGGAAAGAAGCTTTTCAAAATTAAAGCTAATTAAATCTTTTCTCCGAACGAGTATGTCGCAAGGAAGATTGAATGGATTAGCAACAATATCTATCGAGAAAAATTTATTGGACTCACTTGATTTAAATGATTTGATTAGTACTTTTGTAAGCCAAAATGTAAGAAGGTTAAATATTATGTAAAAGGTTTGTTGTAAGTTGTAACTTATCTTTATAATCTCGTTGAATCATTTTGTTTTAATAAATCTTTTCTTCTTTATTGTTTTTTACTTTATTTTTTATGTAATAGGCCTCTGATATAATATCGCCTTGGGCCTCCTATAACTCAGGGCCGGCCCTGCTCCTACCCATACTTCATTTCACTACCATCTGCTCACCATCCCCATCATCTAACTACTGAAGCCTTGCCATTCACCGCCTAAACTTCGTCATACCATAGCTTTCGCACTGCATACAACCTGAACAACAATTACAACAACACTCCATCATCTTCCTTTCCATACTCTTCATAGTGCCAAACACGTCATTGCAACCCCAATAGCCATCATCAGGTACTACCTTGAACACTCCCATCTACCATGCTGCTCCTCCTCAAATATCTACCACACTCTTCTTACAATTCATACAATCACACACTGCCACAACCTTCCCATGCTATTTGCTGACCATCACCAGTTCATCATTTCCCTATGCTATCTTCATCACTTCACTGTCTATTGTCTAGCTTCCTCAACGACCTTTCCCACATCCACCTTCAACATCAAATTGTTGTACATTTTCCACATATTACAACTGCCCTAACTTGCATTTGCCTCCTCATCTAAACTGCAATTTAAACTCACTGCCTAAACCAGCCACACCATCACACTGCAAAACATTAGCTCCTCCCCTAAACTTATTCAACAGCACATGCAATCAACTGCTCACTATGATCAACATATCAATCCGACTCCACAATATCAATATACCCACCCAAATTTCAAACTGCATTAACATTCAACAGTGGCCACAACCAACTACACTACATACCGTGCATTTCAAGAACTTTTTGTGAATCGCCAAAACTCCAACTATACAAGTGCACAACTACATGAGTGCATTTCAAAACCCTGCACAGACCAAGAACCTTTCATAATACTGATCATTTCTGCCACAACATTCATCATTCTAGTTACTGCCTACTCAATAAACATTTTCCACCACACTGTCATATCATCACCAAACCACTTTCCGTTAGCAGCTCCGACCAAACTGCTACAACCACTGCCTTACCCCTTATTGTCAAGCAACTTCCACCAAAGCATTTCTTATCCACTATCACTACAATCACTAATAATACATCACTCCGCCAGCATCTCCCTTACAACCGCCAGAGCACCGCATCTCTTTCAACCAACCTCTGCTCCTCTACTTCACAGAAAAAAAGAAACTCGCAAATTTCCAATTACCACTCACCTACCTCAATCGCCATTGCCACGCAAACCTAATTCACTGCAATCACCTCACATACAAAATTTCATCGAACCACCACTTCAACTGTTCAGCGCGACCACCCCTTCAATCTCAAACTCAAAAATCAAATAAAATAACCTCTCCGACCCCAAACTAGGCAACTGACACCGAAACTCCAGCATCAATATCCTCCACCACTGCTTGTTCGCCTACCTACCACTGTCCCAGACTCAACAACTTCCCACAAAAATCGAGTGAACTCCTCCAATCACCCACCGCAACTTGCCACCTAACAGACCCCCAAACTGTCATCAGCAACTTCACAAATTGCCTCACCCAAATCACCTACACTTCAAAGTGAACTACAACCCACCGGACCAGTGGCCGAAATCCCCTAATTCGAACCCACCAACCTCCAGCAATCTCCACCAATTCGACTCGTTCAACTCGATCCACTTCGCAAACGAAACCAATCGCCATTTCAACCTCTTCGAGCACCGCTCAGCCAACCGCAACCCCATCAAGTTCCAAAGACCGATTCTTGTAGTTGCAATTTTCAACAGTGAGGTTCTTGGGTGCGATTTCATTGAATTAAGAAGCGAACATGGATTGTGTGATTGTAATTTTGATTCCATCGCCTGGTTTGACTTTGATCTTGAATTGAGAAGTAAACGTGGATTATGTGAGTTATTTTTCTAGCGGGCGTGTGGGCTTTTGGTTTGTGGATTGAGCAATCTATTTTCTATTTTTTTGGTTAATTCATTTGTGGAATAAAAAAAATGAGCAAGTTGTGTTTTAGGAGTGCAATTTTTCTTCCGTGTGCTTTTACTACCGTGGGTATTAAGGATTTGGGCCGGGTTGGAACTTTTGGGTTTTTATTTATTTATTTATTTATTTATTTATTTATTTTGTCCTTTTGTTTATTTAGTTTAAGTTTTTTTTATTTAGACAAACTTCCTTGTTGTTTCCTATGTCTCTGTCTTTGTTCATTTTTTTTATTTAGTTAGTTATTTATCTTTGTTTTCATTTGCCTTTTGTTGTTTTACAAAAAAAAGGAAAAAAACAAGTTTGAATTTGTCCTGTTTTCATTTGTTTAGCTTTTACTTTTTTGTTCTTGTTTTAATTTGCTTTAAGTTCCATCCTTATAAAAAAAACTGTATATATAGTGTTGAATCAAATTTTCAGGTTGTCAAAGCAAACAGGAGAAGAGCTTACCACAAAATAAAAATAACTGCTTGCTTATTTATGATTTTCTTTTTATTTACCTTGCATTGTATATATCTATTGTTTTTGTCGGTCTTGCATTGTTGTTTACTTGCATTTGAAAAAAAAATTCAGAAAACCAAAAATAAAAACAAATAATCTGCAATGAGTAAGAAGTAACCTTATCTTAAGAAACCTGCAATGAGTGTTCGATCTCATACACCTTCAATAACGCCCTCCTCCTAGTCTCATTTAATGTTTTAATTTATTGAGCCTATGTTTTCCTACTCTCATTTGAAAAGTCACAAAATAATCTCCTAGCAATAGTTTTCCATTTGACATCGCGGAGACAAGAAGGCCTAGAACCCATGAAAGGAACATGAGAAAAATCTGAGTGAGACACCTCTACATCGTCCTATATTCTGTAGCCTATTGCTCACCAAGCAATCTGGCAATCTCAATAGACATATCCTTCACCTGTTTCTTATATTATGTAGTCTCTTCTTTGTAAGCACTACTATAAAGTTCTTCACCCGCCCTTAGGGCCTGCTTTATCCTTTCCAACTCCGACGCGGCATCTTCTGACCATGCATGCAATCTCCTATTGTAGTCATACTGACGTTCAAGCATGCTCTTAGCACTTGCAAGCTCTACACAGTTAAGCTTCAACTCTATTTCAAGCCTCTCAATGTCATATCCGAGTCGAGCAACATCATCCTCAGTGGCGTCCTAAAGAAGAATATAGCTAGTGTTGAGCAGAGCCCAAAACGAACCGACTTAAAACACCGTTGAAATAAAACATAGTCACATAATCAAAGCATAGCAGATCAAGTTTCGGCACTAAAACGTTCATTACTTATTACATTATTTCTACTTGTCGACATAATTAAAAATCATATAAAGATTAACAAAGACACAAAGAGATCATTTGTTAATCAAAGCCTTGAGCTTAATCCTAAACCATTCTATATGGGAACTATCAAACGGGATCGAATTGTTTTCTAGTGGTATCGCCATCAATGCAACACGAAATCACTACGGGCTTCACTTTCTCAAACCACTCGATCAATTTGGGCTATTAACTCCTCAGTCTTGTTCTTAAGATCTGCATAAGTCTAGTCTAATTTTTTTCATGTCTAGCCATGGTCGCGGCGCTTGACCCAAGGCGATCAAAAGTGTGTTTTCGAGCCTAGCCTAAGCCTCTCTCAATAGTTTTGTAAACAAATTCTCGCTAGAATACTAAAAAAACAATGAGAAAAGCATGATTATTCGCAAGGAAAATGTAACCAACACAATATCGCATTACAAACACCAAAATCAAACTTCAAAGTTTTAGGTAGAACAAAATACAAAAGATGTTTGGCACTAATCGTTTAAGTCTATTAGAGGATTTGAGTTAACCTTGTTTGCAAATTATTTGTCTTGTCCTTTAGATTGCAGGTTCCCCTGATTTCCATCAGCCCCTATCATTTCTCTTCCAGAAGGATGCCCAGAATAGTTCGGACCAACATTCTGCTCCTCAACCTCTTCCTCCTCCTTCTACCTACCTTGACAGTACGCAAAAGTTGACGCAATCAGGGACTGGTTCTTCAAAATGTCAAGCTTGACCTCTATCGCAAAATTACACCTGGTCAAAGCATAAAAACCATACCTCACATCAAAGGTGACACTATCAAGTTCCTTATTTGATTGGGTCATCACTTCCTTCACCGTCCCCAACTCTTTCTCAACCTTAGCCGGAACTTTATCTTTCTCCCTCAACTCGCGCTCCTTTGAAACCCGAACAGCCTCATCAGCCTTAGCTCCCCTCTCGGCCCTCTCAACCTTCTCTCGAAGCAATGTAGCCTCCTCCTCATACTTGACCCTAGGGACTTGTGTTATTTTCCCCACGTTTTCTATTAACGCAGGGACGACAACTTCAGATGTGGCCGATCCATTCACACCAGGAGCATGATCACTCTGTGAAGAAGAGTCAGTCAACCCGGTAAGCGTAGGAATGGGAGGGGGATAAATTCTACATCAGGAAGAGGTGGAGTATCAAATGGAGAAGAAAGGCTTAATCTCTTGGGAGCCGTGGGAAAACCACCAGGCCTATCATGTGTTCTCTTCGGGGCCTTTTTCTTCTTCTTCCCCTCCTCCAGAGCCCTACGAAGCTCGGAAGCAGCTTAGCATCCATTGAACCAACCAAAAAGAGAAATAACAAGATCAAAATCATAAGCATGACAGTTCCCAAAATCTGCCACAAACAACTTATACTCCAGGTTCAGTCGTGTAACGATCGGGGTTTTCGACCCTTGTAAATCGACACTAATACACCCTCGTGCCGCAAATCCAAGTGCCGGAAAGCTCGATTATTAGGGAAAAAGAAAATAAAGATAGAATAGAATCTCACAAAAACAGAATAACATATATTATTTCAACAATAATCTTTATAGAGGAAAATTTTGAATACAACATCATATTCTAACCTGAATTCAACCTGGACAGTAATAAACCCTCTGTCCTTACAAATGTTGAAAAATAAAAAAATTGCAATGCACGCAGTGGATAATAGAATACGTCTATACGTAGACGAAGATCTCTGGCTCTCCTTTGAAAACTCCAAGCATCTTCAACTAAACCTGAAACTACTGAGATCTGACCCGAGTATTAAAAATACCTGGATCAGGCTTGATAAACCATCGTGAGATACTCGAAATTTTTAATGCTGATATCAAATAAAAACCTTTGAAAAGGAAGGGTATTTCATAAGACTACGCTCACACATAAACACAGACGAGTTTTTACCTTATGATAACAAAATAATTTATACTTAAACCATTTGATATTATTTCTAATAATATTGCTTTGTAAATCCTTTCCAAGTAAATATATATAAACATAGCCAAAATTGTTATTATTCTAGCAAGGGGTAGCTGAATGTTTACAAAGCATTACAGCTATTTTGGGACTACAATCAAAACTGTAAAGTTCGTATTGGGATAGGATTTCCAATATGATAAGGAACTAGTGACCTTTTCCTTCGATCCACGCAAAGCAACCATAGTCCCTAGAAGCTTATTGCTTTTCTTAAGCTAGCCATTGGGAACTGTACTTGCTACACTACCAATATTTGGTAGACTTATCACTTTTCACAAGCTAGCTACTATATTAAAATAAATGGGGCAATAGATGCCTTGAGGATCTAGATTCCAATGGACTCCTCCATACTCATACAACCGATAACCTGAAATATATGTCCTGTAGACCACATAATTACCTGTATCATCTCCGAGATGTGAGGCTCGTGAGGCTACGCTTAATTTTTTCAAATCCACACTTTGCTTTTGACTAAGCCACGCTTTATTCTTCCACAAAGCACATTCCATATAGAATGCCACTTTGCCATTCTTTAATCATATGAATGATTTCTATAAACGTATAACTTTTGAGCTCGTTCGTCTTAAGAAAGGGTGTTAAGCTAAGACAAGCTGCCTTCTCCACCACCAAGCAGATAATACGTTGATAGAGATCAATTAATATGATCAGAAGTGCACTGTCAAACACTCGTCCATACAAGTTCATTCCAGGACTAAACGAAATCGAAGGCACTCCTCCTACCACATCCCTTTTTTTGTGAATCAACCCTAGGATCAGTACCGAGCAGTCCTTGTAATCCGAAGATTTCAAAACATGACAGAACCACTGCTATAATAAATGTCCCTATATTGGGAGCTACCTAGAGAATGTCAACAAGCAGTCCTTCCACCAAGAAGATCTCCGGACTTCAATATGATGAAGATTTCAGAATGCAGACACCATTGCCATATAAATATAATATGGGGTAAACCCTTGGGACTCATGACAGCAATCCCTACATTTTGAAGATCTTCTGTCTTCAAAATCATCATCTTCAACACGTCTTCACTTCCGAACGTATACATTGGTTCAGAGTTGTTTTCAGATAGGAATTACCTAAATCTAACCCCAGTTTCTCTGAACCAATCATTGATAAAAAGATGTTAAGTTCATATGTGATTATTAATCGTCATTCAATTTAATTCATCTTTTATTCATTCATAAATATCTAAGAGAGATATATTATTTTAAATTATTCCATTTATTTTCTTAGTAGTATATGGAATCATTAAGCCTCGTTTATAAATTCATTTGGTTTATTAATCCTTTTTTATGAATCTTGGAATAATTCCAAATCATTTCACCTTTTATTTAGGAAAAAAACATTTCCAAATCATTCACTAAATCTTAATCAAAGGCTTCGTAACATTCAGTCGGTTCAAAAACGATGTTATTTAAGACATCATTTACTATAAACCCAAATACAATTAATATTGAGTAGAAAAAAGAATTCATAGAAATTATACTAATTACACTCAATACTAATTTCCATATTCAACAAGTACTGTGGGCAGAATAATGGTTAAATCACCTTTTAAATTCCACGAATAGTATGAGTTCCCTCCTCGGAATTTGACACCAAGTATAAGAAGATTTATTTGTATACAATCCAAGTTGTAATTTTTTGAAAATTAAATTTTTTATACTCAACTTGTTTAACTTTTGGAGAATTATAAATCTATTTTTATTTTGGGAAAACCTTAATAGGATCTTTTTAGAGCATCCAGACTTTCCTTTTGATCTGTTCCACTCTTCGTTTAAAAAGAGAAAATAGAGGCCAGGTAAGTTTAGGGCACTGGTTGCTCCATCCCTAGTCTTGATTACCCCTCGTTTTACCTTTCTAGATCTCACAGGCGGGACAAATATACTAGTCGTTTCTGCATACACAGTTATTAATCTTCATTTTAGAAATGATTTACTAAACTTCCAAATCATTATTTAAAACACTTAATTACTCTTTTAAAAATTATTTATAAAAATATGAAATAGAATGGTTAAGTTTAAAATCATATTTCACAAATTATTTAAAACTGCTGCGAAAAGTGTTTTAAAAGCTTATTTTGTTAAAAAAAACTTTTCTATCATTTTGGAAATCCATATTTATAACTCAAATTTATTTTAAAACATATTAAAATATTTATAAAATTTATTCCATATTTTTAAACATTTAAAAATACCATTTTAAAGGAATTCCCTTTATGGATTTCGAACTGCAAAACCACGATTATTTTGAAAACTTATTTTGGACTTGTTTAAAAATATACAAGATGAAATCTTAATTTTCTTTCTTCATTTAAAAACTATGGATATAATAGTCCATAAAATTCTTATCTCAAATAATTCCGAGCTATATTCCATTTCGTATACTCATTTGAAATCGTCGGTGCGAAATTGTGAATTACCGTTACACGACGCGCCTAATTTTGACTTGTTTTTCAATTTCTTTTCAAACTTCATGGAAACACTTTTATATGTTTATAAAACATTTCTAAACCATTTTAAACTCATTTTAAACAATATTTTCATATTTCAAACTCATATTTCATTTCATTCCATATTAAAATATTATATTACTATAATAACATTTTCAATCTTTTTAGATATTCTAAAATCATTAAGAGGCTAAATAATTTCTATACACATATTTATATAGATTTTATTCTCACTAAATTAACTATGGTTAATTACTAACCATTTCTCTTATCATCTATTAAACCAAGTAATCATCAATGTTAATATCCATATATTCAAACAAGTAATCATCCAATATATATTATATTTTCATATCATTGAACTTGGGATTATATTGAGATTAATTAGTAAATTTAAATTTGAGTACTCACCTTTGTCTCTAACTAATTCTTCCTACCAACACTCTTATCCAACAACATTTCACTAAACCATTGTTATCTTCAACTAGTCATCATCTACTCCATTCCTCCTTCTTAAGCTCTAGAAAATCCGGTAGAACTTCCGCAGCACTTCAAACTTCCTCCTATCATCTTAGAATAAAACCGGCGGCACTTCTCCTCAATATTTTCACTTCGGAGCTCCACGATATTGCTCCTTTCTTCCTTTAGGGCTCAGCCTAAGCCTTTGGGTGGAGATGGTGGGGCCATGAGCGAACAAGGAGTGGAGGAGGTGTTTGGCTAATGTTTGGAGGTGGTTTGACTTTGTATATATAAGTATAAATTTTTTATTTTATTTTCTATTCATTTTACCATTATTTTTCTTAAGTAGGAAGCCATGTAAAAGCTTATGAAAAGAGAAGAAGAAGAAAAAAATTTGTGTGAAAGAAAGTGAGGATGGAGTGGTTTATTTATAGGAAAAGTTTGGATAATATCATAACTTGAATGAACCAAAATACCTTTAGATATTTTCAACAAATTCCTTACACAACATCATTTCCATTTCACATCATTGATTTATGTCATAATCACTTAATGCTTAAGAAATGTAAAGTGAAGATTTTATTAGATTTTGATGTGATTTGATTTGACTTTTGTGAAAATATCTTCTTAAGTATCTTTTCTTAAATTAATTAAATACTCAGCTTGATTAATTATTAGTTAATATAAGTGATTATTTATTTCTTTGTTAATGTGTTTATAAAATAACTACTTAAGTTGCAAAATGTTTACACAACTTATATTGAACAAAACTTTGATTTTCAACAAAATGTTTTCCCATCATATTTTCTGTTTTTAATCAAATTATTTATTTATGTAAACAAAACTTGAAAATAAGTTTCTTACCATCTTTAAATAATTAAGAAGAGTTTATTTTAGTTATAAAACAATATTAAATAATATTAAAATCCAATTATATAAATACGACGATGATTTGTCAAAATGCGACAAAGTTTGTACACTTTTATAAAAGAAGTATATATGTTTGTAAGACCATTATAAATAAAATTTCTATTATTATCATATCATTATATAACCATTAAAAAGAGTTATTTACCATTTATAACAATTATTCGAATGTATATAAAATTTTATCGAAAATCGGCTTTTGTCAATTTTACAACAAAAATCCAAAATCTCTATTTTTTTTTAAAAACCAATTCTAAAAATAAGTTCACCATTCTTATTTATCATATAAAACATGATTGTTAAGATTGAAAATTCTATATTCGAATATTTAAAATCAATTAAATATTTCATTTTCAAAGTGGTAAAATTAGGGGTCTTACGTTCTCCCCCCTTAAAAAAAATATCATCCCCAAAATTATAATGCAAAACCCAATATTGTTTACTTCATATATATATTTTTAAACATATGACCGTATGATGTACATAGATCATCCATACGTGATGTCTGATGCGATCTTTTATTTGAATCCATAACTTTACTTTCGAACTAGTATTAATCCCCCGATCCTCTAGTGCGGACTCTGATCAGAAACCTTCGTTTCCCTTACATAGTTCTCAACTACGATAGAAAACTCAAGTACCCAATCATAAACCCTCATCAATGTTCGTCGTCAAGAATTAAGTGATAAATCTTCTTTCGGACCAGTGAGAACACCCTAAAGTTCTGTACTCGAATCTTAAATCAAAATCGTGTAACGAAATGATCTACGTACCTCATATATACTTATTAACATTCAAAAATCTTTATGAGATATTTCATAAAACATTTATCTTTTATTTTTATAAAGATATAATAACTTTACATATTTATTTCCAAATATTTTTCTTTAAAGGAAAACATTTCATCCTAAAGGAAGAATTTCAATTTTAAAAGAAAATTTACCTTTTATTTTCCAAAATTACAGTCACTTCTCTCATTATAATATATTCTTTTTTAACCAACCTTGATATTAACCTATCAAATAATAATTCAAAATTATTCTTTTAACTTAAGGAAAATTATATAAATCGAGTAACTCAAAATAATACCAAGGAATTGGGTACTACCAATAGTATCCTATATTCGCTTAACAAAAAGGGTAATACTTAAAAGAAGTGTTTACCATCCGAACATATCTCTTGTCTATTTTTAGTTATTTTCGAGTCACTCAAACAAGTTACCATTTGATACTTTCTTACTTTTCAAATTTCTTATTTGAAATTTCTTTTTCAAAAATTCCATTAGAGATTATTTTGTTTATAAAACCCACTTTATAAATCCCTTTCATAAAATCATCTTATATTAACTTACTTCCTTTTAAAATTTCATAATTCTTTCCCAAAATACCCAAAATTTAGTTTCTCAAAATTTATATAACATATCTTTCATATCCATCTTTATCAAAATTACTTTATTTGTGTAAAATACATTTACATGCTTATTTTATTATCTTATACAAATTCATTAACCTTAATCCCATATTATTATCAAACATCTTATAGTCAAATCGTGAAACTTAATTCACAAGATGTTCATTCAATCAACAAATGGTAATAACCAAATATTATCATTCCCTTAACCATAAACCGACACACATAAATTTATATACCTTTCAAAAGATGAAACCTTTATACTTGAAATATAATCCTTTTAAATTTTCAAAAGATTAGGATAGGAGTTCTTACAATTCCTTTTTATTAAACATATATCTTTTACACTTAAAATAGAATATATCAACCCGAAATGATTTTTCTTCCTTCTTCTTCTTTGCTTTCCTTTATCCTTTTCCTTTATTTTCCTATCCTTACACAGAACTGCATAATGTCCTTCTTTACCGCATCTATAACAGAAGATGACGGTATAAGATCCTAGTTTTAATTTCTCTTCTGCCTCTTTTTGTGCACGTATTCTTCGTGTTGCTTTGGATTAGCCCATAACTCATCACCCGACATATAATGAGACATCCCGACTGAAATGATATACTAAGTTATTATCAGAAGTTTCATACCATTAATTCCTTGACTTATATAAATTACTTGATTCATACTTGTTCGAATTTGAACTTGCCTTAATTGTACAATGATAAGAAGAAGAATTTACCAAGCGTTCGATACCATTCTCCCAAGCCAACATATGATCAATACTTAGAAGATTATTCCCACCATCACCAAATAGATCAAAACCTTATTCTTGGAACTTTCCATATCACACGAATATTTATACTTTTGTAGATATAAAATATACTCCTTTTAAAAACGGTGTGTCGATTTGCCTTTTTTAAGTGTTTAGAAATCCCTATCGATAACGGTGATCAGGCGCATCGACCAGAATCTATAAACCACTCGATAGATAAATCAACAAAAAACATTTTTTATACCAAATAACAAATACGCACTCATATATATAATACTCTTAAACTCATTCTAGGGTGTTACTAACCCTATGTCTAATGGGTCACTGGTTCTAGGGTATTACAAACCCTGTCTATAATAAGTTTTACCCCACTAAAGCCTAGGTGTTCACTCAACCTAAGCTCTGATACCAAATGTAACGATCGGGATTTTCGACCCCTGAAAATCGTCATTAATACACCCTCATGTCGCAAATCCAAGTGCTGGAAAGCCCGATTGTTGGAAAAAGAAAATAAAGATAGAATAGAATCTCACACGAATGTAATAACATATATTATTTCAACAATAATCTTTATAGCGGAAAATTTTGAATGCAATATCAGAGTCTAACCTGGATTCAGCCTGGAAATTTATAAACCCTCTGTCCTTACAAATGCTGAAAAATAAAAACAAATGCAATAGATGCAGCGGATAATAGAATACATCCATACGTAGATGAAGATCTCCAACTCTCCTCTGGAAACTCTAAGCATCTTCAACTAAACCTAAAACTATTTGGATCTAACCCGAGTATTAAAAATATCCGGATCAGGCTTAATAAACCAGCATGAGATACTCAAAATTTTTAATGCCGACGTCAATCAAAAACCTTTGAAAAGAAGGGTATTTCATAAGACCACGCCCACACATAAACACAGACAGGTTTTTACCTTATGACAAGAAAAATACTTTATACTTAAACCATTTTATATTATTTCTAATAACATTGCTCTGAAAATCCTTTCCAAGTAAATATATATAAACATAGTCGAAATTGTTATTATTCCAGCAAGGGGTAGCTGAATGTTTACAAAGCATTACAACTATTTTGAGGCAACAATAAAAACCGTAAAGTTTGTATTGGGATTGGATTTTAAACATGATAGGGAACTAGTGACCATTTCCTTCGATCCATGCATAGCAACCATAGTCCCCGGAAGCTTTATCGCTTTTCTCAATCTAGTCACTTGGAACTATACTTGCTACATTACCAATATCCAGTAGCCTTATCACTTTTCATAAGCTAGCTACTATATTAAAATAAATGGGTCAATAGATGCCTTGAGGATCCAGATTCCGCTAAACTCCTCTATACTCATACAACCGATAGCCTGAAGTGTATGTCCTACAGACCATATAATTACCCATATCATCTTTGGAATGTGTGGCTCGTAAGGCTATGTTTAATTTCTTCAAAGCCACACTTTGATTTTGACAAAGCCACGCTTTATTCTTCCACAAAGCACATTCCACTTAGAGTGCCACATTGTCATTCCTTAACCACACAACCGATTTCTATAATCATATAACTCCTGAGCTCGTATGTCTCAGGAAAATGTGTTAAGCTAAGAGAAGTTGTCTTCTCTACCACCAAGCAGATAATATGCCGATAGAGATCAATTAATTTTATCAGAAATGCACTATCAAACACTCGTCCATACAAGTTCATTCTAGGACTGAACGAAACTAAAGGCTCCTACCACATCCTTTTTTGTGGGAATCAACCCTAGGATCAGTAGCTTGTAGTCCTTGTAATACAAAGATTTCAAAACAGGATAGGACCACTACTATAATAAATGTCTCTATATTGGGAGCTACACAAAGAATGTTAACAAGCAGTCCTTCGACCATGAAGATCTTCGGTCTTCAAGACGATGAAGATTTCAGAATGCAAACACCACTACCATATAAATATAATATGGGGGTAAACCCCTAGGACTCGTGACAGCAATCCCTACATTCTGAAGATCTCCGCTCTTCAAAAATCATCATCTTCAACATGTCTTCACTTCCAAACGTATACATTGGTTTGGAGTGGTTTACGGATAGGAACTACCCAAATCCGACCTCGGTTTCTCCGAACCAATCATGGATAAAAAGTGTTAAGTTCATATGTGATTATTAATCATCATTAAATTTAATTCATCTTTTTATTCATTCATAAATATCTCACGGAGACATTAACAGTATATGGAATCAGTAAGTCTCATTTATCAAATCATTTGGTTAGTTAAACCTTTTTTTGAACCTTGGAATAATTCCAAATTATTTCACCTTTTATTTAGGAAATTTTTTTTCCAAATCATTCATTAAATCTTAGTCAAAGGTATCATCACTTTCAAACGGTTCAAACAAGATGTTATTTAAGACATCATTTACTATAAACCCAAACCAATTAATATGGAGTAGAAAAAGGAATTCATAGAAATTATACTAATTATACTCAATACTAATTTTCATATTCAACAAGTACCATGGCCAGAATAATGGTGAAATCACCTTTTAAATTCCATGAATAGTAAGAGTTCCCTCCTTGAAATTTAACACCAAGTATAAGAAGATTTATTTCTATACAATCCAAGTTGTAATTTATGAAAATTAAGTCTTTTATACTTAACTTGTTTAACTTTTGGAGAATTCTAAATCTCGTTTTATTTTGGTAAAACCTTAATATGATCATTTTAGAGCATCCGGACTTTCCTTTTGATCAGTTCCACCCCTCACCTAAAAAAGAGAAAACAGAAGCCAGGTAACTTTAGGGCACTGGTTGCTCCATCCCTAGCCTTGGTTACACCTCGTTTTACCTTTCTAGATCTCATAGGCAGGACAAATTTACTAGTGGTTTCGCATACTTAGTTATTAATCTTCATTTTAGAAATGATTTATCTAACTTCCAAATAATTATTTAAAACATTTAACTATTCTTTTAAAAACAATTTATAAAAGATATGAAAAAGAATGGTTAACTTTAAAATCATATTTCACAAGTTATTTAAAAGTGCTGCGAAAAGTGTTTTAAAAGCATATTTGGTTAAAACAACTTTTCTATCAATTTGAAAATCCATATTTATAACTCAAATTTATTTCAAAAATTTTTAAGAGATTTATAAAGTTTATTCCATATTTTTAAACATTTAAAAGATATCATTTTATAGGAATTCCTTTTATGGATTCCGAAATGCGAAACCACGATTATTTTGAAAACTTGTTTTAAACTTATTTAAAAATATACAAGATGAAATCTTGATCTTTTTTCTTCATTTAAACACTATGGATATGATAGTCCAGAAAATTCTTATCTCGAATAATTCCGAACTATATTCCATTTCGTATACTCATTTGAAATCTTCGGCACGAAATCACAAACTACCATTACGCGACGCGCCTAGTTTTGACTTGTTTTCAATTTCTTTTCAAACTTCATGGAAATACTTTTATATATTTATAAAACATTTCTAAACCATTTTAAACTCATTTTAAACAATATTTTTGTATTTGAAACTCATATTTCATTTCATTCCATATTATATTATTATAATATCATTTTCAATATTTTTAGATATTTTATAATCATGTAGAGGCTAAATAATTTCCATACACATATTTCTATGGATTTAGTTCTTATTAAATTAACTATGGTTAATTACCAACCATTTCTCTTATCATTTATCAAACCAAGTAATCATCCATATTAATATCCATATATTCAAACATGTAATCAACCAAGTAATTACACATTTAATCATCCAACCTATACTATATTTTCATATCATTAAACTTGGAATTATTTAGAGATTAATTAGTAAATTTAAATGTGAGTACTCACCTTTGTATCTAACTAATTCTTCCTACCAACATTCTTATCCAACAACACTTTACTAAAACATTCTTATCTTCAACTAATCATCATCTACTCTATTCCTCCTTCCCAAACTCCAAAAAATCCAGCGGAGCTTCCGCAGCACTTCAAACTTCCTCCTATCTTCTTGGAATGAAACCGATGACACTTCTCTCCAAAATTTTCACTTTGGAGCTCCACGATCTTGCTCCTTTCTTCCTATAGGGATCGGCCTAAGCCTTTGGATGGAGATGTGTTCGGCTATGGGGTGGTGATGGTGGGGCCATGAGCAAACAAGGGGTGGAGGAGGTGTTTGGAGGTGGTTTGACTTTGTATATATAAGTACATTTTTTTTATTTTTTTTCTATTTATTTTGCCATTATTTTTCCTAAATGGAAAGCCATGGAAAAGCTTATGAAATGAGAAGAAGGTGAAAATTTGTGTAAAAAAAGTGAGGATGGAGTAGACTATTTATAGAAAAAGTTTAGATAAATATCATAACTTGAATAGACCAAAATACCCTTCGATATTTTCAACATATTCCTTACAGAACATCATTTCCATTTCACATCATTGCTTTATGTCATAATCACTTAGTGCTGGAGAAATGTAAAGTTAAGATTTTGTTAAGTTTTAATGTGATTTGATTTGACTTTTTTGAAAATATCTTCTTACGTATCTTTTCTTAAATTAATTAAATTCTTAGCTTAATTAATTCTTATTTAATATAAGTGAGGTGTTTATTTCTTTGTTAATGTGTTTATATAATAACTATTCAAGTTGTAAAACGTTTATATAACTTATATTGAATAAAACGTTGATTTTCGACAAAACGTTTTCTAGTCATATTTTCTGTTTTTAATCAAACTATTTATTTATGTAAAAAAAACTTGAAAATAAGTTTTTTATCATCTTTAAATAATTAGTACAAGTATATTTTAGTTATAAAACCATATTAAATAATATTAAAATCGAATTAAAAAAATACGACGTCGATTTGTCAAAATGCGACGAAGTTTGTACACTTTTATAAAACAAGTATATATGTTTGTAAAACCATTATAAACCAAATTCTTATTATTATCATATCAATACATAACTATTAAAAAGAGTTATTTACCATTTAAAACAATTATTCGAATGTATATCAAATTTTATCGAAAACCGGCTTTTGTCAATTTTACAACGAAAATCCAAAATCTCTATTTCCTTTTGTAAACTAATTCTAAAAATAAGTTCACCATTCTTATTTATCATATAAAACATGATTATTAAGTTTGAAAATTCTATATTTGAATATTTAAAATCAATTAAATAATTCATTTTTAAAGCGGTAAAATTACGGGTAGTTACAGGTCTGGAAAGGAGTAATCTTAATTATGCTACGAGAAAGTATATGATGAGGACATAATAAACCCCAATCCTTTAGCTTTGGTTCAATAAATAACTCTTTTATTTTTTTGATCTCTGTCGGCAATCCTTGAATCTACTGCCTATGAGACTCATATGATTGCTCATTCTCCTCTGAAGAGACGGTATAGGTAGAATAATGACGAGAAAAAGAATGAAATCTATCAAAATTCAAACCGAACAAATAAAATTTTGTCCATTTTTCGCTTCTGCTTGGGACACCAATGAGAAATGATTCCCTAGCCTGAATGTAAAAGAAACCTTCATTCCCCTTTTCAGAACTTCTTCTGACCTCAAAAAGAAATTAGAGTTCCTCATCAGAAAGATTGATGCTATTTTCAACACAAAGGATGAAAGTTGCCAAAGAAAGGGTATACAAATGAGGCACAAGTTGAACCGGAGCGACATCTAGGGTAGCAAACCATTAACGGATTATTGGATGCATCGGAAGAAACAAATCACATCGAATATGTTTAGGAGTAATGGCAATGTATCCCTCAGGCAGTGTATAAATGCGTTCGTGAGACTTTGGAACCCTAATCGCATATCCGAAAAATCCAAATTGATTAAGAACACCAATAACATCTCCCAGATAAGTGATTTTAGAAGGAGGGAGGGTAAAGGAGGAAGAAGAAGAAGAATCCATGTTAAAATCCTAAAGTTATTTCAAAGAAAGATCAAGAATCGAAATGATTTTTCCTGCTTTCAATCTGCCAAATTATCCTTAAATTTAGAAATTAATCCGATAGCAGTTCTTCCCAAGCAAAAAGGATAAAATAAAATTTGCGGAAAATGAAGAAAGAAGATACATACCTTAGTTTGAATAAGGGTCGCACGATTGAAGTGATTAAAGATTTTGTGAAACGTGGATTTGATGCGGAAATAATGAATGCAAAGATTTACAAAATTCCAGCTTGAAAAGCAAAAGGCCAGAATAAATAGCTATTTGAAGATGGTCCAGTAAGAAACTGATGCGTGTACAAGAGCATTAAATGCAAGGATAGCTGAAAAGACTTCTTCCCACATCAAAAATATTAATTAGATGGAAATGATTAGACATACAGACCGGATGCTTGAGACAACAAGTCTACCCCAACCTCCAGTTGTCGTACACTTGGGGGTCAAGTGTTACACCCGTTCTTACCCCGAGCTATGATGGAGAAAGAGACAGATACTGCATGCTCCCAGGATCAAGGGCAGACCGCAACAGCTGTATCCAACACCAAAGACGAAAATTGGACCGAGGCATAAAAAGATATACATGGTATACTGAACTAACCAGAATTCTAAAATTCACACTTTGTCAGTGCCTACAGGAACAGGTTTGCTCTAGTACATACCGAGGGCAACCTAGACATGCCATAGAGAGCCAGAAGCACTCCAAGTGGGCCATATATAGGGCCAATTGGAACACGCTTCAATGCAGAATCGAACTTACAGGCAAATGATAAATGTGAAGTCCCATCTCCCTTTCATCAGCAGTGAAAGCATACTTGAACAGAGGGCAATCCAAATCACGAATAGCCACAGACATGTTCTAGACATGTGCCAAGTCAACCCTCAGATCGGAATGAGGAAACATTACTCCATTCTGACCCGACATCTTATTATGTCAAACAAAGGTTGGAGAGGTGTCAACAGGGCAATGCGATCTAAATGCCAGAGAATATTCACCATTGCACCCCTTCATATGCATCAGCACCATAGCAAAGCATTTGGGCGATCCCCTACCTTTCCTCTCAAGACATTTTCCATTCTGAGAGAGAGGGGACCGATCCATGTAGACTCGGGCTTCCTACCTAATTTTTCAAGCATTCCACTTCGAATTTCCAAGATCTCGCCAATATCATGGTTTCCTGCCAAAAACCCATCATCAATTCAGGCATAATAAATAGGCAGTGTAGATATATGACAAGTGGCAAAATCAAAAGCATATATTGAAGAGAAAAGATTAAAGACGATCGCAAAAAACCATCAAGGCACTTTGGATACTATAAAAGGAAAGAATAGAGGACGAATAAGAGTGTCTTTTCTTTGGATCTTCTTTTAGAGGAATTTACTTCTCCTTCTAGGATCTCCTTTTTCGGCTTCTTCTCCTTTCATAAACAAAAATAAGATATTGTATGCCTTCGAGACCATTATAATCATTTTTGTACAAAAACAACAAATACATAGTGGATTATCCCATGGATGTAGGATTGACTATAATCTAAACCACATAAAAGTTTATGTGTCCTTTACTTTTACTATTCTACTATTTGATCATGGATTGCCTTTTAATTTATAAAATCATTTCGACATTTCAACATACAATTAAAGTGCGACTACACGACTATATAAGCATCCGTCGATATTGCCGCTTCTCAAAGGTGGACTTAACATAGCTTTAGTCCACTGATTCTAACTCATTGAAGCAAGTGACAATTAAGTTGCTCCACGATTTAGTTGAGTGTGGTGAAGACAATAAACTTCACTAACAGTAAACCTATTAGAATTACTCATACAGTAAATGCATATATTAAAGGTGAAAGAAAGCTCAATCTCAACAATCACTTAAGAGTTCCTTTAATTAGAAAAAATTTATTGAGTGTTTCACAATTTGCAAAAGATAACAATGTATATTATGAAATTTATCCTAGACACTACTTAGTTAAAGATATTATGACTAATGAAGTTTTCTACTAACATGGTATCAAATCTCTCGACCAAAGCTGCCTTACAGCAGTGAGCACCTTATTGGAATTTCGTTAGAATCAAGATCATCATTCGAAGTTGGCCATGCCTTGTTGACCATCATTAGAGGATAAGGTTTTCTTCATCTGATTTATCCTCTTTATCCTATTTAGTACCAAGAACTAATCCTATCTTCTCCTCTTTGCATTTCTTATTGTGCCTTGCCTAGAGCTTGCTATCAGAGGGAAGGTCATCATCTAGACTCTGGCTGCACAATCTCTAATCTTAGAATAAGGATCATCATCCAATTCACGATTTGGATCCTATCAAATATTAGTTACTGCATGAAAGTTCTTGAAAATGGCCGAAGGAGATGTTGTCAATGCTTCACACACCTTTGATAACTCAAGAATCACTCCCTCTCAACAAACAGCCACCAAAGAATTACTCAAAGCCATAGTCAAACCATAGAGCTAGTTAATCACATTACAATTTGATGAATCAAACTACTTGCTTTGGAAATTCTAGATAGAAACTATCGTGAGAGGATTTGGCATAAAGGAATATGTTTTTGGAACCTTAATCACACCCCCCAAGACACATTGCAGACAATGAAGGAAGATTAGTGAGTAATGAAGATTATATAAATCATCAAAGACACGATATCCTAATCAGTTCTTGGTTATTGTCCTCAATTAGTGCAAATTTGTTACTGTAGTTGATAAAGTGCAAATCATCACACAAAATATGGCACACAATTGAACAAGTATTCAACTTACAGTTTGCAATAAGAGTTATGCACTACAAAAGGAAATTGGAAAATTTGAAGAAAGATAATATGAATATGAGAGAATACTTGACAAAGGTAAAAACACTTTGTGATCAATTGGCTGCAGCAGGTCACAAAGTGTCTAACATTGAGCGGATATTATCAATACTAAGTGGTGTAGATGAGGAATATCAAGTAGTGATGGCAGTGATATCCTATAAAGTAACAACGCCAACCATCCAATATGTGCATTCTATCGCATTCTACACTTCTTGCTCATGAAGGTAAAATAGAACAAAAGAAACCAGTGATATCAGAGTTTTCTGCCAACTATGTCTCTAAAAATCAAGAAGGAAATTACAATAACAAAAATCAAATGGGTGGACAATCATATAGGCCCAGAGGCAAGGGTGGAAAATGGACTAACATCAATAACAATAGACTGAGGTGTCAAATCTATAAAAGTTATGGTCTTGCTGCAAATGAGTGTTACTTTATATTTGATGCAAACTACACTCTATCACAACAAAGATACAACAATCAAAGAAATTTCAATCCAAGTGCTAATATGATCAATATGTAGCAAGATTTTAAAGCTCAGATAGAAAGCACAAAAGATAATATCACTAAGATTGAAGATATTCAAGATGAAAGTTGTTATCTAGAGCCACTAATCACATGACTAATAATCTAAACAATCTGAATCTTGGCAATCAGGAGTACAGAGGTAAGCAGTGCTTTCATATGGGAAATGGTAAGCCTATTAGAAATACTCATATAGGAAATGCATATATTAAAGGTGAAAGAAAACTTTATCTCAACAATCTCTTAAGAGTTCCTTTAATTAGAAAAAAATTTAGTGAGTGTTTCTGAATTTGCAAAAGATAACAGTGTATATTTTGAATTTTATCCTAAACACTGCTTAGTTAAAGATATTCCGACTAATGAAGTTCTTTTGCTAACAACTCTATTCTATTCATTAAGTCTAAACTGCATGTACCATCATATTCTTCGGCTCTGTTATATAGGAGTGAACAATGTTTCTTTTTTCTACACAGTTGATATAGAAATGAGAATAAATCAAATTTGGTGATTTGATTTTGTCTCCAATAAAGATTCTTACACCTCTGTTATCGCTCTTTATCCACGCTACCACTTTTTGCACATTCACTGCTATAAAACTGCTAAACACTTTAACTGCACATGTTTAGAGGTAGATGTGGGTTGTAGAGGAGTAAAATTAAATCAGGGAAGAAGAAGATAATAACAGGTAATAATATTGTGCAGTATCATTTTTTTTCCTGAGAAAAATAGTTATGTTTATTTCTCCTCATAATGCTAATTTGTAGTAGCATTTTATGAATTATAACAGTATTTTATGAATTGTAGTGACATTTGTTGCAACATTTCTAGTACTATTTTGTAGTAGAAATTTCATAAATTGTTGCAACATTTCTAGATGAGATTTTCATATCCATTAGCATAAATTATTTTGTTATAGATTTTTTATATGATGTTTATTTATAATTCTACCTTATAGTATCATTTTATGATTTTGGTAAATGTTATTTATAGCATTGATTTTGTAAAGGTGAATTAGTGTTGGTGATTGCGAAGGAGCGTCTTTAGATTGGGCAAGAAGAAGATAAGTTTTAATTATGAAACTTCATAATATCATTTAATGTTTGTTTTTATTAAATAATGACTATGTATATTTCTACTCATGTTATTATTCTATGGTAGCATTATTTTGCCCAATTTAGGCATCCAAGAATCCGAAGGAAAGTGGAAGAATACAATAGTGGTGTATGTAATAGGTAGGCTCTATATGAGCACTTCAAGAATTTCATGGACAAACTATGGAAGTTGGATGGAGGATATGTTGTTTACTACAAGGCAAATGGATTCATTCTAATAAAATTTCAACAAAATGAAGATTGTACCAAAGTAATAAGAGCATGACATACACTTAAGTTCGAGAATCATTATCTTAAAAAATGGAAGCCTAAAGTAAATATGAAAAGGGAGTAATTTTCCTCCATTCTGATTTGGTTTAAATTAAGAGATTTTAAATTAGAATCCTGAAATAAGGAGGGGATTAGAAGATCTAATTACAAGTGTATTTGGGACACACATTAAAATGGATATGGTTAAAGAGATTAGATTAACTAATGCAAGAGTTTTGGTTGAAGTTTTGTCAACTTCAATTATCCAATTGAGGTCGAGATAGAACTGTACAATGGTGAAATTGAGAATATTCAGATCAAATATGAACATAAACTAATGCCATGTGCAAATTGCAAAGTATTTGGCCACAATGGATATAACTGCACAGTCACTACAACAAACATACCATATTAAAACATCATTTTTACAATGGGCAAAATATGCATGTTATAATAAACACATATTACAATGGTTTTGTGCTGCCTGTTGTAATGGATGGTACTTTTCAACAACATTTTTTCTTTGATTGTTGTAATAGATACCTATTGCAACATTTTTTATTTTCCCATTGTAGTAGATGTCCATTACAACTATTTTTTTGCATATTGTAATAAATATCAATTTTCATCAATACATCTTCTCTGTTTGCCCATGTAATAGATGTCTATTGCAACAATGTTCTTTTGTTCGTTGTAATAATCAATACAATAATTAATAAACAATAAATAATTATAATCATTAAATGACTAATAATAATTAATAATTAATGTTTAATAATTAATAATTAATTTTAATAATTAAGAAGTAATAATTAATATCAATATTTTTTTAAGAGAATGTGTGATCCTCTAAAATAGAGGAGAGCACACATGTGTGTGTGTGTGTGTATCTCACTAAAAACAAAGGTGCTGCCAACATGCTTGGAAGGTAACTAATCATAATACAAAAAACAACGAAAAGGACTCAGGTCAACTAGAATGAGCTCCGGCAAGGCCACCGCCCATTACACCTCATTATCGAGCTCCGGCAAGGCCACCGCCCGTAATGATGTTTAGAAGTACCCAAAAAACCATAAAGCAACTCAGTGCGGCTGATATTAATAGACAGCTCCAGCTGAGAGAGAGACACCTCACTCCAAACTCGGAAAATCCAGAAAGAATGCCTCTCTGTAAATGTGGATGATCCAGAATGAAGTACGCCACTCTGTAGACACGGAAGAACCGGAAAGAACGCCTCACTGCAAATGCAAATGATCCAGAATGAAGAACGCCATACTGCAGACGCAGAGGAACTGGGAATAACTCCTCACCGCGAACGCGGAAGATCCAGAATAAACGTCTTGCTATAATTTTGTCACTAGCAATCCTGAGAACCTATAAATAGTAATCTAGCACTATTTTTGTCCTAAACCTGTATCTGTAACTAAAGAAAAATATAAGAATGATACACATGTATGTATATAAATGAAATTTATATACATATATATGTATTAATGAAGTAAAAGTAATAATACTATTGCTAAAATTATAAGACAGAAAAGCAACAAAAATAAGAAACAGACTAAAAAGAATCCAAGCTCCTTATGCAACATCTTAACCAACACTAAAGATGTAAAAAAGAGATATCAAAATAAAAGGGTAAAAAAATAACAAAATAAAAAGTTAAAATCCTATAAACTAAAACAAATTAAAAATTATCCTTATGATCCTTTAATCAAAAGGACATTATGATAATTAGTAAAATCATCATTCAAATTAGAAAAATGTTAATGCTACAATTATTAATATTAAAAATTACATTTAAATATCATAATACTATTATTAACCTTATTAAGGTATTTTTTGAAATGATTATTTTATGCTAATCTATATTTAGGATTTGAGATCTAATTAAAACAAAATGATGATATTATAAAAATCAATTTATTAAAATGATTATTATTATTGTTCAAAAGTCTCTAGTTTCTCTCAAACCAAATATACCAACAAATTATAATGAATAAAGTATCAAGTAAAATTCAATTTTCCTTTTTAAACTTAAATCTTAAATTATTCCTATAATAATCACAATCAGTAACTTTAGTTTTAAGACTAAAGTTAAAGATTTTGAGAGTGTTATTCATAATGTAGTAAGTATCCATGCAATCATAATACACATGTTTAATATCTTCAAGATAAAGATTACAAAAGGAACATTTATTATCAATTTGCATATTTTTTCTTTTTAAAAATTCAATAGTATTTAGTTTTCCATGCATGATTAACCATATATGAATTTTTGATATAGGAGGAGCATTTGTTTTTCAAATAAGTTTAAAAGAGTTATTAGCTACGCCCGAGAAGTTAAGAAATTTATAAAATGAATTAGAAGTAAATTTCCTACTCTTATCCCATTCCCAATTAATATTACCATTTTCATTATCAATATTATAAAAATTCAATCTAGCATAAAGCAAAGAAAGTTGCCTAAGAGTTGCACCCTCTAAAATTCTATTAAAACTAAAATTCCAAGGGGGATCATTATTCGGAGAAAAGACATCTAAAATTAAAGTATTCTTAAAGTTAAAAATTTCGTAAAGCTCTTTAAATTCTATCTTAAGAGGAATGATAGAAATCCAACGATCATGCCAAAAAGAAGTATTATTTCCTGAATGAACAATTGTATTAGCACCAAGGTTAAAAATCTCATGACATTTTAAAATTGATTTCCAAAAGTTAGACAACTTATTAATAACTGTAGGTGTAATCTGGTATAAATTATTACTACCATTATAATAATGTTTAGAAATAATTTCTTTCCAAACAGAATTATCATTTGTATCCTTAAATTTCCATAACCACTTCCCTAATAAGGACAAATTCATGTTACATAAATTAATAACTCCTAAACCACCTTCCATTTACAAATTGTTTCCCAATTGACTAAACATTTAAGACTATTATTGGAATTATCACCACTCCATAAGAAGTCTCTTCTTATTTTACCAATTTTATTAATCACCCAATCTGGAAAAAGATGCATAGACATCCAATAGATCGAGAGAGAAAATAAAACAGAGTTGATAAGAACTAATCTACCCGCTCTTGATAAAAACCTCCGATTCCAATTAGAAATTCTATTTTTAATCTTATCTATTATAATTAACCAGTCATCATGCTTAATTTTAGTTAGTCTAATCGAAAAACCAAGATAATAAAAAGGGAAAGTCATAGTTTTACAATTAAGCGTATTAGCAACTAAACCTTCAACCTTATCAATGTCATTTAATACTAAAACGGAACTTTTATCAAAATTAATTTTTAGCCCTAAAAGAAGTTCAAAAGTGTATAAAATAAATTTAAGGGTAATGACATGATTAGGCAAATGAGAAGTAAATAGTATGGTATCATCCGCAAATTGGAGAATAGAGAGACCATTGTGAGAGATTTCACTACCAACACTCCCCAAAGATTCATTACCGATCGCTTTTTAATTATCATAGCAAAAACATCTGCGGCTAAGTTAAACAAAAGAGGCGACAAAGGATCACTCTGCCTTAAACATCGTTTAGATTAAATTTTATTTCCTACAATACCATTAACCATTATACTAGAATTACCACATTTAAGAAAAGTCATAATCCAACCAATCCATTTATGACTAAAACCTCTAGCCAATAACATATCAATTAGAAAATCCCAATCAACCGAATCAAAAGCTTTCGCAAAGTCTAGTTTTAGTAGAGCACATGTAATATTATTTTTACAACAATGATTAATGTATTCTTGACCAGCAGCCACTCCATCAGTGATATTTCTACCCTTAATGAAAGCAGTTTGTGAACAATCAATTAGATCATTCAATCTTGTGTTAAGTCTATTAGCTAAAACTTTTGAAATAATTTTAACAGAACAGTTAATTAAAGAAATAGGTCTAAAATCTTTTAAATTATTAGCGCCGATTTTTTTATGTATTAAAATTACGTTTGCAAAATTAAATCTTCCTAATTGTAATTTCCCATTATAAAAATCATTAAACATGCTAATTAAATCGAATTTTAAAACATCCCAAAATATTTTGTAAAATAAAATAGGAAACCCATCGGGACCCGGGGATTTATCACTAGGCATGTCATTAATAGCCTTCAAAATTTCCTCTTCAAAAAAGGATTATCAAACTCGAAAAGGTCAATTCTAGAATCGATAGGGTAAATATCATTCCACCTAACGTTAACTCTATGTTTATTCTTAGTACCAAAAATATCTCTATAATAATCTATAAATGCCTTATTAAGATCCTTCTGATCAACCAATTCTACATTATTCATAGAAATAGAATTTATCGTTTACTACGTTTTCTACCGTTAGCCATACTATGAAAAAAAATTGTATTATCGCCTTCATTAATCCATTGAATTCTTGATCTATGTTTCCACACAACCTTTTCTTTTTCTAAAATTGAATTAAGCTCTTCTTTTAAATTAGCAAGAACGTTACGCTCACCTAGATTTAGTTTTCTAGTTTCTTCTATCTTGTTAATTTCGAGCATTTCAGAAAAAATCTTTTCTTTTTTAATTTTAATACTACCAAAAACATTCTTACTCCAACTTTTAAGAAAGTTCCTAAGACCCCTAAGTTTTAAAACAATTTTTTTGCAGAATTATCCGAATTTCTAATATTATAAAAATTCATTGAAATCCATTTATTTTTGATTAAATTTAAAAAATTGGATTCTAATAACCACATTTTTTCGAATTTAAAGTTCTATTAACAATTCTATGTTTATCACACGAAAGAATTATAGGGCAATGATCAGAATAAGTGTAACGCAAACTAGAAACTCTACAAATAGGAAATTTATCCTCAATTTCGTCGCTGACGAAAAATCTATCTAGAAGGGCCATTCAAGGGGACTCTCTAGTATTACTCCATGTGAATTCTCTATTAGTAAGAGGAATTTCAATCAAATTGGAATTAATAATAAATTGGTAAAACTCTTCCATAAAAGAGAAATCACCTTCCCGTGGTGAACGCTCTTCTAGAAAATGCGTAACATTGAAATCACCACCATAATCCAAGAACCAGGGGCTAATGATCTAAATTCTAGACATTCATTCCATAGAACCGGACGACCAATTTTTGAGTTTGACCCATATACATTAGAAATATTTAAAATAGAGTTATCGTTAAGGTTGATGAAAATAATATGCAAAGAGTGTTGTTTAGAAATACATTAAAGAAGTTTAAAGGAATTTTCCCTCCACCCTATAAGTAATCCCCAGAAGCTCCAACAAAAGGTAAACAAGCCCAATTCCAGAAGTAATAACCACCTAATCTTCTATAAAAACGAATATCCGGACACTCTATTTTAGTTTCTTATAAGAGTGCAATATCAATGAAATAATCCTTAAAAATGCTCTAATTTTATCACATTTATTTAAATCGTGCAGATCTCTAATATTCTAGATAATAATCTTCATAAACCAACAGATCTAGCCCTCTCAAATTCCCTACTTCTAATATAAGCAGTATCTAATTCGACGTCAGAAAAAACAAAAGTGGCATCTCTAGCTAACTAACAAAATTCAGAGGAAGACAAACTACCTAGAGCATAAGAAGAATAAGTACTGCCTAAAACGGAAGACGTACCTGAGCTTGAATTCGTAGCGCCACTAATGGCACTCGAATCAAGTAACTCACCCAAAAATGAAGAATGATCATACTGATCCTGGCACTACGACGAATAAACCCACTTACAGCAACAGACCTCTTACGTCCACCTCTCCTTGACAAAGAAGAAATACTAGATGCCTTTTTGTCAGAAAAATGCTCATCGTCTATTGTTGAAACAATGCCTTGAGAATCTTGTGAGAAATCAACTATCGCATTGTCACCCTTCAACACATCATATTTAGAGCTAATTGTATTATCACATTGAGAAATAACAATTGTCACATCACCCCCTTTATTACTGGAAGTCATTAACCACTATGCATTGCTCACAGGATGAAAAATTCTCAACCACTTTACTACTCTCATTCACTACCTCAATAGAAATATCAAAATCAAACCGAACAACTCCTTTTACTGCATACTATAAAAGGTCAGATACTTGTGCACATTGATCTCTATGTGCACACTGAGATTCATCAATAGACATACAAACATCATGAGATATAGGAATGCCATCACCCTTCTCTTGAAATTCAATATCATCTTCATAATCTGCCATGCCACTCCTAATAGAAGAAATAACTCCAACATCTAACATAGCAACATCAACAATTATGTTTCTGCGCTTAACAGCCGCCATGTGAATATTATCCCAACACGAAACCATGTCAGGGATATGCACAGCTAAACTAAGATCAGAACCACTACCAACAACAGGCAGAGCATCTCCATCTCCGTCTAAACAAACATCATCTACTAACAAATCACTTCTATCTCCAACCAACATCACCTGATCACTATCCATCACCATGTATAAGTTTTTATGCATATCAACCACCTTGTGACTTCAGAATTCATTCGAAATACTACATCTGTGGTCCATGTCAGGATTATGAACAACAATGCTCATATCAGAGCCATTACTGTCAGCAACACTATCATCATTGAGCAATTTAACACCATCCCCAGCTGCACAAACATCGTCAACTAACAAATCACTTCCACCTCCAACCAAAAGCAACTGATCACCTATTCTAGAAAAAGATCCAAGACTACTATTGTTAACATCCTTCCCCATACACATGTTCATTTGTACACCAACCATCTTGTGTATACCATCACAGAATTTGCAGTTAAACTCCAGTTCAGGAACATGCACAACATTGTTTATATCAGAGCCACCTTCACCTTCATCAACAACCTGAATAACCCCATTCTTTATTCCTTCATTAGCAAACATGTTCTGATCAACACTTAATTGATCAATGCCAACCTTACAATTATTAATAGAACCTCCACTTTCATCCACCTTGTTTACACTATCTTCTTGCATCAATGACTCTACTGATGATATATTGTCATTAATATAATCAACCACCTCAGATTTCTTATCAGAACACTCCATAGAATTAAGACAATCAAATCTATTAGAGGTGACTATCTCAAACCTGGTTCTTTTACTATGAACTTGGACAAAAACATTATTCAGATCACTCCTTTGAGTTGAAGAATCAATACCCTCAAATCTGCATTCATATAATGATTCCTTGATTTCAAATAAAGAAGCATCCAATTTACAGTGTACAACATCTGCATCTAAAAACATTGGATCGGGAAAGAAAGAATCGTCTCTACGAACAGCAACATAGGAATTGGATACAACCTTGAAATCATTAGAATTAATCAAATCATCACTATAATCATTGGATTCAGAGATCTTATTCACGGTCGAGACTTCATCAATCTCAGAAGAAGCGTAATCTCCAAAATAATCTTTTGGATCACCAAATTTCTCTTTATAATTCCTGCATATATTTACTTCATTAATAACATCAAAATGATAGAAAGGATCCTCAAAGAAGCCGATTCCTTCCTTCCTCTATACCCGTAAATGATCAAACAAAATTCTCTTAAGCTGCATACATTTCAATACAAACTGAAATCCATGATCAATAATTGAAAGACCGCGATTCCTGTTTGTAAATTTTCTCGAACACTCAAATTTTTTATGCCCGAAGAAACCGCATTCGAAGCATCTAATGGGATCGCGACATTCAAAAGCCATATGTGAAAAATCCCCAGAACAAAAGCAATATTTTCTCCCATTTCTTGAATCGATCCATTTCTTGGTATTATGAGTTCGAGGAAAAGCTTGAGAAGCAGAGGCATTAGATCCCTTAACAACCTGAGCATAAGATCGCAATGGAGGAGGATCGCGATCCTTAAAAGAAAAAGAAATATCATTGTGAGATTGATTAAGGGAAAGAGATTGCAAGTTAAAGAATCGCGGATACGATAACGAAGCTGACACCGTTTTTTATTATTTTGTTTTTCGTGTCTTTTCTCAATGAATTCTCTTTATTAGTAGTAATATTAAATATTTAGTAATCAATTTTTGATAATTCATAATTAATAACTAATTTTATTTTATAATTAATTATTATAATTAATATAATAATTAATAATTACTAATTATTATAATAATTAAAAATTCTTCTTATTATTAAATAATTAAGAATTAATGTTTAATAATTAATAATTAACATTAATAATTAATAATACAAAAGTTATAATTAATATTAAATATTAATAAGTAATATTTAATATTTAGTAATTCATTTTTGGTAATTCATAATTAACATTTAATTATATTTAATATTTTATAATTCATAATTAATAACTAACAATATTAATAAATTATAATTAACAATATTAATATTTAATAATAATTAATTATATTTAATAATTAATTATTAGTTATATAATATTTAATATTAATTAATATTTGATAATTAATAATATTAATAATTAATAATAACCCTACAAATTGATAATAATTCCTATTAAATAATTAATAATTAATGATTAATGATTAAGGCTAATATTTAATAACTAATACAACTGTTTTCTTTTGTACATTGTAATAGATGCTAATTTTCAAATCAACACATATTTTCTATTTTCCTATTGTAATAGATGCCTATTACAACCATTAAATGTTCAAAAATTTAAAAACTAAGGGCCCGTTTGGTTTCGTTTTGAGTTTTGAGTTTTGTATTTTCAACATACACTACAAAATACAAGAAAACATGAGAATTTTTTTTACAATTCTTAGCCATTACAACGATTGACGGGAAATGGAGGAGAGGAATTGTTTTCCATCCTTTTGTTATGTCTCAAAACACGAAAAATCAAATAAACTTGTTTTCTATTTTCTATGTTAATTTCATTTTTCAAAATTGTGTGTTTTCCAACCATGCATAAGAAATGCGCATTTCTGTTTAGACGAAAACACAAAACTAAAAACAGCAAACCAAATGGACCCTAAAATTTTAATTTTCTACATATTCAAAATTTCATAAATCATTCAAATTTTATTAAATATTCAAATTTTTTATGTTCATCTCGATGTTTTATTTTTGTAACTATAATCATCCACGTATACGTGCATTTTTGATTCTATATAATGAAAATTTTGGCTCTAAGCTTTCCCTCCAACCTAAATATTTTGGCTTAACTCAAAATTTTTGGCTCCAATCGTTACATTTTAATGGTCCAGTGCCTCTGCCTTCTTTTTCCCATTCTTTCTCATTTTCGTTTCTATTTCTCAAATCCTAGATCCATATTAAATCCCTCTTCCATTTTCTAGATCTTGTCATCTCTCTTAAATTCCCCAGTTAACCCCAATCCCGTACTCAATCCTTTACCAAACCCTTCCCATGAACTGACGTACGGGTTGCAAGCTAATACAAATCCAAACGCATTCACCATCCTTCTTCAAGGCTGATATCCACCTTCTGTTGCTTGATAGATGAACAATTGTTGCTTTGGATCTGAGTTGCCTATTCGAGTTTGGTCAATGCTCGCTGGACTGCGTGCCTTGCTTGAACGTGTGATGTAACTCGAACTGTTGCGCCTTGCTTGGATGCTCGTTGGGATGTTAAAGGTCAAGACAAGGTACTATATTCGAAGTATAGAATACACATATGACAGTTTTCGATTACTGGCAGTTCTTTCTAGTATGATTTTTTTATTTGCTGAGCTAATATATGACTATATTCGCTGAATTATGTGTGTTTCCGTTTTTAAATGTTGACTTTGAATTATGTATTATTAACTTCTATTTAATTTATGTTTACCTTCATGTCCATATCATATTCTTTCAAAGTATGACGTAACCTCACATCTTGTTAGCATATTAGTATCCAATTATTTGATGCATAGGCTCTATTGTTATTGGAAATTTTGTCTGAGCTGTATCCATTAGCTATAATATTACTTAGTAGAGACGACATTGCTTATAATGAAAATTTATGGCACTTTGATAGTCTAAACAACTTTCGGAGGTAATTTCACTGAAGTTGTATAACCATTTTAGTTAAAAGCATCGATTATTTTGAGGAAAATTGGCAAGTTATGTTAAAATTGACTAAAAGAAAGGCCATTGTGTTAAACATTTTGACCTTGTTACTTGGTCAATGAGTTACAACTAGAAAGCTACGTTAGTTAGATATTTCATTAATGTATTAATGTAACCTTATATTGTTTACTAAATGAGTGACCTATATAATAAACAATGTATATGATCAAAAGCATTGGCTATTAATGTATGGGTGCTATATACAGGTGACTGAAAATGGGTAGCAGGAGAAATGTGTTCCAAGTATTTGAATTTTACAGTCATTTGCCTGTAAGTATGGGTGCTATATAGGGACTTTACATTTTTCATTTTCCTATAAGTTCGATTTTGTGTTGAAGCGTGTTCCAATTGGCCCCGTATACGGCCCATTTGGAGTGCTTTTGGCTCTGTGTGGCACTATCGAGGTTGCCCTCGGTATGTTCTAGAGAAGACCTTTTCCTATAGGCATTGACAAAGTGTGAATTTTAGAGTTCCGGTTAGTTTAGTAAACCATGTATTACTTCTTATGCATCGTTCCACTTTTCGTTTTTGGTGTTGGATATAATTGTTGCAGCATGTCCCTGTTCATAGGAGCATGCAGTATTTGTCTCATTTTTCTCTATCGCAGCTCGTGGTAAGAATGGGTGCAACACTTACCATTTCCTATATAAATGCACTGCTTACCTCTGTACTTCTAATTGCCAAGATTTAGATTATTTGTCACATGATTAGTGGCTCCTCAGTCAGGATACCAATTTTCACCTTGAATATCTTCAATCTTAGTGATATTTTCTTTTGTGTTTTCCGTTTGAGATTTAGAATCTTGTTGCATATTGATCATATTAGCACTTGGGTTAAAATTTCTTTGATTGTTATTTCTTTGTTGTGATGGAGTGTAGTTTGCATCAATCTAAAGTAACACTTATTTGCAGTATGACCATATCTTTCACAGATTTGACACCTCAGTCTATTATTATTGCTGTTGTTCCATCTTACCTAATTTATGTTGAGCACTTAAGAATTGAACTTAGATCTATATTCTAAATTTGTTGATTTATTTTATAAGAGAACTGGTCAGATGAAACTTTTTACATTAAAGTTCCTAAAGTGAATGCTAAAAGCCACTGGTTTAGCATATGTAGTGGTAAATAACAGGGCTTTAAACAAATTTACTATTTAATAGCACTAAACTAAAAAAACGTAATGGTTGAACTTCGATAAGTGCTTTATTAGGGCATTAACGAGACCTTTACTGCACAACTATAAACATCACTCCTCCACACCTGTCAATATACTTGTTAATCGCCACAACCCGAGTCGCCCCTTCTCTATCCTTATTCATCACTGTCAATGCAGTCCTCTTCGACTCTCAAATCGTTCTTCTATGCCCTACTTGCCCTTCCATCGACGATATTGATTGTAAACCATACCCTTCATTTAATTTCATCGACCCTACACCGGTGATGTCAACCTCTTTAGATATTGCAATGAATTGTCGTCATAAACGTCGGGGTCTTCAAAAAATGTTTCAGACTGCTCTACTTCTGGAGAAAAAAAATTCACTTTGAAAAATAAAGCGATTGAAATAAGCTTCTTGTACTGAGAATATAAAACATTAACAAATTAGATACTATAAGGTAAATATATTATAATCCGGTGCGGAGTTATGAATTCTAATCAAACAATACTTACGTTAAATAAATACTTATAAAGATACTACAAATTATATTTATGATGTTGATATCAAGAGAAAAAACTATTTAGTCCGACTGTATTTTAGTTTGTTCTTATGTCGTGTAATTATTCAAATCTCTATAACTTTCCATAATATAAAACGAGGTCTATTACTAATTTTGAGGTCATAACTCGAAAGTTTGAATTCATTCCTAATAATGTTCAAATTTTGTTATAATATGCAGTTTGATTACTTTTTATTGTATGTTGAACTATTTATACACCAAGACATCTAAATATTTTGAATTTTTTTAAATTTTATAAAATGTACTTCTGCATTTGACATATTATTTGAAGATAATAGTAAAATATGAGTGTTACTATTAGTACAATAAAATCCACTAGAAAATGCCCAACCAAAAAAAATATTAACCAAAGTCTTAATATTACCCACTAATCTAATTGACATTTTAATTATCTTCCATAATATATTACTCACGTCATCTTCCTTTCAAACCATAAACCCCAATCTCTCTTGCACTAATCATCTATCAATCACAAATTAAGTCATAAAAAAAATATTAATCATTAGTAAATGTGGATAATAGGTATCAAACAAAGAATCAAAATAATTTTAAAATTTTCATTGGTTGATTTAATGAATTATAATCGAAGAACAAATTTTTTTGCTCTACATATTGAATAGATTTAAGTAATCGTGCAATAATTTATGTATAAAAAATTGTAACTGTAAGCTTTAGGGCTTCTTTTAAAAATACTATTGTCCGACTTTTTACAACTGAACTTAGGTCGGCTATAATATACCGGTCACTATATCGCCGGTAACTATGGTAAGTTCGGGTATAGTATGTTGTTTTAATTTTTTTTATGCATATGGATTTATTTAATTTTTTATGTACAATTCAAATGTTGTTGTTCCTAATTTTAATTTTTCCATGGACGAATATCCTGATTATAAAGACAAATTAGAGTTTACTTGTCCACTATGAATTTTGAATGACTTTTTTAATAAATTCAATAAATTTGGATGGTGGGCACTTATTGATTTTTAGAGGAGAAGAGAGAATACGATAAATAGTTAGTTTTGTTGGTAATTTTTCTGATTCTATAAGCCCTTTGTACAGGATTATATATAGCTTAATTCCACAAGCTGTTGCTTATTTCCATAATTATAATCCTACTAGCCGTTGCTTATTTTCCAAATTATAATACTACCAGTCGTTGCTTATTTCCTAAATTATAATTGCCTAATTACACCCTAGTTACAACTAAGTACCAAGTATATGATAGAGTTAGAGGTATGCCCTAGAGGCAATTATGTAATTTGTTACATACATCTAACTCATTGACCAATCTTATTCAAAATAACGGTATTTTCTTTCTATTATATACTTGATATAATATGGTTATATTAATTAATCAATTTAATTAAAAGTATATTTAATAGAAAATCCATAAATGGTATGTTTTGTGATAGTAGTTATAAAGTGTTGTAACCATGAGTAATTTATCACAATGAAATAAATATACCATTTTAAATGTTCCTAGTCAAGATGCATCGAGACTGGATATCGATGTATCTGTTGAGACTAGAGTACGTAATGCTCTCCAAATGTTAAGCAGTGTATTAATCATGATTGCTGGGGGGCACCAAGAGGTTACTTACTGATATTTATTGGATAACTATGGAATGACTCATTTGATAGTTTTCTATTGGTTAATATAACTAAGGTCAAGTAGAGAATATCGATGCGACTAGTTTACATATGTAACAACCCGGGAGTTTGTAATCTTTAATCATCGTCAATATGACGATCAAACAGTTTGCAAATTGTAGTTGAAAGTTTTTAGTCAGATCGAAATTATTCATACTAAATCGTCAAGTGATTATGCGGGCTTTAAAAATTTAAAATCTGGGCCCGTTCTCTTTTATTTTGTTGGGCTATGATAAATATCAATGGAAACAACCGTTCCCCTCTATCCATTCACTTCTCTTTGAAGCCCTAAACGAATCAAACGAAAAAAATGGAGGCACGAATTCTTTCTCGTTCGTTCCTCTGTTCAAAATAAAAAGAGGGAACCGATCCCCTCTCCTTCATCTTCTATTTGATTCATAACCCTAAAGCAAAAGAAACGAGAAAAATTAAAGGCAGCCTCGTCTACCTTCGTTCGTCTCTTCCGCCAGAGTAAGGCTTTTGACTCGCGTTCGTCAACTGGAGTGCGGTCGGCTACTTCGATTCGTCGAAAAGAGATTCGTGCTTGCTCGTCGATGCTAAGGTGAGTACCCACTCACATCTAATTCTAGTCTCGAGTTGAATTAGGGTTTAAATTTCGTGATTTCGTTCGTGTTCAATTGTTTGGGTGGCTATTCATTTTACTTGCAATGATTCATGTCGTTTTGTATTGATTTCTTTTCGACTTTGGCCTTGCGGTTGTAAACTGAAACTGGTTGTCGATGAGATTTCTGTTTTCATAGGTGTAACAACCGGGATTTTTATAGTTTCAATTATCGTCAAAATGACGATTTAATTCAGTTGATAATTGTTATTGGAATTCAAATCGAATTTGAAATGTGAAAATTGTTTGATTGCAGTGAGATTTATTCGGGTTAAAATTCTTTAATAAAATTCGTTAAATGCTGGTTGGGTTTTTAAAAATGGGGAGAAATTCTTTTGATAATTTGCTTTGTTTGTGTAGGCTTTAAAAAGTGTAAATCGTAGCCATTTACAATTTCGCCGAGACAAACTTTTTAATGTAAATAAACCAATCCACTATTTTCTCAGTCATTTTTAAAAACCCTAATATTGTCGTTCGAGTAGTAAACGATAATGGCGGCATGAATCCATTCCCCTTCGTCCTCTTTTCAAAATAAAGGGAAGAAACCGATCCCCTCTTTTTCATCTTCGATTCGAAATCCTAAAGCTTGGCGAACGAGGAGATGGACAGTGGCGGCCTCGTTACACTTCTTCGTCCCCAGATTCAACTAGGGCTTCGCGAAGTAAAGGCTGCCGACTTCAACGTCTCGATCAATTGAAAAGGTGAGTGGCTCTTTCCACTCACATCTTATTCGAACGTGTTAGTTTACTTGGGGTCTTTGCGATTTTGTCTTGGAACAGTTCGTCTTTGTTCTAGTTGACATCGATGTTGTTTGCTTTGAATTCGACTTGTTTTGTTGTGAGAATTTCGACGAGTTCGATCTTGAATCTTGTTAAGGTTTTGATGTTGATAATTTTATTCGATTTAGTCGATTCCTTGAGTGCTCTGTTGATTGTTTGTTTTCATTTGTCACCACGGTTTCGAAATGTTTTTGAAAATATTTCTGTGATCATCAGTGATTTCGATTCCTGGCATTTTTAAGGGCTCCGTCCATTCGAGTGATTTGCTTTGTTCCAATGTCGGGGAGTTTTTGCCTTGGTTCGACTTCGGTCTTCTCTGAAGTATTGAACTGTCATGTTCGACCATTGGACTTTGTTATAACTTGTACCTTAGTCATTTTGTATCTCTAACATTCTTAAAAGCAATTGCTAAAGCATCGAGTTGGTTTTATGGTATTCGAGTTAATTGATTTATGTGCATTGCTCTGTCATTAATATGCTCAGTGTACACTGTTCTTGTTGTGTTCACTGTGGCCTGCAGTGCTATTTTGATAGTGGGTTTATTCTGTTACACGGTTGATATTGGGCCAGTTCTTTTAGCATGAAGTTATAGTTGCATTCTTTGGTTCGTGATGCATTCACTTATATACTTGTTCGCCTTGTAGTTCCCAAGGTTGGGTTTCGAACATGGCTACTTCATTTTGAAGCTGTGCCTTGATGTTGGCTTACATTATCCATTTCGCAGATGCATTCGTTAGTTGTTAATTACTCATGCAATTGCTACCATAATTGTTAGCACTGATAGCATATTGACTTCGGTCACTTTCACCTGCGACCTAAATTGTAGTTCGATGCTTTGGCTTCCCGGTTCACTGCCTCGAGTCAGTTGCAACCAGTATTTGACTTGTTGTGAACTTTCATTGCCAGTTTATGGCTCCAGCCACTTGTACTATTCTGACATTGACATACTTTCTGTCATCACTTTACTTTGATCTTATCTGACTATTGTTTGGTGATAATCACTGTTTTTATCATCACTGTTACATGTGCACTAGTGTATTAACCAGTTGTAGCTGTTCACTTGAACCTGAACTTGAGACTATATTGCATCTGTATATCATCATTGCAGTGTACTTGACTAGAACTTGTTGTTCATAGGTGTCTTTTTCTTTTTGCCGTCGTATGCTTGCACATGTATCAGGGCATGTAGTCAATTAACCCTTGTTACTTTATGTTGATGGTCTCTGAGGTTCAATGCTTTGTTGATATTTGAACTTGATGTCTTCAGTGTACATGCAGTTTGACCTTTCCTATATATGTTGTTCAATTGAGTTTCAGGCGACTGTTTTGGAGCATCTAGTTTTCTTTATAATTTTTGTGGTATTTGTGTTGGCCTTGATTAGTGCAGCCTGGCTATGTTGCCTTCACTGTATTGTTGCAGTGTTTCATTGTTCCACCACTTGTGTTGCCATGCACTTGAATTAGTGTATTTATTTGTTTTGTTGACATTACCACTTGTAATTGTAGTGTTGCAGTCACTACTTGTGCTGTTCAGTTGAGTTCGACACTTGCATTGTCGTTGCTTGACTGTTTAGTCTCTCGGCTATTTGCGTGGTTCAACTGCAATTTCATTATGCGGTTGTATATGTGATAGCACTGCCCAGTTTTACAGTGCATGGCATTGATGTATTTAGGTTGGGTTTTTTTTTTTACGCACTTGAGTTGAACCCGATTTCGGGGTTTGACCTTGTGATCACTTATGACTTTCACTGAGCTTTTGTGTATCTCTTGCGATAGTGGCGAGGCAGTACACGCGTGCGTGTACTGCAGCCCTATCAGATTTGACAGCTTTAAATTGATTTGGTCGATTTGATAAATTGTTTATTTATCTCTGTTGATGATTTAAATCTGCTGATTTTTGTTAAACACTGTTAAGTGTTATATTGACCGTTATCCGGTTTCTTTGTTTAAAGAATCGGATAGACGGGAATTATTGTGACTGTCGTCTATTTAAATTATTACTGCCTATATGCACTAATAAACTGGTTTGAATTAGACTGACCTGGGTATTATTTTCTTTTGAATGTAATACTCGGGTCAGACCCGAGTATTTCAGGTTGTAGATTTCTTTCTTTGAGTTGCTGTTCGGGATTGAAGACTTTTACATCTTCTGAAGTTGTCCGTGTCATTTTGTAGTAGTCGTGTCATTATATAGAACGATATGTATTCATGTATATTAGTTGATAATGTACTTGTATATATAACTTCTAGAGTCGACAGTTGTAGTTGTATCATATGTATAGTGTCAACTATGTATTAACTGACATCAGTTATATATATCTGAGACTTTTGTTTTTATCTGTGTTCCGCATTTATATTATCTGTGTTATTGTTATATCTAATGTCCTAAACTATTATGAACCGTCGTAGTTCGTTTTATACTAGTATTGGGTGTGTCGATGGAAATAAATAAATATAGAAGAAATATAAAAAGAATGTACCACTCCTATCGAGATAACCAATGTTAGTGTAAGGCCAATTACGGATGGTCGCTCCCATCCAGCCTTATTCTTCGTAATAATAGACAGTATTTCCTTTAATACTCTTTGTTATTATGAGCATAGAGGTGGGGCGTCACAGTTGGTATCAGAGCTTGGGGTTTATGGACATAATATAAAACATAACTTGGATGGAACATATGTTACAACTATTAGTCGACGTTTTATCTTTGATTTGAATCAAAACTAAAGTTTTGAAATTTTGATGAAATTTTTAAATATCGTTATTTAAAAATAAAAGTGGAATTGTGTTTTGTTGTTTGGATGAAATTGTGTTCTGATGATTTGATTGATTTGTGTTCTGTTTATCAGAGTGCGCAGCGGAAACAGTGAAACTGTCTTCGCTGAGTACAACTGATAATCTTTTTGATTAAAAAAAAAAATCAAAATACGAAATTGATATGAATTTCATTTGTTGTTTACATAGCTGTAATTATTTTGTTTCTTTGAGAATTTCGAATCCGAATTGAGGATTCGAAGAAATTGCAGATATGTGATTTTGTTGAAATTTCCGATGGCTTTCTTTTGTACTAATCATCTAGTGATTAGATTTTTGCTGTTTTGAATTATCTTCATTGAAGGTACATTTGAATGATTTCTTTGTTCATTTTGTAGCACGTGCAGAAATTTGAATTGCACGTTATTGCATTTATTTTACGTTGAACTGATGCTTGGTTATGATACGTATTTTGTTGCCGTTATTTTTATAACGGACTTTTTACATCAATGCTGAATTTTTGAGGCACGGTGTTTTGTTGACAATTTTAATAAATGAAAATTCACTAATGTCACATTTTGATGTGAATCCTTTGATGAGATATTTGATGTTTTAAAAATTCCTGTCGCTTTGACTTCAGTGACAGCCAAATTTTTAAAAGTGGATTTTCAAGCGGTTATTCCGCAATGCTGATTTGTAACCGTTTTTACGGTATCTTGAGAAGTACAATTTCCTTATCGAAATTGTTACCAATTTGCTGCTTTAATCACGTGATTGGAAAATTGTTTTATAAAATTTTAGCAGTTTGTGTTTTCAAAAGAATGAGAAAGCGACTTAAACGATTCAGAAAAATCGAGGATTATGACCCCTTTCTTTTACTGTTTCGCTTAACTCCGGACTTGTCCAGTTGAGAATGTGAATTGTTATTTTTACAAAATAAATAAAATTGTTTTCAAGAATTTTTACAGTTTGCGCTTTCAAAGGAATGAGGAAGCGATTTAAACGTTTCAGCAAAATCGAGGACTATGACCCCTTTCTTTTACTGATTCGCTTAATTCCGGACTTGTCCGTTTGAGAATGTAAAGTGTATTTTTACAGAATACACAATTTTGCACTTTCAAGGAAACGATGAAGTGATTTAAACGATTTAGCAAAAGTGCGGAGTATGGAACCACACTTTTACTATTTCGGTTAATTCCGGACTCGTTAATTGAATATCTGTTGTTTTGATGAATTTGATGATTTCACACTTTCAAGGAAACGATGAAGAGAATCAAACGATTTAGTAAAACACGTGGTATGGGACATGTGCGTTTGCTATTTCGGTTAATTCCGGACTCGTTAATTGAACCATTTTGATGCTTTCGTGTGCTTTCGAGCCACTTTGTTGGACCTTCGGGTCATTTGTTGGACCTTCGGGTCAAATACCAGTACTAGACCTTCGGGTCATTTGTTGGACCTTCAGGTCATTTGTTGGGCGCCAAAATTATGTTGAGTACTTGGTAGGCTTCGGCCATTTGTTGTTGCACGTGCGGCGAATTAAAAACTCGCCATCTGATGGGATCGATCCAAGCTTTTATGTTGATTTTCTAGTCTTCTTAATTGATTTCTAGATATTTGTTGCTTCCAATTATCTGCAGGTAATTGGATAATTGTTGCTATGAGTTCTGATTATCGTTTTTGATAATCGGATATTTGTTGTTTCTAATTATCGCTTGTGATAATTAGATATTTGTTGATATGAGTTCTGATTATCGTTTTTGATAATCGGATATTTGTTGTTTCTAATTATCGCTTGTGATAATTAGATATTTGTTGATATGAGTTCTGATTATCGTTTTTGATAATCGGATATTTGTTGCATTTAATTATCACTTTAGATAATTAAATATTTGTTGCTTTGAGATTTAATTATCGCTATAGATAATTAAATATTTGTTGCTTTGAGATTTAATTATCGCTTTTAATAATTAAATAATTGCTGATTTCGAATTTAATTATCGTTTTAGATAATTAAATATTTGTGATTTGAGATTTAATTATCGCTTTAGATAATTAAATATTTGTTGATTTGAGATTTAATTATCACTTTAGATAATTAAATATTTGTTGATTTGAGATTTAATTATCGCTTTAGATAATTAAATATTTGTTGCTTTGAGATTTAATTATCGCTTTAGATAATTAAATATTTGTTGCTTTGAGATTTAATTATCGCTTTAGATAATTAAATATTTGTTGCTTTGAGATTTAATTATCGCTTTTAATAATTAAATAATTGCTGATTTCGAATTTAATTATCGTTTTAGATAATTAAATATTTGTGATTTGAGATTTAATTATCGCTTTAGATAATTAAATATTTGTTGATTTGAGATTTAATTATCACTTTAGATAATTAAATATTTGTTGATTTGAGATTTAATTATCGCTTTAGATAATTAAATATTTGTTGCTTTGAGATTTAATTATCGCTTTAGATAATTAAATATTTGTTGATTTGAGATTTAATTATCACTTTAGATAATTAAATATTTGTTGATTTGAGATTTAATTATCGCTTTAGATAATTAAATATTTGTTGATTTGAGATTTAATTATCGCTTTAGATAATTAAATATTTGTTGCTTTGAGATTTAATTATCGCTTTAGATAATTAAATATTTGTTGCTTTGAGATTTAATTATCGCTTTAGATAATTAAATATTTGTTGCTTTGAGATTTAATTATCGCTTTTGATAATTAAATAATTGCTGATTTCGAATTTAATTATCGTTTTAGATAATTAAATATTTGTTGATTTGAGATTTAATTATCGCTTTAGATAATTAAATATTTGAGAATTGAGATTTAATTATCGCCTATGATAATTAAATATTTGTTGATTTTAGATTTAATTATCGCTTGAGGTAATTAAATAATTGTTGATTTTAGAATTAATTATCGCTTGAGATAATTAAATAATTGTTGTTTTTAGAATTAATTATCGCTTGAGATAATTAAATAATTGTTGATTTTAGATTTAATTATCGCTTGAGATAATCAAGTAATTGTTGAATTTGAAATTTGATTATCGTCTTTGAAAATCGAATATTTGTTGAATTTGAAATTTGATTATCGTCTTTGATAATTGAATATTTGTTGATTTGAGAAATTTGATTATCATTTGAGATAATCGAATATTTGTTGAATTTGAAATTTTGATTATCTAATTGATAATTGAATATTGCTGATAATTGCATTTGTTCAGTTTTGCTGTTTTTCTGATTATCTAATTGATAATTAGATTTTGTCGAAAAATTGTGAATTTCCTTTATTGGAATTAAAAGATTATTGTGGCATGGGAATTCTCAACTTTTATTTCTCTAGCTTAACCAGTTTATGTTAGAAAAGTAATTGTTATTGACACCTTTAATTATGAAAATTGCGGGGACGCAATTTTTATAAGGAGAGGAGTCTGTAACAACCGGGATTTTTATAGTTTCAATTATCGTCAAAATGACGATTTAATTCAGTTGATAATTGTTATTGGAATTCAAATCGAATTTGAAATGTGAAAATTGTTTGATTGCAGTGAGATTTATTCGGGTTAAAATTCTTTAATAAAATTCGTTAAATGCTGGTTGGGTTTTTAAAAATGGGGAGAAATTCTTTTGATAATTTGCTTTGTTTGTGTAGGCTTTAAAAAGTGTAAATCGTAGCCATTTACAATTTCGCCGAGACAAACTTTTTAATGTAAATAAACCAATCCACTATTTTCTCAGTCATTTTTAAAAACCCTAATATTGTCGTTCGAGTAGTAAACGATAATGGCGGCATGAATCCATTCCCCTTCGTCCTCTTTTCAAAATAAAGGGAAGAAACCGATCCCCTCTTTTTCATCTTCGATTCGAAATCCTAAAGCTTGGCGAACGAGGAGATGGACAGTGGCGGCCTCGTTACACTTCTTCGTCCCCAGATTCAACTAGGGCTTCGCGAAGTAAAGGCTGCCGACTTCAACGTCTCGATCAATTGAAAAGGTGAGTGGCTCTTTCCACTCACATCTTATTCGAACGTGTTAGTTTACTTGGGGTCTTTGCGATTTTGTCTTGGAACAGTTCGTCTTTGTTCTAGTTGACATCGATGTTGTTTGCTTTGAATTCGACTTGTTTTGTTGTGAGAATTTCGACGAGTTCGATCTTGAATCTTGTTAAGGTTTTGATGTTGATAATTTTATTCGATTTAGTCGATTCCTTGAGTGCTCTGTTGATTGTTTGTTTTCATTTGTCACCACGGTTTCGAAATGTTTTTGAAAATATTTCTGTGATCATCAGTGATTTCGATTCCTGGCATTTTTAAGGGCTCCGTCCATTCGAGTGATTTGCTTTGTTCCAATGTCGGGGAGTTTTTGCCTTGGTTCGACTTCGGTCTTCTCTGAAGTATTGAACTGTCATGTTCGACCATTGGACTTTGTTATAACTTGTACCTTAGTCATTTTGTATCTCTAACATTCTTAAAAGCAATTGCTAAAGCATCGAGTTGGTTTTATGGTATTCGAGTTAATTGATTTATGTGCATTGCTCTGTCATTAATATGCTCAATGTACACTGTTCTTGTTGTGTTCACTGTGGCCTGCAGTGCTATTTTGATAGTGGGTTTATTCTGTTACACGGTTGATATTGGGCCAGTTCTTTTAGCATGAAGTTATAGTTGCATTCTTTGGTTCGTGATGCATTCACTTATATACTTGTTCGCCTTGTAGTTCCCAAGGTTGGGTTTCGAACATGGCTACTTCATTTTGAAGCTGTGCCTTGATGTTGGCTTACATTATCCATTTCGCAGATGCATTCGTTAGTTGTTAATTACTCATGCAATTGCTACCATAATTGTTAGCACTGATAGCATATTGACTTCGGTCACTTTCACCTGCGACCTAAATTGTAGTTCGATGCTTTGGCTTCCCGGTTCACTGCCTCGAGTCAGTTGCAACCAGTATTTGACTTGTTGTGAACTTTCATTGCCAGTTTATGGCTCCAGCCACTTGTACTATTCTGACATTGACATACTTTCTGTCATCACTTTACTTTGATCTTATCTGACTATTGTTTGGTGATAATCACTGTTTTTATCATCACTGTTACATGTGCACTAGTGTATTAACCAGTTGTAGCTGTTCACTTGAACCTGAACTTGAGACTATATTGCATCTGTATATCATCATTGCAGTGTACTTGACTAGAACTTGTTGTTCATAGGTGTCTTTTTCTTTTTGCCGTCGTATGCTTGCACATGTATCAGGGCATGTAGTCAATTAACCCTTGTTACTTTATGTTGATGGTCTCTGAGGTTCAATGCTTTGTTGATATTTGAACTTGATGTCTTCAGTGTACATGCAGTTTGACCTTTCCTATATATGTTGTTCAATTGAGTTTCAGGCGACTGTTTTGGAGCATCTAGTTTTCTTTATAATTTTTGTGGTATTTGTGTTGGCCTTGATTAGTGCAGCCTGGCTATGTTGCCTTCACTGTATTGTTGCAGTGTTTCATTGTTCCACCACTTGTGTTGCCATGCACTTGAATTAGTGTATTTATTTGTTTTGTTGACATTACCACTTGTAATTGTAGTGTTGCAGTCACTACTTGTGCTGTTCAGTTGAGTTCGACACTTGCATTGTCGTTGCTTGACTGTTTAGTCTCTCGGCTATTTGCGTGGTTCAACTGCAATTTCATTATGCGGTTGTATATGTGATAGCACTGCCCAGTTTTACAGTGCATGGCATTGATGTATTTAGGTTGGGTTTTTTTTTTTACGCACTTGAGTTGAACCCGATTTCGGGGTTTGACCTTGTGATCACTTATGACTTTCACTGAGCTTTTGTGTATCTCTTGCGATAGTGGCGAGGCAGTACACGCGTGCGTGTACTGCAGCCCTATCAGATTTGACAGCTTTAAACTGATTTGGTCGATTTGATAAATTGTTTATTTATCTCTGTTGATGATTTAAATCTGCTGATTTTTGTTAAACACTGTTAAGTGTTATATTGACCGTTATCCGGTTTCTTTGTTTAAAGAATCGGATAGACGGGAATTATTGTGACTGTCGTCTATTTAAATTATTACTGCCTATATGCACTAATAAACTGGTTTGAATTAGACTGACCTGGGTATTATTTTCTTTTGAATGTAATACTCGGGTCAGACCCGAGTATTTCAGGTTGTAGATTTCTTTCTTTGAGTTGCTGTTCGGGATTGAAGACTTTTACATCTTCTGAAGTTGTCCGTGTCATTTTGTAGTAGTCGTGTCATTATATAGAACGATATGTATTCATGTATATTAGTTGATAATGTACTTGTATATATAACTTCTAGAGTCGACAGTTGTAGTTGTATCATATGTATAGTGTCAACTATGTATTAACTGACATCAGTTATATATATCTGAGACTTTTGTTTTTATCTGTGTTCCGCATTTATATTATCTGTGTTATTGTTATATCTAATGTCCTAAACTATTATGAACCGTCGTAGTTCGTTTTATACTAGTATTGGGTGTGTCGATGGAAATAAATAAATATAGAAGAAATATAAAAAGAATGTACCACTCCTATCGAGATAACCAATGTTAGTGTAAGGCCAATTACGGATGGTCGCTCCCATCCAGCCTTATTCTTCGTAATAATAGACAGTATTTCCTTTAATACTCTTTGTTATTATGAGCATAGAGGTGGGGCGTCACAATAGGGTTCGATACCCTTATTTTCGTTCGTCTGTTGTTCGTTCGAATTTTTCATTTAGAATTATTCGACCATTGGTTTTCGTATGAATGCTAGTGTTGATCTCTAACTCGTTCCAATTCGTATATTTCGTTTACTGGGTTGTCGTGACCTTGAGTTCTGACTTGAGTTTGATTCAGTTTGATTTCTTTGTTGTCTTCGGCTTCGACTCGTAGTCGATCTTTGATTCCTCGACATGACTTTGACTTGGTTCGGTCCCTTGGCTGCAATGGTTTTGATTTTAATTTAGATAAATTAGATTCTGCTTCCATTATTTTGAAACTGCTACGGTTACAAATACTTCACCGTGACTTTGGCCTTGATCGACTTTGATTTTGGACTGCATTTGTCTTTGTTCGAATTTATTTTCAATGCTCGGCCACTTGATTTGGAACTATTGTGTTGTGCACTATGGCTCGATATTGACTATGTTCAATTGGTCCTTTGTGTTAGTTGACTTCAACATGATTTCATATCTATAGCATACTTGACTTTTGGTTATAGCTGTTTCATTTGATATGCATGTATCTATATGTATACTTGAGTTTGTATTGCCTTCTTTTTTGACTTTGTGCATGCCTGAACCAATTGTTTCAGCAACCATGTGTATACATCTATGTATGTATATATGTGGTGTATGTTGAATGGAAACAGTTTAACTATATGCATCTCAACTTGGGTTACTGGTTTTGCTGCAATATATTGACTTGGAACTTCATTGACTGGTACAAGTGTTGTTGCTGGATCTTATGTCATTGAGCTTAGCTTGAATTTGCCACTATCATTTTGATTCTATATGACCCTCGGTCATTTTGACTTTTGAAACTTCCTGCTTGTTTTTGGAAACTGCTGTTGTTTAAAAATATTTCGAATGCTTGTTGCACTGTCCAGTTTCATTCATTTGTTACTGGTACTTTATGCTGTATCTTTTGGAGCTCAAGTTACTCCATCAGGTTTATGGTAATAATTGTTGTCATTCGCCCCCGGTTTTATTTGATTTAGACCTTCATTTAGGGGCCACGCTTGTCAATTGGAGTTTTGGTTTTGCATACTTGTTATCTTCATTATCTCTTCATTTGAGGCAAAACCTTTGTTTGCTTCTATCACAGCATACTGCATGTTGTATTTTGGGTGCTTGGTTTTGAGATATGAAATGCTAGTGCTTATGCTTCATCTGTTGCAGACCTGTTTCATTCTCATGTGCAGTTTCTTGTTTATAGTTGCCCTTGAACACTTGTGGCGACTGCAGTTTGGTTTTATATGCCGTTTTGGTCTTTGTTGTTTTGCATTGCATTAATGCATTTGGATCTGTTTTTAAATTCATTTGAGTTGAATCCGATTTCGGGGTTTGACCTTGTGACCATTTGTGATTTTCACTGAGTTTTTGTACATATCTTGCGATAGTGGCGAGGCAGTACACGCGTGCGTGTACTGCAGCCCTATCAGATTTGACAGCTTTAAATTGATATTTCGATTTGTTGAATTGCTTCGTTGGTTAATTTCAATGTTTGGAATTGTATTTGATTTGGATTGCTGATTTGTTGTTTAACACTATTTAGTGTTATATTTGCCGTTATCCAATTCTCATATCGAGAGTTGGATATACGAGATTTCTGTGACTGTCGTCTATTTGATGTTGATTATTATTGCTTCTATGCACTAATAACTGAGTTTGAATTAGACTGACCCGTGTATTATTTTCTTTTGAATATAATACTCGGGTCAGACCCGAGTTATTTCAGGTAGTAGATTTCCATCTTTGAGTTGTTGTTCGGGATTTGAAGACTTTTCACATCTTCTGAAGTTGTCGGTGTCTTTTTGTAATAGTCGTGTCATTGTATAGAAAGATATGTATTCATGTATATTTATCGATAATGTACTTGTATATATAACTTCTAGAGTCGACAGTTGTAGTTGTATCATATGTATTATGTCAACTATGTATTAACTGACATCAGTTATATATATATGAGACTTTTGTTTTTATCTGTGTTCCGCATTTATATTATCTGTGTTATTGTTATATCTAATGTCCTAAACTATTATGAACCATCGTAGTTCGTTTTATACTAGTATTGGGTGTGTCGATGGGAGTAAATAAATAATAGATGAAAAATAAAAAGTATATACTACTTCTATCGAGATAACCAATATTAGTGTAAGGCCAATTACGGATGGTCGCTCCTATCCAGCCTTATTCTTCGTAATAATAGACAGTATTCCTTTTAATACTCTTTGTTATTATGAGCATAGAGGTGGGGCGTCACAGTTGGTATCAGAGCTTGGGGTTTATGGACATAATATAAAACTTAACTCGAAAGGAACATATGTTACAACTATTGGTCGATGTTTTATTTGTGCTTGAGTCAAAACTAAAGTTTTGAAATTTGGATGAAATTTTTAAATAACTTTATTTAAAAATAATAGTGAAATTGTGTTCTGATGATTTGATTGATTTGTGTTCTGTTTATCAGAGTGCGCAGCGGAAACAGTGAAACTGTCTTCGCTGAGTACAACTAATAATCTTTTTGATTTAAAAATCAAAATACGAAATTGTTATGAATTTCATTTGTTGTTTACATAGCTGTAATTATTTTATTTCTTTGAGAACTTCGAATCCGAATTGAGGATTCGAAGAAATTGCAGATATGTGATTTTTGTTGAAATTTCTGCTGGCTTTCTTTTGTACTAATCATCTATTGATTAAATTTTGCTGTTTTGAATTATCTTCATTGAAGATACATTTGAATGATTTCTTTGTTCATTTTGTAGTACGTGCAAAAATTTGAATTGCACGTTATTGCATTTATTTTACGTTGAACCGATGCTTGGTTATGAAACGTATTTTGTTGCCGTTATTTTTATAACGGGATTTTTACACTAGTGCTATATTTTTGAAGCACGGTGTTTTGTTGACAATTTTAATGAATGAAAATTCATTGATGTCACATTTTGATGTGAATTATTTTGATGATATTTTTGATGTTTTAAAATTACTGTCGCTTTGGCTTCAGTAACCGTCAAGTTTTAAAAGTGGATTTTCTAGCGGTTATTCCGCAATGCTGTTTTGTGACCGTTTTTACGGTATTTTGAGAAGTACAATTTCCTTATCGAAATTGTTACTAAATTGCTGCTTTAATCACGTGATTTGAAAATCGTTTTTAAAATGAAAATCGTTTTATAAATTTTTAACAGTTTGCGTTTTCAAAAGAATGAGGAAGCGATTTAAACGTTTCAGCAAAATCGAGGACTATGACCCCTTCCTTTTACTGATTCGCTTAACTCCGGACTTGTCCAGTTGAGAATGTGAATTGTTATTTTTATAAAATAAATAAATTTGTTTTCAAAAATTTTACAGTTTGCGATTTCAAAAGAATGAGGAAGCGATTTAAACGTTTCAGCAAAATCGAGGACTATGACCCCTTCCTTTTATTGATTCGCTTAACTCCGGACTTGTCCAGTTGAGAATGTGAATTGTTATTTTTATAAAATAAATAAATTTGTTTTCAAAAATTTTACAGTTTGCGATTTCAAAAGAATGAGGAAGCGATTTAAACGTTTCAGCAAAATCGAGGACTATGACCCCTTTCTTTTACTGATTCGCTTAATTCCGGACTTGTCCGTTTGAGAATGTGAAATGTATTTTTACAAAATACACAATTTTGCACTTTCAAGGAAACGATGAAGAGAATCAAACGATTTAGTAAAACACGTGGTATGGGACATGTGCGTTTGCTATTTCGGTTAATTCCGGACTCGTTAATTGAAATATTTGATGATTTTGTGTGCTTTCGAGCCACTCTGCGGACCTTCGGGTCATTTGTTGGGCTTTCGAGCCACTCTGCGGACCTTCGGGTCAAATACCAGTACTAGACCTTCGGGTCACTCTGCGGACCTTCGGGTCAATCTGATGGGCGCCAAAATTATGTTGAGTACTTGGTAGGCCTCGGCCACTCTGAGATGCACGTGCGGCGAATTAAAAACTCGCCATCTGATGGGATCGATCCAAGCTTTTATGTTGATTTTCTAGTCTTCTTAATTGATTTCTAGATATTTGTTGTTTCTAATTATCTACAGGTAATTAGATATCTGATGTTATGAGATTTAATTATCGTATCGGTAATTAAATATTTGTTGTTTCTAATTATCGCTTGTGATAATTAGATATTTGTTGATATGAGTTCTGATTATCGTTTTTGATAATCAGATATTTGTTGTTTCTAATTATCGCTTGTGATAATTAGATATTTGTTGATATGAGTTCTGATTATCGTTTTTGATAATCAGATATTTGTTGTTTCTAATTATCGCTTATGATAATTAGATATTTGTTGATATGAGTTCTGATTATCGTTTTTGATAATCAGATATTTGTTGTTTTTAATTATCGCTTTAGATAATTAAATATTTGCTGATTTGAGATTTAATTATCGCTTGAGATAATTAAATATTTGTTGATTGAGATTTAATTATCGCTTTAGATAATTAAATATTTGTTGCTTTGAGATTTAATTATCGCTTTTGATAATTAATTATTTGCTGATTTGAGATTTAATTATCGCTGTTAGATAATTAAATATTTGTTGATTTGAGATTTAATTATCGCTTTAGATAATTAAATATTTGTTGCTTTGAGATTTAATTATCGCTTTTGATAATTAATTATTTGCTGATTTGAGATTTAATTATCGCTGTTAGATAATTAAATATTTGTTGATTTGAGATTTAATTATCGCTTTAGATAATTAAATATTTGTTGCTTTGAGATTTAATTATCGCTTTTGATAATTAATTATTTGCTGATTTGAGATTTAATTATCGCTGTTAGATAATTAAATATTTGTTGATTTGAGATTTAATTATCGCTTTAGATAATTAAATATTTGTTGCTTTGAGATTTAATTATCGCTTTTGATAATTAATTATTTGATGATTTGAGATTTAATTATCGCTTTAGATAATTAAATATTTGTTGATTTGAGAGATTTAATTATCGCTGTTAGATAATTAAATATTTGTTGATTTGAGATTTAATTATCGCTATAGATAATTAAATATTTGTTGATTTGAGAAATTTAATTATCGCTGTTAGATAATTAAATATTTGTTGATTTGAGATTTAATTATCGCTTTAGATAATTAAATGTTGGTAGATTTGAAATTGATTATCGCTTGAGATAATCAAATATTTATTGAATTTGAAATTTGATTATCGTTTGTGATAATCAAATATTTATTGGATTTGGAAATTTGATTATCGATTGTGATAATCGAATATTGGTTGAATTTGAAATTTGATTATCGATTGTGATAATCGAATATTTGTTGATTTGAGAAATTTGATTATCGTTTTTGATAATCGAATATTTATTGATTTGAAATTTGATTACCGTTTGTGGTAATTAAATATTTGTTGATTTGTTTTCTGACTATCGTTTAGATCATTGGATGCTTGCTGATTTTATTGATACGAGATTTTCTAGTTTCTTATTGATTCTAGATTACGTTGATTATATTGAATTGCTGTTTTCTATCTATTGATAGTTAGATTTTGTTGAGAATTTGTGAATCTCTTGTATGAAGATAAAATATTTCTGTGGCATTTGAATTCGCGACTTTTATTTTTCTAGCTTAACCAGTTTATGTTAGAAGAATAATAGTTGTTGATGACCTTCACTATGAAAATTGCGGGGACACAATTTTTATAAGGAGGGGAGTCTGTAACAACCCGGGAGTTTGTAATCTTTAATCATCATCAATATGACAATCAAACAGTTTGCAAATTGTAGTTGAAAGTTTTTAGTCAGATCGAAATTATTCATATTAAATCGTCAAGTGATTATGCGGGCTTTAAAAATTTAAAATCTGGGCCCGTTCTCTTTTATTTTGTTGGGCTGTGATAAATATCAATGGAAACAACCGTTCCCCTCTATCCATTCACTTCTCTTTGAAGCCCTAAACGAATCAAACGAAAAAAATGGAGGCACGAATTCTTTCTCGTTCGTTCCTTTGTTCAAAATAAAAAGAGGGAACCGATCCCCTCTCCTTCATCTTCTATTTGATTCATAACCCTAAAGCAAAAGAAACGAGAAAAATTAAAGGCAGCCTCGTCTACCTTCGTTCGTCTCTTCCGCCAAAGTAAGGCTTTTGACTCGCGTTCGTCAACTGGAGTGCGGTCGGCTACTTCGATTCGTCGAAAAGAGATTCGTGCTTGCTCGTCGATGCTAAGGTGAGTACCCACTCACATCTAATTCTCGTCTCGAGTTGAATTAGGGTTTAAATTTCGTGATTTCGTTCGTGTTCAATTGTTTGGGTGGCTATTCATTTTACTTGCAATGATTCATGTCGTTTTGTATTGATTTCTTTTCGACTTTGGCCTTGCGGTTGTAAACTGAAACTGGTTGTCGATGAGATTTCTGTTTTCATAGGGTTCGATACCCTTATTTTCGTTCGTCTGTTGTTCGTTCAAATTTGTCATTTAGAATTATTTGACCATTGGTTTTCGTATGAATGCTAGTGTTGATCTCTAACTCGTTCCAATTCGTATATTTCGTTTACTGGGTTGTCGTGACCTTGAGTTCTGACTTGAGTTTGATTCAGTTTGATTTCTTTGTTGTCTTCGGCTTCGACTCGTAGTCGATCTTTGATTCCTCGACATGACTTTGACTTGGTTCGGTCCCTTGGCTGCAATGGTTTTGATTTTAATTTAGATAAATTAGATTCTGCTTCCATTATTTTGAAACTGCTACGGTTACAAATACTTCACCGTGACTTTGGTCTTGATCGACTTTGATTTTGGACTGCATTTGTCTTTGTTCGAATTTATTTTCAATGCTCGGCCACTTGATTTGGAACTATTGTGTTGTGCACTATGGCTCGATATTGACTCTGTTCAATTGGTCCTTTGTGTTAGTTGACTTCAACATGATTTCATATCTATAGCATACTTGACTTTTGGTTATAGCTGTTTCATTTGATATGCATGTATCTATATGTATACTTGAGTTTGTATTGCCTTCTTTTTTGACTTTGTGCATGCCTGAACCAATTGTTTCAGCAACCATGTGTATACATCTATGTATGTATATATGTGGTGTATGTTGAATGGAAACAGTTTAACTATATGCATCTCAACTAGGGTTACTGGTTTTGCTGCAATATATTGACTGGAACTTCATTGACTGGTACAAGTGGTGTTGCTGGATCTTATGTCGTTGAGCTTAGCTTGAATTTGCCACTATCATTTTGATTCTATATGACCCTCGGTCATTTTGACTTTTGAAACTTCCTGCTTGTTTTTGGAAACTGCTGTTGTTTAAAAATATTTCGAATGCTTGTTGCACTGTCCAGTTTCATTCATTTGTTATTGGTACTTTATGCTGTATCTTTTGGAGCTCAAGTTACTCCATCAGGTTTATGGTAATAATTGTTGTCATTCGCCCCCGATTTTATTTGATTTAGACCTTCATTTAGGGGCCACGCTTGTCAATTGGAGTTTTGGTTTTGCATACTTGTTATCTTCATTATCTCTTCATTTGAGGCAAAACCTTTGTTTGCTTCTATCACAGCATACTGCATGTTGTATTTTGGGTGCTTGGTTTTGAGATATGAAATGCTGGTGCTTATGCTTCATCTGTTGCAGACCTGTTTCATTCTCATGTGCAGTTTCTTGTTTACAGTTGCCCTTGAACACTTGTGGCGACTGCAGTTTGGTTTTATATGCCGTTTTGGTCTTTGTTGTTTTGCATTGCATTAATGCATTTGGATCTGTTTTTAAATTCATTTGAGTTGAATCCGATTTCGGGGTTTGACCTTGTGACCATTTGTGATTTTCACTGAGTTTTTGTACATATCTTGCGACAGTGGCGAGGCAGTACACGCGTGCGTGTACTGCAGCCCTATCAGATTTGACAGCTTTAAATTGATATTTCGATTTGTTGAATTGCTTCGTTGGTTAATTTCAATGTTTGGAGTTGTATTTGATTTGGATTGCTGATTTGTTGTTTAACACTATTTAGTGTTATATTTGCCGTTATCCAATTCTCATATCGAGAGTTGGATATACGAGATTTCTGTGACTGTCGTCTATTTGATGTTGATTATTATTGCTTCTATGCATTAATAACTGAGTTTGAATTAGACTGACCCGTGTATTATTTTCTTTTGAATATAATACTCGGGTCAGACCCGAGTTATTTCAGGTAGTAGATTTCCTTCTTTGAGTTGTTGTTCGGGATTTGAAGACTTTTCACATCTTCTGAAGTTGTCGGTGTCTTTTTGTAATAGTCGTGTCATTGTATAGAAAGATATGTATTCATGTATATTAGTCGATAATGTACTTGTATATATAACTTCTAGAGTCGATAGTTGCAGTTGTATCATATGTATTATGTCAACTATGTATTAACTGACATCAGTTATATATATATGAGACTTTTGTTTTTATCTGTGTTCCGCATTTATATTATCTGTGTTATTGTTATATCTAATGTCCTAAACTATTATGAACCATCGTAGTTCGTTTTATACTAGTATTGGGTGTGTTGATGGGAGTAAATAAATAATAGATGAAAAATAAAAAGTATATACTACTTCTATCGAGATAACCAATATTAGTGTAAGGCCAATTACGGATGGTCGCTCCTATCCAGCCTTATTCTTCGTAATAATAGACAGTATTCCTTTTAATACTCTTTGTTATTATGAGCATAGAGGTGGGGCGTCACAACATAGCTCTCTCGACTTGAGAATACTGTTGATCTTCAATATGAAAGCTCCGTTTTGATTATAGTTAAATCATGGCACAGTGTCCATCGAACGACTATAGTTGGGTCGAGTGGAAGCATTGGAAGTGAAACATTATTCAAGAGAGGATTCGTCTCCTTAGTTATATGTTGTTAGTATCATGGTCAACTGAAGTCAACTCAAAGTCAAAGTCTTTGATCAGAGCATTTAGGTTAATAATAATTGTTATTATTGAACTAAAGACTTTGTGTTTGGACTATAAAGTTGAATGTGTATGATATTGGAATTTTGACCATTACCAAATTCCATAAATCCAAAGTGATATAGTTTTGACAAAGAGAATTGGTGTAAATAATTGTCACTATTAGGTACCGCTTATAATAAGTAAAATTGGATTTTACCAAAAGATGTGTAAGCGATTGATTCGGCCAAAATGTCATACCACCTGCTAAGGACGTGTGAATGTTAATATTCGTATAGTTCGATATTAATCGCTTACTGAATTTACACCTAGGTGTCGCACAACCGTAATGATTAATTCTATGAAAAACCACATGATTTAAATAATTTATAAAATGTTGTAAATTGATTAAATTAATTGATATTTTAGAAATATTAATTATGATTTATTCGATGTTTGGAAGGTTTTTGTAATTATTTTAATGCATTTTTAAAAGTTATATTTTGGAACATAAGTTTTGTAAACTAAAACCAAATCAGTTTTACAAATAAAGAAATTCATAAAACGTTTATGAATACCTATTCTATTGCACTGAGAAATCATGAGTTTCTTATCAATGTCGAAAATGTATAATCATCGGTTGTTTAATTAAACCATTAAATGTGCTGACTTTATGATATGGTATGATGCGCAAATCCGAAAGAATTCCAAGTACGCTATCAAAATATGATTTTGGTAGTCGTAACTGAATGGATGTGATCCATCGGCCGCAGTTGTGTCTTTATAAGCAAGACTAATGCAGTTGGAATTAAATGAGCAATGTTGATAAGAATAATTTCGCAAATTTCAACTGTTGAAATTAGCATAATAGATTCGGTATTCGACGTGTTCAAGTTAATTCGGATTTACTCACAAAATTACCACTTAATATGAATTTATGTTTTCTATGTATGTATTGAAACAGAAAATTCTAAATAATGATTTAGAGTAAACTGTTTACACATAATAACCAAAATATCTCGAAGTCAGTGGGAGCGATACTGAGTTTGTGAGTCTGTGGATATGATCTAAGAAATGATAGAAAGTATCATTTTATAAGCAACAAAATTGAACAAATATTTTGATAGAAATATTAAATAGTTTAATTATCAATCAAAATGCAGAGGAAGCGTGTGTTCATAAGATAAAACGTTAAAAGGTACATTGATATTTCTAAACTATAAGTAAACAACTTGTTGTTGATTTTAAACGATTTGTGTTGAAATCAACCTTAGTTGTTTTAATGCTCGATTTTGGATTGTAATGATGTCTTTTATAGTGAGTATTAAAGATAGTGGAAATGAATCAAATCGATATGCAAAGAAATCTCATTAAATTGTTTAATATGAAACATGTTAGATGAGTTCCTTATGCATTGGCAATAGAAATTATCATACACGTTATGTTGTCAATGATATCGTGGTTTGTTTGTGTATTTGATACATGAAGCAAATACCAAATCCAAGATGATATCACTAAATGGTTGTTTGAAGTGTTCTTGCGTATTTATGAAATACTAGAGAAATGTTTACTGAAACAAAAACACCTTATGAAGGAGTGTTTGGACTCAAACTTCATAAGTGATATTGAGTATAATATGTCAATAATAAATTCAAGTTAAGAATCTATAAGTTGGAAATGTTCCAAATGAAAGACCATGGCTGATTCAATGAAAAAGGTTAAGTATATCGCATTGAATAGTGACACAATTAAGATAATGTATATAAAATATATAAGTGCACAAATAAATAACCGAGCTAATTCCAAATGTTGAGAATCTCGTACATTGTTATATGATAGCAATGTTGTGATATAGTTCATAACAGAACTTAGAGCTCGCTAGAAATCGAGAGACGTATTTCGAATTGTTCCACATGATAAAACAGTTTATCACCATCGGAGAGAGTTGATTGACAGAGTAGATAATTAAAACACAATAGCATACCCTTTCACAAAGAGACTGACCCAATTGGTTTTGAGAAAGCCGATTAGAGAAGTTGGAAAAAGATTCCATAGTTGACCCCAAGTGCAAGTGGGAGATTGATAAAGTTAGGGGTATGCCTTAGGGGCAATTATTTAATTTGTTATATATATCTAACTTGGTGACCAATCTTATTCGAAGTAAAGGTATTTTTCTATTGTATACTTGATATAATGTGGTTGTATTAATTAATCAATTTAATTAAAAGTATATTTAATAAAAAATCCATAAATGATATGTTTTGTGATAGTAGTTACAAAGTGTTGTAACCGTGAGTAATTTATCACAATGAAAAAAATATACCATTTTAAATGTTCCTAGTCAAGATGCATCAAGACTGAATATCGATGTATCCATTGAGACTAGAGTATATAACGCTCTCCAAATGTTGGGTAGTGTATTATTCATGACTGCTGGGGGCACCAAGAGGTTACGTACTAGTAGTTATTGGATAACTGTGGAATGACTCACTCGATAGTTTTCTATTGGTTAATATAACTAAAGTCAAGTAGAATATATCGATGCGACTAGTTTACTAAGTTTTCTCGACTTGAGAATACCATTGATCTTCAGTATGGAAGCTCCGCTTTGATTATAGTTAAATAGTGGCATGGCGTCCATCGAACGACTATAGTTAAATCGAGTGGAAGCATTGGAAGTGAAACACTATTCAGGAGAGGATCCGTCTCTTCAGTTATATGAGGTTAATATCACGGTTAACTGAAGTCAACTTAAAGTCAAAGTCTCTGACCAAAGCATTTCGGTTAATAATAATTGTTATTATTGAACCAAAGACTTTGTGTTTGGACTATGAAGTTGAATGTGGATGATATTGGAATTTTGACCATTACCAAATTCCATAAATCCAAAGTGATATAGTTTTGACGAAGAGAATTGGTGTAAATAATTGCCACTATTAGGTACCACTTATAATAAGTAAAATTGGATTTTACCAAAAGATGTATAAGCGATAAATTCGGCCAAAATGTCTCACCACCTGCTAAGTGACGTGTTAACGTTAATATTCGAATAGCTCGATATTAATCGCCGACTGAATTTACATATAGGAGTCGCACAACCGTAATGATGAATTCTCTGAAAAATCACATGTTTTAATTAATTTTTAAAATGTTGTAAATTGATTAAATTAACTGATATTTGAGAAATATTAATTATTATTTATTTGATGTTTTGAAGTTTTTTGTAATTATTTTAATGCATTTATAAAAGTTATATTTTCATGAATTGATATACAATATTAAATTTAAAGATAATTGCATGAAATGATTTATGAAAATTTTATGTCATTTGATAACATGATTTATGGAAATTTTATATCATTTGATGACAGACGTGTAAAGAAAGCATTGGAGAGAGAGAAACAATCAAGGGAACTAATTAGGGACGTTTTAATTAAAGAATGAGAAAAGTTTTGTGCTTTACGTACAATTCATTCTTTCTCGTTCAGTTTGTTTGTTTCTCTCCTCCTAACTTTTCATGGCTGAAAATAAATAAAAAATCCAAAAAAATTTCATCTCCATATAAAACATCAAATAAAATAAAACAACAGTGGTTTATTCATCTCTTGCAAGGATAGGACATGGATCTTGAAGATCTACGGAGATATCATCATTCAAGGTGTGACTTTTAGGCAACATCCTAAGGGGAGTCCATTTCAAGATGTGCTTCAAGGGTTTGTGTAATAAGGTATGTTTTTTCTTTAATTGATAATAATATTTGATGTAATGTTTGTTGAAAAATAAATTTAATTATCATAATTTGTATGTATATATCATTGCCTCTAGTTTGAAAATTGTCTATATAGATTGAATTATTTGTTGAATGAATCGATTGGCATTTTATTTTAATAAATCAAAACTAAATTTGTATATGTTTAAATATAACGTTTATTTTGGAACTATGTTCTAAACATTCAATTTAAAGTCTAAGTTTTAGATCAAAATTTTTGTATGTTCAATTTATCAATTGGGTTCTTATTTTGTTAAATTAAAACTAAAATTTATATATGTTTGAATACAATGTTTTATTATAGGTCTATATTGTAAACATTCAATTCAAAGTATAATCCTTTAGATCTAAAACTTTGTATGTTCATATTTTTTTGGTTGGATTTTGCTTTAACAAATTAAACTAAAATTTGTATATGAATATTATAGTGTTTTATTGAAGATTCGTGTTTTAAATCATATAAAACAAAATGTAATTTTAGATTTGAAAGTTTACATATATGTATTTTGTGTTTGTATTGTTTTAGAAATTAAAAAAAGGAAGTTGTTTTAGCAATAAATCTAAATTTTAATTTGATTACTATCCGTCTATAATTTGTATTAATTAGAGATATTTTATTAAATCTTACATACACACTATTAACGTTTTGACAATAAATCTATTTTTAAATTGATTGTTGTAATTCTCTAATTTCTATTAATTAGAAAGATTTATTTTAATCTTACATACACACAATTAATTTTGTATGTATGTTTTCATATATAAGATTTATTATATGTGTTACATATTGTCAAAGTATGATTTAGATTTCTTTCCAAAAAACAATGAAAAAACGAGGCAATTATATGTGTATACATTTATTTTTAACTGTTTATATCCTTATATTATGATGCCCATTAATTGTCATTTATATGCTGCATTAATTAAGTTTATGAAATGGAAAATTGAAGTAATCATTCTTATTATCCTTTATTTATTTCCCATTTTTCTTTATGTGATTGGCCATCCATTTAATTTTGTTTATATGTCTATACCTTGTCATCAATTGATAGTAATATGTTGCACTTACAGAATTTACACTATAATATATATTTGTTTATACTTACATTCAAGTCATATACATGTTGCTAATCCATGAAATTCATATAATCAGTCAATTTAATTAAAGAGAGAGTAATGAAAGGTTTCTCTCTTCATCTAAATAAATTTATACCCTGTCATTAATTGAATAGGTTAAGAAGAAGGAAATGAAAATTTTCCTTCTCTAAATAAATTTATGCCTTGTCATTAATTGAATAAGTTAAGGGATAGGAAATGAAAAGTTTCCTTCTCTAAGTAAATTTAATAAGTTACTGTTATACACAACTATGCACATAAGAGTATATTTGATATACTGTAATTTACATACACATTAAATTAAAGAAAAACTTTATTTATAAAATTAAATAAATATTGATTTTATTCAGAAGAAACTTTGAAAAGTTCTAAATGAATTTAGACTTCGTAGGCCCACTAATGATCCAAAATGGCTAATTTTTCGAAATTCACCCATTCTACCGCTGAGGGCTGACCTAGTTCCAACAGTATAGCTGACATCTGTATAATGGATGCTAGCATTTTATTTGTTTTCTTCAGTCTATGATGAAATATTCTGAGGCTATCATTCTTATTTCTCAACACTCCCCCTCAAGTGAGGTTCGAATAAATTTATAGAACCTAACTTGTCGAGTATGTTCAGATGGCTAGCCTTGTCGAGTGCTTTTGTGAAAATATCTGCCAGTTGCTCTTTGCTTTTGACAAATGAAGTTCATATTTCCTCCATTGCACTTTTTTCTAACAAAGTGACAATCTGCCTCTATATGTTTTGTCCTATCGTGGAAGACCGGATTGGATGCAAAATGATGTGCAACTTGATTGTCACGGTACATTTGCGTTGAAACGACGAAAATTTCTATCGATTAGAAAACCGTTGTTAAAATATAATCGTTATAAAACCCGCAAGCGCACGATGTATAATCGTAGTACGTATGCACGTACGGGTCGATCCGCAAGGAAAGAATTAAATTCTAATGATACTCAATCAAATTAGCCTAAAGTTTTGAAGTGATTTTAAACTAAGAAAAATTGTAGAAAATAAACTAGAGAAAAGGTGAATAAAACTATGTGATTAAGGGATAATTTAGAGGCAAATCCACTTCCAATCATTCATATAAATCGACATAAAATTCATTTATAATATCTCATTAAAATAGTAAGTAGAAATGATAGATGTGTTTATTATAAGTATGATTTGTTTATGCTATTAATTAGCACAACTTAAATCATCAAACTCTAACACACCATCCAAATCCACTTATCAAAACTCTTGAAATTGACATGAAATTAAAAATATAATCTATTTTAGGCATGATCAATTTGCTATTTATTAGTAACATAGGCCATCAAATTTTGATTATTGTTTGACTTTCATTATCAAAATCACTAAGGCAAATGATCAAATAGTTTATGTTTAAAATGGAATAAGCATCGTCTATTTGAGATGTCAACATAAACTATCAAATTCCCTAAAAAAAGACATAAACCACTATCATTCCAAATTTCCATTGAGCACAAAAAAGAGATCACAAATGAAATCATTATGTTATATTAATATATTTCATGAGAGCTTCATTACCCTTAAATTGAAGGGGTTTAGCTACTCATATTTGAAAACATGTTACCATAAAATGATTTACTTGCATGAAATAAAACTAAACTAATTACAAGAGTTAAATCTATGCTACTAACATTAAACAAGAACAATATAAACTAAGTAGGAGAGCATGAAATAAAAATAGCATGAAAAAGAAAGCATAAAATAAAAATTGAATGAAAGTGAAAACAAGGCTAAGAAGCCATTAAAGAAATTTTTATTTAACTTTGATTTGTGGCTACAATATTGCATGAAAAGAAAAGGATGATTACACGAAATATAAGGGGTATTTATACATGCTTAAAACTCTAATCCATATTAGGAGACTACATAAAATTCCCTTGAGAAAGTCTTAACCTCCAAGTAATCATTAGTGATATAATTAATCCCCAATAACATGCCTTTAACCCTCCATTAACATGTGCATGTACTTTTAATTATGGACCATATGTTAGTGGGTATGTGGGCTCCTCCATGTTGCATGAATTCTTTTATTTTCCTTTCTTCATTAGCCTTCAACATATGTGCATGCATTCATCCATGGAACCTCTTCATATTTGCACTTCATTTCCTACAAATAAAAATAAAAATGTGCAATAAATTTTCTCAAATTAAATCTACACAAAATTACCATTTTACCCCTATTGAAGATGAATGAATGACGATTTGAAATCAATCTAAATTTTGGTTTAAACATGTAAAATATCCTAATATGCTCATTTATTTAATTAAAAGAAGATAAAATGTGGAAGTAAAAATATACACTTTTACATGCACATCAAATACCCCCACACTTATCTTTTTATTTGTCCTCGAATAAAATAAAACTAGGATAAATCCATTTTCATAGAAAACACGATTGCATTGAGCGTATGCAATAAGCCATTAAACCTCTAGGTGTCCCTAGTAGGACGAGTGTTGTCTCGTGAGGATTTTCAGAGGATACTACCTACAAAATCCAAATGTGATATGCAAATTCTAAGGCGACTACATGATGCATTTTTACAAATGAAGAATTTACTTTTAAATTGACACGAGTAAGCTAAATATAAATTTTGGTCATTATCAAGAAATTTTATTCCTTTTACTCATCAAAACATCTAACAAAAATTAAGTAATCATCACAATTAGACTCTGGTTTGGTTAGTTGTTTCGGTTTATAATATAGTGCAACTATGAAATGGATCCTTTAGTTGATTATCAAAGTTTTGCAAAGTGGCATTTTTACTTCTTTTGAATAACAAGTCAAATCAAATAAGTGAAAATAGTGCTTGGATTTCAATTGCTTGCTCTCTCTATTTTGAAAAATATTACCATTATTATTATTTACACACCTAACTCAGATAAACTGAGGCCAGATATACCGATCATGCACTGCCTTTCGGGCTTATATGAGAAGAGTACAGAGCATGGCGAGTGTACACACTTGCATATGAACACATGATTCTAGGTGTTTATTATTATTATTATTTTAATTTTATTTACATACACCTAACTCGGATAAACTAAGGCCAGATATACCGAATATGCACTGCTTTCAGGCTTACGTGAGAAGGGTATAGAGCATGACGAGTGTGCACACTTACGTGTGAACACCTGACTCTAGATGTTTCTTATATTTATAAAAACTCTTTTTTGGAAAAGAGCAAGTTATACAAAATTATCTTAGCACCACTTAACTTAAAAGATCAAAAATGTTATCGCATTTACTTTAAATCAACCACTCTTTTAAAAAAGATTACAATTAGGACATACTTCATAATTATCACCTATGAACCTTCCTATATACTAGTTAAACCATAGTTACTTGTGATCAAACTTTTATTTTTATTTTTGTTGAGAAAAGTAAATTTTCAAAAATTACAATTTAATAACCAAAAACATATACTTATATCCTATAGAATTTCTTCAAAAGTAAACCAATATGCTAAAAAGAAAATTTGTTTTGGGATTTTTTTTATTTTGGAAAGAAAATGCAATAAAACCATGAAAAATTCAAATAAACATGAGACTCCCCCCACATTTGTGTCCCCACAGTCAATGCGTGATATAATAAGTGTAACGGAGAAGAATATGTACATATTTACAAGAAAGGGTTAACATTTCTTACTAGATGTAGTATGGCTCATGAAGAGTCATGAGCTCGTCCTCTCGATCACTTGCCAACTCCCAATAAGATTTCAAACGATGACCATCGACTTTAAAAATCGATCCATCCCTAGGGTTTTCTATTTCTATGGCACCGTGTGGTAAAATAGTACGTACAACATATGGTCCTATCCACCTTGATTTTAATTTCCAAGGGAACAAATGAAGTCAAGAGTCATACAAAAGAACTTTTTGTTTTGGAAAAAATGTTTTTCTTATGATTGACTTGTCCCAAAATTGGTTTTATACGCAGTTCTGTAAGCCCAAAGCGCATCTGTTAATATTTGTGACCAATCTTTCCAATTTTTATTTACAGTTTTCTCCAAATATTTGCTTGTTTGGCAATTTGAAACTTCAACTTAACCACAAGTTCAAGGATGATAAGGCATGGATAACTTGTGGGTTATCGAGTATTTCCTCATTAGAGTTTCAAATGAACGATTACAGAAATAGGTTCCATTATTGCTTATTATTGTGCGAGGTGTTCCAAACCTCAAAAGGATGTTTTCTTTATGAATTTTACAACAATTTTGTAGTCATTTTTTTACAAGGAATGGCTTCAACCCATTTAGAGACGTAATCAACAACAAGAAGAATGTACCAATTTCCCAAAGAGTTAGGAAATGGTCCATAATGTCAATACCCCAAACGTCAAAGATTTCGATCGTAAGAATAAGGTTCAAAGGCATCATGTTTCGTCAAGGGATTTTTCCTAACATTTGGCAACGATCACAAGTTTTACAGAACTCGAATGCATCTTTGAAAAACGTAGGCCAGTAAAAACCACATTGAAGCACCTTTTCCGTTGTTTTCTTAGGACCAAAATGACCACCACAAGCTTGGTCATGACAAAACGAAAGAACACTTTTGATTTTGCAATCAGGGATGCAACGTCGAATGATTTGGTCAGAACGGTACTTAAACAAGTATGGATCATCCCAATAGAAGTACTTGACTTGGGAAAGAAATTTGTATTTATCTTGTTTCGACCAAAATGAATGTGTTTCCTTAGTGACTAAATAGTTCACTATGTCGACATATCGTGGATCGATGGAAATAGAAAGGAGTTGTTCATCAGGAAAGTTCTCGTTGATCGGTAAAGAAGATGGTGCGTTTGGAAGACGTGACAGATGATCAGCAATGACATTGTCGGATCCTTTTTGTCTTTGATCGAGAGGTCAAATTCTTGGAGCAACAGGATCCAATGGATTAAACGAGACTTAGCGTCCTTTTTAGCGAAAAGGTACTTTAGAGCGGAATGGTCAGTGGAAACAGTAATGTGTGAGCCAATCAAATAAGGTCAGAACTTTTCGAGCGCAAAGACTATCGCTAGAAGCTCTATTTCAGTGATCGTGTAATTGAGTTGAGTATCGTTTGGAGTCTTACTGGTGTAGTAGATGACATGAAGAATTTTGTTGAGGCGTTGTTCTAAGACAACACCAACCGCAAAGTTAGAAGCGTCACACATTATTCTTAAAGGAAGGTCCCAATTGTGTGAACAAATGATAGGAGTAGAAATGAGTTCATTTTTGAGACATTCGAAAGAAGAAACTCAGTCAGAATTAAAGTCAAATGGAACATCTTTTCCAAGAAAAGTCTTTAGAGGTCGAACGATTTTACTAAAGTCTTTCACAAAGCGTCGATAAAAACTAGTATGTCCAAGAAATGAACGAATGTCCTTGACAGATTTGGGAATGGGTAGATTTGCAATTACGTCAACTTTTACTTTGTCCACCTCAATGCCTTTGTTTGAAATGACATTCCCAAGAACAATGCATGTTTGACCATGAAATGGAATTTTTCTTAATTTAACGTTAAGTGTTTAGCCTTGCATCGATTCAGAACCAACTCAAAACGGTGTAAGCACTTGGAAAATGAGTTTCCAAAGATGGAAAAATTGCCCATAAACACTTCAAGAAAGTGTTCAATCATGTTAGAAAAGATGCTGACCATGCATCTTTGGAAAGAAGCAGGATCATTGCAAAGGCCAAATAGTATACATCGATACGCAAAGGTGCCAAAGGGACACATGAAAGTTGTTTTCTCTTGATCTTCGGGAGCGATTGGAATTTGGTTATAACCGGAATAACTATCAAGAAAGAAATATAATTCATGGTCGACTGATCGTTCAATCATTTGATCGATGAAGGGAAGAGGGAAGTGATCTTTATGTGTTGCAGCATTTAAATTTCGATAATCAATGTAAACACGCCACCCTGTTTGAGTACGGGTCGAAATGAGTTCGTTAGCATCATCCTTGATAATGGTAAGTCCAGACTTTTTAGGCACAACACGAATTGTGCTAACTCACGAACTATCAGAAATGGGGTATATGATTCCGTTATCGAGGAGTTTATGAATTTCGTCTCGAACCGCATCCTTCATTTTGGGTTAAGCCTTTGTTGCGCGTCACGAACAGGCTTGGCTTCGTCAACTAAGTGGATGTGATGTTGAACAAGAGTGGGACTAATTCCTTTTATATTGGTAATCGACCATCTAATTGCTTCTTTGTTTTTTTAAAAAATTGAAAGAAGGGAAGCTTCTTGATCAAGAGAGACAGTTGAAGATATTATGATAGGAAACATTTCATTGTCACCTAAGTATGCGTACTTAAGGTGATCAGGAAGGAGTTTGAGTTCCAACCTAGGAGGTTGCTCAATCATAGAATTTCGGTGAAGTTGTGACTCAACAGTGAGGGGCTCAAATGGAAGCACATTTTCAATTTCATTAGGCACGTCTCGAAACAGTTGTTCATATTCAGTCTCGCGTTCGCTGTTAAGGTCAACTATTTCATTGTCAAAATTTTCTTGAATGGAGCTAACTTCCAATGTTTGGTCAAGTGATTCGTTCGATTGATTTCCAAGATTGAAGATGTTAAGATCTAAAGTCGTGTTTCCAAGAGAAATTTAATTGAACCATTTTGACAATTTATTAGAGCATTTGAAGCAGCTAAGAAAGGTCGGCCTAAAATCAATGGAATTTGACTCATCAGATTGTTCTCAGGTTGTGTTTCAAGGTCGATGAAATTGACGGGGAATATGAATTGACCAATTTTGATGAGTACGTCCTCGATTTCTCCCATAGGTTTTTTTATTGAACGATCAGCAAATTGAAGAGTTACTTTCGTCGGTTTTAGTTCACCTAAGCCAAGTTGCTGGTAACTGAATAAGGAATCAAATTGACACTCGCACCCAAGTCTAATAAGCACTTATTAATTGTCTTGTCTCCTATCGTACACGAGATCGTCGGACATCCAAGATCTTTCTATTTGACGGGAATTGATTGGGACAAGACTTCGCTAAGTCCAGCAGCTAAGAAAACTTTCTTGGGTACATGAGTGTGTCATTTTTGAGTACACAAGTCCTTGAGAAACTTAGCGTAAGTTGGGACTTGTTGAACGATATCAAGAGGAATGTTCGCTTTCACTTATTTAAAAAAATTCAACATATTTTCCATTTGATCAAAATGTTTCTTGGGTCGAAGGCGATGTGGAAATGGAATTCGATACACAGTAGGTCGGTATACTTGAGTAGAGGAAGAACTTGGGTTGGCATTTGATTCGGTGTTTGGCTCAATGTTTTGTTCTGAATTGTTTGTCGTTTTTGCAGTGTTAAGAAGATCTTCCGGTAAATCACTTGGATAAACAACTTGGTTATTGATTTGTTTACCGGAATGCTAAGTCATGATAGCATTCATTTGGTTTACGTTCCTATCTTGAACAACATGGGCTTGATTTGAATTCATGTTTCGATTTCTGGGATTCGAAACTGGCTAACTTGGGAATGTGCCTCGTTCACGTTCACTTACAGAATTGGCAAATTGATTCATTTACATTTCAAGTTTAACAATTGACTGACTCGTATTCTACATGTATAAGGTTAACGAATTTTGCAAATTGTTGTTTGATTGGAGGCTTTGAGTAGTTTCTTTAGCCAAAGTTTCAAGACTGTTTTCAAGTGAAGTCAATCGTTTATCGTCTTAGTGAAACATCCCCTATCTTGAGGCCCGAAGCTAAGCGCTACAGATGCTGCAGTCATTTATAGTATTAACTTCCAGTGAGAAAATACGGTAATGTTAATGATATCCATAATATCATAAGCACATGAATAAGAAACAAAATCACAGCTTTAAAAACAATTTTTCACATTACATTTCAAATCCTTGTTTCATATTCCATTACACAATCCCTAACGATTCCCAGGTTTCGATCAAATATAAAGATTACAATTTACGCCAAGAGACACATATGAAGATGCTCCTTTGGATGATCAGAGTACTAAATAAACATATCAGTCTTAAATACATCACAGCGGAAATAAAACTAATTACCGCTAAATAGCTAGCTTTTGCCTCTTGCTCGTCTCCGGAAGCTAATTCGTCCACCTACTAAACCTGTAAAACCGTAACTCTCAATATACTCAAATTAAACTTTGAGCACCCGAGAGTTTAATGGGAAAACATAAACTTCGAGTCAGACATAAAGCCTGGTATGAATAATACTATTACATCTCGGTTTACTGATAAGTGAGACCACGCCACTTAGCAGAACGGATTTCCTCTCATTAATATCCCTTTGAAAACATATCTTTTTGCAAATCAGAATCCTGCAATCAAACTGATTAAAGCAATAATAGCAATATCATATATGCACATAAATCAGGTAATTAATGGACTATCTGCCCAAACAATGTAGTTTTGTTTGGCTACCTACTAACCATTGGCTGACTCGAGCCTACCAGAAAAAATAAATAATCTAACTTCTGTTAGACACACTCCTGGACGGTCTGTCCTTAACTTAATTCTCCCAGGGTCAACTGATCCTAATGGTTTTGCGGGCTCTCCAATAACCTGTCTTTCTCTGTATATTCCTTTCTGTGTGTAACATAATTTTAGTCTTACCTGTGATAAAGCCCTGCACACTAGAATTTTGGACTTATATTAGTAAGGGGCTATTAGCTAAAGTATAAGGCGCAACCCTATACCAGTCCCATCTGGTATTCTAATATCTGAGTCATTTACTTAGGGTTAACTACCTCATCAAATTTTCCTTGAAAACATTTCTTTCAAATTGATTTAACCCTTTGAATCATACGTAAATAAGGAAAATATACTTTTTTGCTTCGCTCAAATATCTTTGCCATGATATATGCTTTACATAAAACAATGTTGATGAAAACCTAAATCAATAGGGTTATATATCCCTTTAAAACAAGTTAAAGCCATTTTTCAACTTGGAAAACATTCGGTTTTAAATCCAAGATATCACATTTGAAACCCTTGTTTAAAAACTTTAAATGGTCCCTTTCGAATCCATTGAAAGTACCCCTTTCAAAATAAGCTAACTACTTTACCTTGAAACACTAGGCTGAAAGGCCAAAACATACCTTTCAAAACCTTTAAAAATAGACCTTTCGAAACCATTGAAAGTGTCCCTTCGAAAGCTTTATAAAACCTTAGACATCCTCTTTTCAAAACACTTCAAACTTGTCTTTCGAAAGAATTGGAAACCTTCCATTCAAATACTAAAAGTAGACCTTTCGAAAACATTGGGGAATCTCCCCTTCGAAACTTTCTGTGACGCCCCACCTCTATGCTCATAATAACAAAGAGTATTAAAGGAAATACTGTCTATTATTACGAAGAATAAGGCTGGATAGGAGCGACCATCCGTAATTGGCCTTACACTAATATTGGTTATCTCGATAGGAACGGTACATACTTTTTCTTTTTCATCAAATTATTTATTTACTCCCATCGACACACCCAATACTAGTATAAAACGAACTACGACGGTTCATAATAGTTTAGGACATTAGATATAACAATAACACAGATAATATAAATGCGGAACACAGATAAAAACAAAAGTCTCATATATATATATATATATAACTGATGTCAGTTAATACATAGTTGACACAATACATATGATACAACTACAACTGTCGACTCTAGAAGTTATATATACAAGTACATTATCGACTAATATACATGAATACATATCGTTCTATACAATGACACGACCACTATAAAATGACACTGACAACTTCAGAAGATGTGAAAAGTCTTCATATCCTGAACAGCAACTCAAAGAAGACAATCTACAACCTGAAATAACTCGGGTCTGACCCGAGTATTACATTCAAAAGAAAATAATACCCAGGTCAGTCTAATTCAAACCAGTTTATTAGTGCATATAGGCAGTAATAATTTAAATAGACGACAGTCACAGAAATCTCGTATATCCAACTCCTCGATAAGAGAATCGGATAACGGCAGATATAACACTGAACAGTGTTAAACAAAAAAATCAGCAAATCCAAATCAAATTTCGGTGTGGCTGCAGTGCACGCACGCGTGCACTGCCTCGCCACTACCGCGATGAAATACACGAAAGCTCAATGAAAATCACAAACAAATGGCACCATCTCGAGATCAAGTTCGAGTTGTACGACTCAAACTCAACTGGACAGTGCTATCATAAAAACAAAAATGCAGCAAACAAGAGTATAGCCTCAATGATGAGGAGAAAGTGAAGATTCAAAAATCAATACCACTGCCTCAATAGTTATAACGCAACTGGTCTGGGAAGCAAGTACGCCCCAAACCAAATAAGAGCAAAACTTCAACAAAGTCAACACTACTACAAGCAACTTAGAGGATCAAGTACAGAGAAACCAGAATGCAAGCGGTATCACTGCAACTTGAACCGGACTTCGAATTATACAATTATGTGAAGATAACCAGTGCACAACAGCCAATATATACAATAAGCACATATAGCTGTGAAGTACACAAACAAATCCAAATGCCAAATGAAGACAACAACATCAAGTGTACCGGATCAGGTGACAAACATGCACAGGCAAAGACTGCCCACATGATGTAGTAAAATAATAAGTACAACCTGAACAAAAGTGAAACAGAGGTGGCAACAAGGAACTACAGAACAACCAGGCTAATGATGCAAACTGACTCGGAGCAATATACAGCGACAACATGTTACAATGAAGATTAACATGAAATAAAGTTTGTGTGCCACAAAGTTCAGAGGCAATGCAACAGTGACTCAAAGCATAAACAGGAATGCAACAGTAATTGCACATAATAGCAGTGGTAGTTGTTTTATGAAAGAGAAAGTAATGGACTTGAAGTTATTTAAACAACTTCAAGTGAACATTACTAGTGACTTCAATAAGTTAATATGCAACGAAATATGCAGTGACAATGTACATGTACCCAAAACTGTCAAGCTATATCAATGAACTAACACCGTGGATGTTCAAACTCAGTAGACACAAGTGATACATGTATTCGAACTCTACCAGAAAGAGTAATGCATACATAAAGATAATGCACTCAAGTACAATGCAGACGCAAATGACAATGGCACTGCCTCAACTGTCTTACATAAGCATAGTGCACCAAAGGAATAACAACAATGCACAAAGGCTACAGCAATCAAAGTTAATGCAAACAGTTCAAAGTTTAAGTGAAGACTACAAGATGAACCAGACCAAATAGCATACTTGAATCAACCGCATACTAACTTAACAAATGAACACTACAGGGACCAAAGATCAAAGAAATGCTACTCAAATGGATACAGTATAGCAATTACAGCAATGATATGGATTGACAAACGAAACAGCTAATATCAACAACATTTGAAATGAATGCAGAGCAACTAGTTCAAAACTATAATTGCTTCACTGACTCAACAAGGCAAAGGTCAGAATGAATAGACTCAAATCCCGATGTTCAAGTGGAACTGCAAATGATATATCAAATAGTTCAATCTCAAAACACTGACAATGGCCGGAGCCACAAAATTCATAACCACAAAACGAAATCGAATGCGAAGCATAGCAAAAATACGAACAAGTCAATGTCACATAAGAGATTCACATACACCATAAATTTCCAACATCTAACAGAATGAGCTGCCGAGGTAAACAAGTGACAAGAAATCAAACCACAGCAAACTCAAATGAAATCGAATAGCCAAGAAAACCCAACGTCTGAAGTATGAATTAGATGTGAGTAAACTCACCTCTTTCTCACGAGCTCGACTAAAGAAGAAGCGGTCGAAGCATCTCCGAGGCGAGCTTCTCAAAAGCAAGGCGACCAAGTTGAAATCGAGCATTCGTGAATAGCTTCGATGCAGACGGTTGAAGTCGAAATCGACAGAAGTTCAAATGGGGACGAACGAACTGACGAGCTTGCCCTAATTTTGAAAGGAGGAACGAAGGCGAGCCACCATTTTTTTTTTCTTTGTTTGGTTAGGGTTATGGAACGAGAAAATGAAGTGGGTCGGGTATTCGAAATGAAGGAGGGAGGGATGTTTTATCTCCTTGGATAAGGCAGCTCTAAACTAAAATATGGGCTTCTATAAATTTTAAAGCCCGAACTGCTTTACAACTTTTTCAAAGAAACGCAATCAATTAAAACTCCAGCTGAATTAAACAAACAATCTAAGCGTCACATTGACGATAGTTAATTGTTATAAAATCTCGGGTTGTTACAGACTCCCCTCCTTAAAGGAATTGCGTCCTCGCAATTATAAGGAATAAATGGACAAAAGGTAACAACCAAAAGAGCAAGGTAATGACGAGTGCATAAGCAAAGCAAATGTCAGCAGGGGAAGTACTAGATATGAAATCAAAAAGGTTCGACTGCTTCAATCAAAAGAATCAACATCGTGGGAATCAGGGATCAAAATCAGACGACTAACAAAAGCAAGAACAATCGAGTTCCAGCAACTAAAAGAGAAGGAAAAACAGAGCAGAAATCCCATACAGAGCACGAATTGAATGTGGGTAAATCAAATTACTCACCTGAATCTCCAGAGAAAAAAACGAAGCTCAAATCTCAAAAATCTCAAATATTTACTTATCTCAAACGATAATCAGAAGATAAATCAAATATCTGATTATCTCAAACGATAGTCAGAAAATAAATATTCAATTATCAAAAAGCGATAATCAAATTTCTCAAATCAACATATATTCGATTATCACAAACGATAATCAAATTTCAAATTCAGCAAATATTTAATTACCTCAAGCGATAATTAAATCTCAAATCAACAAATATTTAATTATCTAAAGCGATAATTAAATCTCAAATCAACAAATATTTAATTATCTAAAGCGATAATTAAATCTCAAATCAAAAAATATTTAATTATCTCAGGCGATAATTAAATCTAAAATCAACAAATATTTAATTATCTAAAGCGATAATTAAATCTCAAAGCACAAATATTTAATTATCTAAAGCGATAATTAAATCTCATATCAACAAATATTTAATTATCTAAAGCGATAATTAAATTCGAAATCAGCAAATATTTAATTATCTAGAGCGATAATTAAATCTCAAGGAAACAAATATTTAATTATCTAAAGCGATAATTAAAACAACAAATCAACAATTATTTAATTATCTCAGGCGATAATTAAATCTAAAATCAACAAATATTTAATTATCTAAAGCGATAATTAAATCTCAAAGCACAAATATTTAATTATCTAAAGTGATAATTAAAAGCAACAAATATCCGATTATCAAAAACGATAATCAGAACTCATATCAACAAATATCTAATTATCACAAGCGATAATTAGAAACAACAAATATCTGATTATCAAAAACGATAATCAGAACTCATATCAGCAAATATCTAATTATCACAAGCGATAATTAGAAACAACAAATATCTGATTATCAAAAACGATAATCAGAACTCATATCAACAAATATCTAATTATCACAAGCGATAATTAGAAACAACAAATATCTGATTATCAAAAACGATAATCAGAACTCATATCAGCAAATATCTAATTATCACAAGCGATAATTAGAAACAACAAATATCTGATTATCAAAAACGATAATCAGAACTCATATCAGCAAATATCTAATTATCACAAGCGATAATTAGAAACAACAAATATCTGATTATCAAAAACGATAATCAGAACTCATATCAACAAATATCTAATTATCACAAGCGATAATTAGAAACAACAAATATCTGATTATCAAAAACGATAATCAGAACTCATATCAGCAAATATCTAATTATCACAAGCGATAATTAGAAACAACAAATATTTGATTATCAAAAACGATAATCAGAACTCATATCAACAAATATCTAATTATCACAAGCGATAATTAGAAACAACAAATATCTGATTATCAAAAACGATAATCAGAACTCATATCAGCAAATATCTAATTATCACAAGCGATAATTAGAAACAACAAATATCTGATTATCAAAAACGATAATCAGAACTCATATCAGCAAATATCTAATTATCACAAGCGATAATTAGAAACAACAAATATTTGATTATCAAAAACGATAATCAGAACTCATATCAGCAAATATCTAATTATCACAAGCGATAATTAGAAACAACAAATATCTGATTATCAAAAACGATAATCAGAACTCATATCAACAAATATCCAATTACCTGCAGATAATTGGAAGCAACAAATATCTAAAAATCAATTAAGAAGACTAGAAAATCAACATAAAAGCTTGGATCGATCCCATCAGATGGCGAGTTTTTAATTCGCCGCACGTGCATCTCAGAGTGGCCGAAGCCTACCAAGTACTCAACATAATTTTGGCGCCCATCAGATTGACCCGGAGGTCCGCAGAGTGACCCGAAGGTCTGGTACTGGTATTTGACCCGAAGGTCCATCAGATGACCCGAAGGTCCAGCAGAGTGGCCTGAAAGCCCAACAAATGACCCGAAGGTCCGCAGAGTGGCCCGAAAGCCCAACAAATGACCCGAAGGTCCTCATAGTGGCTCGAAAGCACACGAAAGCATCAAAATGTTTCAATTAACGAGTCCGGAATTAACCGAAATAGCAAACGCACATGTCCCATACAACGTGTTTTACTAAATCATTTGATTCTCTTCATCGTTTCCTTGAAAGTGCAAAATTGTGTATTTGTAAAAATACATTTCACATTCTCAAACGGACAAGTCCGGAATTAAGCGAATCAGTAAAAGAAAGGGGTCATAGTCCTCGATTTTGCTGAAACGTTTAAATCGCTTCCTCATTCTTTTGAAATCGCAAACTGTAAAATTTTTGAAAACAATTTTGTTTATTTTGTAAAAATAACAATTCGCATTCTCAACTGAACAAGTCCGGAGTTAAGCGAAACAGTAAAAGAAAGGGGTCATAATCCTCGATTTTACTGAATCGTTTAAGTCGTTTTCTCATCCTTTTGAAAACGCAAACTGCTAAAATTTTATAAAACAATTTTCATTTTAAAACGATTTTCTAATCACGTGATTAAAGCAGCAATATTAGTAACAATTTCGATAAGGAAATTGTACTTCTCAAAATACCGTAAAAACGGTCACAAATCAGTATTGCGGAATAACCGCTTGAAAATCCACTTTTAAAACATGACGGTTACTAAAGCCAAAGCGACAGTATTTTTAAAACGTCAAAATCACATCAAAACAATTTACATCAAAATGTAATATCAGTGAATTTTCATTCATCAAAACGCCACAAAACACCGTGCTTCAAAATATAGCATTGGTGTAAAAATCCCGTTATAAGAATAACGGCAACAAAATACGTTTCATAACCAAGCATCGGTTCAACGTAAAATAAATGCAATAACGTGCAAATTTTAATTTTTGCCCGTACTACAGAATGAACAAAGAAATCATTCGAAGGTATCTTCAATGAAGATAATTTAAAACAGCAAAAATCTAATCAATAGATGATTAGTACAAAAGAAAGCCAGCGGAAATTTCAACAAAAATCACATATCTGCAATTTCTTCGAATCCTCAATTTGGATTCGAAATTCTCAAAGAAACAAATAATTACAGCTATGTAAACAACAATTGGAATTCATATCAATTTCATATTTTGATTCTTAAATCAAAAAGATTATCAGTTGTACTCAGCGAAGACAGTTTCACTGTTTCCGCTGCGCACTCTGATAAATAGAACACAAATCAATCAAATCATCAGAACACAATTTCATCCAAACAACAAAACACAATTCCACTTTTATTTTTAAATAACGATATTTAAAAATTTCATCAAAATTTCAAAACTTTAGTTTTGACTCAAATCACAGTAAAACATCGACCAACAGTTGTAACATATGTTCCATCCAAATTATGTTTTATATTATGTCCATAAACCCCAAGCTCTGATACCAACTGTGACGCCCCACCTCTATGCTCATAATAACAAAGAGTATTAAAGGAAATACTGTCTATTATTACGAAGAATAAGGCTGGATAGGAGCGACCATCCGTAATTGGCCTTACACTAATATTGGTTATCTCGATAGGAACGGTACATACTTTTTCTTTTTCATCAAATTATTTATTTACTCCCATCGACACACCCAATACTAGTATAAAACGAACTACGACGGTTCATAATAGTTTAGGACATTAGATATAACAATAACACAGATAATATAAATGCGGAACACAGATAAAAACAAAAGTCTCATATATATATATATAACTGATGTCAGTTAATACATAGTTGACACAATACATATGATACAACTACAACTGTCGACTCTAGAAGTTATATATACAAGTACATTATCGACTAATATACATGAATACATATCGTTCTATACAATGACACGACCACTATAAAATGACACTGACAACTTCAGAAGATGTGAAAAGTCTTCATATCCTGAACAGCAACTCAAAGAAGACAATCTACAACCTGAAATAACTCGGGTCTGACCCGAGTATTACATTCAAAAGAAAATAATACCCAGGTCAGTCTAATTCAAACCAGTTTATTAGTGCATATAGGCAGTAATAATTTAAATAGACGACAGTCACAGAAATCTCGTATATCCAACTCCTCGATAAGAGAATCGGATAACGGCAGATATAACACTGAACAGTGTTAAACAAAAAAATCAGCAAATCCAAATCAAATTTCGGTGTGGCTGCAGTGCACGCACGCGTGCACTGCCTCGCCACTACCGCGATGAAATACACGAAAGCTCAATGAAAATCACAAACAAATGGCACCATCTCGAGATCAAGTTCGAGTTGTACGACTCAAACTCAACTGGACAGTGCTATCATAAAAACAAAAATGCAGCAAACAAGAGTATAGCCTCAATGATGAGGAGAAAGTGAAGATTCAAAAATCAATACCACTGCCTCAATAGTTATAACGCAACTGGTCTGGGAAGCAAGTACGCCCCAAACCAAATAAGAGCAAAACTTCAACAAAGTCAACACTACTACAAGCAACTTAGAGGATCAAGTACAGAGAAACCAGAATGCAAGCGGTATCACTGCAACTTGAACCGGACTTCGAATTATACAATTATGTGAAGATAACCAGTGCACAACAGCCAATATATACAATAAGCACATATAGCTGTGAAGTACACAAACAAATCCAAATGCCAAATGAAGACAACAACATCAAGTGTACCGGATCAGGTGACAAACATGCACAGGCAAAGACTGCCCACATGATGTAGTAAAATAATAAGTACAACCTGAACAAAAGTGAAACAGAGGTGGCAACAAGGAACTACAGAACAACCAGGCTAATGATGCAAACTGACTCGGAGCAATATACAGCGACAACATGTTACAATGAAGATTAACATGAAATAAAGTTTGTGTGCCACAAAGTTCAGAGGCAATGCAACAGTGACTCAAAGCATAAACAGGAATGCAACAGTAATTGCACATAATAGCAGTGGTAGTTGTTTTATGAAAGAGAAAGTAATGGACTTGAAGTTATTTAAACAACTTCAAGTGAACATTACTAGTGACTTCAATAAGTTAATATGCAACGAAATATGCAGTGACAATGTACATGTACCCAAAACTGTCAAGCTATATCAATGAACTAACACCGTGGATGTTCAAACTCAGTAGACACAAGTGATACATGTATTCAAACTCTACTAGAAAGAGTAATGCATACACAAAGATAATGCACTCAAGTACAATGCAGACGCAAATGACAATGGCACTGCCTCAACTGTCTTACATAAGCATAGTGCACCAAAGGAATAACAACAATGCACAAAGGCTACAGCAATCAAAGTTAATGCAAACAGTTCAAAGTTTAAGTGAAGACTACAAGATGAACCAGACCAACTAGCATACTTGAATCAACCGCATACTAACTTAACAAATGAACACTACAGGGACCAAAGATCAAAGAAATGCTACTCAAATGGATACAGTATAGCAATTACAGCAATGATATGGATTGACAAACGAAACAGCTAATATCAACAACATTTGAAATGAATGCAGACCAACTAGTTCAAAACTATAATTGCTTCACTGACTCAACAAGGCAAAGGTCAGAATGAATAGACTCAAATCCCGATGTTCAAGTGGAACTGCAAATGATATATCAAATAGTTCAATCTCAAAACACTGACAATGGCCGGAGCCACAAAATTCATAACCACAAAACGAAATCGAATGCGAAGCATAGCAAAAATACGAACAAGTCAATGTCACATAAGAGATTCACATACACCATAAATTTCCAACATCTAACAGAATGAGCTGCCGAGGTAAACAAGTGACAAGAAATCAAACCACAGCAAACTCAAATGAAATCGAATAGCCAAGAAAACCCAACGTCTGAAGTATGAATTAGATGTGAGTAAACTCACCTCTTTCTCACGAGCTCGACTAAAGAAGAAGCGGTCGAAGCATCTCCAAGGCGAGCTTCTCAAAAGCAAGGCGACCAAGTTGAAATCGAGCATTCGTGAATAGCTTCGATGCAGACGGTTGAAGTCGAAATCGACAGAAGTTCAAATGGGGACGAACGAACTGACGAGCTTGCCCTAATTTTGAAAGGAGGAACGAAGGCGAGCCACCATTTTTTTTTCTTTGTTTGGTTAGGGTTATGGAACGAGAAAATGAAGTGGGTCGGGTATTCGAAATGAAGGAGGGAGGGATGTTTTATCTCCTTGGATAAGGCAGCTCTAAACTAAAATATGGGCTTCTATAAATTTTAAAGCCCGAACTGCTTTACAACTTTTTCAAAGAAACGCAATCAATTAAAACTCCAGCTGAATTAAACAAACAATCTAAGCGTCACATTGACGATAGTTAATTGTTATAAAATCTCGGGTTGTTACACTTTCATTATATATCTTTCGAAAGCATTAAAGTCCTTTACTTTAAAAAAACCTTTCGAAAGCATTGGGTTCAAGTAAAAGTTGTTGGAACATAGCTTCGAAACCATTCCTTTCGAAACCTTCGGGTTTAACTTTCAATATATCTAAGGGTCTTAAAAGAACTAGGGCGAAAGCAATGTTTTCGAAAGCATTATTCCTAAGTAAAAGAATTTGGATGGCTTTGAAACCAACCCTTTCGAAAGCATGGAGAAGCGGCTTCAAAGTTTAAAGGAAAAAGCGCCCTTTCGAAAGCATTGGTTCGAAGAGTTGAATGCGGCAGTAGGGGTTTCGACCCCTTCGAAAGCTTGTTTTAAAAACAAAGGGCGACAACCCATTCGAAAGCCCTTTCTTTATATAAACAGAAGAAAGTTGGTTAAGTTGAAAGCAAACTCCAGCCCCTTTGGAAGCCTTATTTAAAACCAAAACAGTTCCAAGTTTGCAAGAGCTACTTCTACCCCTTCGAAAGCACGTTTTGACTCTATACCTTCCGCCTAACTCCAATCCACTACGTACCAAGGCATTGATACCATGTATATTGGTTTCAACTTGGTTGGGGGCGGATGTATGGGGTCGAAAGGTGGCTGCTATAAGTAGCTGTTTGCGCCAAAATTGGTCACAAACACCCAATTGTTGATGAAAGCACCAGTTCACAATCACAATCACAGATAACAAGTATGTAGAGAATTAAAAATGAAGAACACTCGGAAAATTAAAAGGAAATCAGTAATGAACACAGAGTTTATAGTGGTTCTGCAATCCGACCTACATCCACTTTGAAGTTGATGATTTTATTGATGTTTGCTTGTTGACTAAAACGAGTTACGACTGATTACAATAGCAAATTTCGAGTACAATGATGGTTCCTGCAGAGTCTGGACGTCGAAGAATCAAAAAGTCTCTTTTCTATAGACTTTGGGATGCTATTTATAGGCGTAGGCTACAAATATCTCGCTCGGATCTCGGGAGACCTCTTCTGGCATGTGCATGGGCCCACATGATCGATCCCATGCGATTTTGACTCGATCCGTGATCGATATGAATGAATTTCGTATCGATCAAGATCTTGCCCAATCGAGTTGAGATCGATCATGAATATTCTTTAGGTTGTACGCAAGCTCCTGTGAAAATTTGGTGGCATTTGGACTTATAGATTGTGAGATATGATCGATGCAAACTTGTGCTTTTCGAAGGCTGTTTCCTTCGTATCGATAGCCTTCGTATTGCTCTGTTAGTATCGGTCTGAGCATGTGCCTGCAAGTTGACGTGGCGCTAAATTCTTGGATCGATCCACTTTCTTTGCCGTGTTGACTGCTTCCTCCCTCATATCCAATGCCTAAGCCTTGTTCGTATCGATCATTACAGCCTTATTCGTATCAATCATTACAGTCTTATTCGTATCGATCATTACAGCCTTATTCGTGTCAATTTTTTGTACTACATTCTTCGTATCGATCATTTTAGTGGTGCTTTGTATCGATCGTTGATCGATTGATACGAACTGAGTTGGCGACCGATACGAAGCACGTATGGATATCGATGCGAAGTGTTGCTTACCTGATGGAGTAAGTTGATCGATACGAATAAGCTAGGGGGTGATGGATGCGAAGTGGGATACGCCTGGATGGATACGAACAAAACTCATTTCCATGGGTACGAACCACCACTTACCTTAGTTTGTATTGATCATATCTTGAGCATATGACCTCCGATTGACTTGAAATTTGAAACGTTGGCTTCTGTAGCTTTACTTGTCATGCCAAATTAATTGTAGCTCGATCCGGACTCGGACAAAATTCATCGATATCCATAGTGAAACTATAGGTAACCAACCTTCGGGACGAATTGTCTTTGATTTCCAGTCAATTTCTTGGTGTCACGGCCTTGCCAAAAGGTGGGATAATACTTGCCCTCCAAAACATGTCTTGCGATAAGAAGGTGTGTTTTGTAGTTCCATAAGCCGGATGTTCGTATCCTACTAATGACCTGTAAAGGGATTAATAATCTTTCTAAGTTGATATCCAAATCCGGGACCGCTTTAGGTCCTTTGCCAAGCCTGGGACCACTCCGGGTGCATATATCCCAAACCAAATTCTGAATTCATGACCTCTCCGGGTCGGGTTATCCTGTTTCGACCCCGACTCTTTGGTCAAGGGCTTTTATGTTCTCCGGCCTCGGCTCTCCGGCCGAGGACTTTTATATTCTCCGGCCTCGACTCTCCGGCCAAGGACTTTTTATATTGTGTTCGAGTCTATTCCATCGTTCTCAGGCGAAGGGACTCGTAACTCGCAATTATTGCCCCATCTCTCCGGTCGAGATCGTAATAACGTGACCTGTATTATCTATTACATTAATCCGAATCCAATCATCAAAATAAAAGTTTTTACATCCCAAGAAAATAAAATAAATGCATGTACATCCAAAAGAGAAACCAAAGTTTTCAGGAAAACGAAAAGAAAAACAGGATTTCACAGACTCGAGCAACACGGTTTATCATCGTCTCAAAGCATGCCTAGGGACCGTCCTCGATCACGTACATTTGTAAGTGATTTAGTCGCATTACTTCGAGTTCTATTACTTATTCCAAGCCATGAATCTATTTAGTTGATAACGAGTTGACGTTGCCTAAGTCCAGTGCCATCCTTGTTCGAGGTGGTCGTTCATGTTCCACTGCCACAGCTCAATTCCTTACATACTACTGTAGATGACCATTCCTTACATGCTCCTCAACGATATCCCTCAAATGCTTGCATTCATTTGTGTTGTGCCCATCTAGTTCATGGAATAGGCAATGCCTTCCCGATGCCCGTTCGTAATCATAAGGTTCCCTTCTTGTTGGCCTTCGGTACTGGAGGCGCCCTCGAGTGTCCAAATAATTCCTTTCCAGAGTTTCAGTCAGATCCGTGTAAGAAGAAAACTTTGACTCCCTCTGTGGCCTTTTTGAAGTGCTACCATTATCATTCATTTTCCTTTTGCCTTTGTCGTCTTTGTTTGGATTTTCTCTGGGTGGACCTCCATCCCTTACCGCATAAGCTTCAACCTCTCTCCCTTCTCACTCAGCCTGCGCATCTTCCTGTCTTAGAAACCTTTCTGCTTCATGGTAGAACTCCCCGAGATCCATCGGTGGGTCCTGTTCCAATGATATCTTGAAATCCGAATTATCCGCAATGCCTGAGACTGCTGCCATCAAAACCATCAATGGATCAGGTTGGTCCACCGAGGCCACTGCCGCATTGAATCTGGTCAAGAAGTCCCTGAGCGACTCTCCTTTCCATTGCTTCATCGATGTCAAAGTCATCACATTCTTGGGTCTCACGATGTGGACCCGAAATTGCTTCATAAACTTCTCAATCAGGTCCGTCCAAGTGCCAATTGAATCGCTTTCCAGTTGTCTGAACCATAGTGCTGCTACATCTATCAAATACAAAGGGAAGCACCGAGCCATGACTTCCTCCGATGCCCCCAATACCTCCATATGCCTCATATACCATGTCAAGTGAACAACGGGATCCGTTCTCCCATCATACATCTCCAGTGTTGGTAGTTTAAAATCCGGTGGGTTCCTAGCTTGCCTGATCGTAGGAGCAAAGGGACTCTGATTCACATCCTCCAAGTCTCTATTCACCAATCCGCCTCTCATGGTTCGCCTAACCATCTCTGCCAATCTATCATTGTCGCCAAGCTGCAGTCCTTGTCCGTTGCTTCCAATCTGCCCCTCGAGTTCACGAGGTATTCCTGGAATCTGCTCTCATGGACGAGCGTCCATTCTTCTATCAACGCCGTGTTGCACAGCTCCACCTGGTATTCTGACTGAGATTGGATCAACATGCTCTAGGCGAGTGCCCCCTAGTTCTGATGCTGCTCCTGATGGTCCTGCTCAATTCTGAATTCTAGTTGCTCCGTGCTCGCGATCCCTATCTCCAGCATCCCATGCAGTTGCGTTTCCTTGATTCTGCACTCCAACTTGACCAACTTGTTGAAGTAGATTCTGGATCATCTCCTCTTGTCTCTTCAGCATCGTTTCCATCTCGTCTCTAGTGATGAAGATCGAGGCCTGATTCGCTCCTGAGGAAGCCTCCTGACTCCCTTCATGCTGACTCCTTTCAGTTCTTTGTCTTCTTGTCGATTGCCTTGTCATAGCTTTCCAGATCCAAATCCTTGAGCTTTCAAATGCGAAATCCAAGCCTCGGAATCCCTAAGTTCAGTTCTCAATGAAAGCACCAAAATGTTTGCGTCAAAATTGGTCACAAACACCCAATTGTTGATGAAAGCACCAGTTCACAATCACAGATTATAGATAACAAGTACGTAGAGAATTAAAAATGAAGAACACTCGAAAAATTAAAAGGAAAGTAGTAAAGAACACATAGTTTATAGTGGTTCGGCAATCCAGCCTACATCCACTTTGAAGTTGATGATTTTATTGATGTTTGCTTGCTGACTACAACGAGTTACGACTGATTACAACAGTAAATTTCGAGTACAATGATGGTTCCTGCAGAGTCTGGACGTCGAAGAATCAAAAAGTCCCTTTTCTATAGACTTTGGGATGCTATTTATAGGCGTAGGCTGCAAATATCTCGCTCGGATCTTGGGAGACCTCTTCTGGCACGTGCATGGACCCACACGATCGATCCCATGCGATTTTGACTCGATCCGTGATCGATACGAATGAATTTCGTATCGATCAAGATCTTGCCCGATCGAGTCAAGATCGATCATGAACATTCTTTAGGTTGTATGCAAGCTCCTGTGAAAATTTGGTGGCATTCAGACTTGTAGATTGTGAGATATGATCGATGCAAACTTGTGTTTTTCGAAGGCTGTTTCCTTCGTATCGATAGCCTTCATATTGCTCTGTTCGTATCGGTCTGAGAACGTGCCTGCAAGTTGACATGGCGCAAAATTCTTGGATTGATCCACTTTTTGTGCCGTGTTGACTGCTTCCTCCCTCGTATCCAATGCCTAAGCCTTGTTCGTATCGATCATAACAACCTTATTCGTATCAATCATTATAGTCTTATTCGTATCGACCATTACAGTCTTATTCGTATCGATCATTACAGCCTTATTCGTGTCGATGTTTTGTACCACATTCTTCGTATTGATCATTTTAGTGGTGCTTCGTATCGATCGTTGATCGATCGATACGAACTGAGTTGGCGACCGATACGAAGCATGTATGGATATCGATGCGAAGCGTTGCTTACCTGATGGAGTAAGTTGATCGATACGAATAAGCTAGGGGGTGATGGATGCAAAGTGGGATACGCCTGGATGGATACGAACAAAGCTCCTTTCCATGGGTACGAACCACCACTTACCTTAGTTTGTATCGATCATATCTTGAGCATACAACTCCGATTGACTTGAAATTTGAAACGTTGGCTTCTGTAGCTTTACTTGTCATGCCAAATTAACTGTAGCTCAATCCGGACTCGGACAAAATTCATCGATATCCATAGTGAAACTGTGGGTAACCAACCTTCGGGACGAACTATCTTTGATTTTCAATCAATTTCTTGGTGTCACGGCCTTGCCAAAATGTGGGATAACAGTAGCGAAGCAGCAATCCTTTACAAAATTGATTTTTAATCTTTTAAAGTAATATATTTCCAACTAACTTGCCTTATTTTTCAACATAAAATTGGTTGTCGGTTCTTTTACAAAACCTTTTTCTCAAAGTGCTGCCAAATTCAGTAATTAACAATTTTAAAACATTTAACAAATTGGCCCTTCTTATTTTCTAAACATATAAAACATTTAAGTCTCATACCTTAAATTATTTTATATCTTTAATAAATACTTAGGAAAATTCTCCAAAAATTCCTATAAATCACTTTTAATACGTTCTCTAAGATATTTAAATTTCCGACCCAAAGCTAACAGATAATAGCTGAAAATAATATTAACCCAATTTAACCATTTTCTTTACTAGAAAATTCATAATAAATCCACAACAATTTAGAAAATTATGAACTTGAAATGTATCTCTAAAATAATGTTTCTGACCTTATATCAAAAACGCAAGCCATTTGGATGTCATTTAATAGGTTTTTCAAATCAAATCTTTTCATAAAATCTATATAAAATAACATAAATCATCAACAAGCATATATATATATATATATATCCATTTAAACAATCATAACATGACATTTTTCTTGCAAAATAAATTCGGATCTCATCTTCAAACAGAAAGCAATAAAAATGAGATGTAATCTATTATTCACCTTAGCTTGTAGTTAGAAGGTTGAGATTTGCTCTTGAATTGATTTGATTAAGCTTCTTACTTGATTTCTTGCTTATCTTCCTCTTGTTTTCATCTAATGGTGGCCGACCAAACTCTATGTTTAGTTTTGTTTGTGAATGTTGGAAATGAGAATGGGATAAGGGTTTAGGGCATAAGAATATAACATATTCCTATTTTGCCCTTATCTTATTACCTTTACTTACTTCATTTTAACTTTCCATTTGTTTATTCATTACTTAAGGCATGGCTACCTTGTAATTATACAAATCTCAATCTCTCAATCTCTCAACCACTTTAATGTTTACATTATTCTATTTAATTTATCTAATTTAATCTCCTAAATGATGTCATTTTAAAATTAGGGGTGTTACACTTGGGGAGCAAAAGATTGTTGCAGTTGATTTTGAGATGGAACCGCAAAATTTTGTTGAAAGCGATTGGGCTGAAATGGAGGATTCGAAGAATTGTTCGGAAATGCTTGAAAATTGGAACGAACCAAATTCGTGTTAGAATTATTTTGGTTCCATGCGAAGTTAGGATAATTTCTCCAACCAGGATTGTACGTTGGGAAAACGTATTCTTAACCTCGTTGAAAGCACTAAGTTGGTCTATCGAATTAGGACACTGATCGGCTATGTGATTCGGATCGTTGCATTTGTAACACATCGGTTGGAAAGTGATGTGAACGTAAATATGCATATTTTTACCACCATATTTAATCTATTTAAATTAAATAAATGATCATATTGGGTATTTTAACTTGTTTAAACAAAAATTCAAATTATTTGAAATTGTCACATATTCATCTTCATATAGGGGCAAAATGGTCATTTTTATGCATTTATAAAATTGTGAAAATTTACTTGGAATTTTCTATGTTGTTTTGTAGGAAATTTGGTGAATTTTACAAGTGGTAACATGATGATATATGCATGCACAAGAGTGAAGAGAACAAATGAAGATGGAAATAATTCAAAGTGAAGATAATGGAGGACTCCACCTACCCACCTACCTTAATGTACAAATTAGAGGCTAATGCACATGCTTATGGAATTAATGGCTTCATGTGCACTTACATGAGGATTATTTGAAGCTAATGATTACTTGGCCTCCACACTTCCTAAGAGGGTATTTTGGGCATTCCCCAAAAATATGAATTAGGGTTTAACACATGTATAAGTACCCTTTATGTTTCATGTAACCCATCTCCCTTAGTCTCTCTTACTTAGTTCTTAACTTAGGAAATAAATCAAAGTTTTTCTCTCATCTTTTTCCATGGCTACTTAGCCATTTTATTTCATGTAATTTTTCTTTCTTTTATGCAATGTTAATTCTCTTTTATTTACATGCTTCTTCTCTTCTTATGTTAGTAGTGTAGTTTACATTCATGCAAAGTAGATTAGTTTTAATTCTTGTTAATTAGCTTCTCTTTTCCATTAGCTTTCATTTTCCTTTCTTTTTGCTTTCATGTTGCTAGCTACATTTGTTAATCAAATGAAAAATATGAGAGGCTAAACCCCTTCAATTTAGGGGTAATGAAGCTCTCTAATTATGTAGCTTCAACAATTTGTTAATTCATGCTCTCTTTTTGTGCTTAATGATGATGATAGAAATGGTTTGCTAGTTGTTTTTGCTTTGAATTTGATAGCCTATATTGTTGACATCAAATAGGCTATGCTTAAACCATCACTAACACTAATTGCCTCTTCATCAAAATATGATTATGGCAAAAGAAAGTGATTTGAAATTAAAATTTGATGGTCTATATTTCTAATCAATAGTTAATAGGCCATACTTAAAATAGATTTCATTTTCATTGTCAAGTTTCATGAAAGTTAGTAAGTGGTTTAAGGGATGTGTTATAGTTTTGTCATGGCCCGCAAATCCGTACCTCTTGATTAACCACTAATCTCCATTGATTAACTCAAAATGAACGGGAATACGAACTATGATGGTTTAAGAAGAAGAAAAAGGTAGAAGAAGAAGAAAAGAGAAGAAGAAGAAGAGAAGAACAACAAAACAACAATAGAAACAGAAAACAATATCAGAATCTTACACATCGCAGCGGAACAACATATAATAGATAAATGAATAATCTTTAAAACAAAGAACTATATCATTTTATACATACATCAATCAGAGTCAATATACAACAATGGACAGTTATATAAACTTGTCCTCATACAGAATACACAGCGGAATAAATACTATCAGATACAAATACTACGTCTCGTCATCCATCTTGCCTCCAAAGCTCCAGAATATCCAGAATATCCTGATAACATAACTCTAGGCTGCCCGTGTGGAAAATTTGTGGGCACCCAGAGTTTAGAAGGGAACAATAAACTCCGAGTCAGTCATGGTGACTGGTGTGAGATCGTAAAACAGTTTATCTTTAAAATAAACAAAGGAATATTTTTAAATCAATTCGCAATGCTTTTGGAAAATGAAACTACCATAAGACCTCCCGCCACACACACAATGCAAACGCAGAATTGGAGGAGATTTCTTCTTATGATAGTCAAAGATGCTTACTACGCAAAATCAAATCATTTTGATATTATTATTAGTGCATAGTGTAGAAACATTTCGAAAGTAGAATATAAATCTTAGCCAGCATAGGTACCATTATAGTATGCTTGCTATAGCTACCATATTAAATGGCAGGTTCTACAACTAAAACCGTACAAGTCTCGTATTGTTTCTTTGGATTTCCAACAAATGGTCAGGCCAAGGAACTTCCTTTTCCACGATGGGTACGTCCCTGGAATAGACGACCCAAGAAATAACCTAACATTACGGTTAGATCTCTGCCAACACAAGGCCGGGTTACCTCTGCAAAAATAGGTAACTACTGACACGCGTATGCCATCCCCCGATCGTCACCGATCCTCCCGAGGATCCCCGATTCGCAACAAACCACATAATATAATAATGCAGTAACCACAGAGGTTAAGTATCTGGGCTCCATACCATGATACCACCTTTATCCAGAAGGAATGACATACACTAAGGGGCGCTACTCCCTAGAACCTTGCCGCATCCTTCCTGTTTTGACCATTTCCGGGGTGTGAGGCTCGACGAAGTCTCGTCCACAAAGCTACGCTTTCTACAAAGCCATGCTTCGGGTCAAACAAATGATCAACCTATGATCACAAAGATATAAGATCAAACAAATGATCATATCACAAATGATCAAACACTGATCTATTCACAGCAACACTCAATATGCCACGTTACCAAATTGGGAGTATATCGCTGATAAATTTCAACTACATAGCCTCTGAGCTCGTACGTCTCAGAGAAGGGTGTTAAGCTAAGAGAATAAATTCTCCGCCACCAACAAAAATGTATTTGAAAGAAATCAGCTTTATATCTCAAATTGTAACGTCAGACACACAATCCATACAAGTGTTCCGGGATCGAACAGAACCGAATGCACTTCTCACGAAGCCCTTGCATATCCGGATAAATTTCTAATCACGTCCGGACTTCCCGTCACTAAGGGTGATAAAACCTCTAAATCGGAGATCAGCCGATGTAGAGTAACTCGACGGTAATCCTTCCGTTTTCAAAAATATCCGGTCTTCAACACCGGTCTTCGAATGCAATTCATAACGACGTATCACATATTCGGAATGGGTTATACGACCCCATGGTCCTTTCCTGGCTAACCCGAATAGTGAGCGATTATTTAAAAATAAGTGTGGCATTCAAATTCATCAAATTCACAACAAATACTCATTCAAGGTAATTATTGATAGTCGGTTATTTAACTATCAATAAAGATGCGCAACATCATCAGATTCCAAATAATTTTCCAAATTATTTAATCTTCCAAAATATCTTTACTAGATATAAAAATTTCCACACTTCAAAAATAAATCGATATTTATTTTTCTAAACAGTTTCCCTTTCTTTTATAAATTCCATAGTGAATTTATATTTTCAAAAATATCTACTGATATACGATTTCCAAATCGATTCCAATATTCATTTTCAATTTATCTTTAAGAAGATAAAATCTCAAGACAGTTCATTTCATATTGGAAAAGCATTTCCATACTTATTTAAAAATAAGTATTCCACAAATCTATTTATTTTCAACATTTGAAAATATTCAATATACTTAAATCAAATTAAGTATATTTCATTCTTTAAGGAAAACATTCTTTTAACATCTTTATTTGAGTCAAAACGAATGTTACGTAAAACATCGTTACGACGACTCAAAATCACTAGTATAGGGATTCGAAATTTAGATAGATATATAAATCCCAATACTTACACAAAATATTTCCTTTCGGAAATCATTTACTATAACAACAGTGTTATAGTCCACCATTTCCTTATTTCTCGAAAACGTCTATTTCAACAATGAATGTTGAAATCTATGCTTTCGATATTTAACACGTTTTAAAAACACCTTTTAAAACTATTAACTTCATTTTTTAATATCACTTCTTCGAAAATAAATCCATTTTACTTAACAATATATTCACTGTCCAAAATCGTGAATATACTTTACTAACCAAATTTCAGTCTTTTCTACACATTTATTTTAAGGATAATTCGCTATCCAAATCGCGAATACATTTCCTTTAATAACCTTCTATGTTTAATTTATCAAATTAAATTGGTTTCGAATTTATAAAACAACGTTTATAAATTCTCTTTCTATTTTTATTGTATAACCACTTTGATTTATAAATCTTCCTTTTTATTAACTTCGATCAATATTCCATTTAAAGGCAAAAACCCAATTTATAAGTAAATTTCTTATAATCTTTTATTCTACAATTCCATTCATTTTATAACTTCATACTTTATAAATCTATAAACTTCAAATTTTATAAATCTATAAACTTCAAATCTTCACAATTTATAATTCTATAAATTTCCTATCTTTACAACTTATAATTCTATAAGTTTCATATCTTTACAAATTTAACACTTATAAAAACTCGTTTAAAATTCCAATAATTTTAATTGATAAATATCAATTTTGTACATCTTTTATATACATCGTTTTTAATAATTCAAAAATTCAAATTTAAACTATCTTATAAATTACTTAACTATTTATTTCAAAAACCATCTTTTGGTTATATTTCACAAACATTATAATCTCCATAACTTTAAATTTCTAACATTTATTTATTTAAAGTAAATCAATTCAAAAATTCAATAAAACGTCTGCTTTCAAAAATCACTTTAAAAACCCTTTTAAAGTAATAGTCGTTATTTTTAAACTTCAAAACTGAATCCAATGATGCAACGCATCAATTAGTCCATCACAACATCAATCATCATATATCATCATATGATAACAGAATATATATCAACATCCGTAAATAAATAAATACTGGTGAGGAATCCAGTTGGATCCCTCCAACCTGTTTCCCTGCATCCACAGACGTTAGCACAATACCAATTCCACTTCGAGGTGGAATATCGCGGTATATGGGTTTTATAAAAATATCCGCTTACTAACGGCACAATAGGGTCTCATCCGCTATACGAGGCGGGAAATCAATCAATCCAATATATACATATGCCAATATGTATATATTGCTATATATATATAGATATATCCTACTATATCTAATATCACATCCAATAGCAATCAATCAAATCAATAATAACTGCAATCAATTTTTGAGTGAGAAAAATCTCACCTTAGCTTTTAATTTTGCAATCCAATTTCCATTTCTGATCATTTCTTCATTGTATTAACCTTGTATAAAACAATCCACAATTTATTACAATTTGGAATAAATCGAACACATCAATTACTCTTTAATCTTTGTTTTTAAACTAATAATTTGATTTTAAACTAAATTTTCCTTTAATAGATTACATTTAGTAACTAAAAATAATTATATATATAAGTTTACTAAATAAATTAATTTCCAATAATACATTAATTTAAAATAATCAAGTAAATTAAAATGTGTATATGTATATATATATTATTTTTTTGAAACTTCATACATACTTAACATAGTCTATATAGATTTTAAAATCTGTTTTTTTTATATAAACTCCTCATATTAAATTTTCTGTTTACTGATTATTATTATTATTTTAAATTAAAAGTAGAAATCTTATTCCTTATTGAAAAAGAATTAAATTCTCTATTTAATTATACTTATCCATAAAAAAAATTATTCAAATGCAATTGAATAACAACTATACCTACTGACGAACCCAGACTCCACTGCGTGCTTGAAATCGAGTTGATCAAAAACTCCTTCCTATCACCACAGCTTCGAGTCGAGACTCCAGTAGCCACCGCCACGAATTGAAGCCACCTCCCTTGCAACTTGCACGCGAGACGATGCGCTTCTTCCCCAATCACCGCGACATTGTCACACTTGCCCACGAGCTTCCCAACGCTCGCGCCACCCAAAGTCATCCCCTTCGAGAACATCGCCGAGTTCCCCCCCTTTCCAGTTTCACGCTACATCGCACGCGACCCATCTCGCGTACGCCTGCTCTTCGATGTTGCCGTCGCGACGCGCTCGACCGCCCTCCCCTCGCGCCATCGAGTTGCGAACGAACTCGCGATCGATTTGGGTACTTAAGAATTCGTGGATTTAAAATGAAAGGCGGCCATTGTTTTCTTTTGATTTCGAATTGATAAATTTTGGGAACTGAAGGGAGGCTCGGCTCGATTTATACTTCAACCATTTGATTTTGTTTTGAATCTGAAGAGGAGGAGCGGCCATTATCTTTTTGATTTGTGGACTGAGGAAGTATAAATTTAAGTTGCGTGACAATTTAAAATGATGGGCAAGTATCGGCATTATAAAATAAAACGACAAGATTTTAGGCGCGATTTCAGGGCGTGAGGTAAGGGAATAGATCGTGTTAGGGATGGTGAAAGAAAGTAGGCTGAGGTTGACCAATTATTTAAAAATTAAATTCAAATTGAATTCGTTTTAAATCTCACGCGTTTACTCGCCGTACGGTCGCGTATTAACTCCGAAAAATACGAAAATTGAAATCCGGTAATAATTCAATATTACAGACCCAATGGAACTGGTTTCGTTGAATTCCGAGACTACGCCTCGGACGGTTATTTTTAAATTCGATTCAAACGATATAATTTCAAAATTGAACAAAACAGTTTGAAATTACATTCTGAAGCTTCTATTATTTTCAGTAATATCAATACGACTTTTACAAGCCTTTGAAATAATTTTAAATCGGTTTAAAATTGAAGATTCAAATTTTTGTTCAACTTTCAATAGATTAAATTTTATAATTTAATCGCCAATTCATTCTGATAATTTGAAATTCAAGTCAAACCATCATTCAAATATTTAAAATTAATTAAATATTCTCAATTTAATTTGTTCAATATTCTGGGTCGTTACAAGTTTGATGGCTTATGTTGGCTAATCAATAGCACAAATATGTCATACTTATGATAAGCACATCAATTAAAGCACTAATGACCATAAAAGAGAGATTATGATTTCATATGTGTTGAACTACATAATCTAGAGAGTGGATTTATTCTCTAAATTGTCATTTAACTCTTATATTTGCATCTCTTTTCTTTTAGTTAGTTAGCTAATTTTCTAATTCTCTAGCTTAACTTTCATTCGACTTTGGTTTAATTTGATTGAATAGAATTTTAAAATCATCAATTCCCTGCGGATCGACCCATATTCGCCACGTACTACAAGTGTATGCCGTGCGCTTATAGTTATTTTTATTTCTAAATTTTTCGACGGTTTTCTAATTCAATAGAATTTCCGTCGATTAACAAGTTTTTGGCGCCGTTGCCGGGGATTTTATTAATTTTATTTTCTATTTTTCGAATTATTTTCTTTTAATTATATTGTGTGTTTGTTTTGTGTGTTGAGTGCAACTAAAAAAATATTTTTTTTTGTTATGTGTGTTTGATTTGTGCTTGCATTTGTTTGTGTGTTTGTAGTTTTTCATATTACATTTTCATTTCTTCTTTTTATAAAATAAATAACATACACAATTAAAACAAAACAAAAATTGCATTTTCATTTTCATTTTACAGTTTCTGTTTTGATCTTTACATCATTCATTTTCATTTACAATTACTGTTCATTTTGACCTTTACGCTGTTTTGGTCTCACATTCAAGCACCAACCCTGCACAATATAGTGCACTGCTACAGAGCATAAATATCAGTGCAACCGCTCCTGTCCAACCCCTGCCACCACTTCGAAAAACATCCACATTCATCTCCCACTACAACCACACCACTGCCTTATACTACTTCAACAACAAACTCACACAAACACCTCTCTGCAAAAGCTTCACCCCATCAGTGCCAAATTCCACATCTGTGCAGTTCATCACCACTGTAAATTTCTCTCGGACCATCATCAAACACACTACCAAACAGCTGACCATCCACTACTTCTTGCCATATCAACCTCACATCACCATTGCTCACCAACCACAACATCAACTTCATCATAGACTCTGCTACATTCACCACTCACCATTTCACAGATCAAAACAAATACCATCCACCTTATTTCAAATAACATTTGCTGCCTCACATCGTCACTGCCACACAGCAGCACTTCAACCCATCACCATTCATCCTACAACATTTATCAACTCAACATACCATCTTTTTAACTACATTCTACCCATCACCACTTGCCAAAACTACCCAAAGCAAGCTACTGCTACCACACTTCACAGCCAACAAGACCACCATTCTTCCCCTGACCATCCATAATTCCTCCAACAATCACCCCCATCACATTTCTCTGCATCACCTCTAACATACTTCTTCACTGACCCTACCGATCAACAGAAATATCGATTCATTTGCAACTCACCGCTAACTTCTATAGCTTGCATATACCATCATCAGCATAATCGACATCATCAACCACATAATCTACAACCAGTCACCACTTACTATTCCACTGCCCCATACCAACCCTGTTTCCATCACTTCACATCCAAAACCCAAACACAACTGCAGATAACTTCATCACCAAAACCATTTTCAACCGCCATAACAAACCTTCACCAAAGCATCACGTCCGAACAATGTTTTTGACTTCAGATAATAGTGACTGCTCCTCCTAGAATCCGCAATTTAAAATTCAACGTCTGTCACCGTTCCACCAAAATCTGCGAGCAAATCACCGCCCAACATGAATCTAATCCTACTCCTGATACCACCGCAAGAATCCCGACTTCAACCGCTTCCAGTAACCCACACAAACACTCCACAGTCTCATAATCACTTCGTTTACAGCCTTGACCAAGCTCCTACTACCCACAAATCCGAACTTCTCACAGCCGCATCCCCATAACGCAGCCTTATCCTCCTCTTCAAAGTCAACAAAATCACAGAACACCCAAATTCGAAAGCACCTCCCAGTCACAATCAAATTCATGGAACTAATAAAAAAAGCAAAGAGAGAGAGAGAGAGAGCGCGTGTAAATTCACGACCAGCGTATTTTTGATCTGTGATGATTTTTTATTGTTGAAAATCCGATTTTTGATTTTTGAAGTTTGAAGGCTGTATTTTAGCATGTGGTTTTCAGATAAACAGGGAACAATGTTTTATTTTTGGGGTTTGATTGGGCCTTCTGATGGGCTAAGTTGGTTTGGAATGATTTTGAGTGTTTGTTTTTCTATTTTTCTTTAAAAAAAGGGGTTGTTTCATTTTAATTTATTTTAGTTCTTCATTAAAAAAAAGAATTTATTTAAGTAAAACCTCACTTTTAAGTTTCCGTTTAAAAAAAAACAATTAAAAAAAACAATTGTATATATCTTGTTTTAAATTTCAGGTTGCCAAAGTAGATTGGAAAAGTTGCTTGCTTCGCTCAACTATTGCCCAAAAAAAATTGCTTCGCTTTGCTTTATAAAAAAAAAACTGCTTGCTTGATATATCTATTGTTTGTGTTTGTCTTGCATTTTTATTTACTTGCATTTAAAAAAAATTCAAAAAAAAAACCAAAAACAAAAATCATTTGTAGTTGCATTGTTAATACACGTTTATTTTCTGCTTTGCATTTCATCCTAGATTTAGATTAGTAATAATGGTTAGACATCGATAACACTTAATTGTATATTGACAAGTTGTCTTCTTTGAACAATTTAATTTCTTGGTGTCTAGGCTACGGCAGAGTAATAACCATTTATAAATATTACGGTGATTCGTAAATATTATAGTGGTTGTTCCTCTGAAGGTACTTCAACCTTCGGCTGCATTGCTACGGTGATTCATGGTGCACCGATAAATCCTGCCTGTTACTTGGCTGAGAACTATCTTGTTGAACTAAGACAATGTGTAATTATACAATTTTGGGTTAACTTAGGATAAATCATTTGTAATTAATCCTTGCATTCATTTAGTTGCATTAGTTCATGCATATTTTAAAAAAAAATCAAAATCCAAAATAAAAAAATTGTATATATTCCTTTTCCTTTGAAATTTTTAAATCCTTTTTCTTTGAAATTTTAAAAATCCAAAAGAAAGTTTAGAAAAAACCAAAATCCAAAAAAAAATTATAAAAACCTTTTCAAAAACAAAAAAAAATTTGATAAACCAAAAAACAAAACAAAAATCAATTTCTCTTTTGAAAAATAAATTTTATTTGTAAATATTTTTCCTTTATAAAAAAAACCAAAAACATTCTTGAAAATGTCTGAATTTCCATATTCACTTGAATTTTACAATAATTGTGAAAATCAATATAATCCATATGATTTCACTCCAAATTCGTATGGATATCTTAACGACAACTATTCTTTAAACAATTCGAATTTTGAACAACAAAGTTTTCAAAACGATGACCAACCCTCAAATCTCGAAAATAGCATTTCGTCTTTACTTGAAATCTCTACATAACAAAATCAGGAGATAAATGGGTTGTGTAATTCTTATCTATGCGATAACTCAAATCAATGTTTTCAAAACATTCAAAATTTGAATTCAATTCAAAATTCAAACGATTTCGATTATAACCCATGCCAATTCAATTTCGAACTCCAAAATGAATTTCAAACTCAAAATGAAAATGGAAACAACTTTTCAAACGAATTTGGCAATGAGAATAACCTTAACCACGTTAGAATTGAAAATTTTTGTTCTCAACAAATCCAAATCGAAAATTCTCAAGTTAATAACTATAAATTGGATTTTGTTGAGCAAATGAACGAAATTTACGATGATCACACGAATTCGTTGTTTGAAACATATATGAAACAACGTGAAAAACAAAATCAAATTCCAACGTGTGGCGAATCAAACGATAATCCATCTTTTACCCAAATCGACGATTTTCAAATAACAACTTTTGAAATTGAAAACGATGATCTTAATGAAGTTGTTGAAAATTTGGTAATTGAGTTGGATTTTAATTCATTTAAGGGTATGGAACCAAATTTAAAATTCGATCTTCCTTTTCTCGATTTTGAAAATTTGAATACAACAACTTTGGACACGCAATGAAGTTGTTGATAATCCAAATAAGGAAGACGAATTTAACGAACACGATTTCTTTAGACTTTTTGAAAATGAGTCGTTAAACTCTGATGGGGAAGATTTAAATCACCATTTCAATTTTGAAATCAATAATTTTGAAAATTTTGTTGATGATGAACTTGACTTTCAACTTGGTGATGATAAATTTAAATTTCAATCAATTATTCTATCAACCCCGAAAATTATCGAAAATAAAACAACTCGTACAGTTTTCAATAAAACGACAGTCGTTTTTCCAAATCAACATTCAACTTTGAAATCTTTTACGATTTGGTTTTTCGAGCTTAAGCCGTGTCTCGTATATTTGACGAGGCAAATGAATCGGTCTTTGGAAGACCGTTTCATTTACTTTTTGACGATATACTTTCTGATCTCGTGTAAATACCGTTCATTTTCATATAAATAAAGGCCTTTTTTTTAATTTTATTTTTCTCCTTCCACTTGGGTTGACTATGGGGACACAGTCAAAATCAATTGTGGGGGGAGACTCGTCATCATTTTCAATTTTTTCAGGGTTTATTTATTTTTTTTTATTTTTTTTCCAAAATTAAAAAAATCTCAAAAACAAAAGACAATTTTTTTAAGCATTTTGATTTATTTTTAAAGAAATACTATAAGATAAATATATGGTTTCGGTTAATTAAATTGAAAATTCTGAAAATTTATTTGTCTTAACGAAAATAAAAATGAAGTTTGATTACAAATAACAATGGTTTAACTAGTATAAAGGAAGATTCATACGTGTTAATTATGAAATATCCTAATTAAAAATCTTTGTTTAAAAGTGTGATGAATTTAAAGTAAATGATATAACATTTTTTTGTCTTCTAAGTTAAATGGTGCTAAGATCATTTTGCAAAACTCTCTTTAAAAAAAATAACAAAAAAAATATTTCTTGTATGTATATATTTTTAATAAACACCTAGAGTCATGTGTTCACACTTGTGTGTTCACTCGCCATGCTCTGTACCCTTCTCACGTAAGCCCGAAAGGCAGTGCACGATCGGTTTATCTGAGTTAGGTGTATATATATAAAAATTCTTTTACTAATAATGCCTACAGTCAATAAGTGTTCACTCGCCACGCTCTGTATTCCCCTCACATCAGTCCGCAAGGCAGTGCATGGGTAATATATCTGGCCTCAGTTTATCTGAGTTAGGCATATGTAAATATTGTAAATATCAATAAAATTTTCAAAAAATGGAGAGAGTAATCAAATGAAATCCAAGCACTATTTTTACTTAGTTGATTTGACTTGTTATAGAAAAGAAATGAAAATACCACTTCGATAAACTTTGATAATCGATAAGAATCCATTTCATAGTTACACTACGTAATCAATCCAGACAACGAGTTAAACTATAGTCTATTTGCTTTGATAACTTGATTTTTATTGGAAATTTTGATAAGTATATAACTTAAATTTTCAAGATAATAACCAAACCTATATTTAACTTATTTGTGTTAATTTAAAAGTAAATCCTTCATTCGTAAATATTTTCAAAAACTCGCATTCATCTCGTTGTAAATAAATTTGCATTTTGTAAATATTTTCATCCTGCATTTATATTTTGTGGGTAGTATCCGCTGAAAACCCTCACGAGACAACACTCGTCCTATTGGGGACACCCAGAGGTTTAACGGTTTGTTTCATACGCTCAATGCAATCGTGCTCCCTACGAAAATGGATTTACCTTAGTTTTTTCCTTTATTCGAGGACGAATAAAAAGATAAGTGTAGGGGTATTTGATGTGCACGTAAATTTGCATATTTTTACCACCATATTTAATCTATTTAAATTAAATAAATGATCATATTGGGTATTTTAACTTGTTTAAATCAAAATTCAAATTATTTGAAATTGTCACATATTCATCTTCATATAGGGGCAAAATGGTCATTTTTATGCATTTATCAAATTGTGAAAATTTACTTGGAATTTTCTATGTTGTTTTGTAGGAAATTTGGTGAATTTTACAAGTGGTAACATAATGATATATGCATGCACAAGAGTGAAGAGAACAAATGAACATGGAAATAATTCAAAGTGAAGATAATGGAGGACCCCACCTACCCACCTACCTTAATGTACAAATTAGAGGCTAATGCACATGCTTATGGAATTAATAGCTTCATGTACACTTACATGAGGATTATTTGAAGATAATGATTACTTGGCCTCCACACTTCCTAAGAGGGTATTTTGGGCATTCCCCAAAAATATGAATTAGGGTTTAACACATGTATAAGTACCCCTTATGTTTCATGTAACCCCTCTCCCTTAGTCTCTCTTACTTAGTTTTTAGCTTAAGAAATAAATCAAAGTTTTTCTCTCATCTTTTTCCATGGTGACTTAGCCATTTTATTTCATGTAATTTTTCTTTCTTTTATGCAATATTAATTCTCTTTTATTTACATGCTTCTTCTCTTCTTATGTTAGTAGTGTAGTTTACATTCATGCAAAGTAGATTAGTTTTAATTCTTGTTAATTAGCTTCTCTTTTCCATTAGCTTTCATTTTCCTTTCTTTTTGCTTTCATGTTGCTAGCTACATTTGTTAATCAAATGACAAATTTGAGAGGCTAAACCCCTTCAATTTAGGGGTAATGAAGCTCTCTAATTATGTAGCTTCAACTATTTGTTAATTCATGCTCTCTTTTTGTGCTTAATGATGATGATAGAAATGGTTTACTAGTTGTTTTTGCTTTGAATTTAATATCCTATATTGTTGACATCAAATAGGCTATGCTTAAACAATCACTAACACTAATTGCCTCTTCATCAAAATATGATTATGGCAAAACAAAGTGATTTGAAATTAAAATCTGATGGTCTATATTTCTAATCAATAGTTAATAGGCCATACTTAAAATAGATTTCATTTTCATTTTCATTGTCAAGTTTCATGAAAGTTAGTAAGTGATTTAAGGGATGTGTTATAGTTTGATGGCTTATGTTGGCTAATCAATATCACAAATATGTCATACTTATGATAAGCACATCAATTAAAGCACTAATGACCATAAAAAGAGATTATGATTTCATATGTGTTGAACTACATAATCTAGAGAGTGGATTTATTCTCTAAATTGTCATTTAACTCTTATATTTGCATCTCTTTTCTTTTAGTTAGTTAGCTAATTTTCTAATTCTCTAGCTTAACTTTCATTCGATTTTGGTTTAATTTGATTGAATAGAATTTTAAAATCATCAATTCCCTGCGGTTTGACCCGTATTCGCCACGTACTACAAGTGTATGCCGTACGCTTGCAGTTATTTTTATTTCTAAATTTTTCGACGGTTTTCTAATTCGATAGAATTTCCATCGATTAACAGAAAGCTTGGTTCATTTGGTTGGATGAGAAAACATTGTTAAATTTATTGATCATTTCATCGATTTTAGCTTCCAAAGCCAAAGATGATCCTGTCGATTGTGCGCTCGATTGTGAATAAATGGATATTTCTTTAGAACGTTCCCATTGGGATGACTTTTTGGCCAAGTTTTCAAGAAATTGCCAAGCATCGTCGTGATGTTGTGCGAGAAAATTGCCTTGGCACATCGATTCAAGCATAGCTCGTGAGCTATTTTCAAGTCCATTTTTCAAAATTATGGTGTGGACATTTTATCAAAAGCTCTTTACAAAAGCTCTTTAAATCTTTCAAAATATTTTTTGAAAGGTTCACCCCTGAATTGATGAAAATTGACAATTTTGTTTCAGATTTTAGTTTCTTTTTTCCAAGAGGTAGAACATTTTTGAGAAAACTTTAACATATTCTTCCCAAGTTTTGATTGAGTTCGAAGGTAAGCTATACAACCATTTTCAGCGTAATCGGTAAGGGCAAATGGAATTAACCGAAGTTTAATTCCATCATCACATAATTGTTGGAATTTAATTGTTGCACATACTTGTTCGAATTTCGTTAAGAAAATATATGGGTCGTCGTGTTCAAAGTTGCAAATTTTGGGAGCGTGGCAATATGATTGGAATGAATTTCGAAGTGATTACCCGTTGAGGTGGGTAATGTGATACAAGAAGAAATAGAAACTCTATCGGGAAAGATTCTATCCATGAGAGTTCGGAAAGCGTTTTCATTCGCCGTCGTTGGAGGATCGTTCGTTCGGGTTAAACGATTTGTTGTTGTATCACGAGTCCAGGTACTCATGCACAAGTGAAAAGGTCAAGGAGAAAAAGAAGTGAGAATCAAGTTTAAGAGAATGAAACATGGTTTAGAAGATGAAATGAAGTAAAAATTTGTTTTTTTTATATTTGAAAGGAAAAATATTTACTAAAAGAATTTATTTTTCAAAAGGGAGATTAGATTTTTGTTTTGTTTTTTGGATTTTCAAATTTTTTTTCCTTTTCTTTTATATGTTTTTGCTTTTTTTTAGTTTTAGTTTTTGAAAAGAATTTTTTTCCTTTTAGATTTTTGTTTAAAAAAAACTAAATTAAGCAAGTGCTTGTTTTTTCTTTTTTTTGGATTTATGATTTTGTTTGAATTTTTCTTTTTTTCAAAGGAAAAGATTTGAAAATATTTTTTTTGTTTTGGAATTTTTTTCTCAAAAACTAAATTAAGGAAAATGTAAAAATAATTACTTTTGGATTTTGTTTTTTTAAATATGCAAGGACTTAATTACAAATTTTCTGTCCTTAGTAGCTCCTAACCCAAAATTGTATAATCACACTTAGTCTTAATCCAACAAAATAGTTCTTAGCCAGTTAACGGACAGGAGTTATCGGTGCACCATGAATCACCGTAGCAATGCAGCCGAAGGTTTAAGTATCTTCAGAGAAACAATCACTATAATATTTACGAATTACCATAATATTTATATATGATTATTGCTCTACCGTAGCCTAGACACCAAGAAGTTAGAATGTCGAAAGAAGACAACTTGTTAAGATACAATTAAACCCTAGATGAGCTCGTGACACCCTTAAGTCCAATGTCTAACCGTTATTATTAGTCAAATTCTATGATGAAATGCAATTTGTGGGCCAAGGAAGGGGTGATGAAATCCCCCACCTTATGTGGATTTGAGTATTGCCCTTAGAAAATAAAAACAAGATGAAATGAATGCAAAACAGAAATTAAACATGAATTGACAATGCAAATACAAATGAGATTTGATTTTGTTTTTGTTTTTGGATTTTTAAAATGCAAGCAACCAACAATGCGAAGAAAATAAAAACAAAAGATAAGAGCACGATACCAGAGCGTACATAATTATTAGCAATTTTATTTTAAAGCAGCGATTTTTTTTATACGCAAGCAAGCCGAGTAGTTATTTAGCAAGTGGTTCCTTTTTGCAACCTATAATTCGCAACCAGAAAAGTTAAAAACAATTTTTTTAGAAGCAAATGAACTTTCACAACAAATAGCATAAAGAAAGAAAAAAAAATTACTCAGGCCCATAAGCCCCTGCTCAATACGCACTCAACAATCCAAACAATTACAAATACAACAACTCGATAACACAATTCTCACACAAAACTTTAAAACCGAAAACTTGTTTCACTCAAAATTCACAATCGCGGGAAATACAAAATTCGCACAAACTCAAAACTCAAATTTCACTTTTGGTTTAAGTTGATTGTTCGGTAAATGTTCGAAGTGTGGTGATTGCGATTAGGGTTGCGAAATTTGGGTGTAGATGGAAGCGGTGCTTGGAATGGTTCTGGAAGTAGGAGGTAGCGATTTTTGTTTTGGGTGAGGAGATTTGCTGGTTTACTTGGCTCTACTGAAGTGGTGGACAGAGTTTGTGGCATTTGTTTTGATTGAAGAAGCGGGTTTGGTTGTGCTTGTAAATGAAGTGAGTTGCTTTCAGAGGTGGAGACTGATTTGGATGGTTGTGATATTATATTGCTGAGCAAAAGAAGATGGTTTCGGTTGGTAAGGAGGAGCAGTGAACTGGAGTTGGTAGTTGCAGGCAGCAAGCAAGTCAAGGTGAGGAAGTGAGGTTGAGGTTGTAGTGTGTAGTGAATGGGATTATGTAGGATGGATGGTTGTTGGTGAGGTGATGGTTGGATGTTAGTTTGAGGCAGTGAGGAGGAGGATGTGAATAAGGGTTGAGAAGTGGTTTGTTGCTTCAGGATGGTGAAGTAATTGGAGTTAATGGTGGCAGTTTAGTGGGTAAGAAGGGTTGTAATGGTTGTTTCAGGTTGAAGAAGTGGTGAAATGCTGTAGGCAGTTAAGTGGATGAAGGTGGTTTTGTATGCTGAGGTTGTAGTGAAGTTGTATTGCAGAGGGTATTACGGGTTGGCAGGGGTGTATTGGAGATGCGCTACGATGTTGGCAGTGAAGTTGCTATAGTGATGTTGTTGTAGTGATGTAGCAGGGGTGTATTGGTAGTGAAGTTGTTGTATGTTGGAGTGGTTAATGGTGTTGGTTGTAGTGAAGGGGAGGAATGTAAATGAATGTGGAAGGAGATAGTGAGTTGTGGAAATGAAGCTAGTTTAGGGAAGAGGAGCAGTTTGATTGTAGATTGAAGGTGTTGGAAGTGAATGTTAGAGATCAGGGGTGTGATGAAGGTTGGAGGTTATGAATTTGGAGGATTTTGCAATATGGAAGCTGCAGTTGTCGTGATGGATGATGGTGATCTGTGTGGAGTTCTACAGAGATGGTTGTTGAGTTGTTTGGGGATGAGGTGACGGTTGGGTACAGCTGCTGAGGAGAGAGATGGTAGCAGCAGTGGAGGGAGAAGTTTGTGTTTGTTGTAAGAAGGTGGGGAAGTAGCAAAGGGGAATGTAAGAAGGTTGTAGGAGGAGACTGAAATACACTGATTGTTTAAGTGAATGAGTTTGTAAATGGGAAGGGTGATAAGGCAGTGGCAGACTGAATGCAGAGGAGGGTTGTCTCGGAAAAAGGATGTGAAATGATGGGTTTGGTAGTGGTTGATGATTGATGATGGCCAGACAGTGAGTAGTATGTAAAATAGGCAGTGGCAGTGGTAGCAAACAAGTGGAGTAGTGCAGTTTGTAGATGAGGAAGGCAGGAGGAAAAGCAGAAGGTGTAATGCAAATGCTTTTTTAGTATGAGAATGTTTGTACAGAGAAGAGAAAATGAGCAGATGTAACAGAGAATATGTAATGCAAAATATATTTTTTAGTGACTGAAATGAAATGCAATGTACTGAAATGTAATATGGAGATGATGTCAATATGGAGATGGAGATGGAACCAGAAATGAAAGAAATGAAGTATTCAATGAAAACAGAAATGAAATGAACCAACCTTACCACTAAACTAACACAAACCCACAAAATAAAATGCAATATGAATTTCTTTTAAATGAAAGAACACAAAATAAAAGAAAACAAAAATAATTTGAAGAGTAAAATTGAAATCAAATTGTAATTCCCCAGCAAAGGCGCCGAAAACTTGTTAAAGCGACGGAAATTTCTATCGATTAGAAAACTGTTGCTAAAATATAATTGTTATAAAAACCGCAAGTGCATGGCGTACAATCGTAGTATGTATGCGAGTACAGATCGATCCGCAGGGAAAGAATTAAATTCTAATAATACTCAATCAAATTAACCCAAAGTTTTGAAATGATTTTAAACTAGAAAAAATTGTAGAAAATAAACTAGAGTAAAGGTGAATAAAACTATGTGATTAAGGAACAATTTAGAGGCAAATTCACTTTCAATCATTCATATAAATCAACACAAAATTCATTTATAATCTCTCATTAAAATAGTAAGTAGAAATGATAGATGTGCTTATTATAAGTATGATTTATTTATGCTATTAATTAGCACAACTTAAATCATCGAACTCTAACACACTATTCAAATCCACTTATTAAAACTCTTGAAATTAACATGAAATTAAAAATATAATTTATTTTAAGCATTATCTATTTACTATTAATCAGTAACATAAACCATCAAATTTTGATTCTAGTTTGACTTTCATTATCAAAATCACTTAGGTAAATGAACAAAATAGTTTATGTTTAAAATGGAATAAGCATAGCTTATTTGAGATGTCAACATAGACTATGAGATTCGCTAAAAAAAGACATAAACCACCGTTATTCAAAATTTCTATTCAGCACAAAAGAGAGATCACAAATGAAATCATTATGTTAATTTAATATGTTTCATGAGAGCTTCATTACCCTAAATTGAAGGGGTTTAGCTGCTCATATTTGAAAACATGTTAACATAAAATTATTTCAACATAAAAAAAGAGGAAAATGAGAGCTAATTAAAAGAAAAGAGAGTTAACTACTTGCATAAAATAAAACTAAACTAATTATAAGAGTTAAATCTATACTACTAACATTAAAAAAGAGAAACATAAACTAAGTAGGAGAGCATAAAATAAAAATAGCATGAAAAAGAAAGCATAAAATAAAAATTGCATGAAAGTAAAAACAAGACTAAGAAGCCATCAAAGAAATTTTTATTTAACTTTGATTTGTGGCTACAATATTGCATGAAAAGAAGAAGATGATTACATAAAACATAAGGTATATTTATTCATGCTTAAAACCCTAATTCATATTTTAGAGAGAAAGTGTAACCTCCAAGTAATCATTAGGGAAATAATTAATCCGCACTAACATTTCTTTAAGCATTCATTAACATATGCACGTGCTTAATTATGGACCATATGTTAGTAGGTATGTGGGCTACTCCATGTTGTATGAATTCTTTTATTTTCCTTTCTTCATTAGTCTTCAACATATGTGCATGCATTCATCCATGAAACCACTTCATATTTGCATATTATTTCATACAAATAAAAATGTGCAAATAAATTTTCTCAAATTAAATCATACACAAAATTACCATTTTATCCTCCAAATGAAGATGAAGGAATGACGATTTGAAAACAATTTAAATTTTGGTTTAAACATGTAAAATATCATAATATGCTCATTTATTTAATTAAAAGAAGATTAATTTGGAAGTAAAAAATATACACTTTTACGTGCACATCAATTTGCATTATTTTTGTATGCTCTATCTTCATGTCGCTGAGTAATTGATTATCCAGATAAGCTCACTTGCTATGGATGTCATGGCTTGATATTCTGCTTTTACACTTGATCTAGCCACAACATTCTGCTTCTTACTTTTCCAAGTGACCAAGTAACCACCTACAAATGTACAAAACCCTGTGGTCGAATTTCTGTCATAGCGTCCGACCCAATCTGCATCAGAAAAACTAGTGCAAAAGTAAGTAAAGGTACTAAACGGTTGCATCAGAAAAACCGTACTAGTGCAAAAGTCCCTTGGTAGTCAATACCATAAGTTTGGATAAATCCCTTGGCCACTAACCTAGCTTTGTACCTTTCAATAGAGCCATAACTATTGTATTTGATTTTGTATACTCATTTGCATCCTATGGTTTTTTTCGGTAAATTAATGATATCCAACGTCTCTTTTTTTCTAAGGCATGAAGTTCTTCATTCATAGCTTTACATCAAATAGGACTTTGATTGACTCTCACTAAAGTTGGTTGGTTCCATTTGTTTAGTGATGTTACTCAAGTAGGTTCGGTGTGAAGGGGATACCATGTCATTTGAAATAAAATCTTATATTGGATATATCACCTGTCGGGATACATAATACCTTAATTTGACGGGAGGTCGAGTTTGTCTTGTTGACCTTCTTATGACATTTTTCTTGAATTGGTTCTTCATGAGTTAGTTCTTCACTAGACTCATTTATCTCTTCTTCTCCCCCTAAAGGAATTGGACTTGTTTCTCTGACTTGCTCTTCATTTGTAGGCCCAACATGTTCTTGATTTGTTTTTTCAGAAGACATGAAATTATTTGGAAACAATATGATTGGTTTACTTTGTGTATTTCCTTGTTCCCTTGTTTGACAATATGATTCATTTTCAAAAAATGATACATCTCATGAGGTATAAAGTTTATGACTTTTTTGGATCATAACATTTATACCCTTCCTTTTGGAATGAGTATCCTAAAAATATGGCTTTAACAGCATTTTTATCTAGCTTGTCATGTCTTTTTATGTGTACGAAACATGTACACCCGTCTTATGCCTCAAGATTTATTTTCTCATTCTTAAATATTTCTAAGAGACTCGTGCTTTTAAGCATGACACTTGGCAATCTATTTATGAGGTAAGTCGCAGTTAGGACAACATCTGACCAATAAGATTATGAAACGTTAGTTTGAAAAGGAAGAGATCTAGCGACTTCAAGTAAATGTCGATTTTTTCTTTCTGAAACTCTGTTTTGTTCGGGTGTATTAATACAAGTAGTTTGGCGTAAAATTCTTTTGTTTAAAAATTCTATGAAACCTTTGTTTATGTATTCTGTCCCATTATCAGATCGAATTTTTTTTATTTTTGCATTATATCGATTTTCTACAAAACTGTAAAATTCTTGGAAACATGAATAAACTTCATTCTTTCTTTTAAAAGGTAAACCCTAGTAGTGCGATAAAAATCATGAATAAATGTGGCAAAATATTTATAATGATCATAAGAATCAATATGGGTTGGACCCCGAACATCAGAATGAATTAAATCAAAGAATTTTTCTAACTTATTAGTAGAAAAGAAAATGGTAATCTAGTTTGTTTCGAAAGCTCACAAACATCACAATTTTTGGAATTTAATTTATAAGAAAAAAGTTTATTCTAAATTTGATCAGATGAATGACCAAATCTCCAATGCAACAATTTTTCATGATCCACTAAATTTAATGACACATGACATTTATTGTTGTTTCCATCGAGATAATAGAGGCCATTTTTCAAACATCCCTCACCAATCTTCTTATTTGATTCTCGATTCTGAAAGGTCACTTTATACAGTGAGGATATAACATTGTAATTCAGTTCATGGGCTATTTTACTAATTGATAATAAATTTGAACTAAAATCTGGCAAATATATTTTTCACATCTTTTGTAAGAAACTTTGTTGTACCAAAACCATGAATTTGGACTCTTTCTCCATTAGCAATAATTCCATGTAGAGGGTCTTTATTTTGTGTAACATTGGTTAATTTATTTTTGTCCCATGTCATGTGATTAGTAGCTCCTGAGTCAACTATCCATCTATTTGCATTTTTACACATTTTTGCAATTTCAAAATTATTGTTGACTTTGGATAATTAAAAATAGCGTTAGAATGTACAAAACCTAAATTTTATTGCTGTAACAAACTGTTCAATTGAGTTAGCAGTTGATTCAGTTGCACCGTTTGAGTTACATAAGATCCTGCTGAATCAAAGGTGTTATTTGGTTGGGTCTATTGAGCCGATTGAGATCCGTCCACTTTTGTCTCCGCTCCTTTGCTAAAACAACCAAAAAAATTCTCCTTCTTTGCACCGCCCCAATTACCTCCTCTATAGCCCTTCTCTCTGACCGGTCGGAGGTGGGGATAGAGGAACCAACAGTCATCGCGGTTGTGCCCTGCTTTGTTGTAGTTGTCGCACTGCTCGGTGCTCGGTGCTCGGTGCTCGATGCTCGAATCTCCCTTCCTTTTGATCATGTCCCTAAAACCAAAGTTCGAGTGTTTTATCTGAAATGTCTTATTCTCTTGATTATCCAATTATCGTGGATTTATGAGGTTCGGCCGAGAATACTCTTACTCAATTCTTGCCACTGCATCATTAAAACTTAGCATCTCAACTGATGCCAAGACTTGAGACTTGATCTATTCATAACTTGATTTGAGAGCCTCCAAGTAGGAGAAGGTTAAGTCTTGTTCAGATCTTTTTTGGATTTCAATTAGGTTTGTTGTTGGTGGGAGATAAACATTGAGCTTCTTCCCATTTGACATATTTTCGGTAGCCAGTTCGTTATTACTTTGGGTATTCAGTTTAATTTGGCAAAGCTCTAGTTTAAGGCTAAAGATATGAGAAATTTTTTTTGGCCATACCTTCTCTTCTCTTTGTCTCCAAGCTCCTGTGATGTGTTGGAGTACATAAGTACGTTTGAAAGCTGGGGTTCCATTGTGCTAAGAAGGAGTGAAATGATTAATTGGTCGGTTGTCTCCCATTATTTTATTTTTGCTTTCTCTTCGGGAGTTGGCTCATTTGGTTTTGCTGCTTTGGGTTTCTTCTTTTTTTCAGTGACAAAGATTAATTTTCCTTTGCCACCGAAACCAGTCGATCTTGATCTAGACCAAGGAATATATTTTCTGTTGCCATTGAGCATGATATTTGTGAGTTTAATGTTGTCGGATTGAGACATGTCGAACTGGCTGCAGTTATTTGATATCTACAGCAATTGACAACCCGCATATTATACGATTTTATATTTAAATATTTTATTTAAATATGGCGTCGTTAGTCGGATTTAAGTCCGAAATGTCACTTTTTGCAAACAGTCGAATTAGGACTCGAGACCACTTCCATTGAGTCCAAAATGGCGTTTGCAACTTTTTTGAGTATAAGCTTCGATATGTTTGAAGTAAGTTGAATTTTTCTATTTCTGTTGGGCTTTTTGGGTTGGGTTTCACCCAACTCATTCTATTACCCTAACTCAGCCCCTCTCTTCATCCATTCACTCTCATTTCATTTCTTTTTCTCAAGCTCAACTGAAAATGGGGGAAGAGAATAGGAATTAGAAATTCCAAGCCGTAGTTTCCATTTTCAAACTCAAGTCTAGCTCCAAACTCTTGGAAAAAGCTTTGGTAAGCATTCTCTATCTTCTTCTCCATCTCAATTCCTCTTCAATTTCAGAAAATTCCTAAACCCTAATTTGGGAAATACTTGTTTTGATCTTAGATTGAAGCTTGTAGAGTTGTAGTGAAGAGTGGTTGATCTTCTCCTTGTGTTTGAGCTTCTTATCATTTGTTTTTGAGTTAAAAAGGTGAGTTTTTGAACTCACATCTACTTCTATAGATATCATTGTTGTTAGGTATGAATTCCAAACACTTATCTATGTCCTTTTGCTTTTGATTTGAATTGAATTGGTGGATATTCCAATTTTTGTGTTTTGGTCCAATTTTATGAAAATCCTCTTGTGGATGTTTGGACTTTGATGTTTAGGGTGTATCGAAGAGCTTATAAGGCCGGGTTGTCGTTTGGCGTAAATCCTTGGTCGTCATTGCTCGATCGATCGCTCCCAAATCGTTTTGGCCATCATGGCTTAGGCAAATTGTTGCCCAGACCAGGTCTTCAAACGTCTGAAATGCAAGTTCAGACGTCTGGTTTTAAACCTGGAGCAAAAGTTTATACGGCGGAAATTTATAAAAATAGCAGAAAACAGAGTCAGACGTCTGAAACAACCTTTCAGACGTCTGAAACACCTTGTCAGACATCTGAACCACCCTTTCAGACGTTTGAACCACCCTGTCAGACGTCTGAAACCACCCTCCAAACGTCTGGATGGTTTCTGAATTTCCAGAACCTAAATCCAGACGTCTGGATTAACCCCCAGACATCTGGGATTGCCTATTTTTGCCTATTGGCCTATTTTTGATCGAATTTCCATTGTTTAATCGATTCGTGTTGATCCAATCAGTTGTTATTGCATTCTTTGACTTTGATGATTCTTTTCGATCTTGTACACAGGTTTTTATAAAGTGATCTTTTTAAATTATATTGAAAGCTCGTTTCTCCAATTTATAATTTCTATATAAAGCACACACACAATTTTGCACTCCGAGCGAAGAGGGAGGAGAATTAAATGATTAGATAAAACGCATGCTATGAACACGTGTGTTCATCTTTTCAGTTAATTCCTAACCTATTCGTTTGATCGTTTTGACCTCTGGGTCTGGTTTACCGATGAGATGAGGTGAACTTTGTACTGCTTTGAGTGTGAAATTGACTAATGGTTAGTAAACCGTTTAGTGCGAACGTGTGGTATGGGACTCACGTTAACATTTTTTGGGTTCCTTTCTGAGAGTTGTGACACATTCTGCCAGTTAGTAGTGTCCAGTACTAGGTCTCCGGACCTTCACCACTACGGTTTGTTGCCATATAGTATCGCTTTTGGAGTTGGTCATTCGTCACCGCTCGAGTGATATTGGGTTTGTTGCCTTCGGGTATGTTGCCTTCGGGCTTGTACCTACGGGTTTGTGCCTTCGGGTTTGTTGCCCTATAGTATCACTTTTGGAGTTGGTCCATCGTCACCGCTCGAGTGATATTGGGTTTGTGCCTTCGGGTTTGTGGATCTTTATTATACAATACTGAGCTCGAGCATCTTTTGTTTTTTGACTATTATATTTCCCTAGTGTATCGCCCTTCGGTGTAGGTTCTTTGAACCACATGATATATAGCGATTACCTTATGGAAACTTGTGCTACCTTTGTTGGTATTTGTTATTTGCCTTTTGGCGTGCTTTGGGATATGTATGTCCTTGGTTTAATTGAGTTACCTATGATATGAGACTTGTTATGATTCATCTTATGTTAGATGATTTGGTTATCTCTTTTGGAGATATTTGTGGTACTTTATGATTTTGTATGTTCATTATCATTAGTAGATCTAACTGATTTGTTTAGCTAGACTGACCCGTATATTTTATACTCGGGTCAGACCGAGATGTTTCAGGTTAGGTGCATTGGACTTAGCCTCTTTTGCTTCCGCATGGACTATTCTGCTAGCTCCTTTTTGTTATAGCTTTTTGTGTAGTCCTTTTTGTCAGTAACTCTGATATGTACTCTATTGACTCGTCTGTATATAGTGGTTTGCTTTACCACTTGACATGTATCATTTTGTAAACTCTGTAATGTATCTATATATGTGTAAATGTATGTGATGATCTACTATTCTGTGATGTGTATTACATTTGAGTTGTTATATTTTATTCTGATAGATCCTCAACCACCTATGGCTTTGTATTAAGTATGTATTGGATATGTCGATCCATTTAAGTAAGAAGTGGCATTGTCGGCGTATTCAATAGATAATTAAGACAAGGCTATAGATGGTCGCTCCTAACCAGCTCTATTCTCCGCATTAACAGACGGTGTTACCTTGTAATACTCTTTGCTAATGTGGGTCTCGGAGTAGGGCGTGGTATCAGAGCTGAGTTCAGAAGAAAATATGATAAACATAGAACAGAGACACATATTATGGTACATCAAAGGGTAGTATGAATGTTACGAATCTTTGTATCATCGTGCCTTTATTCTTTCCATGCCTTTGGGGTAGATAGAATTTTTGGAATACGTCTAGGAATGCATTTTATTCTGTAGTATTCCATATTTGAATTAATGATATCTACCTTGTGAATAATCTCTATCTTATCTTATCCTTCAGCCAATGGCCAGAAGAGGTAGAGGACGACGTTCGAATGCTGGGCAATCCAGCGGCTCGCATCCGAACAGCGTTTATATGTCTGTCGATCATTTTTTGGAGTTATTTAGGAGCACTCAGCCTCCAGCTCCTATTCGTGCATCTCCTCCACGCAAGTCTGCTTTTGCACGCCTGTGTAGTGATTTTTCTCATCTTGGTGGAAAGCCATTCAAAGGCTCCGAGTCTGTTCTTGAGGTCCAAGCTTGGATTCGCACATGTGAGCGTATCTTCTCTCGCATGGATCTTTCTGACCATGATCGAGTTCTTGTAACTTCTAGCTTATTGCAAGAGCGTGCCCTTGATTGGTACGAGCTTCTTATAACCGAACTTGATGAGTCTGTTCTTTCTTGGACTCAGTTTCGAGAACGATTCGAACTCAAATTTGTTCCTGAATCTGAGAAAGTTTTATTAGCCCGTCGCTTCCTTGAGTTGAAGCAAGGGAAGTCCTCCGTTTTCGCCTATGTTGCATCATTTGAGGCCTTATCTAAGTATGGTCTTGAATTCATTAGCACTTCTTATAAGAATAATATGAAGTTTGTCTCTGGTCTTAAGAAATATCTTAAGAAGTCTTTAATGCTCCAGCATAAGCTTTCTTTTGAGGAGTTGGTTGATTCGGCACTTCATCTCGAGGCCATCAAGAAGGAGTGTGATAGTGGTGATGATTTTGAGGTTCGCAAGAACCCCAATAAGAAGAAGTTTCCATTTCATAAGCAGGGATTTCTTCCTTCCAAGAAGAAGAAGTCCATTGAGTCTGGTTCTAACTCTCAATCTGCTGGAACACCTTCCATTCAGAAGTGTTTCAATTGTGGTTCTCCTGATCATATGATCCAAATTTGTCCTAAGCCTCTCTTCTGCCGTTATTGCAAGAAGGAAGGTCATCATGTGTCCTCCTGCCTTACTGTTCCTGCTAATGCCAAGTCTGGCAAGATTTATGTTGCTAAGGCTTTTGGAGGTCCTTCTCAGCCCAGAGGTATATCTCCATCTATTTTGGAAGGTTCTATTTTATTCCATGACCGTAGTATTCGAGTTCTTTTCGATACGGGTGCTTCGCATTCTTTCGTACAGAAAAAGCTCATCGATGATTTGTCTTTGGATGTTTCTTGTATGGTTATTTCGTTGAGGATTGCGAATCCTATTGGGGGATCCGCAACCCTTAGCATGCTTTGTGATGATGTTGAGATTGTTTTATGTGGCTTTTCTTTTCGTGCGAATCTGCACGTTATTTCTTATTTGGGATTTGATATGATTTTGGGTATGGACTGGCTAGTGAGATACAATGGCAGGATTATTTGTTCTGAAAGAATTTTATGTCTTCGACATCCGGATTCGTCTACTCAGCTATCACTTGTTCTTCGGAATGTGGATAATTCCGAAATGGCTTTTCATTCACTTGACTCACGAGATGATGATGATATATCTTGTATCCCAATTGTTTGTGACTTCTTTGATGTTTTTGAGCCGGTTTCGGGTTTGCCACCTAAGCGGGCGATCGAGTTTCGCATTGATCTCATTCCAGGCGCGCAGCCAGTTGGGCGTCCTCCCACGAGGATGTCTACAAAAGAAAATGAGGAACTCAAGTTGCAGCTTTTTGAGCTTGAGTCCAAGCAATTGATTCAGTCCAGTTTTTCACCGTGGGGTACCGCGGTCGTCTTCGTGAAGAAGTCCGATGGAACTCTTAGGCTCTGCATCGATTATTGCAAGCTTAACGAGTTGACCATCAAGAATAGGTATCATTTGCCGAGGATCGATGATATGTTCGATCTATTGAGTGGCACTAAGGTCTTCTCTCAGCTCGACCTTGCCACTGGTTTTCATCAGCTCCGAGTCATGGAAGATAGCATACCTCTTACAGCTTTCCGCACTCGATATGGTTCTTTCGAGTGGCTCGTTATGCCGTTCGGTTTGACGAATGCTCCTGCTTTCTTTGTTGATCTTATGAATCGAGTATTCTGGGAATATCTCGATAAGTTCGTCCTTGTGTTCATTGACGACATTCTTGTTTATTCTAAGTCTAAAGCCGAGCATGCTAATCACTTGAGAATTGTCTTGAGTACTCTTCGTCACCATCAGCTTAAAGCCAAATTCTCCAAGTGCCATTTTTGGGAGAATAAGGTTAAGTTCTTAGGCCATGTTGTATCTTCCGACGGCATTTCTATCGATCCCTCAAAGATCGAAGCTATCCAGAATTGGAAGAGGCCTGAGAATGTTCATGAGATTCGTAGTTTCCTTGGATTGGCGGGTTATTACCATCGGTTCATTAAGGATTTTTCTCGTGTTGTGCTTCCTCTCACCAGCTTTACTCGGAAAGGCATTCTTTATATTTGGTCCGATAAGTGTGAAGCTTCCTTTCATACATTAAAGAAACTTCTCACTAATGCTCCTATTCTTGTGGTTCCCGAGGGGAATCATAATCTTGTTGTCTACAACGATGCTTGTGGTAGTGGTCTCGGTGCCGTGCTTATGCAGAAGGATCGGGTAGTTGCTTATGCTTCTAGGCAACTGCGTCCGAATGAAGTTCGCTATGCCACTCATGATCTTGAGTTAGCCGCCATTGTCTTCGCCTTGAAGATTTGGCGACACTATTTATTAGGCGAGCGCTTCATTCTCTATACCGATCATAAATCCTTGAAGTATTTGTTCACTCAGAAGGAACTCGATATGAGGCAACAGCGTTGGCTCGAGTTTCTTGCCTCCTATGACTTTGATATCCAATATACCCCTGGTAAGGGTAATCGTGTTAGTGATGCGCTTAGTCGCAGACATTCGGCTGTCGTTTCTATGATGCTTGCCGAATGGGATATTCTTGAGACTCTATCTTTTTGTGATATTCGTGATCGAGCTCCATCCCTCTGATTCTCCGATAGCATTATTCAGTTTGGAAGCTCGACCCTCTTTATTGGATCATATTGCTGAAGCTCAGCGACATGATCCTGATCTTGTGCATCTTATTCAGCTTTGTGGAACATAATCCCGTGATGAGGCATTACGGGATTTCAGCATTGATATTCATGGGTGTCTTCGCAAGAAGAACCGTCTTGTTGTGCCTTCTAATTCTGCACTTAGGCATGACATTCTTGATGACTGTCATTGTTCTAAGTATACTATTCATCCTGGCAGTAGTAAGATGTATGCCGATATGCATCGCCTTTATTATTGGGAAGGCATGAAGCGCGATGTAGCGAGTTATGTGAGTAATTGCATGACTTGTCAACGTATTAAAGCCGAACATCAGTGCCCTTCTGGTTTTCTTCAGCCTCTAGAGATTCCATTATGGAAATGGGATCAGATTTCGATGGATTTCATTGATGGCCTACCTTGTACGAGATCGGGCCATTCTAGCATTTGGGTTATTGTTGATCACCTCACCAAATCAGCTCATTTTGTTCCTATTAAATCTAATAGGACTGCTTCTCTTTTGGCTAAGTTATATATCAAGGAAATCGTGAGACTTCACGGTGTTCCTAGTTCGATTGTGAGTGACCGTGATCCTTTATTCACCAGTCATTTCTGGCAGAGTCTTCAGCAAGCTTTGGGAACAAAGCTTAATTTCAGCACAGCTTATCATCCACAGTCTGATGGACAGACTGAACGGGTGAATCGTATCTTAGAGGATCTTCTCCGTATTTGTATTCTTGATTTCGGAGGTTGTTGGGAGGATCATCTACCCCTTGTAGAGTTCTCCTACAACAATAGTTTTCAGTCCAATATCGGTATGGCTCCTTTCGAAGCCTTATATGGAAGGCCATGTCGATCGCCTTCTTGTTGGTTAGAATCTAGGGAGAAGCTTATTCTTGGCCCGGAGTTTGTTCATGATTCTTTTGAGAAGATTATTCTTATTCGTCAGAGAATGAAAGAGGCACAGAGCCGCTAGAAATCCTACGCGGATAACCGTAGGAAGCCTCTCGAGTTCTCGGTTAATGATCTCATCTTTATTCGTGTTTCTCCTTTGAAAGGGGTTATGCGCTTCAGTGTGACGGGGAAATTGGCTCCTCGCTTTGTAGGACCATTTCCTATTACTGAACGTATTGGCCCTGTGGCTTATAGAGTTTCACTTCCAACTCATCTATCCGGAGTTCACAACGTGTTTCACGTCTCTCAGCTTCGGAAGTGCCTTCGAGAATCGGATTCTGTTATCGACTCTCCTGGTTTGCAAGAGCTTGAGATCTCACCAAACTTATCTATTGTACAGCAGCCTATTCGCGTACTTGCCTCGAAGGTGAGACACCTTCGAAACAAGGACGTGCCGCTCATTAAAGTTCAATGGTCCGCTAATCCCAATGACTATACTTGGGAAACCAGAGAGTTTATCGAGCGATCCTATCCGGGTTTTCTATCTTTTCTTAGCAATGGTGAGAATATCTTTTTATCTCAAGCTTCTTTTCTTTTCTTTTTGGATGATGTAAATATGTAGTTGTTACAAATTCTTCTCTAGGAATTGCGCGGATGCAATTTTGTTAAGAGGGGGAGATCTGTAACAACCCGCATATTATACGATTTTATATTTAAATATTTTATTTAAATATAGCGTCGTTAGTCGGATTTAAGTCTGAAATGTCACTTTTTGCAAACGGTCGAATTAGGACTCGGGACCACTTCCATTGAGTCCAAAATGGCGTTTGCGACTATTTTGAGTATAAACTTCGATGTGTTTGAAGTAAGTTGAATTTTGCTATTTCTGTTGGGCTTTTTGGGTTGGGTTTCACCCAACTCATTCTATTACCCTAACTCAGCCCCTCTCTTCATCCATTCACTCTCATTTCATTTCTTTTTCTCAAGCTCAACTGAAAATGGGGGAAGAGAATAAGAATTAGAAATTCCAAGCCGTAGTTTCCATTTGCAAACTCAAGTCTAGCTCCAAACTCTTGGAAAAAGCTTTGGTAAGCATTCTCTATCTTCTTCTCCATCTCAATTCCTCTTCAATTTCAGAAAATTCCTAAACCCTAATTTAGGAAATACTTGTTTTGATCTTAGATTGAAGCTTGTAGAGTTGTAATGAAGAGTGGTTGATCTTCTCCTTGTGTTTGAGCTTCTTATCATTTGTTTTTGAGTTAAAAAGGTGAGCTTTTGAACTCACATCTACTTCTATAGATATCATTGTTGTTAGGTATGAATTCCTAACACTTATCTATGTCCGTTTGCTTTTGATTTGAATTGAATTGGTGGATATTCCAATTTTTGTGTTTTGGTCCAATTTTATGAAAATCCTCTTGTGGATGTTTGGACTTTGATGTTTAGGGTGTATCGAAGAGCCTATAAGGCCAGGTTGTCGTTTGGCGTAAATCCTTGGTCGTCATTGCTCGATCGATCGCTCCCGAATCGTTTTGGCCATCATGGCCTAGGCAAATTGTTGCCTAGACCAGGTCTTCAGACGTCTGAAATGCAAGTTCAGACGTCTGGTTTTAAACCTGGAGCAAAAGTTTATACGGCGGAAATTTATAAAAATGGCAGAAAATAGAGTCAGACGTCTGAAACAACCTTTCAGATGTCTAAAACACATTGTCAAACGTCTGAAACACACTATCAAACGTCTAAACCACCCTGTCAGACGTCTGAAGCCACCCTCCAGACGTCTGGATGGTTTTTGAATTTCCAGAACCTAAATCCAAACGTCTGGATTGACCCCCAGACGTCTGGGATTGCCTATTTTTGCCTATTAGCCTATTTTTGATTGAATTTCCATTGTTTAATCGATTCGTGTTGATCCAATCAGTTGTTATTGTATTCTTTGACTTTGATGATTCTTTTTAAATCTTGTACACGGGTTTTTATAAAGTGATATTTTTAAATTGTACTAAAAGCTCGTTTCTCTAATTTATAATTTCTATATAAAACACACACACAATTTTGCACTCCGAGCGAAGAGGGAGGAGAATTAAATGATTAGATAAAACTCGTGCTATGAACACGTGTGTTCATCTTTTCAATTAATTCCTAACCTGTTCGTTTGATCGTTTTGACATCTGGGTCTGGTTTACCGATGAGATGAGGTGAACTTTGTACTGCTTTGAGTGTGAAATTGACTAACGGTTAGTAAACCGTTTAGTGCGAACGTGTGGTATGGGACTCACGTTAACATTTTTCGGGTCCCTTTCTGAGAGTTGTGACATATTCTGCCAGTTAGTGGTGTCCAGTACTGGGTCTCCGGACCTTCGCCACTACGGTTTGTTGCCCTATAGTATCGCTTTTGGAGTTGGTCATTCGTCACCGCTCGAGTGATATTGGGTTTGATGCCTTCGGGTATGTTGCCTTCGGGCTTGTACTTTCGGGTTTGTGCCTTCGGGTTTGTTGCCCTATAGTATCACTTTTGGAGTTGGTCCATCGTCACCGCTCGAGTGATATTGGGTTTGTGCCTTCGGGTTTGTGGATCCTTGTTATACGGTACTGAGCTCGAGCATCTTTTATTTCTTTGACTATTATATTTCCCTAGTGTATCGCCCTTCGGTGTAGGTTCTTTGAACCACACGATATATAGCGATTACCTTGTGGAAACTTGTGTTACCTTTGTTGGTATTTGTTATTTTCCTTTTGGCGTGTTTTGGGATATGTATGTCCTTGGTTTAATTGAGTTGCCTATGATATGAGACTTGTTATGATTCATCATATGTTAGATGATTTGGTTATCTCCTTTGGAGATATTTGTGGTACTTTATGATTTTGTATGTTCATTATCATTAGTAGATCTAACTGATTTGTTTAGCTAGACTGACCCGTGTATTTTATACTCGGGTCAGACCGAGATGTTTTAGGTTAGGTGCATTGGACTTAGCCTCTTTTGCTTCCGCATGGACTATTCTGCTAGCTCCTTTTTGTTATAGCTTTTTGTGTAGTCCTTTTTGTCTGTAACTCTGATATGTACTCTATTGACTCGTCTGTATATAGTGGTTTGCTTTACCACTTGACATGTATCATTTTGTAAACTCTATAATGTATCTGTATATGTGTAAATGTATGTGATGATCTACTGTTCTGTGATGTGTATTACATTTGAGTTGTTATATTTTATTCTAATAGATCCTCAGTCACCTATGGCTTTGTATTAAGTATGTATTGGATATGTCGATTCATTTAAGTAAGAAATGGCGTTGTCGGCGTATTCAATAGATAATTAAGACAAGGCTATAGATGGTCGCTCCTAACCAGCTTTATTCGCCGCATTAGCAAACAGTGTTACCTTGTAATACTCTTTGCTAATGTGGGTCTCGGAGTGGGGCGTTACACCAAAGTTCGAGTGTTTTATCTGAAATGCTTTATTCTCTTGATTATCCAATTATCGTGGATTTATGAGGTTCAACCGAGAATACTCTTACTCAATTCTTGCCACTGCATTATTAAAACTTAACATCTCAGCTGATGCCAAGACTTGAGACTTGATCTATTCATAACTTGATTCGAGAGCCTCCAAGTAGGTGAAGGTTAAGTCTTGTTCGGATCTTTTTTGGATTTCAATTAGGTTTGTTGTTGGTGGGAGATAAACATTGAGCTTTTTCCCATTTGACATATTTTCGGTAGCCAGTTCGTTATTACTTTTGGTACTCAGTTTAATTTGGCCAAGCTCTAGTTTAAGGCTAAAGATATGAGAAATTTTTTTAGCCATACCTTCTCTTCTCTTTATCTCAAAGCTCCTGTGATGTGTTGGAGTACATAAGTACGTTTGAAAGCTGGGGTTCCATTGTGCTAAGAAGCATTAAAATGATTAATTGGTTGGTTGTCTCCCATTCTTTTATTTTTGTTTTCTCTTCGGGAGTTGGCTCATTTGGTTTTGTTGCTTTGGGTTTCTTCTTTTTTCCAGTGACAAAGCTTAATTTTCCTTTGCCACCGAGACCAATCGATCCTGATCTAGACCAAGGAATATATTTTCTGTTGCCATTGAGCATGATATTTGTGAGTTTAGTGTTGTCGGATTGAGACATGTCGAACTGGCTGCAGTTATTTGATATCTGCAGCAATTGATGTTGTTGCGGAACTTTTGAGTTAGGATCTGACTTGCTCTGATACCATATTGATTTTTGAGGGAGAAGAGAGAATATGATGAATAATTAAGTTTATTGCTAATTTTTTCCGATTTTACACGTTTTCTGTACATGATTATATATAGTTTAATTCTACTAATCGTTGTTTATTTCCTCAATTATAATTCTATTAGCGTTGCTTATTTTCCAAATTATAATTTTACCGGCCCTTGCTTGTTTCCTAAATTATAATTGTCTAATTACACCATAATTACAGCTAAGTATCAAGTATGACTGACAACTCTGGTCTTTTATTTGTTTTCTGTTTTCAACCTACGATGAAATATTTTGATGGCACAATTTAACTTTCCTCAGTCCAAGTTCTCCTAAGTATTAGAGAAAAAAAATTGTTCAAATTCATATTCTTTTTAACAATTTTGGTTATTTCGTTGCAACTTCTATTTCTACAAAGCCACTGTTAAATGATTTTGATCGTGTTTTATTAGTTTACTAGTTTAGTTTACCCGTCGTCGCAAAAGTTATTCGTCTTATATTTATAGGAATTTTTTTTTCTTTTATAAAAAAATGATATAATTTAGTAGCTTTTATGTATGTAGCAAATTAAATCACGTATGATATGGTGTTAATTCCATCAACTTGCTTCCCTACGGATTTTGATACAATTTATAAGTTATTAATTTATCTTAATGATGGTTCAGCTTATGTTGTAATTTTGTTACTTCATTATTGTATTGTAGAAACTGACTTATATTATATGAAAATGATGGGTTTTACAATGTCCTTGTAGTTTGTTTGAGTAAAAAACTGTACAAAAGGATATCTTACGTTAGGCTAACTAGGTCTTCAATTGACAAGATTAAATTTATCAATCAAATTTCTAAAGCTCAAGCTATCAAACTTTCATTAGAACAAAATGAACATTACATGGGTGGGACACTTCCACATTATATACTCAATATGACCAACGACTCATTTCGACCAACATAACATTCTTTAGAACTGCAAACTCAACACCCAGCAAAATGTACACCGCTAATCATTGAACCTCGACATCCATAACGTTATGTTGGACCTCCTTCTTCGGAACAGTAATCAACAAAACTCCATTCTTTAACTCTGCCTTCACCTTGTCCTTCTCACAGTTATCAGGCAACATCAGCCTCATATTATAGTTGCTCAAACTCCTTGATCTCCACCATGACTCCTTCCCCTCCTCTCCTTCTTCTTTCTCCGCTTTGTGCTCCCCTTTTATCACCAACACGTCATCTTCTACCGACACTTTGACTTCCTCCTTTGATAATCCAGGCATGTCGAACCTCATTTTCACTTCTTTCTCATCTTCCATCATATCCCATGGAGCCCTGATTTCGGTTGGGGCTGCTCGGGTTGAACCTGGAAATGTGAGTGCATCTTCGAACATGCGATCCATCGTGTCCAGCATTTGCTTCATTGTTCTCATTGGTGACATCGGGTCTATCAGTCCTGCGTTTCATTACCACTTATTTAGCTTCAACAATGTATAATCTAATGGTGTAACTGCTATGATTATGAATAGAAGGTTTCAATATAATAAGCCATTTCTGTAAGCTGTAAATAATGTATCGAAGAGTCTGTGCTCCTAGCGCACAATTATTATCAATGTTTTGAAAACCGGACCGGACCGTTGGTCCAACCGCGGAGAACCTGGACCGCAGACCAGTCCGGTCCGGAGCCTATTCAAGCCGAAAACGACATCCAACCGTCAAGAACCGGCTGAAACCGTCCTAAAACCTTTCAAAACCGCCTGAAAATCGAGTGAACCAGAGTGAAACATTGCTGAACCGGACCGTTACTGTTCATCCTTCTTCCTCCATCCCCTTTTCCTTATTTTCTTCCCCTGCTCTCCTTTATTTTTGCTTCAGCTTCCTTCAAATCTTCCTTTCCCCTTGAGCATCGGACCGACGGTCCATCCGATCTGACCGCGAGAACCTTCGACCGTCGACCACCACGGTCGATTCCACGGCCGGGTCTTCAAAACATTGATTATTATCCTGACTTCTGCTTTATAACAATCAAATTCGAGTAACTTTGATTCAGTTTGCATGAGGATTTCAACCTGTCATGTCATCAGAGTCCGAGTGCTTAACTATATCAGTACGTTACTTCAACTTTTATTCAACAATTTATAACGATGACAAAATGCATATACATTTTCGATTTCAAAGCTTCTGCCTACAAGGCTACAAGGAAAGCACGCTTTGTATATCTACGAATTATGTATTGATTTACAAAGTTAAAATAATCAATGTTGAAGGGTTTACTGATAGGCGGGAAGTTTCACTCCGACAGCATGAAAATATTTTCATCGAATTCGGAAATTCAAGTCTTACCGAAAGGGGAAACGTCGAGAGAGGAGAGACGTGGCCTAGATCGTTCCACCGCTCTGTTTCCGTTTTCATTTTTCTGGGTCTGAACTTGAAGTGAGGAATCGCTGCTTTGGTCCGACGCTGCTACGGCTTGAATCGTCCGCTTTGGATTCTTCCGGCATGGAAGGAGAGGAAGGAGCGATTTTGAACTTTTGAGATTTTGTTTTAGGAGAAGGGGTGAGCAAAGTGGCCTGCATGCAATGCTTAAAGCCATTGATGATTAGTTGTTTTTTTTTTTGATCGATGAGCTGAATTGCTGAAAATGAGATTGAAGTTGGTATCTCTGGAGGGCGAAGAAATGGATATATAGGGGAACAGCAGATAGCAAGAGAGGAATCCAGAAGCAGCTAATTGGGAGGAAGACGATATTTTACTGGAAGAATTCGAACGTTTGGACACGCGTCAATGGAAAAAGAAGGACGGAGAATGTTCGACATGGATCGATTTGTTCCTGTAGCTCAACTGTGTTGATTAACGAGGCCTAGTCCGGCCCGGCCCACTTTACTGCCAGTAAGTTAACGAGGCCCAGCCCACTTTACTGGCAGCAAGTTAGTAGTTGATAATTTAATATAACTGGGCGTAATGTAATTGTCATGATTAGCTAACTTACGGGAAACACATGAATTTTTTCTGTCCAAAGCTATTCGAAAATAAATATGAGATATTTAGAGAAGCTAACTAAAGTTTTACAAGGTGCAAAGATCTTATATGTTTTGTTTTTTGATGCTACCTGGACAGTTAAAGTTTCGCTAAAGCCTCGAAAAATCTCCGTTGTTGCGCATAACGTTTTTCAACTGCTACGCTTCTTCAATATAACGTTATTAAACAGTAGATTCGTTTTAAGCCATGCTATTTTTCACTACGTCCACTAAATCTTAGCACCGGCTTTAACATTAATATAAAATGGTTGATTTGACTAATTCATTTTAAAACCAAATCAACAAAGTTGGAATAAAGACCTAATTTAAAAGCTAAATGTTCGGTATAAGTTAAAAATTCATTGTAGTCACCAAATTTGAATGGCATAAATCATGATATTCTTCGATTTTATTATATAAGATTAAACAATAATCCATTTTTCCTACACAAATGATGTGAGAACGAGAATAAATTAATTTTAAATATTTGGTTTTATGTCTAATGAAGCTTTTTGTACATCTTCTATTTTCGTCATATCCCCGTTGTAACCTTTTGTACCTCGATCGTCATGGAACCGCCAAGTGCCACCTTTTCTTTGATTGTGACTTCACCTACTCAATTTGGGCTGCAACCAGCGCTTATCTATTGGGGTATATCCCCACCCCGACCCCCTTCTTCGATCATTGGCAGTATAACCAGCAGAACGTGCTGATGGACACTTACCTATCAATCTTCAGTTGGTGCATTTGGAAAGAAAGAAATGCACATGTGTTTGGGAAACCTTTACGCCACTTTGGTGGTACCTGTAGAAGTATCACTCACTTTTTCTCCTCCTTAACAGGTCAGAGCTCCTCCGCGCCTTTCCGACTGAGCCTCCCGCCCCGCAGCTCACAGCCAGCAGAATCCCAAGGTAGCACTAGCGCAACACCGTGCAGGTAGACTTCGCCTACCGAGGGCTCTTAGTTAACTGATATTTGTAATATTTTGTGATCTCTTGACTATGTTACTCTAGTACTTTAGTTGGATATTGTTGCTCTATGACTCTATCTTGGCCATCGATCGGGCTTGTCGATCGATCTCTTATAAATATTTAATATAACTACTTAACCGGCTATGTAGTATCACGCTACACACCCGTCTCTCTCTAAAAAAAGTGTTTTAACTGCACAGTACCATACAATACTCAAATATTGTTAGAACTACTGGTATAGGAAAACAAATAAAATTGTTGGTATAGGAAAACAAAGATTACCATCACTATTACATATTTGTAATTTTACACCATGTAATCGGGTATTCTACCGATACAAATGCAATAAAGTGGTTCTTGAACAAGTACTCATAGCCCCTTATGTTTATCTTAATTTTAAGTTTTTACTTTAAATCGATTTACTAATAGTGATGGTTTTAGTTTTAATTTTAATTTTAATTTTAAGTTCAGTCGATCAGACACTAATTAATGATAACATTAAATATTTTTTGTAAATTGAATATAGTGATAAAGAGTCATCTTCATTCAGTAGTAAAGATTGCAACATTTGCTAAACCATTACATAAAAACAATTAAGGCAAATTCTATTCATATGCCAAAAATTGCTATACAAACATCAAAGATTATGCCAAATGATATACACTAGTTTTTACTTACTATACATCATATAAATTGCAAAACTATCCTCAGTTTAAAATAAAACGTTTGCTAACTTTCTCTCCTGCATTAGTCAAACAATTCCTATATTTTCCAAATTCCCTTTTACAAATTCCACATTTCAATTTTAAAACATTTAATGAAATCTAAATTTATATAGTTATTTTTATATAGAAATTTGAATTAAAGTTTGAGTACTGAAATGTTAAACTATTTAGATTTTGTTGTTAATTAAATATGCTACATTTGGCATCTAAAAAAATCTTCTGCCTCTCAGAACTAAAAGCCGCCGTACAAAGTTTGGTTCCCTGCTTCTTAACATGAACCATTATTTTATTTTAAGTAAAGGTATCCAAGTATTTCAAAATACAACCGTTATCCTTCTTATTACCTAGCCCAAATTTAACTCTTTTCAAAGTACAACACAAATCACACAACATATACAAAAATCAAATAAAATAATAAAATTTGTTTTTCTGATGGTTTTTATGATAATAAAATATTAAATAAATACTTACTCGATCAATTTAAAAATGGTTTGTCAAATCAGCTTGCATACCTTTTGAAGCATTTGATCAAACGTCACTTCTATATTTTCACTATCAAACACTTTTTCCTAGAAACGACAAGTGCATTTTCCATTTTATTGCGATATGAATCCTCCATCTAACAACAGAAAAAAGATAAAAATATAAGGAAAAAATGACATAAACGTTGTATGATAAAACATTACAATGCAATAACTTACATTGAGATTTTCAATTATAACATCAGCAAACTTTATATCCTTTAACTTTGTGTTAGCCACATGATCATTAAACTCATTCTAGAATAACAATAAAAAACTCCTAAATAAAAAATCTAAGATTGATATAGAAGAAAAATAGACTTTAAAAAATAAAAAGTTAAATAACCTCTTTATGTTCATCAAAATTAAAATCATCTAATAAATCTTCATTTGGCTTCATCTATTAGACAAAAAGAGAGATTTTTTTCTACCATCTAGGTTTGAAAATTTTGTTTTCTAATGATGTTTTGAGATAGTGTACCTTTTTTTTCGAGGAAGATGAAGATGATAAGAAAATAGATTTTGGTTGCCATAAACATATGGAAAAAATTGAAGCCAAAAGAATTTTTCTGAATGCCAAAGCAACACACTTAATATAAGTTACATGATAGAGAAGAGTTTGATACTTTATGAATCATCTTAGTTTTAGTAATAAATTTTAAATTTTAAATTTTATGTTTAATTAGAAGTTAAGAATATTAAAATTCGCATGTATGGATGGAATTTGATAATTTAAATGAACTTATATTTAATTCAGTTGATGATGTACAATAATTTTAATACTTTATGAAATGATTTATATTGATTATATACAATTTGAACAAAGAGGATTTATATATTCTGAATTTTTCATTCATTGATATTGGTTTTTTATTTAAATAAGGGTGTATTTGTCCTAAATTTTATTAAGAATCTAATGTTGTAGGTAAAGTAATTTTTGATATAAAATAGAATTTGCCAACAATTAAATTAATAAAAGAATACAACAAACTCATTTTCCACTGTTGTTCTCTCCTTCCTCGGTTGCACCTAATTCTATTTTATTATGTGCTACCAACTTATCCATTACATGTTTCCTCTTATAATTTAAATACTAGATATGATCTTTATTTACGCTTGGATCGATGAACTTAATCTAATTTGCCTCTCTCCTACTCTTGATTTCAAGCAATTCCTTCATCATCGCTTTCTTTTCAAAAACATCATTATGCCTATCTACCATAATCTAATCGTTCTCTCTAAGCCTCAAAAGCAAATGAATCAACTCAAATTGTGAGCTTTACTTCTTTTTAGTAGCTTTCACTCCTTAGGGTCTAACAAAACCCTCATATGTTGTGGGTTAGCCCCACCAAAAGACATATCATGACTTCTTGTAGATTCTTTAGGAGTTGGATGTGTAGGAAGTTCTTCTTGCTTTGTTTCTACCTTGGTGGTTTGTAGCGTTCGCAAAGGTTTACGCTTGATGACCTCCATTTCTAATGCTAAGTTAGTAGGCCACATATGTTGGCAAAAATGTGATCTTTTTTACATTGTTTTCAAGTGTCCAAATGTGTTTAAAAAGATTATCTACGACATTTCTATACAATATATATATATGTATGTATGTATGTATGTATGTATGTATGTATGTATGTATGTATGTATGTATGCATGTATGTATGTATGTATGTATGTATATTGATAAGATGAGTTCTTTATTTATGATGTATAAGAACCAATACATAGCAGGATTCACCTCCTTTAAAAACCTTACCATTGTGGTAAGGAAAAAGAGCATGACATCCTCTATTTACAAACTCCAATACAAAATACTATAGTTACAAAGATGATAGAAAAACAACTTACAAAACAAAAAAGAATTAAACAAACTGTTGTTGTTGTTGCCGGCCCAAACTATGGGTTCAAAGATAGCACATCTGCACAGTCCAGTTGTCAACTCGATCCAGCCCAATACGAAAACAGAAGGCAATACAAAACCCTAATCTTTCAGCTCCATAACGTGCAGCCACTATCCATTATCCTCCAGTTCAATCCCCTACCTACGAAAGATCTCCCTGTCGGTCGATGATACTCTTCGTTTATCAACTCAGCGAGCAAGTTGAAATCGAACATCTATCTCAAACAACTTCAAGCGTTGAACCACCGAGCAAGCTCTATTCTCAAATCGCCTGCACACTCATTCAATCCAGATATGACGGATCAAAGTTGTTGCAGCGACATAAGCTAAATCTTGGATCGTTGATGAAGTTGCAAAATGGCTCCTCAATCCGGAAAGCCGATGGTGCAACGAAATTGCATTAACAGGATGAAGATCTAGTTTTCGCAGTAAATTATCCCAAAGATAAGTACTATACTCGCAACTTGAAAATAGACATTGATGGTGTTCATTATTTATTTTGCAAAGCACACACTGTAAGTCCGTAGCAATACCCCAATTAGACAATCTGTCAGTTGTTGGTAGATGTTGTAAATAAGCCATATATGTAGTAAACGAGAATTTCTTAGCTATTTTATGATGCCAAATCAATTTGAAGTTGTCATCAATTTCATCGTGTTATTGAATTTGATTCTAAACTGTTGAAAACACAAATTTCCCTGATTGCCAATTTTCCACTGATCAGTAGGTTTATCAAACTACAATTGCACCTGCATGGTTTGAGGAGCCACTTCCCTGGTCTCTGATAATAACTATGGTTGAAGTTGTCCATTTTTAATTAAAAAACTTACTTTACTGTTGGCTGTGTTGTTGATATAAACTTGGTTCCATCCAGGCTTGGTGTTTGCCACCCTAGTTTGCTTATTATTGATTCACCTTGCAGCCAAGTGTCAAGCCAAATGCTTGTGTTTTTTGCCATTTGTTTATGCTTTTCTCTATCAAACCATGTGATAACCGTGTTGCTTTAAGCTTTACTTTCCATATATTAGATGAATTTGGGTCTTCACTTATGATCCAAAAACTTTTACGTGTGCAATATCTGCTTTTCATCCAATTTTCCTAGACATTTTTATTCGAAGATATCTCTATATGAGTTTTAATGAAGGAGCATTATTCAAACCATGCAAACTTCTTAATCTCAAACCCCTTCATCATTTGGCTTACAAACTTTTTGACCAACTGATCTATTTTTCTTGCCACAAAAACAAATTGAACATATGCTTCTAATTTGATTGGTTACATTTTTTAGCATTTGGCATATTTGCATCCAACAAAAAATAGTAGATTGAATAACTGTTTTTATTAGTTCCACTCATCCACTCATTATTAGCTACCTACTACATCGACCCAAACTTCTCTTATATTTTATTATCAATAAACATGTTAAACTCTGATCTTTTTAGAGTACAGCTGCTTAAGGGAGTACCTAGATAAGTAACATGCAGACTATCTATTTGAGTGCCAATTTCTTCTCATAATTACTCCCTTTTTGATATATAATTTTGATTACTCCTCATTCATGACTAAACCAGTATGCTGCTTCGGAGTCTGGATGATGTTTTTGATGGTCTTTGAATTTTCTAAGCTTGCTTCTAAAAAACCAAGAGATCATCTGCATAAAATAGATGATTAATGATTGGTTCACATTTGTATACTAGAGTTAAGTTGCCTTTTATTTTCTCTAAATCAAACATAATTGATAAAAACTCCATGTAAATTGCAAAAGATACGGTGACAACGAGTCTCATTGCCTAAGGCCTATGTTACTTGTGATAAATACATATGGGGTACCATCAATCATAATAAAAAATGAGGGCGTAGAAATCCATTTGTAAATTAGAGAGGATATTTTTGATTAAAACCCCATAGATAGTAGCATATGTGTATGAACTCTCTACTAATTTAACCATAAGCCTTCTATAAGTCAACTTTTAAGTAGATATTGTTAGAAACTAACATGTTAAATGTTCTCACCATCTCATAGGCTATAGTGAGTTATTATTGATAGATATGGCCGGAAAATATGCATTCTGATTTGGAGAAAATAGCTCATACATATATCATTTTATCTTGTTGCAAATTTTGTAGCTATGATTTTTTATATAGAACTTTGCAATAAGAATTTTGCCTGAAATATGACATGGACCTTTCCTCTTATGTGATGAAAGCATGATTGATTTCATATATGGTTTGTCCACTTGAGAAGACCCTTGTATTGCTATTGTAGGATCAATTTTATATATATCCCCAAGATATTAAACAAAATTTAAACCAAAACCATATGGGCTTAGGCTGTTGTCTGTTGAATATGCGAGTATATGATTTTTGTTTGATGATAATAAACATATATATATATATATTCATTTAAATGTATTTGTTATTGTACTATTTTGTTTTCACAGATTAAATAAATATTTGCTGAATAAAATAAATAACACAGAATTTAAATTCAAACGGATATTTTATTCAAACAAATATTTATTACAATTTTGAATAGTACAAATTCAAGCTCTCATTATATATATACAATTTCAATTACAATACAATTTTGATTACATCACAATTTTCCATTTACATTTGCACCTCACTACAATTCACTCACACTCGTATTTATCTTCAACTCTAATCCAGATTGAACCCAGCATCTGAGTAATCTGCAAAAACACACACTGACGCAGTAAAATTGAAAAAGAAATATTTTTGCAGTATAAAATAAAATGTGATTTTGAAAATTTTATTTGCCTCGGTTATTTGGGTTGTTCGTCATCATTTAATTCTGAATTCATCATACACGAACAGCTTGTGACATGCACAGTGAATCACTGTACATGCCACAAGATCGTGCACACCAATATACACTTGATACAATTACAGGGACAGGTGAGCATAGGTCAAACCCAAAAGCCAGGTTCAACTCAAGTGCAATAAAAATAATGTCACAACACGAGCACAAGGTCAAACCCGAGCTACAAGCTGGATTCAACTCAGGTGCAATACAAAACTGTCAAGTACAACTGACTCGACAAATAAGAACACAGTCTCGACCAAAACAGCACTAGACTGGACTCAATGAAATGTACAAAGAAATGATACAAAGTGCAAACAAGTGCACACATACTACTTGACTGGAAATATCAGCTGCAAATGAAACAGCAACTCATCAGAATGCATCGACCAGTCAACTTAAAAATATGATCTGCCTCAAAGCAGTAACATGTACAACATAAGTGATGATCATCACAAAAAGGCAACTAGACTTCGAGTCAAGCAGTGTACAGTGAAATGAAGAACAGTCACAGCATTTCACAAATACTATGAGGATTGCTACCAAGCTAATGAACACAACATCATCAAAGACTGGTGCAAGCTTAACTGAATCAATATGTGCAGACTACACAGTGAAGACATGTACAAGACTCAAGACTGCACAATTCAAGACGAAACCAGATCACAAAACAATGCTACAAAAGGTACCAGACTCGATTAAATCAAATACACCAAGATAACAGTGACACAATCCAGGCAAAATCAAAGTGCAGCTGCCTCAACACCAAATAGACCATGAAACAGCAAGGTGATCGAACAAGTGAACAATGAGACCACATACAAGTACATCACTACATTGTACACAGTATACAACTCAAAGTGAACAGAGTCTAAGCAACTGACAACAATACAAAGACTACAACAATGAAACAGTGAAAAAATCAAGTAAAGCAAGATGACCACAAACCAGTTCATATATATAAACAATGCCAACAATATGGATACAATGAAGTATATAAGCAAATGCAAAAGTCAAAGATATATCAAGACAAAACCAGGTGATGTCAAAAACCAAGTTGAAGCAGTAACAAGGCCGAAGTCAAAAAGGAAATATTTTTGCAGATGAATAATTCAAACAATATCATCGCATAAACAAAGTCATGACCGAAGTCAGACAACATGAGGAACATAAATTAGGAAGTCAAATGCCAGGAATTCAACACCATGGTGGCCAAGAAATCAGGGAAGTCAAATTCAAAGCCGTGAGTATCAAGTTAAACAAGCAACAAAATATACGAATTTGAAAAGGTCAGAAATCATCACGTTCATCCATACAAAATCGTACAGCCGAGAAGAATTCAAACAATTATCAGAAGAACGAAATTATAGGAATTGAAATCCTATATAAACCAATAATCATCATCGGCTAAAGAGCATTCGAGTCAAAGCAACAAAGAATAATCATTCAACTCGAATCATCGATCGAGTTCAAGTATTCAACTAGTAAAAGCAAAGAGCAAAAATTACATACCGAAGTCTTTTTGAACTTGATTGTCGAAGCTGCCGTATGCAAATTTGAAGATACAATCGATCATCAAAACACTTACGAGAATATCCACTTGATCGATCAACAATGTCGACGCTTTCGAAAATAATCACGAAGCCCTAAATCGGAACGAACAAGAACGAGCAATAGGAAGCCTCGAACAATATAATCGAACGAAGAAAGGAATCGAAGCATCTGAAATAAATTTGACAAAGCGGCGCTTCAGTTTCAAAGCCCTAGTTTGGACGAAGAAGAAAAAAGAGCAGCCATTTAATTTCACAAGCAAGAGGAAAGCGGGCCGGAGAAAGAAATAAAGAGGGACAAATTTTTAATCACTTGATAATATTTTGGGCCGGCTTCAAAATCTATTCTTTGGGCTTTAATATTTAAAATTAGGGTTTTGATTTTAATTTGTGTTGTAATTTGTATTTTTCTCTTTTAAACTTGAGTAAATTCTAGTCGTGTGACTAGGGGACAAATTACGTGGCGTAGTTTGAGAATTCACAACTCAGTGGCTGAGTTGTGGCAGGGTTTTGAGCGTAGAGTTAGGTTAGTCGATAGCGGGTGTCATGAGTTTACGTGTGTAAGCGTCTGACTATCTAATTTCTAGTAGAAACCTTGGGGGCAGCACGTAGGTAGGGTTTTGCCGAAGCTGGGTAAATCTGTGTGTTCTGTTTTTATTCTGCTATTATCTGTGCTGCTATTATTCTGTGATCTATGTTGAAATTATTTTATAAACTTCCGCAATAATTTTTATAATTGATAGTATCACCTTATTCACCCCCCCTCTAGGGTGAAATCGATCCTACAAGTGGTATCAGAGCTAGGAATAGAAGTCAAATTTTTGTTTTAAAAATTCGATTTTTTCAAAAACCAACTCCTGTTTTAAAATTTTGAATTTTTAAAATGGCTTCTTTTAATAATGCTTTTGCTGAGGGTCAGTCCATATTTAGACCACCAATGTTCAATGGTGAATACGCTTACTGGAAAAATAGGATGGAAATTTTTCTGAAAACCATTGACGCTTGGAATATTGTTGAGACAAGGTATAGAGCACCAACTATAATTGTAGATAATCAGGAAATAGGTAAACCGAAGGATCAATGGACAGGGCTAGAAAATAAATTACAAAATGCTAATGCTAAAGCTATGAATTCTATTATCTGTTCATTGGATCAATTTGAATTTAATCGTGTCTCACATTGTCTAACTGCGTAGGAAATATGGCACACACTCGAAGTGACTCACGAAGGAACATCTAAAGTCAAAGAATCCCGCCTTGCCATGCTAAGCAGCGAATACGAGAATTTCACAATGGCCAAGGATGAAAATGTCAAAGAGATGTACGGACGACTTTCCAATATCGTATACAAATCAAAAGCTCTTGGAAAATCATACACAGAATTGGAAATAGTCCGAAAAATCCTCAAAGTCCTTCCACGAAGCTTTGAAGCGAAAGTTACTGCCATTCAAGAATCAAAAGATTTGAAACAACTCAAAGTTGAAGAACTTATCGGAAATCTCACCACTTACGAGCTAGAGATGAAATTCAAGGAAGAACGTGAAGGAGGAGATACTCGAAAGAAATCAATAGCTCTCAAAGGAACAACAGAAAGTGATGGTGATGATGATGATGATGGTGTAGAAGAACTAGAGCTGTTAATAAAGAAATTCAAAAGGTGGAATCGTAGATACAGAAATTCAGCTCTAAATCAAAAATTGAAAATCAGAATAGCCAAAGCACTAGACAATTCAAAAGAACAGAAAATAATCTATCACAAGTGCAATAAACCCGGTCATATCAAGCCCGATTGCCCACAGAATCAATTCAGCCATGGAAAGAAACAAAAAAAGAAAAGTTTTGCAGCCACTTGGGATGAAACAAATGAGGATGATCAAAGCACTGGCAGTGAGAGCGAAAAAGCAGATCTGTGCCTTCGAGGTGATATAACTGGCAGTGACGATGATGACGAGCCAAGTGAGGTATCAAAACTTACCCATTCTGAGTTGCTTATATATTTCCACGAAGTAAACGACTGTTTTGAACGACTTAGGGAAAGATACGCAAAACTTGAATCACAAAAAGATACCTTGATAGAATTAAATATACAACTTGATCAATTAGTTAAAAACTATCAAAGTAGAATCCCTAAGTGTGATAAGTGTCCAACGTTCGAAGAAGAGATTAAAAAATCAGAAATTAAAATTAAATCACTTGAAAATGATATTCTGATTTTGAAAGAAAGTGAAAACACGAGGAGAGAAAATTCAATTAAAAAGTGCACACAATTATTGAACGAAAATGAATCTCTTAAAACACAAGTTCAACAATTGTCTACAACTTTAGGAAAATTCTCCAAAAGTGAAAGATCATTAAATATGCTAATAGGAAAACAAACTGCTAATATATATAGACAAGGACTTGGGTATAATCAATCTGAATCTGTAAAAAGCAAAATTAATCAAGTCAAAACCGAGTGCACTATTTGTAGAAAAATTGGACACAATCAAAATATTTGTTGGTATAAACACAAAAACGTGAAAACAATTCCAATTTGGGTTCCCAAAGGCACGAATATAAAATCGCTCAAAGTCAAACAAATCTGGGTGCCAAAAGGAACATATATAAATAGTTAAGGGTCTCCACAAAATCATTTTTCAAAATCATTTGCCACTAACAACAATGGACCTATAAAAACAAATAGGTCACAAAAATCTTTTACCGTGTAGGTGTGGTGGCAAGCTAAGGAACATCAATTGTGTTACTTGGATTCTGGCTGTTCCAGGAACACAACGGGCGACAAATCACAGTTCCTTAGCGTAGTACAAAGGTGACAGAATCACAATGGACAACAACGAAAAAATATCGTAAAGGTAAAAGATGTAACGGTATATTTATTTTGAATGATATATTTAATGTGAAAATCTACACCGTAATCTAATCAGCTAATTATGTGATTATAAAATAAATGTTGATATTGATTCTGACTTATTCATATGTTCTTATTTGACTTGTTCTTATTTATGACTTTGATTTGTGCTTAAATGTTGACCAATCATCTTTTCATCTTTGAACTAATTCATATAAATTTGTTTGGTCAAATGATGGTGATTTATTGACTTCCAATTGCTCATGTTACATTTGGTGATTATGTTCACTGATTTGTTTATTTGCACAGCTTCAAATTCAATTCAATTTCATTTAAAAGATGTTGAAAATGATTTTAAGATATTGTGTTGCACACTTCACGATCTGATCTATAACATTCAATTAATGATAATCTTGAGTTGAAGTAAAATTCAGATGCAGATTACACTGGTAATCTAGTTGATAGAAAAATTTCTAGGGGAACATGATTTAACATTCAGTAATTGCATCATTTTTCAAAGAAAATATCTGCATATTTTTCACTTCAAATAATTTTCAAATAGCAGACATTTTTCTTATAAAAACCCCTTCTAGAAAATCTTTTTTGTTGATCTTGTTTCAGATTAGTTATTTTGAAAATTTTGATTTTATAATTATTTTTGGATTTGATTTTAAATGACTGCATTAACTAATCTGACTCCCTATTGATTATCAAAAGGATAAATAGTGATTGAAAAAGTGATGAGTGTTGATATTAATCATATATTATAACTTGAGACAGTATAATTAGTAAATTTCTTTAGAAATTTAAACAAGAGTTATAAAAACTTTTCGTTGGTAAAAATTCCATGAACATCTCTAATTCCATGAACAAGTAAAATTACTATCTATGCATTGTATTTCATGCAAATTGGATGAAGATATAGTGTTATAAAAATCATTATCTGCATTTCTTGCATTGTTTTATGGACCTATTCTGTGATAATCATAAAGTACACAATTAAAATCACCTGAGATGACCCAAAGAACAGCAACATGGTTTGGTATGTCCTTAATGTGCTCCAATAATTTGCTTCCTTGTTGTTTGTTGTGTAGCCTATATCTATTATATTACATGAAAGCTGAGTTTAAATCTGCATGCCTCTTCATTTTCAATTTCCTCAATAATCCTATGTGTTGCAATGCCCCAGTAGTTTAATTATCCTATTTTTTCATTACTTTTTTTCATTACTGTTATGAAATGCCAATGGACTCATTGATGTTTTATATATTATCTTTCCATTATACATTTAAAAGAAATACTAACGTACATCTCATTTTCTAATTCTTTCACATTCATTTCATTTCCTCACAACCTTGTCTCTTTCCCTCTCCAGTTTTATATGCATACTACAATTCAAAACCATTCTAATTGCAACCTAAATCAAATTAAAAATTCTTTCAAACAATTTTTAGTCAATCTCTTTAATTTCTTTTATTCTAACAACAATTTGATTGAATTCGTTAATAGCTTTTCACTTCATATTCAACTTGAATTATTTATGATTTTATTCATATTTTGCAATGATTGTTTTCCTACCAATTGATTTCAATGTTATTGTTATTATGGAAAAGTTGTCTGAAGACCACCAAAAAAAACTTAGCCTACTCATTCGATCGAGCTTGATTAAAAGGTTAGATTTGTTTTATTATTTGTCTTTTCATATAAATTGATGTTCAATTTGAAATTTTTGTTCTAATTTCTAATTTCTAATTTCTACTTTGAGGTTAAATTTTCAGTTTATAAGGTTATGAATATAGGTCTCTTCATTTGTGTTGCGGAAAGTTACTAATTTCATAAATATGTTGCTACCAAAGAATCTCCTATTGATTAGTAAAATCTGTTACAGGTAAAGTTGAAACATTATTTCATCCTCAAGTTTTGTATAACTATTGACTTTCATTTGATTTTCTTGTTCAGTGTGATTTTGCATTTTGTTAAATTCATTTATTTTGTAGGGAATAATTGGTTCATTGCTACATAAATATTAACTCCATCTTTATAACGTTCATCCTTTTCTAATATTAAGCTATGTAATTGTATAAGACATTTTTTAGGAAAAAACGTTATATATGAGGTAAAGGAATATTAAAATAATAAACTTGTATTGTGCTTTGAAGGAAAATGTTACACTTTTGATCTAGCTACAATAGGAAATTTTAAAACTATTTTAGAAGTTTGATTCCAAATAACCGATTTATAAACATTTTTTCATTTAAATGTTTTGTATTGTGTTACACCACCTAAACTTATTTATAATTCTCAATGTTCTATAAACATTCATTATTTCATTATTTACCAATAACAAAACATTTATCATCTTTTAATTTTTTTCACTTCCATTTCATTTTCTCATAATATTGTCTCTTCCCTTTTCAGTTTCATATGTGTAATATGATTCAAAAATAGTTTTATTTCCATTATAATCAAATTAAAATTCTTTCGAACAATTTTGAATTACTCTCTTAAATTTTTTCAATCTAACTGAATTTTGATTGAATTCATCAACAGTATTTCAATCAAAATATAAGAATTTTCTTTGGCAAAAAATAAATTTAACTTATTTAAATATTTAAAAATTTACTAGAGAATATGTGTTATTTTATTTGAACTTTTTCTTTAAAGTAAATGAGGTTAACTGGACTCCTATGGATTGTATATAATTAACATTATTGAATACTACAAGCAATTATAGGTTAATTTAAAACTTTACATGTTTGTTTTTCATTTGATTATTGAGATTAATGATGACTTTACACTAAGATTCAACAGGAGTTGAATATTATTTTATCTTTAATACTTAATTAAGAATTCTTAAATTGATAGTAATTAACTCATTTAAATAGCATTAAAGATAATTGATTCAATAATCAACATGCAGTCAATTCTCTAATTTAATAAGGAATAAAATAAAATAATGAATTCATTTTGTAAATAATTCTCTAATTAGTTTGTATTCAGATTTAAATTAGTAGCTATCCTTATCTTAATTTATACGACAATCCGCATTTTGGGAGGTTAAAGTCGATAATAAACCACACATGTCCAACACAAAACAATCCGAAATATAGATAATCAATGAGGGTAATTAATAAAAATAAGAAAAGAAGAAAACAAACACAGAATCTTGCAACGGAATAACAAAATATAATAATCAAATAAACAGTTCATGAAGCTGCTTACACTATACATTTGATTATACATTTACAACATCAATCAGAGTTATACATACAACAAAGACAAAATAAAACAATGCAGCAGAATAACATGATGCAGCGGAATAGTACTAGTAATATAATATACCAAAACTTTGTCTTTATTCTCCAGAATAATATGATCTCCAATGCACTGAAAACTCAGGGCTGACCCGAGCATAAAGTAAAACAATACACTCGAGTTGGAATTAAAATATCATTATGTAAGTCAAATCCATATCACATATAATAGGAGTGTAATAGCGTCAGAGATGTTTACAGGGTTTTACATCTCCTATCCAGTGTATAATGTGCGTGCGATAACTCAAGAGATGTTACGGGATTTTCCATCTCTTAAGGATCCGTCAAAATATCTATAAATAGTAGAATACGGTATATATGTAAAGTCTAATCGATAAAATAAATATTTTTCCTAGTGTTATGGCTTTACATTAATCCTCCTTAATGCATTTTTAAACATTGGCGTACAGTTTGCATATAACACCCCAGTAGCACATCGGAGGATAGGGATGCGCCGTGATATGACAACACTAAAACAAACTCGTAGTGGTCTCGTATAAGGATAAAAGTATGACAAGGCATGTGAGGCAATGCCCAAGGTAGGATACTGCTAGTTTGGATTGCAGGGCTGGTGGTAACGCATCGTAGCCATGACCTCCACCGCGTTCATCCATCACATATCGAGTCAAAGGGCGGTCATCCCAAATTAATGAGAACCAATCAAAACCAACATCAAGATTAATAGTATGGACCGAGTCCAAAAAGAAAATCGAAGAACATATGTCCGCTGGAGGTAGCTACCCTCATTGGTTATGTCAAGCCATCCTGTTTTAGTCATTTCAAATTGACACAAAGTGTCGGGGCAATCCATCATTGTTCTCTTTCTTCAAATCTACCAACGTACACCAAATCCAACCACTTTATTCTGAAGTCTCCTCAACGTACACAGTTGTTGAAGTGGTTCCAACATTGACCGAGAGTATGTCAATAATCGACTCTGGTCTCTTTAACAATCAAACGTCATTTTAGACACCGGTTGGTTCTTTTACACTTTCGAAAATGATTCATACTTGATATCAAAATATCATATTCACTTCAAAATATCATATTTACTTCAAAATATCATTTTATTCACCACGAAATCAATTTCACTTCAAAATCATTATATTCACTTCAAATCAATTTCATTTCAAAATCATTATATTCACTTCAAAATCAATTTCATTTCAAAATCATTTCAAATTCTGACTTAGGTTATAACTTTATTTTAACCACATTCGTATTCAAATCAATGATTTAAACCTAAATAGTTCCCAACATTAACAGTTTGATTTTTTTTGAAAATAGTTTGAATAGTTAAAATAGTTTAGATATTAAAATAGTTTGATATAAAATAGTTTGAGTATTGAAAATGGGTTATATATTAAAATGATTTGAAAATTTAAAAAGATGAATTTTAAACAGTTTATAGTAAAGTAGTTTATTGTGAAAATAGTTTCAAATTTAAAACTGTTCTTTCCATCTCCAATAAATTTGGACTCAGGTCCAAATTTCAATCAAACAGATTTAATTTCAAATCTTCCAAATCAAATCATCTTCGATCTCAAATTAATTTAAATCGACTCAATTTCGATTTCAATTCGAATCATATTCAGAAGATAGCTTTTCAAAATCAAATTATATTAATTTAAAATTCTGAAAATAAATTCCACGCGTTTCAAGCTCGCACAACCGAACGATAAGCCCGATCACTACGAAACTTAAAATCTTATAATAATTCACTATTACTGATCCGATGAAACTAGTTTTATCGAAATCAGAGACAGTTCCCAAAAAGCTATTTTTACACGTTAATTAAAACGAGTAATTTATAAAATCAATTTAATCACTTTTAAATTCAATTTTAAAAGTTCACTAACTCTATTCAGATTTAAATAGAATTTAAATCAACTTTCGAAATTGTTTTCATTCATTTAAAATTCAGCATTCAATTAATTAAACAATTTCAAATATTAAATTTAAACAATTTAATTATCAAATAAATCTCTATGTTTGAAATATAAGTTATTTAACTTATGAAATTTAACTTTTTAAAATGAACTCAAATAATAAAATGACTACTTCCATTTTATAGTAATTAAACATCTTTGCAATTATTGTATACAACAAAAGTTATTCATTTCTTACCAAATAAATGTTTTCTTATTTCTGAAATTTATACTTATCAAAATACAATTTCATATAAATAAACTTATTCTTTTACTTTTAATAAACATTCATTCGATTCTTTATCAACTTAACATTGATTATTCCAATTTCTGTTGTCAATTACTTACAATTCAATATCATTTAATTTACTTTCTAATATAAGTTATCATCTTTTATCTTATTGAATTTTGTTATTTAAATTTTTTTCTAAGTTCATATCCAATAAATTACATTAATAAATCATAAATTTTTATTTTAACCATTTTTCTTCAATAATTATATTAAATTTAATAATTTAAAATAGTTAAAAATACGGGTCGTTACAATCTCCCCTACTCAAAACTTTTCGTCCTTGAAAAGTAATTAAGTAAGGAATCTAACATTTGGTATATTTTACTCAAAATAATCAACATAAAAAACATAAAATCTATTTGCAAAACCTTTACCATGCCTCCGCTATGCCATTTTGATATCGGCTTACTGTAAACAAGTTATAAAATTTTAAAGTTTCAAAAATTTTCTAGCACCCGAATTTACGAAAAATTTCGGCAGGGTCTCCATTGCGCAGCTCGACCGGAAAAATTTACAATACACATATGTATAATAAATACACATCTCATCTCAATGATGAGGCATCCCGTAGGGAAAAATATAAAAGTACGGTATGTAATTCGAGATATGTACCATATTGTTATTAATATAAGCGAGTTTGCTCATATTAAAGCAAGCAAAAGCAAGTCAAATCGCATATACGTCCAAATGGTCTTCATATGTACCTATCTCAACTCAAGTTTGAATATTAGTTACATATAATAAGATATAGAAACATATATGAGTTTAATCGAACTATATAACATATATTCTTAACCTGAATCATAAGCATAAACATTAATACACTACATAACAATCATATGAACAATGATTTACAACAAAAGAAACCATTCAACAATTAATAGTCATCTAATTAATCCAAACTATATCAATTTACATTATCCAATGTCAAAAGTTTATTTATACACTATCATCTCTTATTAACATCCATTCTTTATTAACATCTAATTGGTTTTCTTCTAATTTATTCACATCTATTTCGTTTACGTTCAATTTATTCAAATTTCAATTATTTCACTTTATGTTTAACACATTTCATATCAAATCATTCATGGACCATTTTATAAAAATCATTTCATCAATTCATCTCATTTTAATAAGTGAATTTTTTTAATTTACAGAGAATGTAAGAACTAAACACCAGGTTTCTTTCCAAATCATTTTGAAATAATATATATACTCATATCTTTTATATATATCAAATCATATTTAGAAATTTTAAATCGAAATCTGTTTATCAAACCAAATGTGTAGCAAAGCTACTAAGTGGCCTCCCCCACTTTGAGACTCGAAAATGAATGCTGAGGATGCGGCCGTCATCACCGAAATTATGTTCCAGTGATAGAAGAGGGGAGTACAGGATTTGCTTCTTTTTAAAATCCCTTTGAAACCACTTTCATTCGTAAATATTTTTAGATAATACTAATAATATTTTCAAACGTTAGAAAATAATTTCAAAAGCAACGAGATTTTAGTTCTCAAATTCTCAGTTTAAATTCATTCTTTAACTTAAACTAAAATTAGATTTTACTTAAGTTCATTACTTAAGTTCATAAATATCCATAAACACAAATTTGTTAAGTTAATATTTTCAAACTTGGTTTTATAACCTATTCACTTCATATTTGATTTATTTTATAAATCCGTTCATTTCATAATTTAAACTTAAAGTTTAAATTATTTCTTACCGCTTTTACTTAAGTGAATAAACATTTCTTGATTCAAGTTCAAAATAATATATTACTCTCATAACTAAAAGAGTATATACCAATTCAGATTTGTTTTACTTAACCAAATTTATTAAACAAACTTCCAAACCTATTTATTCATTATTTTAATAGTTCGAAAATTATATGATTCACGAATTACCAAAACGTGACGGTTTATTTATATTTATTTTCCAAACCGTTTATACAAAATTTCAAACACTTTTAAATTTTACAAAACAAGTTCAAATGCCTTTAAAACTCACATGGATCACATTATGACCTTGCTTAGCTGAAAATCTAGAAATTTAAACACCAAATTTTACATTTCAAAACATTTTGAAATAATATCATACTTATCTACCTTATATATCAAATTATATCTTTGAAATATAAAAAAGTGTTTTAACCAGAAATTAATTCCTTTGATAGCAATTCTCACCTAGAAACTCAGAAATGAAAACTGACGATGCTGCAATTATCCCCAGAATTATTTCTCAGCGACTAAAGCGAGTTCAATGCTTTTATTTCTTTCAAAATCTTTTCAAAATATAATTCTAGTCAAAACACTTCCAAATAATATTAATATTATTTCTGAAAACTTTGAAAACAATTTTTGAAAATCAACGGGAATTTAAATTCTAAAATTCCCAGCTTTTGAATCCTTTCTATTTATAAGCCATATTATAAATATACTTATACAATTTCATTACCTTATTATGAAAACATTTCGTAATTTACATCTTTGTTGCAAATAATTCTTCTTGTAATTAGAGTTCAATTCAATTTAATTATCGAGCGCTTCGTGAAATAGAGTTCATAAAGTATTCGTATTTAGTTTAATTCAACCAATAATTGATGATAACTAAATATTATCATCTCCTAACAAACAAACACCCATAATTAAATTCGTATTTTCATAAACCTATATGGTTATTTATGGAAGATTTTTTCTTTTTATATATAAAATATAATTTAGGTAAAATTATTTCATTTACCCTATTTCAAAACAACATTATGTCGACTTGCCTTGTTTAAGTGTTTAGAATCCCCTATCGATAACATGGTGCCTCATGTACCGACCGAATTCATAAACAACTCAACAAATAAGTAAACATAATATAAAACATTTTATAACACTAACAAGTAAGCGCTCTCATATATATATATATATATATATATATATATATATATATATATATATATATATATATATATATATAGAAACACACACACACACACTCAAGCAAACTCATTCTAGGGTATTACTACCCTATCTCTAATGGGTATCTGAAACACGGATAATCAATGAGGTTAATTGCGAAAAATAAGAAAACAAACACAGAATCTCGCAGAGGAATGACAAAATATAATAATCAAATAAACAGTTAATGAAGCTTTTTACACTATACATTTGATTATACTTATACAATATCAATTAGAGTTATACATACAACGGAGACAAAATAAAACAATGCAGCAGAACAACATGATGCAGGGAAATAGTACTAGTAATATAATATATCAAATCTGTATCGATCCGAATTTTTGGGTCATCAGATTTGAATACTTAATTTATTTAAATATTCGGATTTGAATTTAAATTATAATAAAATATATATTTCAAATTAAGACATGATTTTTGATGATGTCATTTTAATATAATTTATAGAATTATTTCCAAAATTTTTAGTTTGGAAAATATAAATATTTTCATTTTGACGCATTCTACGCCGAACGTCAGTTCTTCTAAAATTTTACAGGATAAGTTAACCAGTCTATTTTATTACTGTTTTGTGATCGCGTAATGTTGTTTTGCGCGATCATATTTTTATTTCGATCAATTCAGGGTCCGTACGTGGACGTTATATGGTGCAGCATCGTACCCTAAAATATAAATAACTTTTCAAACAATCATATATCTTTTCAATTCTTTTCGTCTACACACTCGTATGTGTAGTTTTGTCAAAGAATATGATGGCTTGCATTAAAGGGATGGAACGTTTCATTTATATCATCATTCTATATCACATTATTCATTTATATATTACACACAGATACCCCATTCTTCTTCGTTCTTTTTCCCTTCCTCTTTTTCTTTCTTTCTTTCCTCCTTACAAAAGATTATACATATATATTAATATATATACATGTGTATATTTTTGCGTATGTATATTTTTGTGTATCATTGTGTTTTGTACGTACGTGTGCAATTGTGTGTTACTGGTGTGTGCATGGATGTGTTACAGTTAAGTGTTTGGGCTTTGTTGGGTTGTGTGTGTTAGTGGGCATGGTCGCGAGTGTGTTGTAGGCAGCGGAGGCTGTAAGTGATGCTGTCAGTGCATGGATGTGGTGTGAGGCTGGTTGTTGAGGGCGTTCATGCATAAGGTAGTGAGAAGGGAGGAAGAAGCTCTGTGAGTTTGTGAAGTGGTTGGCCTGGAGGTGGAGGTAGGCTTAGGTGGAGCTCGTGGAGGAGGCGGCAGCACTGGTAGGTGGCAAGGCATTGGCGTAGAGGATATGTAGCAATGAGTACGAATGAATTAGAAGAGGAATGTGATAATGAATGGTTACCGCTCATATAACATAGTTTTGCAAAAAGGTCCACCTCAATGTGTTCAATTGCGCAAGGGAATATGAAGAAGGGGTGCTGTTAATATTAGCAGCGGGTTGATTTATGGAGTTGTTACGACCATGCTTAATTGGGCCTAGCCCAATGTGATTATAGTGAGAAATCCTTGTTTAAAATTTAATTTTATTATTTGTAAATCTTTGAAATGCCATAACGCACTCGTTTTAAATCCTATTAACATGTAGATTTATGCATTGAACTCGTATGAACAAGTATAACATTTCAGTGCAACTTGTTAATAGATGTGGACATGTAAAAATTTATAACATATTTATATGGACAGAATTTAAATCATGTTATTTTAAATAATAACGTCGTTTAAATTTATATACCATGGTTATTGATGTTTATTTGGCAAAATAAAATACCGTTGAGTTAAATTGGATTGAATATGGTAATTGGACACCTATTTAGCGGAATAAAACACCGTTCCGTTAATTAAATTAATTGACATTTAATTAGCAGAATAAATCCCCGTTCTACTATTTTATAGATTTGGACATTCGATTATATATTGTTAATTGAAATCCTACTTTGAATTAGTGATATATTAAATAATGATGGTTAAGTGTTGGATTCATTTATATAATCGTGATTTATATAAATATCTGTTATTGACTTGAAAAGTTAATTGAATAATATGGTAGCTTGTTTAAGTACCATGGTGATCGTTAAGCCTCCTTTGAATCTGAAAAGCTAATTATTGATTTGAAAGTTATTTTAAGAATAATTATTTTTATTATAAGGTTTAAAGATAATTATTTTTATTTAGTAATAAGGTTTTAAAAAGTAATAACTTATTATTAATAATAATAATTTAAAAATAATTTATAATTGTTTTAATAATGATTTAAAATTAATTATTTTATTAGTATGATGCTTAGTTATTTAATTATTGTTTTGAAATGTTTAGTTTAAGTATTATTTTAAAGTTATTTGGTTATGGTTTAGAAATGTTTTAATTATATTTTAATTAATTATTTAAAATATTATCTATATTTTAATTTTTGATTAAAGTTAATTAATTATATTGATTTAAGTTATTCTATTATATTTAAAGGATAATTAATTTGCATATTGATATTAGTTTAAGGTTAATTAATTATTGTTTTAATAACGTTTTAAAATTTATTAATTATTATATTAATATTGTTTTGAAATTAATATATTAATACAATAATAGTGTTTGAAATTAATTTAATATATTCTAAAGTATTATTTTAAATAATATTTGACTAAAATGAAATAGAAGGATGTTTAAAAAATAATTTCTTATTTAAAGCTATTTTAAATAACTTACGGTTAATCAAGAGGATGTTATTGACTTAAAGAGTCTATTAATGAGTTGGATTAAATATGGGAAGAATTATATAAATGGCTTTGGATAATTATAAAAGAATTTATAAATGAGTTTTAAAGAATCTGAGAAGGAGAAGTTTTATAAACGGGGTTTGGAATTTATTAAGAATGTTTTATAAAGAGAATGTTGTTTTAGGGTTTCGCCATTTTAGATTGCATTTGGGTTTGATCATTTAAATATGATTTTTAAATAGAAATTCTTTCTAAGTGTTTGGTTAGTATACTTATATCATTATATAAGTATATGGAAAGGTTTCTAAGTTTTGAAAGTGAAATGGGTTGCGAATATACTTATACCATTAGGATAACTAAATGGTGATATTTTCTAAGATAAGTATATGAAAGTGATTTCCAAAGATTTTGAAGTGTGATTTTAAATTAATGAAAGATTAATTTAAGAGGCTTAGTGACTTTCCATGGGAAATATAATCTTTGTTTGGATGTTTTTTTATTTGATAGTTAAATAACCGACTATCAAATCTTAGCCTGAATATGTAATCCTTCTTAATTTTGATGGTAGGGAAATATTTCCTACTTAACACTGAAGGATTTTAACTTTGGAAATATCTACGGGAAACACGGGAATTATATGGTACGGTTACCGTCGGTGGTGCTGTACTGTGCGTATAAACTCGCTTTGTTCTTCTAGGAAAAATGATAAGGAGGTCGGTCCACTTAAACGGTTAGGGGATGATCCCCGCTCTTATGTATTGTCTAATTATTTCCTAAAGAACCGGTATTGAGCATTCCGAAAATTGGCGTTTGGTTTTGTGGAGCACCCTTGAAACGGAAGAGTGTACTCGTAAGAGATGACTCGAACCCGTGACCACTCCGAAAACCATATACGGTTCTATGGAGGAGATTCGTGATTTATTGAGATGTTGGGATCCATGTGTGATTCCGAGACCCGACGGGGTATGGGAATCCGGGTGTGATTCCAAGATCTAATTGAGATGTGGGAATCTATGTGTCATTCCGAGACCCGTTGGGGTATTGGAATCCGTGTGGGATTCTGTGATCTATTTGGTGGCGATGTGTAAGCTGGAATGCCGAACATAGCCTCATCAGCGGGAATGACAAAAATCAAAGATATGAGCCATGACCAGTAGGATTGGCAAACCCATAGGGTGTAGTCGGCTCCTTCTAGATGTCACTTACAGTTGTTATGCATGCATGGGGCGATGCACTCGGTCTTAGCGAGACCAGCTATGTTTTTCCTATGGTACATCACTAGGGATGTATGCTGCTTCGGAATGATATCTCTGATCCTTGTGCAGGAGGACCGTTCCTCGAAGTACCGAGGGCACCTCCATGGAAATCCAACACAATTAGCGAACGTGCCTTATCGGTTTTTGATTATATAACTAGTATTGTTGTGATGTACACTCACGAGCATCATATGTACTTGATTATCATTATTTTTTCCTTAGACATTATCATAGTATCACTAGATTTCTGATATACATGTTTTGGTTATCGTAAGGTAAAAACCCGTCTATGTTTATGTGTGGCGTGGTCTTACGAGATACCTTTGATTTTTAAAGGATTTTATAAGTTATAACAAATAAGATTCCTTGTGATTTTAGTTCTCACGCTGGTTTTACCAGACTGACCTGGGCATTGTTTTCTATAATACTCGGGTCAGACCGAACATATTTCTAGGTTTACTTGGACATTTAGAGCTTTTGGAGATGAGCTGGAGGTCAAGAGACGTAATCGCGTAGATGGTTATTTTCCCCTTGCATTAATTGTTGTATTTATCAGCAATTGTGAGGACAGGTTATTATAACTGTCCGTGCTGAATATGTTAGTATACTCTTATTGATGTCTATATAAATATATATATAAATTACAGTTTTGTTTTTGTGTAAAGATTTGTTATATAATATAATTATTCGTTCCGCTGTGAGATTCTGTGTTTGTTTAGTTTCTTCTTGTCTTCTTTTTTCTTTCTTTTCCCTAACTATCCGCCTTTCCGTTCAATTTGGGTTGGACATGTGTGGTTTATTGTCAGCTTAAAGTGTACGGAAAAGTGGATCGTTACAGTTGGTATCAGAGCTTAGGTTGAGCGAACACCTAGGCTTTGTTGGGGTTGACTCATTTAAGATTGGGTAAGTGAGACCCTAGGATGAGTTTGAGAGTGTGTATGTATATATGAGAGCGTATTTGTTAGTGATATAAAAATGTTTTATATTGTGTGGTTTGATCGGTTGAGTGGCTTAAGAATTCTAGTCGATGCGTTTAGCCAACGTTATCGATAGGGATCTCCTGAACACTCGAACAATATCAATTGACACAATATTGATTTAAAATTTGGGTAAATGAAATAATTTTACCTAAGAATATATTTTATATATATAAAAGGATGATTTTTCAAAGAAAAATTATTATAGTTATTCTTGGTAGTGCTTGGCTGTTAGGAAGGATAATATTCTATCATTATCTTCTAGAATTTGATCGGTCATGCTCGCCCATTTTTGAGCAGTGACTATTATCCATTAATCTATCTAGAGTCTTCCTTTTTAAAACTGGGGTTGGGTGGATAGGTGTAACGACCCCAGATTTTATAAATATTTAAATTGATAATTAAATTAATTTTTGAATAAAAATTGTGAAATTAATCGATAAATTGATTACGAGTTTCCCCGAATCCAAATAAAAATATATTAAATCATTTTAAATTTAGAAATTGTATATATATATGTGAATCTATATAGTTGTGCCTATATGAGTAAATTTGAATATATATATATATATATATATATTTGATTTGAATTTAAATCTTTGACAAATGGTTTAAAAATAAATATAACTGTAAATATTTGACACAAGTATAAGAATAAATAATTTTAAAATTTGAAATTGATGGGTTATGCTAGAAATAAAAAAATAAATTAGTAATAAAATTTTAAGCTAGAAATAAATATGTAAAAAGGTAAATTATGAAGTATAAGGTAAATACAATTGCTAAAATTTTAACAACAAAATAAAATATAGAAATTCATCTATATTACAAAATAAATAAATTATATAATTTTATACAATGTAAAGTAAAATATAAATCATAATATCATATTAATAAATCAATACAAAATAATACGAGTAAAATTGATATAAAAATAATAAAAGAAAAATAAAATAAAATAAAATAGAAGTTCATTTACATTATAAAGTAATGAAACAAATAAAAAGAAAAGAACCAAATAAAATACATACAAGTAAAGGAATATTGTAAAAAAATGAAACAAATAATACATTCAAATATATACACATAAGTATGAATGAAGCTTGTAAAAGAAGATTCTAGTATAAAAAAATCTATGTACAAATCAAATAAAATAAGTGTAATGGTACAAAGCAATTAATGAAGCCATCACAACATTTTTATCAGCCACCAAGCATAGAAAAATCTCTGATCCTATCTGTACTAAAAAGAAAAATATGTCATCTACTGTACGAGCAAAATATAATCACCTGTACAACTCTTTTCATTTATATCAACTTCCTCATCACAGTTTCGTCCATAAAAAAACTAAGAAAGAAAAATAAATAACTGCAGTAAACACCATATCAAACATAAACAAACTTCAATTTAAACAATAATACAACTCAAACCAGAGAAGTGAATCAAAGAAGGAAGTTTCAGCTTGCAAAAATTCCAATCTGTGTCACAAAGAAGCAACTCTGTCATTTTTCTGGAAACCACGGTGAGTAACCTCACTTTTAAATGGTTAAGTATATATATCTGTTGCATATTCATCTTTGAATAAGTATGAAATGTGTATATATATAAATTCAATTCTGTTGAGTGCATATGAATGTATGATATGTAATGCATGTGTATTATCAGAGTACTCTCTGTATTTAGCTTCCAGGCCTTGTTTTGTTAAAAATTCAAATCTTTTTATTTAATCTCCATTTAAACTTAAGATTCAAATGAAAATTGTTTGTTTTACCACAAAATTTAGTTTGGAATTTTATTCAAGTCAAATTAATATTCATATGACTCTAGAATCAAATTTAACTGATCAAGTCAAAAACAAGAGGAAATTTAAATATCCTAATTTATTATTCCAGAGTTAGGATTTGAAACACCATGCAAAAATATGAATTTTGAAACTAAAATCAAGATTTTTAGTAAAGAGGTTAGAGTGCAGTTCTAGTTTGAACTAAAAATGGGAAACTGGGATTTTCTGGTGATCTCATCGATGGGGGAGGTCGGGGTTGCTAGTGGTGATGGAGGAGCCTACGGTGGTGGTGGGAAAAATAACCGGAGGTGGCATCGTCCACGGTGGTGGCAGCGGCAGGCATTTTTCTTTTGTAGACCTAGTTTTTGTGAGGTCGAGATCTTCGATTCGTTCGCCATCTTAGGTTGACCGAGTGTCTCGTGGCTTTGGGAGATGTTGGAAGGGTTGACGACGAAGTGATGGCCGGAGTTTGGGATTTTCTGGTGGTCTAGGCGGTGAGTTTGAGGTGAAGTTTGGCGACTGGGTTGGTTTTGGTTTAGTAGTGAGTAGCTCGATTTTGATTCAAGGCAGGTGGGGATGTTTCGATGGTTGGAGAAGGTTGCGGTGATGTTGGTCGGCGTGTCGGAGGGTTCGCCAGTGGTCGGAGTTGGCTCCGGTGCTAGTGCACGTGCACGCGTGTCATTATATATCTGGGTTGTTTTGAGTTGTGGAGGAAGAAGAAGGCTCGTAGTTTTCGTGGGTTGACTCGAAGGTGTGCTCGAAGTTTTGAGGGAAAGGACTCGAAGTAAAATGGTGGGGGACTCGGGTAGATATTGTTTCCAGGTTTCAAACCTGATTTGTTTCTGAAAATTTAAACTGAGATTTAAACTTTTAAATTAAGGGTTAAAAATGAATTTTAAATCCAAGTGTAAATATGAATTCAAGTTTAGATTAGAATTTAGTTTGGAAACAAATAAAATTTCAAATTTAAATTGTTTTAAATACTTAAAAAAAATGTTTAAATGTTGAAGAGGAGATTTGAATTTTAAAATGGAATTTGAATTGTAAAAGAAGGATTTAAACAAGAAATTAAAATTTGAAATCTGGATTTAAAGTCTAGCCTTAAATTCCAGATTTTGAGATAAAATTAAGTTTTAAAAATTTAAATGTTTAAGATAGATTTAAATGTTAAATTATACTTTTTAATATGTGGATTTAAAAAGGAATTTGAATTCAACTCTCAAATTTTCTTTTAAACAAAATTATTATTTTAACATGAGGAATTAAAAGTTAGAAAAATAATTGGATTTTTAACTTTATTTAAGATAAATTGGTAATTATTCTAAAGCGTGAAATTTAATTTTAAATTTCAAAGTAAAATTTGAAGTCAATGTTCCAAACATATTGTAATTAATAATTTAAATCATGAGTTATTTTAAGAAATGAAGATATGATGATGATTTGTAATTCATTAATTATTAAGTCAATTAAAATAGATAATTTATTTATTTAATTAATTAATTATTTGAATTAATTAAATAAGTAATTAGAGATTTAAATTAATTAATTAAGGTTTAAAGATTAATTAAGTAAGGAATAATTAATTTGTGAATTAAGGATTATTAATTAAATATTAATTAATAATTAAAGTTGATTAATCAAGTGATTAAGCAATAATTGATTTAAGGATAATGTGATAAATTAATTAAGGTAATTAATTTGAGAATATTTAATTTATTAAAGGTAAATTAATTAATAAAAGTGATTAAAAAATAATTGTTAATTAAGGAGTAATTAATTAGTTATCGTAATTAATTGAGTTTAATTGGATTAGTTCAAGTTAATTACTTAAGTTTAAATTAATTTAGAATAATCACTTGACGATTTGGAAAGTATAATTACTTAGAGAAGTAATTAATAGATAATCACTGGATGTAATAAATTGAATGATAATTTGAAATTTGAGTATAATTATTTGTTAGTAATCAAAGGATTAATTAATGAATGTGATTAATTAAGATTTATTAAATAATTAAAAGTTAATTGATTCATTAGTTAAGGATGATTAGTTAATAATTAAAGGTTAACTAATAAATGGTGAAAGGGAATTTATTCCAGATAATTTGTAATTAACTCATGATAATCAACCCGGATTAATGATTATTCATAAGTAATACATCTGATTTAAATTAATCAATCGATTAATAAATTTTACTAGTGAATGTTTGGACCGGACTGAATGATTGAATTGTTGATATTTCCTGATCTGTGATGCTTTGTGATATATTCTGATTTATGCGTGACCTGTAATGTAGTTCATTTATCTAGATGAATGTAATTTATTATTTGTAATTTATATATCTGTGATCTGTGAATGAAAGATAAGCGTTATAGTTATACCGCTTATCAATTATATTTCAGTATTTTGATCTGTGATGATTTATTGATGTTGCACTACTATGTGAAACCCCTGGACTACACCATACACACACAAATATGGATTTCATGAGGAAATCGGTTAAGTCACAGATGTTTTAAATTTAATATTTTTTTTGAAATTGAAATTTTAATTTCAATTGATTTGGAAATAGAATTAGGTTAAATGTTAAAGCTTTTGAAAAGGAGTTTTTAAGATAAAAGTTATTTTGAATAACTTGGTAAAATTTCCAATTTAAATAATTTAATTTGAATTTGAATTCAAAATTTGGAATTGAATTCCATGTTTGGAAATTTTGGTTAAGGTGTTATAAATGTGTTTACATGAAGTTAAACCATTTTAAAAGTAAAATTTTGAGAATTTGAATTTAACCCAAGGACTTTAACTCGTATAAAAGAATCAGATTTTCCGAAATGAAAACTATTTGTTTTCAAATGATAAAAGCTTTCATATAAGGAATGAAATTCCAATTTAATTAAAGGAATTTCAAGTTTGAAAGGAAAATGGTTTTCCGAATTATGAATAAATCTTTGTGAAAGATTGTTGAACTTTGTTTTGAAATTGGAAAGGTGTACCTTTTGTATAAAAGGTCGAAATGGAATTGTTTTGAAAGCTATCAGTTAAATCTTTGTTTTAAAGATTGGACGAGTTAAATCCAAATTGAAATGGAAATCGATTTTAAAATCCATGAACAGATCTTTGTGAAACTGGGTGAACTTTGTGAAATAAATCTTTTGTGTAAAAGATTAAAATGGTAATGTGTTTAAACCATTTGAAAGAGAAGTTGGGTAATAAGTGTGACTTAATCGAAATCCCAATATCCATATGTTTTAAAATATTGCGCTCATTATTCGGTTTAGCCGGGAGAGGACTTTGTGTCATACAATCCATCCCGAATAATGATACGTCGTATATGGATTGCATTTGAAGACCGGTGGTGAAGACCGGATATTTTCGAAAATGAAAGGATTACCATTGATTGTCTTTGCATCGGCTGATCCCCGGTATAGAGATTTTAGCACCCTTTGTGATGGGAAGTCTGGACGTGATTGGAAATTATCCGGATTTGCAAGGGCTTCTTCGGAAGTGCCTTCGGTTCTGTTCAAACCCGGAACAGACTTGTATGGTTGTATGTCTGACACTACACTTTGAGATATAAAGCTGATTTCTTTCAAATACATTTCTGTTTGGTGGCGGAGATTTATTCTCTTAGCTTAACATCCTTCTCTGAGACGTACGAGCTCAGAGTTTATGTAGTTGAAGGTTATCAGTGATATACTCCCAATTTGGTAGTATGGCATGCTGAGTGCTGCTGTGTGTTGGTGATCATTTGTTGATCAAAGCATGGCTTTCGTGTAAAGCATAGCTTTGTGGATGAGACCTCATCGAGCCTCACAAACCGAAAATGGTTGAAACAGGAAAGTGCGGCAAGGTTTCAGGGGTAGCTCCCCTAGGGTATGTCCATTCCTTTTGGAAAAAGGTGGTATCATGGTATGGAGCCCAGATATTTACCTGTGTGGTTGCTCCAATCTCATTTACTCTGTGTGATTGTTGCTTTGTGATCGAGGGCCCTCGGATAAAGGTCGCAAACGACCGGGGGTGGCATATCTCAGGTTTACTACCCGGGAAGGGGGTAACCGGCCTTGTGTTGGCAGAGAGCCAGGTGGTTCTCGGGACGTCCCTCCAGAGGCGTTCCCATGTGGCATAGGAAGTTCCTTAGCCTGACCATTTGTTGGAAAATCCAAAGAAACAATACGAGCCTTGTACGGTTTTAGTTGTATAACCTGCTATGGAATGTGGCGGTAACCTGCTATTGAACATAGTAACTATAGTAGGCATACAATAATGGTTGTATGCTGGCTAAGATTAATATTATACTTTCGAAATGTTTTCACACTATGCACTAGTAATAATATCAAAAGAGTTTTTCTTTTGCGTAGTAAGCATATTTGACTATCATAAGGAGAAATCTCCTCAAATTCTGCGTTTGCATTGTGTGTGTGGCGGGAGGCCTTATGGTAGTGTCATTTTCCGAAAGCATTGCAGATTTCAATGTTTTAAACTCTTTGTTTGTTTGTTTTAAAGATAAACTGTTTTTGTTACTCACACCAGTCCCACGACTGACTCGGAGTTTATTGTTCCCTTCCTAAACTCTGGGTGCCCATAATTTTCCACACGGGCAGTCTAGAGTTGGGTTTCTTTTTCAGATAGTCAGGTTTAGTAGACTAGTTGGAGCTAGTTCAGTTTTTGGAGATCACGACTGACGTTGCTTAGCTTGGTGCAACGTGATGGTGGTTCTCGCTTGATATTGGAGTGAGTGGACTCATGCTCTTTGACTGATCATTTGGAGTTATCACTTCTGTTGTTTCCACTGTGACATCATTATTTGTCTCTGATATTGTTGTATCATATTGATATCATTGTTGTATATCATTCTAGATATTGTATTCATTGGAGTTGTATATGATATCATCTATTTCTTTATTCCGCTGTGTTGTGATACTTAATGGTGTTATAAGCTCTGGTGAGCCAGATTTGGCGTTTGAATCTACGGCATTTTGAGTTTAAATGAAGTACGGGTGCCGATTTTCGAAGGCCAAGTCAGGATCGCTACAATAGGAATCTTGGGAACATGGAAACAAATACCTTGTGAATTAAGTTTCACAATTTGAATATAAGGCGTTCGTTGATACTATTGGGTTAAAACTTGATTTCTAAAGGTTGTCCATCTCAAAGAGAATTTGAATATTTTGGAATGAATATTTTGGAAACGGTTTTATATAAAGGTTGATTTGGTAAAATTAAGGTTTAATAAATGTTATCTTATTAAAGGAAACTGAATATTTTGAAATAATATTTGGAAATGATTGAACATAAAAGTTGGTTGTTTAAAAATTGGGGTTTTATAAAAGAAGTTTATTAAAAGAAAACTTAAATATTTATGGAATAAATGCTTGAAAATGATTTATATAAGGAAGCTAGAATATTTTCGCAATAAATATTTGAGGAATGATTTCCTTTAAAAGGGGATATTTTATAAATTTGATTTATTAAAATGTGTGTATAAATAAAAGGAATTTGAGAGTTTAAATCCCGGTGATTTTGGCAAAATGGTTTTCATGGTTTACAGGTTAATAACAGTAATTAAAAATGTTCTTGTGATAAAAACATTTCTAAGTAGGGGATTGCTACCATTGGGATCTCACTACATAATTTTTTTGATAAAAATAAATTTTGATTGGGTTCCAAAAGTATGGTTTGGTTTACCATAGAGTAAATATGTATGTAATCATTTTAAATGATTTTTGGAAAAGGAAATAATAATTTTATTTGAGATAGTTTTGGATCTTAAAGAGGTTTTGGTGTACCAATATTTTGGAAATAGTACACTTAGAAATATATCTAGGTATAAATACCTTTGACAGGAATTTTATGGAAATGTGTATTCCTTTGGATTTGATTTGGGGAACGAGTCCCGATTTGTTTTGTGATGATCGAAATAATCTTCTAAGTGACGATCGAATGTTTTCTTAGGAAAACGGTATTGTGCACTTAGTAAATTATTCTCTTTGTCACTGTACGATCGGAACAAGTTCGAATCCGAACGAATCCAAAGCAAATTGGAATTGGATATTTCTATGAAATATTTTGCTGGAAATATATTTATGATATTGTTTCAAAATTGGTTTGACAGAAAGAAGTGATTTTTAGTTAACTAGTTCGAGTGGCTCGAAAATAACTAAAATTGGGTAAGAGATAGTTCAGATGGTAAACGTTTCTCTTGAGTATTATTCTTCTTACAAGGAAGTATATGATATTGTTTGGTAGTACCCAGTTCCTTTGTATGCTTTTGGGGTTACTCGGGCCATAAATATATATATATATATGTTATGGATTAAAATATATATATAATATCATCTCAAAAGTTTTTGAGATAAATATCCAAGTATTTGACCCTTAAGTTTCCAAATTTAAGATATCATTTCAAAAGGTATTTTGAATAGAAATCGGGTGTTTAAAATTCTTAAATGAATTAAAAATAAAGGATTGAATTTAATAGTTGTGTATACCTTTATAATGTGGTAGAGTGTTTTATGCCTTTTACAAATCCAATGGAGTTATATAAAATATTTTAATGGGAATAGGATTGGTATCGGAATAACCAATTAAATAAGTACGTCGAATGGATGTAGATCATTTCTCTCTCTCTCTCTATATAGTTTGGATCTAATATTCTAGTATAAGGCTTTGAGGTGTTTCAGACCGTTCCAAATAAGGATCTATTACTCGACTTTTGAGGGCGAGCACCTGATGAGGGTTCTTGAAATGGAACCAAGGTTTTCTATCATAGCTACAGCTATGTATGGAGAATAGAGGTTCTTAATCAAGGAGCCTGATAAGGTCCACACTAGTAAATCGGGTGAACGATACTGGTTTGGAAATGAGGTTATGTATTCGAGTAGTGATCAAAACAGAATTAGTATATGAATGATCTATAAACGTCTTGCAAGCTTATGGATAGTATTGAGTGTTCTTGTGTTGGAATTTCGGGGACGAAATTCTTTTAAGGGGGGAAAATGTAACGACTCGAATTTTTGAGTCATCAAATTTGAATACTTAATTTATTTAAATATTCGAATTTGAATTTTATTATAATAAAATATATATTTCAAATTAAGACTTGATTTTTGATGATGTCATTTTAATTTAACTTATATATTTTTTTCCAAAATTTTTAGTTTGGAAAATAAAAATATTTTCGTTTTGACGCATTTTGCTTCAAACGTCGATTCTTTTGAAATTTTACAGGATAAGTTAACCAGTCTATTTTATTGTTGTTTTGTGATCGCATAACGTTGTTTTGCGCGATCATATTTTTATTTCGGTTAATTCGCGGTTTGTAAGCGGACGTTATATGGTGCAGCATTGTGACGACCAACATTTCGGAGGTTTAAATCAACAATAATCCACACATTTCCGACTTAAACAATCCGGAACATAGATAATCTGTAACAACCCGCATATTTCACGATTATATTTAAATGTTTTATTTAAATATAGCATCATTAATCGGATTAAAGTTCGAAATGTTACCTTTTATAAACAGTCGAATTGGGACTCGAGACCACTTCCATTGAGTCCAAAATGGCATTTACAACTTTTTTGAGTATAAACATCGATTTATTTGGAGTTGAGTAAAATTTTGATATTTTTCTATTTTGGGCTTTGGGTTTGGGTTTCAGCCCACTAACCCAACTTAATACCCTAACTCCTCTACTCTTCATTCATTCTACTCCTCATTTCCTAACACTCTCAAGCTAAAGTAAAAATGGGGGAAAGGTAGGAAATTAAAATTCCTAAACCCTAGTTTGATTAGGAAACTCAAATTCAAGTCCAAAATCAAGGAGAAGCTTAGGTAAGCATCCTCTTAATTTTCTCCATCTCTATCTCTCTTCAATTTACAGAAATTCCTATAACCTAACTTAGGAAAAACTTCACCTTTGATAATAGATTGAAGATTCTAGAGGTATATTGAAGAGGAATTGGTCTTGCTTTGTTTTAAAGCTTCTCATTCGTTGTCTTTGAGTTTAAAAGGCGAGTTCTTTAACTCACATCTACGTCTATAACTCTCATTGTTGTTAGGTATGAATTCCTAACATTTATTCATGTTCATTTGCTTTTGATTTGAATTGATTTGGTGAATTTTCCAATTTTTGGTTTTGAAGTCCAATTTTATGAAAATCATACTATGGATGTTTGGACATGGTATTTGGGGTGTATCGAAGAGCCTATAAGGCTGGGTTGTCGCTTGGCATAAATCCCTAGTCTTTGTTGCTTGTCCGATCGCTCCCGAATCGTTTTGGCCATCTTGGCCTAGGCAAATTGTTGCCCAGACCAGGTGACCAGACGTCTAGTCATCAAGTCCAGACGTCTGGTTATGGACCTGGAGAAAAAATATACACGGTAGAGACTTGGACCAGACGTCTGGTCCAAACCTACCAGACGTCTGGTTAGTTTTCAGACGTCTGGTTTTGGTTCAGATGTCTGGAAGTTTTTTGGAATATTTCCAGAATCCAAATCCAGACGTCTGGATGAACCCCCAAACGTCTGGAACTGTTCATTTTGCCTATTATGAGCTGTTTATATTGGATTTCCAATTGTAATTGATTTTTGTCGATCCGGTTAGTTGTTATCACTTATTATCGACTTTGATGACTTCTTTCTTTGGATTTTTGGGAATATCCATTTGATGGATTTGATATCGATTTATATGAATTTATTTCACATCGTTGAATGTGAATTTTTGGCGATTGATTGTTTTTACAATCATTTTTGGGATTTGTCACTTTAAAATACAAAGGTTTCTATACTAGTAGTAAATACTCAAACTCTTTCGCAAAAATGATTTCAACATTATTTTTAATACAAAGCTTGTTTATAAAACCGTTTTCCAATCTATTATTATATACAAACCTTTACCTCATTCGTATGAGAAATCTAATTAAACGGCTTTGCAAAACAAGTGGTATGAAATGCTTGCGTTTACTTCGTCGGTTAATTCTTGGACTTGTTCGATTGAACTCTTGTGACAATTTTCGAGTGGAAATCTACAATCTGTTCGTAAATATTTAAGTTAAGCTAGTGGTTATGGGACATGAAGCCTAACTCATATATTTACTAGCTTAGTGTAATTTACACTTATTTTCGAGTGGAAGTTTATAATTTGTTTGTAAATAATTAAGTTAAGCCAGTGGTTATGGGACATGAAGCCTAACTCATTTATTTACTAGCTTAGTGTAATTTGCAATTATCAATCAATGATGATCATTTTGAGATTTAGACTAGCGATGTGTGATGTCTCTTTGTTTGTGTGGGGACTAAACCCCGTTTGTGGAGCTTCGGCTCAAATTGGTGGGGTAGCGACCCATGGTCTTCGGGCCGTTTGTGGAGCTTCGACTCAAATTGGTGGGGTAGCAACCCATGGTCTTCGGGCCGTTTGTGAAGTTTCAGCTCAAACTTGATGGTAAGCGACCATGGAATAGCGTTCCGTTTGTGACACACGTGTTGGGGAGTTTTCATGCTCCTGTTTGTGATAGGCCTTCCCTCTTTTGTGATTTCTGGATTTCTATTTGATGATTTCCAGAATTTTTGTTTCACCGATTTTTCCGATTGGCATTGATATGTTTTGTCAATATTTGTGTTTTGGTGAATAATTTAAAGAATGTGACATTCTTTTTGGTGTTTGAGAATATTTGAGATATTGTATGATTTTTGTTGTTACCTTATGTATACTTGTCACAGTATGACATTTTTGTTATCATACGTTTTTGTCATGTCTCTTATCCTAGCTCATTTTATATGATATTTATAGTTAGACTGATCCGTTTATTATTTTCTTCTTAAATAATACTCGGGCCAGACCGAGGTATTTCAGGTGCTTCCACTTAACTTCTTATCAGGGACCATCATCTGATTTTTGGCTAACTACTTTAGATTAGTAGTTTTTGCTTTTATACAATCGAGATAGAGACTCCTTGATGTATACTTACCTTTTGTCTAGCACTTGTACCTATTTTTTTGTGATGTTGTGGATCTTGTATGACCACTATTTTGATGTACACCTTTATGTGTTATATTCATATCTGTTTCGCCTTTGTGATATGAATATCTGTGACTGATTTGTGTTATGCTTATTTCTATATTTGTTTCCGAAGGCCACATAGCCACTGTGTGGTAGCTTTGAGTTTGTATTTGATATGTCGGATTTCCTCTTGAAACGAAATGCATGTCATACTATATGACATATTGATACTCGCACAAAGCAATTACACAGATGGTCGCTCCTCAACAGCCTTATTCTTCACGCTAGTCGACGGCATTACCTCGTTGTGTCCTTGGCTAGTGTGAGTATAGAGGTGAGGCGTCACATATTCAATGGGGTTAATTAATAAAAATAAGAAAAGAAGAAGAAACAAACACAGAATCTCAAAGCGGAACGATAAAATATAATAATCAAATGTATAATATAAACAGCTTTATGAACTGTTTATTTGATTATTATATTTTATCGTTCAGTTGCGAGATCTGTGTTTGTTTTCTTCTTCTTTTCTTATTTTTCTTAATTAACCCTATTGATTATCTATATTCTGAATTGTTTAAGTTGGACATGTGTGGATTATTGTCGATTTAAACTTTCCGAAATATGGGTCGTCACAAGCATCGTACCCCAAAACTTAAATAACTTTTCAAACAATCATATATCTTTTCAATTCTTTTCGTCTGCACACTCATATGTGTAGTTTTGTCAAAGAATATGATGGCTTACATTAAAGGGACGGAACGTTTCATTTACATCATCATTCTATATCACATTATCCGTCTATATATTACACTCAGCAACCCATTCTTCTTTGTTCTTTTTACCTTCCTCTTTTTCATTCTTTCTTTCCTCCTTACAGAAGCATATACATATATATATTAATATATATACATGTGTATATTTTCGCATGTGTATATTTTTGTGTATCATTGTGTTTTGTACGTATGTATGCAAGTGTGTGCTATTGCTGTGTGCATGGATGTGTTGCAGTGAAGTGTTTGGGCTTTGTTGGGTTGTGTGTGTTAGTGGGCATGGTCGCGAGTGTGCTGTAGGCGGTGGAGGCTGTAGGTGATGCTGTTAGTGAATGGATGCGGTGTGAGGCTGGTTATTGAGGGCGTTCATGCGTAAGGCAATAAGAAGGGAGGAAGAAGCTCTATGAGTTTGTGAAGTGGTTGGCCTGGAGGTGGAGGTAGGCTTAGGCATAGCTCGTGGAGGAGGCAGCAGCACTGGTAGGTGGCAAGGCATTGGCGTAGAGGATATGCAGCAGTGAGTATGAATAAATCAAAAGAGGAATGTGATAATGAATGGTTACTGTTCATATAACATAGTTTTGCAAAAAGGTCCACCTCAATGTGTTCAATTGCGCAAGGGAATATGAAGAAGGGGTGCTGTTAATATTAGCAGCGGGTTGATTTATGGAGTTGTTACGACCATGCTTAATTGGGCCTAGCCCAATGTGATTATAGTGAGAAATCCTTGTTTAAAATTTAATTTTATTATTTGTAAATCTTTGAAATGCCATAACGCACTCGTTTTAAATCCTATTAACATGTAGATTTATGCATTGAACTCGTATGAACAAGTATAACATTTCAGTGCAACTTGTTAATAGATGTGGACATGTAAAAATTTATAACATATTTATATGGACAGAATTTAAATCATGTTATTTTAAATAATAACGTCGTTTAAATTTATATACCATGGTTATTGATGTTTATTTGGCAAAATAAAATACCGTTGAGTTAAATTGGATTGAATATGGTAATTGGACACCTATTTAGCGGAATAAAACACCGTTCCGTTAATTAAATTAATTGACATTTAATTAGCAGAATAAATCCCCGTTCTACTATTTTATAGATTTGGACATTCGATTATATATTGTTAATTGAAATCCTACTTTGAATTAGTGATATATTAAATAATGATGGTTAAGTGTTGGATTCATTTATATAATCGTGATTTATATAAATATCTGTTATTGACTTGAAAAGTTAATTGAATAATATGGTAGCTTGTTTAAGTACCATGGTGATCGTTAAGCCTCCTTTGAATCTGAAAAGCTAATTATTGATTTGAAAGTTATTTTAAGAATAATTATTTTTATTATAAGGTTTAAAGATAATTATTTTTATTTAGTAATAAGGTTTTAAAAAGTAATAACTTATTATTAATAATAATAATTTAAAAATAATTTATAATTGTTTTAATAATGATTTAAAATTAATTATTTTATTAGTATGATGCTTAGTTATTTAATTATTGTTTTGAAATGTTTAGTTTAAGTATTATTTTAAAGTTATTTGGTTATGGTTTAGAAATGTTTTAATTATATTTTAATTAATTATTTAAAATATTATCTATATTTTAATTTTTGATTAAAGTTAATTAATTATATTGATTTAAGTTATTCTATTATATTTAAAGGATAATTAATTTGCATATTGATATTAGTTTAAGGTTAATTAATTATTGTTTTAATAACGTTTTAAAATTTATTAATTATTATATTAATATTGTTTTGAAATTAATATATTAATACAATAATAGTGTTTGAAATTAATTTAATATATTCTAAAGTATTATTTTAAATAATATTTGACTAAAATGAAATAGAAGGATGTTTAAAAAATAATTTCTTATTTAAAGCTATTTTAAATAACTTACGGTTAATCAAGAGGATGTTATTGACTTAAAGAGTCTATTAATGAGTTGGATTAAATATGGGAAGAATTATATAAATGGCTTTGGATAATTATAAAAGAATTTATAAATGAGTTTTAAAGAATCTGAGAAGGAGAAGTTTTATAAACGGGGTTTGGAATTTATTAAGAATGTTTTATAAAGAGAATGTTGTTTTAGGGTTTCGCCATTTTAGATTGCATTTGGGTTTGATCATTTAAATATGATTTTTAAATAGAAATTCTTTCTAAGTGTTTGGTTAGTATACTTATATCATTATATAAGTATATGGAAAGGTTTCTAAGTTTTGAAAGTGAAATGGGTTGCGAATATACTTATACCATTAGGATAACTAAATGGTGATATTTTCTAAGATAAGTATATGAAAGTGATTTCCAAAGATTTTGAAGTGTGATTTTAAATTAATGAAAGATTAATTTAAGAGGCTTAGTGACTTTCCATGGGAAATATAATCTTTGTTTGGATGTTTTTTTATTTGATAGTTAAATAACCGACTATCAAATCTTAGCCTGAATATGTAATCCTTCTTAATTTTGATGGTAGGGAAATATTTCCTACTTAACACTGAAGGATTTTAACTTTGGAAATATCTACGGGAAACACGGGAATTATATGGTACGGTTACCGTCGGTGGCGCTGTACTGTGCGTATAAACTCGCTTTGTTCTTCTAGGAAAAATGATAAGGAGGTCGGTCCACTTAAACGGTTAGGGGATGATCCCCGCTCTTATGTATTGTCTAATTATTTCCTAAAGAACCGGTATTGAGCATTCCGAAAATTGGCGTTTGGTTTTGTGGAGCACCCTTGAAACGGAAGAGTGTACTCGTAAGAGATGACTCGAACCCGTGACCACTCCGAAAACCATATACGGTTCTATGGAGGAGATTCGTGATTTATTGAGATGTTGGGATCCATGTGTGATTCCGAGACCCGACGGGGTATGGGAATCCGGGTGTGATTCCAAGATCTAATTGAGATGTGGGAATCTATGTGTCATTCCGAGACCCGTTGGGGTATTGGAATCCGTGTGGGATTCTGTGATCTATTTGGTGGCGATGTGTAAGCTGGAATGCCGAACATAGCCTCATCAGCGGGAATGACAAAAATCAAAGATATGAGCCATGACCAGTAGGATTGGCAAACCCATAGGGTGTAGTCGGCTCCTTCTAGATGTCACTTACAGTTGTTATGCATGCATGGGGCGATGCACTCGGTCTTAGCGAGACCAGCTATGTTTTTCCTATGGTACATCACTAGGGATGTATGCTGCTTCGGAATGATATCTCTGATCCTTGTGCAGGAGGACCGTTCCTCGAAGTACCGAGGGCACCTCCATGGAAATCCAACACAATTAGCGAACGTGCCTTATCGGTTTTTGATTATATAACTAGTATTGTTGTGATGTACACTCACGAGCATCATATGTACTTGATTATCATTATTTTTTCCTTAGACATTATCATAGTATCACTAGATTTCTGATATACATGTTTTGGTTATCGTAAGGTAAAAACCCGTCTATGTTTATGTGTGGCGTGGTCTTACGAGATACCTTTGATTTTTAAAGGATTTTATAAGTTATAACAAATAAGATTCCTTGTGATTTTAGTTCTCACGCTGGTTTTACCAGACTGACCTGGGCATTGTTTTCTATAATACTCGGGTCAGACCGAACATATTTCTAGGTTTACTTGGACATTTAGAGCTTTTGGAGATGAGCTGGAGGTCAAGAGACGTAATCGCGTAGATGGTTATTTTCCCCTTGCATTAATTGTTGTATTTATCAGCAATTGTGAGGACAGGTTATTATAACTGTCCGTGCTGAATATGTTAGTATACTCTTATTGATGTCTATATAAATATATATATAAATTACAGTTTTGTTTTTGTGTAAAGATTTGTTATATAATATAATTATTCGTTCCGCTGTGAGATTCTGTGTTTGTTTAGTTTCTTCTTGTCTTCTTTTTTCTTTCTTTTCCCTAACTATCCGCCTTTCCGTTCAATTTGGGTTGGACATGTGTGGTTTATTGTCAGCTTAAAGTGTACGGAAAAGTGGATCGTTACAGTTGGTATCAGAGCTTAGGTTGAGCGAACACCTAGGCTTTGTTGGGGTTGACTCATTTAAGATTGGGTAAGTGAGACCCTAGGATGAGTTTGAGAGTGTGTATGTATATATGAGAGCGTATTTGTTAGTGATATAAAAATGTTTTATATTGTGTGGTTTGATCGGTTGAGTGGCTTAAGAATTCTAGTCGATGCGTTTAGCCAACGTTATCGATAGGGATCTCCTGAACACTCGAACAATATCAATTGACACAATATTGATTTAAAATTTGGGTAAATGAAATAATTTTACCTAAGAATATATTTTATATATATAAAAGGATGATTTTTCAAAGAAAAATTATTATAGTTATTCTTGGTAGTGCTTGGCTGTTAGGAAGGATAATATTCTATCATTATCTTCTAGAATTTGATCGGTCATGCTCGCCCATTTTTGAGCAGTGACTATTATCCATTAATCTATCTAGAGTCTTCCTTTTTAAAACTGGGGTTGGGTGGATAGGTGTAACGACCCCAGATTTTATAAATATTTAAATTGATAATTAAATTAATTTTTGAATAAAAATTGTGAAATTAATCGATAAATTGATTACGAGTTTCCCCGAATCCAAATAAAAATATATTAAATCATTTTAAATTTAGAAATTGTATATATATATGTGAATCTATATAGTTGTGCCTATATGAGTAAATTTGAATATATATATATATATATTTGATTTGAATTTAAATCTTTGACAAATGGTTTAAAAATAAATATAACTGTAAATATTTGACACAAGTATAAGAATAAATAATTTTAAAATTTGAAATTGATGGGTTATGCTAGAAATAAAAAAATAAATTAGTAATAAAATTTTAAGCTAGAAATAAATATGTAAAAAGGTAAATTATGAAGTATAAGGTAAATACAATTGCTAAAATTTTAACAACAAAATAAAATATAGAAATTCATCTATATTACAAAATAAATAAATTATATAGTTTTATACAATGTAAAGTAAAATATAAATCATAATATCATATTAATAAATCAATACAAAATAATACGAGTAAAATTGATATAAAAATAATAAAAGAAAAATAAAATAAAATAAAATAGAAGTTCATTTACATTATAAAGTAATGAAACAAATAAAAAGAAAAGAACCAAATAAAATACATACAAGTAAAGGAATATTGTAAAAAAATGAAACAAATAATACATTCAAATATATACACATAAGTATGAATGAAGCTTGTAAAAGAAGATTCTAGTATAAAAAAATCTATGTACAAATCAAATAAAATAAGTGTAATGGTACAAAGCAATTAATGAAGCCATCACAACATTTTTATCAGCCACCAAGCATAGAAAAATCTCTGATCCTATCTGTACTAAAAAGAAAAATATGTCATCTACTGTACGAGCAAAATATAATCACCTGTACAACTCTTTTCATTTATATCAACTTCCTCATCACAGTTTCGTCCATAAAAAAACTAAGAAAGAAAAATAAATAACTGCAGTAAACACCATATCAAACATAAACAAACTTCAATTTAAACAATAATACAACTCAAACCAGAGAAGTGAATCAAAGAAGGAAGTTTCAGCTTGCAAAAATTCCAATCTGTGTCACAAAGAAGCAACTCTGTCATTTTTCTGGAAACCACGGTGAGTAACCTCACTTTTAAATGGTTAAGTATATATATCTGTTGCATATTCATCTTTGAATAAGTATGAAATGTGTATATATATAAATTCAATTCTGTTGAGTGCATATGAATGTATGATATGTAATGCATGTGTATTATCAGAGTACTCTCTGTATTTAGCTTCCAGGCCTTGTTTTGTTAAAAATTCAAATCTTTTTATTTAATCTCCATTTAAACTTAAGATTCAAATGAAAATTGTTTGTTTTACCACAAAATTTAGTTTGGAATTTTATTCAAGTCAAATTAATATTCATATGACTCTAGAATCAAATTTAACTGATCAAGTCAAAAACAAGAGGAAATTTAAATATCCTAATTTATTATTCCAGAGTTAGGATTTGAAACACCATGCAAAAATATGAATTTTGAAACTAAAATCAAGATTTTTAGTAAAGAGGTTAGAGTGCAGTTCTAGTTTGAACTAAAAATGGGAAACTGGGATTTTCTGGTGATCTCATCGATGGGGGAGGTCGGGGTTGCTAGTGGTGATGGAGGAGCCTACGGTGGTGGTGGGAAAAATAACCGGAGGTGGCATCGTCCACGGTGGTGGCAGCGGCAGGCATTTTTCTTTTGTAGACCTAGTTTTTGTGAGGTCGAGATCTTCGATTCGTTCGCCATCTTAGGTTGACCGAGTGTCTCGTGGCTTTGGGAGATGTTGGAAGGGTTGACGACGAAGTGATGGCCGGAGTTTGGGATTTTCTGGTGGTCTAGGCGGTGAGTTTGAGGTGAAGTTTGGCGACTGGGTTGGTTTTGGTTTAGTAGTGAGTAGCTCGATTTTGATTCAAGGCAGGTGGGGATGTTTCGATGGTTGGAGAAGGTTGCGGTGATGTTGGTCGGCGTGTCGGAGGGTTCGCCAGTGGTCGGAGTTGGCTCCGGTGCTAGTGCACGTGCACGCGTGTCATTATATATCTGGGTTGTTTTGAGTTGTGGAGGAAGAAGAAGGCTCGTAGTTTTCGTGGGTTGACTCGAAGGTGTGCTCGAAGTTTTGAGGGAAAGGACTCGAAGTAAAATGGTGGGGGACTCGGGTAGATATTGTTTCCAGGTTTCAAACCTGATTTGTTTCTGAAAATTTAAACTGAGATTTAAACTTTTAAATTAAGGGTTAAAAATGAATTTTAAATCCAAGTGTAAATATGAATTCAAGTTTAGATTAGAATTTAGTTTGGAAACAAATAAAATTTCAAATTTAAATTGTTTTAAATACTTAAAAAAAATGTTTAAATGTTGAAGAGGAGATTTGAATTTTAAAATGGAATTTGAATTGTAAAAGAAGGATTTAAACAAGAAATTAAAATTTGAAATCTGGATTTAAAGTCTAGCCTTAAATTCCAGATTTTGAGATAAAATTAAGTTTTAAAAATTTAAATGTTTAAGATAGATTTAAATGTTAAATTATACTTTTTAATATGTGGATTTAAAAAGGAATTTGAATTCAACTCTCAAATTTTCTTTTAAACAAAATTATTATTTTAACATGAGGAATTAAAAGTTAGAAAAATAATTGGATTTTTAACTTTATTTAAGATAAATTGGTAATTATTCTAAAGCGTGAAATTTAATTTTAAATTTCAAAGTAAAATTTGAAGTCAATGTTCCAAACATATTGTAATTAATAATTTAAATCATGAGTTATTTTAAGAAATGAAGATATGATGATGATTTGTAATTCATTAATTATTAAGTCAATTAAAATAGATAATTTATTTATTTAATTAATTAATGATTTGAATTAATTAAATAAGTAATTAGAGATTTAAATTAATTAATTAAGGTTTAAAGATTAATTAAGTAAGGAATAATTAATTTGTGAATTAAGGATTATTAATTAAATATTAATTAATAATTAAAGTTGATTAATCAAGTGATTAAGCAATAATTGATTTAAGGATAATGTGATAAATTAATTAAGGTAATTAATTTGAGAATATTTAATTTATTAAAGGTAAATTAATTAATAAAAGTGATTAAAAAATAATTGTTAATTAAGGAGTAATTAATTAGTTATCGTAATTAATTGAGTTTAATTGGATTAGTTCAAGTTAATTACTTAAGTTTAAATTAATTTAGAATAATCACTTGACGATTTGGAAAGTATAATTACTTAGAGAAGTAATTAATAGATAATCACTGGATGTAATAAATTGAATGATAATTTGAAATTTGAGTATAATTATTTGTTAGTAATCAAAGGATTAATTAATGAATGTGATTAATTAAGATTTATTAAATAATTAAAAGTTAATTGATTCATTAGTTAAGGATGATTAGTTAATAATTAAAGGTTAACTAATAAATGGTGAAAGGGAATTTATTCCAGATAATTTGTAATTAACTCATGATAATCAACCCGGATTAATGATTATTCATAAGTAATACATCTGATTTAAATTAATCAATCGATTAATAAATTTTACTAGTGAATGTTTGGACCGGACTGAATGATTGAATTGTTGATATTTCCTGATCTGTGATGCTTTGTGATATATTCTGATTTATGCGTGACCTGTAATGTAGTTCATTTATCTAGATGAATGTAATTTATTATTTGTAATTTATATATCTGTGATCTGTGAATGAAAGATAAGCGTTATAGTTATACCGCTTATCAATTATATTTCAGTATTTTGATCTGTGATGATTTATTGATGTTGCACTACTATGTGAAACCCCTGGACTACACCATACACACACAAATATGGATTTCATGAGGAAATCGGTTAAGTCACAGATGTTTTAAATTTAATATTTTTTTTGAAATTGAAATTTTAATTTCAATTGATTTGGAAATAGAATTAGGTTAAATGTTAAAGCTTTTGAAAAGGAGTTTTTAAGATAAAAGTTATTTTGAATAACTTGGTAAAATTTCCAATTTAAATAATTTAATTTGAATTTGAATTCAAAATTTGGAATTGAATTCCATGTTTGGAAATTTTGGTTAAGGTGTTATAAATGTGTTTACATGAAGTTAAACCATTTTAAAAGTAAAATTTTGAGAATTTGAATTTAACCCAAGGACTTTAACTCGTATAAAAGAATCAGATTTTCCGAAATGAAAACTATTTGTTTTCAAATGATAAAAGCTTTCATATAAGGAATGAAATTCCAATTTAATTAAAGGAATTTCAAGTTTGAAAGGAAAATGGTTTTCCGAATTATGAATAAATCTTTGTGAAAGATTGTTGAACTTTGTTTTGAAATTGGAAAGGTGTACCTTTTGTATAAAAGGTCGAAATGGAATTGTTTTGAAAGCTATCAGTTAAATCTTTGTTTTAAAGATTGGACGAGTTAAATCCAAATTGAAATGGAAATCGATTTTAAAATCCATGAACAGATCTTTGTGAAACTGGGTGAACTTTGTGAAATAAATCTTTTGTGTAAAAGATTAAAATGGTAATGTGTTTAAACCATTTGAAAGAGAAGTTGGGTAATAAGTGTGACTTAATCGAAATCCCAATATCCATATGTTTTAAAATATTGCGCTCATTATTCGGTTTAGCCGGGAGAGGACTTTGTGTCATACAATCCATCCCGAATAATGATACGTCGTATATGGATTGCATTTGAAGACCGGTGGTGAAGACCGGATATTTTCGAAAATGAAAGGATTACCATTGATTGTCTTTGCATCGGCTGATCCCCGGTATAGAGATTTTAGCACCCTTTGTGATGGGAAGTCTGGACGTGATTGGAAATTATCCGGATTTGCAAGGGCTTCTTCGGAAGTGCCTTCGGTTCTGTTCAAACCCGGAACAGACTTGTATGGTTGTATGTCTGACACTACACTTTGAGATATAAAGCTGATTTCTTTCAAATACATTTCTGTTTGGTGGCGGAGATTTATTCTCTTAGCTTAACATCCTTCTCTGAGACGTACGAGCTCAGAGTTTATGTAGTTGAAGGTTATCAGTGATATACTCCCAATTTGGTAGTATGGCATGCTGAGTGCTGCTGTGTGTTGGTGATCATTTGTTGATCAAAGCATGGCTTTCGTGTAAAGCATAGCTTTGTGGACGAGACCTCATCGAGCCTCACAAACCGAAAATGGTTGAAACAGGAAAGTGCGGCAAGGTTTCAGGGGTAGCTCCCCTAGGGTATGTCCATTCCTTTTGGAAAAAGGTGGTATCATGGTATGGAGCCCAGATATTTACCTGTGTGGTTGCTCCAATCTCATTTACTCTGTGTGATTGTTGCTTTGTGATCGAGGGCCCTCGGATAAAGGTCGCAAACGACCGGGGGTGGCATATCTCAGGTTTACTACCCGGGAAGGGGGTAACCGGCCTTGTGTTGGCAGAGAGCCAGGTGGTTCTCGGGACGTCCCTCCAGAGGCGTTCCCATGTGGCATAGGAAGTTCCTTAGCCTGACCATTTGTTGGAAAATCCAAAGAAACAATACGAGCCTTGTACGGTTTTAGTTGTATAACCTGCTATGGAATGTGGCGGTAACCTGCTATTGAACATAGTAACTATAGTAGGCATACAATAATGGTTGTATGCTGGCTAAGATTAATATTATACTTTCGAAATGTTTTCACACTATGCACTAGTAATAATATCAAAAGAGTTTTTCTTTTGCGTAGTAAGCATATTTGACTATCATAAGGAGAAATCTCCTCAAATTCTGCGTTTGCATTGTGTGTGTGGCGGGAGGCCTTATGGTAGTGTCATTTTCCGAAAGCATTGCAGATTTCAATGTTTTAAACTCTTTGTTTGTTTGTTTTAAAGATAAACTGTTTTTGTTACTCACACCAGTCCCACGACTGACTCGGAGTTTATTGTTCCCTTCCTAAACTCTGGGTGCCCATAATTTTCCACACGGGCAGTCTAGAGTTGGGTTTCTTTTTCAGATAGTCAGGTTTAGTAGACTAGTTGGAGCTAGTTCAGTTTTTGGAGATCACGACTGACGTTGCTTAGCTTGGTGCAACGTGATGGTGGTTCTCGCTTGATATTGGAGTGAGTGGACTCATGCTCTTTGACTGATCATTTGGAGTTATCACTTCTGTTGTTTCCACTGTGACATCATTATTTGTCTCTGATATTGTTGTATCATATTGATATCATTGTTGTATATCATTCTAGATATTGTATTCATTGGAGTTGTATATGATATCATCTATTTCTTTATTCCGCTGTGTTGTGATACTTAATGGTGTTATAAGCTCTGGTGAGCCAGATTTGGCGTTTGAATCTACGGCATTTTGAGTTTAAATGAAGTACGGGTGCCGATTTTCGAAGGCCAAGTCAGGATCGCTACAATAGGAATCTTGGGAACATGGAAACAAATACCTTGTGAATTAAGTTTCACAATTTGAATATAAGGCGTTCGTTGATACTATTGGGTTAAAACTTGATTTCTAAAGGTTGTCCATCTCAAAGAGAATTTGAATATTTTGGAATGAATATTTTGGAAACGGTTTTATATAAAGGTTGATTTGGTAAAATTAAGGTTTAATAAATGTTATCTTATTAAAGGAAACTGAATATTTTGAAATAATATTTGGAAATGATTGAACATAAAAGTTGGTTGTTTAAAAATTGGGGTTTTATAAAAGAAGTTTATTAAAAGAAAACTTAAATATTTATGGAATAAATGCTTGAAAATGATTTATATAAGGAAGCTAGAATATTTTCGCAATAAATATTTGAGGAATGATTTCCTTTAAAAGGGGATATTTTATAAATTTGATTTATTAAAATGTGTGTATAAATAAAAGGAATTTGAGAGTTTAAATCCCGGTGATTTTGGCAAAATGGTTTTCATGGTTTACAGGTTAATAACAGTAATTAAAAATGTTCTTGTGATAAAAACATTTCTAAGTAGGGGATTGCTACCATTGGGATCTCACTACATAATTTTTTTGATAAAAATAAATTTTGATTGGGTTCCAAAAGTATGGTTTGGTTTACCATAGAGTAAATATGTATGTAATCATTTTAAATGATTTTTGGAAAAGGAAATAATAATTTTATTTGAGATAGTTTTGGATCTTAAAGAGGTTTTGGTGTACCAATATTTTGGAAATAGTACACTTAGAAATATATCTAGGTATAAATACCTTTGACAGGAATTTTATGGAAATGTGTATTCCTTTGGATTTGATTTGGGGAACGAGTCCCGATTTGTTTTGTGATGATCGAAATAATCTTCTAAGTGACGATCGAATGTTTTCTTAGGAAAACGGTATTGTGCACTTAGTAAATTATTCTCTTTGTCACTGTACGATCGGAACAAGTTCGAATCCGAACGAATCCAAAGCAAATTGGAATTGGATATTTCTATGAAATATTTTGCTGGAAATATATTTATGATATTGTTTCAAAATTGGTTTGACAGAAAGAAGTGATTTTTAGTTAACTAGTTCGAGTGGCTCGAAAATAACTAAAATTGGGTAAGAGATAGTTCAGATGGTAAACGTTTCTCTTGAGTATTATTCTTCTTACAAGGAAGTATATGATATTGTTTGGTAGTACCCAGTTCCTTTGTATGCTTTTGGGGTTACTCGGGCCATAAATATATATATATATATATGTTATGGATTAAAATATATATATATAATATCATCTCAAAAGTTTTTGAGATAAATATCCAAGTATTTGACCCTTAAGTTTCCAAATTTAAGATATCATTTCAAAAGGTATTTTGAATAGAAATCGGGTGTTTAAAATTCTTAAATGAATTAAAAATAAAGGATTGAATTTAATAGTTGTGTATACCTTTATAATGTGGTAGAGTGTTTTATGCCTTTTACAAATCCAATGGAGTTATATAAAATATTTTAATGGGAATAGGATTGGTATCGGAATAACCAATTAAATAAGTACGTCGAATGGATGTAGATCATTTCTCTCTCTCTCTCTATATAGTTTGGATCTAATATTCTAGTATAAGGCTTTGAGGTGTTTCAGACCGTTCCAAATAAGGATCTATTACTCGACTTTTGAGGGCGAGCACCTGATGAGGGTTCTTGAAATGGAACCAAGGTTTTCTATCATAGCTACAGCTATGTATGGAGAATAGAGGTTCTTAATCAAGGAGCCTGATAAGGTCCACACTAGTAAATCGGGTGAACGATACTGGTTTGGAAATGAGGTTATGTATTCGAGTAGTGATCAAAACAGAATTAGTATATGAATGATCTATAAACGTCTTGCAAGCTTATGGATAGTATTGAGTGTTCTTGTGTTGGAATTTCGGGGACGAAATTCTTTTAAGGGGGGAAAATGTAACGACTCGAATTTTTGAGTCATCAAATTTGAATACTTAATTTATTTAAATATTCGAATTTGAATTTTATTATAATAAAATATATATTTCAAATTAAGACTTGATTTTTGATGATGTCATTTTAATTTAACTTATATATTTTTTTCCAAAATTTTTAGTTTGGAAAATAAAAATATTTTCGTTTTGACGCATTTTGCTTCAAACGTCGATTCTTTTGAAATTTTACAGGATAAGTTAACCAGTCTATTTTATTGTTGTTTTGTGATCGCATAACGTTGTTTTGCGCGATCATATTTTTATTTCGGTTAATTCGCGGTTTGTAAGCGGACGTTATATGGTGCAGCATTGTGACGACCAACATTTCGGAGGTTTAAATCAACAATAATCCACACATTTCCGACTTAAACAATCCGGAACATAGATAATCTGTAACAACCCGCATATTTCACGATTATATTTAAATGTTTTATTTAAATATAGCATCATTAATCGGATTAAAGTTCGAAATGTTACCTTTTATAAACAGTCGAATTGGGACTCGAGACCACTTCCATTGAGTCCAAAATGGCATTTACAACTTTTTTGAGTATAAACATCGATTTATTTGGAGTTGAGTAAAATTTTGATATTTTTCTATTTTGGGCTTTGGGTTTAAGTTTCAGCCCACTAACCCAACTTAATACCCTAACTCCTCTACTCTTCATTCATTCTACTCCTCATTTCCTAACACTCTCAAGCTAAAGTAAAAATGGGGGAAAGGTAGGAAATTAAAATTCCTAAACCCTAGTTTGATTAGGAAACTCAAATTCAAGTCCAAAATCAAGGAGAAGCTTAGGTAAGCATCCTCTTAATTTTCTCCATCTCTATCTCTCTTCAATTTACAGAAATTCCTATAACCTAACTTAGGAAAAACTTCACCTTTGATAATAGATTGAAGATTCTAGAGGTATATTAAAGAGGAATTGGTCTTGCTTTGTTTTAAAGCTTCTCATTCGTTGTCTTTGAGTTTAAAAGGCGAGTTCTTTAACTCACATCTACGTCTATAACTCTCATTGTTGTTAGGTATGAATTCCTAACATTTATTCATGTTCATTTGCTTTTGATTTGAATTGATTTGGTGAATTTTCCAATTTTTGGTTTTGAAGTCCAATTTTATGAAAATCCTACTATGGATGTTTGGACATGGTATTTGGGGTGTATCGAAGAGCCTATAAGGCTGGGTTGTCGCTTGGCATAAATCCCTAGTCTTTGTTGCTTGTCCGATCGCTCCCGAATCGTTTTGGCCATCTTGGCCTAGGCAAATTGTTGCCCAGACCAGGTGACCAGACGTCTAGTCATCAAGTCCAGACGTCTGGTTATGGACCTGGAGAAAAAATATACACGGTAGAGACTTGGACCAGACGTCTGGTCCAAACCTACCAGACGTCTGGTTAGTTTTCAGACGTCTGGTTTTGGTTCAGATGTCTGGAAGTTTTTTGGAATATTTCCAGAATCCAAATCCAGACGTCTGGATGAACCCCCAAACGTCTGGAACTGTTCATTTTGCCTATTATGAGCTGTTTATATTGGATTTCCAATTGTAATTGATTTTTGTCGATCCGGTTAGTTGTTATCACTTATTATCGACTTTGATGACTTCTTTCTTTGGATTTTTGGGAATATCCATTTGATGGATTTGATATCGATTTATATGAATTTATTTCACATCGTTGAATGTGAATTTTTGGCGATTGATTGTTTTTACAATCATTTTTGGGATTTGTCACTTTAAAATACAAAGGTTTCTATACTAGTAGTAAATACTCAAACTCTTTCGCAAAAATGATTTCAACATTATTTTTAATACAAAGCTTGTTTATAAAACCGTTTTCCAATCTATTATTATATACAAACCTTTACCTCATTCGTATGAGAAATCTAATTAAACGGCTTTGCAAAACAAGTGGTATGAAATGCTTGCGTTTACTTCGTCGGTTAATTCTTGGACTTGTTCGATTGAACTCTTGTGACAATTTTCGAGTGGAAATCTACAATCTGTTCGTAAATATTTAAGTTAAGCTAGTGGTTATGGGACATGAAGCCTAACTCATATATTTACTAGCTTAGTGTAATTTACACTTATTTTCGAGTGGAAGTTTACAATTTGTTTGTAAATAATTAAGTTAAGCCAGTGGTTATGGGACATGAAGCCTAACTCATTTATTTACTAGCTTAGTGTAATTTGCAATTATCAATCAATGATGATCATTTTGAGATTTAGACTAGCGATGTGTGATGTCTCTTTGTTTGTGTGGGGACTAAACCCCGTTTGTGGAGCTTCGGCTCAAATTGGTGGGGTAGCGACCCATGGTCTTCGGGCCGTTTGTGGAGCTTCGACTCAAATTGGTGGGGTAGCAACCCATGGTCTTCGGGCCGTTTGTGAAGTTTCAGCTCAAACTTGATGGTAAGCGACCATGGAATAGCGTTCCGTTTGTGACACACGTGTTGGGGAGTTTTCATGCTCCTGTTTGTGATAGGCCTTCCCTCTTTTGTGATTTCTGGATTTCTATTTGATGATTTCCAGAATTTTTGTTTCACCGATTTTTCCGATTGGCATTGATATGTTTTGTCAATATTTGTGTTTTGGTGAATAATTTAAAGAATGTGACATTCTTTTTGGTGTTTGAGAATATTTGAGATATTGTATGATTTTTGTTGTTACCTTATGTATACTTGTCACAGTATGACATTTTTGTTATCATACGTTTTTGTCATGTCTCTTATCCTAGCTCATTTTATATGATATTTATAGTTAGACTGATCCGTTTATTATTTTCTTCTTAAATAATACTCGGGCCAGACCGAGGTATTTCAGGTGCTTCCACTTAACTTCTTATCAGGGACCATCATCTGATTTTTGGCTAACTACTTTAGATTAGTAGTTTTTGCTTTTATACAATCGAGATAGAGACTCCTTGATGTATACTTACCTTTTGTCTAGCACTTGTACCTATTTTTTTGTGATGTTGTGGATCTTGTATGACCACTATTTTGATGTACACCTTTATGTGTTATATTCATATCTGTTTCGCCTTTGTGATATGAATATCTGTGACTGATTTGTGTTATGCTTATTTCTATATTTGTTTCCGAAGGCCACATAGCCACTGTGTGGTAGCTTTGAGTTTGTATTTGATATGTCGGATTTCCTCTTGAAACGAAATGCATGTCATACTATATGACATATTGATACTCGCACAAAGCAATTACACAGATGGTCGCTCCTCAACAGCCTTATTCTTCACGCTAGTCGACGGCATTACCTCGTTGTGTCCTTGGCTAGTGTGAGTATAGAGGTGAGGCGTCACATATTCAATGGGGTTAATTAATAAAAATAAGAAAAGAAGAAGAAACAAACACAGAATCTCAAAGCGGAACGATAAAATATAATAATCAAATGTATAATATAAACAGCTTTATGAACTGTTTATTTGATTATTATATTTTATCGTTCAGTTGCGAGATCTGTGTTTGTTTTCTTCTTCTTTTCTTATTTTTCTTAATTAACCCTATTGATTATCTATATTCTGAATTGTTTAAGTTGGACATGTGTGGATTATTGTCGATTTAAACTTTCCGAAATATGGGTCGTCACAAGCATCGTACCCCAAAACTTAAATAACTTTTCAAACAATCATATATCTTTTCAATTCTTTTCGTCTGCACACTCATATGTGTAGTTTTGTCAAAGAATATGATGGCTTACATTAAAGGGACGGAACGTTTCATTTACATCATCATTCTATATCACATTATCCGTCTATATATTACACTCAGCAACCCATTCTTCTTTGTTCTTTTTACCTTCCTCTTTTTCATTCTTTCTTTCCTCCTTACAGAAGCATATACATATATATATTAATATATATACATGTGTATATTTTCGCATGTGTATATTTTTGTGTATCATTGTGTTTTGTACGTATGTATGCAAGTGTGTGCTATTGCTGTGTGCATGGATGTGTTGCAGTGAAGTGTTTGGGCTTTGTTGGGTTGTGTGTGTTAGTGGGCATGGTCGCGAGTGTGCTGTAGGCGGTGGAGGCTGTAGGTGATGCTGTTAGTGAATGGATGCGGTGTGAGGCTGGTTATTGAGGGCGTTCATGCGTAAGGCAATAAGAAGGGAGGAAGAAGCTCTATGAGTTTGTGAAGTGGTTGGCCTGGAGGTGGAGGTAGGCTTAGGCATAGCTCGTGGAGGAGGCAGCAGCACTGGTAGGTGGCAAGGCATTGGCGTAGAGGATATGCAGCAGTGAGTATGAATAAATCAAAAGAGGAATGTGATAATGAATGGTTACTGTTCATATAACATAGTTTTGCAAAAAGGTCCACCTCAACAAGTTCAATTGCGCAAGGGAATATGAAGAAGGGGTGTTGTTAATATTGGTAGCGGGTTAATTTATGGAGCTGTTGTGGCCGTGCTTAATTGGGCCTGGCCCGATGTGATTATAGTGAGAAATCCTTGTTTAAAATTTAATTTTGTTATTTGTAAATCTTTGAAATGCAATAACGTACTCGTTTTAAATCCGATTAACATGAGGATTTTTGCATTGAACTCGTATGAACAAGTTTAACATTTTAGTGTAACTTGTTAATAGATGTGGACATGTAAAAATTTATGACATATTTATACAGACAGAATTTAAATCACGTTATTTTAAATAATAAAGTCATTTAAATTTATATACCATAGTTATTGATGTTTATTTGACCAAATAAAATACTGTTGAGTTAAATTGGATTGAATATGGTAATTGGACACCAGTTTCGTGGAATAAAACACCGTTCCGTTAATTAAATTAATTTGACATTTAATTAGCAGAATAAATCTCTGTTCTGCTATTTTATAGATTTGGACATTCGATTATATATCGTTAATTGAAATCCTACTTTGAATTAGTGATATATTAAATAATGATGGTTAAGTGTTGGATTTATTTACATAGTCTTGAATTATGTAAATATCTGTTATTGACTTGAAAAGTTAATTGAATAATATGATAGCTTGTTTAAGTACCATGGTGATCGTTAAATCTCCTTTGAATCTGAAAAGCTAATTATTGATTTGAAAGTTATTTTAAGAATAATTATTTTTATTATAAGGTTTAAAGATAATTATTTTTATTTAGTAATAAGGTTTTAAAAAGTAATAACATAATAATAATAATATTTTAAAAATAATTTATAATTGTTTGAATAATGATTTAAAATTAATTATTTTATTAGTATGATGCTTAAAAGATATTTTAAAGTTATTTAATTATTGTTTTGAAATGTTTAGTTTAAGTATTATTTTAAAGTTATTTAGTTATGGTTTAGAAATGTTTTAATTACATTTTAATTAATTATTTAAAAGATTATCTATATTTTAATTTTGATTAAAGTTAATTAATTATTTTGATTTAAGTTATTCAATTATATTTAAAGGATAATTAATTTGCATATTGATAGTAGTTTAAGGTTAATTAATTATTATATTAATATTGTTTTAAAATTTTTTTGTTAATACAATAATAGTGTTTGAAATTAATTTAATATATTCTAAAGTATTATTTTAAATAATATTTAACTAGTATTGTTGTGATGTACACTCACGGGCATCACAGCTACTTGATTATCATTATTTTTGCCTTAGACATTATCATAATATAACTGGATTTCTGATATACAGGTTTTGGTTATCGTAAGGTAAAATCTCATCCGTGTTTATGTGCCGCGCGGTCTTACAAAATACCTTTGTTTTTTAAAGGATTTTATAAGTTATAACAAATAAGATTCCTTGTGATTTGAGTTCTCACGCTGGTTCTACCAGACTGATCTGGGCGTTGTTTCCTATAATGCTCGGGTCAGACCGAGCATATTTCCAGGTTTACTTAGACATTTGGAGCTTCTGGAGATGAGCTAGAGGCCCAGAGACATAATCACGTAGATGGTTATTTTTCCATTGCATTTATTGTTGTATTTATCAGCAATTATGAGGTCAGGTGTTATAACTGTCTGTGCTGAATAGGTTAGTATACTCTGATTGATATATATATATATATATATATATAAATTATAGTTTTTGTTTTTGGGTAAATATTTGTTATATAATATAGATTATTCGTTCCACTGTGAGATTCTGTCTTTGTTTAGTTTCTTCTTGTCTTATTTCTTCTTTCTTTTACCTAACTATCCGCCTTTCCGTTCAATTTGGGTTGGACATGTGTGGTTTATTGTGAGCTTAAAGTGTACGGAAAATTGGATCATTACAAAATCTTTGTCTTCGTCCTCCAGAATAATATGATCTTCAATGCACTGAAAACTCAGGGCTGACCCGAGAATAAAGTAAAATAATACACTCGAGTCAGAACCAAAATATCCTTATGTAAGTCAAATCCATATCACATATAATAGGAGTGTTATAGCATCAGAGATGTTTATGGGGTTTTACATCTCTTATCCAGTGCATAACGTGCGTCCAATAACTCAAAAGATGTTACAGGATTTTCCATCTCTTAAGGATCCATCAAAATATCTATATATAGTAGAATACGCTATATATGTAAAGTCTAATCAATAAAATAAATATTTTTCCAAGCGTTATGGCTTTACATATATCCCCCTTAATGTGTTTTTAAACATTGGCGTACAGTTTGCATATAACACCCCAGTAGCACGTCGAGGGATAGGGATGCGCCGTCGTACGACAACACTAAACCAAACTCGTAGCGGTATCGTATAAGGATAAAAGTATGACAAGGCACATGAGGCAATGCCCAAGGTAGGATACTACGAGTTCGGGTCGTAGGGCTGGTGATAATGCATCGTAGCCACGACCGCCCATCGCGTCCATCCATCCCGTATCGAGTCAAAGGGAGGTCATCCCAAATCAAGGTGCACCAATCGAAACCAACATCAAGGGAAATAGTATGGACCGAGTCCAAAAAGAAAATCAAAGAACATATGTCCGCTAGAGGTAGCTACCCTCATTGGCCCTGTCAAACCGTCCTGTTTTAGTCATTTCCAATTGACATAAGTGCCGGGGCTATCCATCATTATTCTCTTTCTTCAAATCCACCTACGTACACCAAATCCAACCACTTCATTCTGAAGTCTCCTCCACATACACAGTTGTTAAAGTGGTTCCAACATTCACAAAGAGTATACCAATAATTGGCCCTGGTCTCTTTAACAACCAAACGTCATTTTATACACCGGTTGGTTCTTTTATACTTTCGAAAATGATTCATACTTGATATCAAAATATCATATACACTGCAAAATATCATATTCACTTCAATATGTCATATTCACTTCAAAATATCATTTTATTCACCACGAAATCAATTTCACTTCAAAATCATTATATTCACTTCAAAATCAATTTCATTTCAAAATCGTTAAATTCACTTCGAAATCAATTTCATTTATAAATCATTTCAAATTCCGACTTAGGTTATAACTTCATTTTAACCACATTCGTATTTAAATCAACGGTTTAAACATAAATAGTGCCCAACATCAACAATTTGAATTTTTTTTAAAATAGTTTGAATAGTTAAAATAGTTTAGATATTAAAATAGTTTGATATAAAATAGTTGAGTATTGAAAATGGGATATATATAAAATTTATTTGAAAATTTAAAGAATTTGAAATTTTAAGAAGATGAATTTTAAAACAGTTTACAGTAAAATTGTTTATACTGAAAATAGTTTTAAATTTAAAACTGTTCTTTCCAATTCAATCAAACTGATTTAATTTCAAATCTTCCAAATCAAATCATCTTCGATCTCAAATTAATTTAAATCGACTCAATTTCAATTTCAATTCAAATCAACTTCAATTTCGATTCCAGTTCAAATCAACTCTAATTTTGATTTCAATTCGAATTAACTTCAATTTCAATTTCAATCTGAATTAACTTAAATTTCAAAACATTCATTTTTAACTTCAAATTCAATTCAACGATTCGATTCAATGGTTCAAATTTCAATTCAATTCTTATTTTAACTATTTCAATTTATATAAATTTCCCAGTCCAATTTCAATTTATCGATTTAAATTGCTTAAATCAAATTAAACTTCAATGTTCAATTTAAGGTTCAAATCTTTAAAATAATTCAATTGCGAACCCAAATTTGAAATATCCATTTATATCACTTTTACATAAATAAATTCGAAGTTCAAGTAAAAGTTCAAACCTTTAAAACAATTAAATTTCCATAATTCAAGTCATATGTCGATTAATACTTCACATTTCAATTTAATTCTTTAAAACAATTTCTTTTAGCCAATTTTGATTTCAACATTTTAAAACTCGAATTCGAAATAAATTCGAAACCATTTAATTTAACCAATCCGTTGTTCATATATAATTTTCTATCCTATGGCCAAGTGATCAGTTATTTCAATTTTTAATTCCAAGGATGCATATATATCATTTCAATCCAAATCAAAGTGTCATAGGTATATATCATTTCATCATATTTCTTAATTTATTCGAAATAATTCAAATAACAGTTTTATATACTGTTAGCAACATACAGGGTGATAACAAGATATATATAAATAAACAAACATCCAATATATCAACCAATAGCATCTAATCTCAATCAACATCCAAATCAGCCCATAAATTACAACAGTTAATGTAACAACCCTGGGTTTGGAGATTACCTGTTAATATTAAATTATAATGATAGTTATAATTTAATACTGTAAATTAAAATAAAATTGGAAATCTTAATTGTTTATTTGGAATAAACAGTGAATTTTGGAATTAAAAAATGCGAAAATAAAGTTCCAAACTTTATTTTATTTTGTTTGGGTTAATAATGAATGGAAAATGGTTTATATATGGAGAAAAAGCAATAATTTTATTAATTATTGCCAATTGCTTCTTTAATAATTTTTAAAGGAAGTATTTAATTTTTAAAGGTTGTTTATTTAAATAAAAAGGTGGAATTTGGTTTAAAAATGAATTTTGGTCATAAATTAAGTTTGGAAATGGTTTAAAATATTTTTCTAAGTGAGAAAAGTATTTTTGTGGAATTTTAGAAGTTAAAAGTATGGTTTTATTCTTTTATTTGAGTAAATAGAGATTTTTTGTTAAATGAAGGATTTTAATAATAAAAAATGTTTTAAAAATATAAATTTGTCTTTTTATATGGTGGAAAATATTTTATTTATTGTATAGGTAAATTTACATATTTTATTTGTGTAGAAACTTGAGATCGTTGTTTTATAACATAGGGTATAATAGTGTACATTTGATTTTAGTGGTGAATTAAATTAACCTAGGCTAATTATTTTCTCTAACTTGGGTCCAAAGCCCATTAACTAGAAGGAACCAGAAGAAATGAGATGAGAAACATTACTTGTACGTTGTTTTTTCTCATTCCTTCTTCTTCTAAAAACAACTTACAGTAAAGCAAAAACTATGGCCACCTCTCACAAAATCAAATTTTTCTCCTATTCTTGCTGTAAATTCAAGTAAAAATCAAAAAAATAAAGAAGTGAAATGGTAATCTACTCCAATTCTGGGAATTATTTCATCAAAACTTGAGTAAGATTGTCTGTTAATTGTTTTCTTCTTCTTGCATGCACTGTTTTCGAGTTCTACAGGTTGTTGAAGGCCATTATCTCCTCAAAGCTTCAATCTTTTTGCTTAAATCCGGGTATTTGCACAGCTACAGCAAGGTGAGTTACAAAAACCCACAAATTCAAGCTGAACAAAGCTCAAATCGCCAAAAACAGTGAATAATTTGCTCTTTGTATTTATTTTATCTCAGCTTGTAAATTGTTTTCTGTTGCTTATTTGAAAGCTTATAACTTTTGATCCCGGGAACGAAATGCTGCCGGATTTCTTCTAGATAGTAGTTTATATGTTGAACTTTGTCTCTGCAAAATTTGGTTGAAAAATATAGTCATTTGAGTGTTCAAAACTTTGCTGCAAAATCAACAAAAACCCAGATTTTTGCCTGGGCATATTTTATTTGAGTTGCTGCAAACATGGCCCGAGTCTATGTTTAAGACAGCATAACTCTTTCATTTCTTATTAGAATTCATCGATTCTTTTTTGGTTTGAAATATAAAGTTTCCTACTATATGTGTACCAACTTTCAGCTCAATTTGAGGTCATTTGGCCCTCCGTTTCAGGTCTGTAAGTTGAACCCGAGATGATTTTCAGGCCTGTACATTTGTTTTTTTTGAACTGTTGCAATCATGGCCTGAGTCCATGTTTGAGACAGTGTGACTTTTTAATTTCCACTCGGAATTTATTGATTCTTTTTTTTTGAAAGATGAAGTTTTCTAATATGCATACACCAATTTTCAGCTCAATATGAGTTCGTTTGGTCTTCTGTTTCAGGCCTGTAAGTTGACCCCAAGATGGTTTTCAGGCCTGGGCACTTTTGTTTTTGAACTGTTGCAAACATGGCCTGAGTCCATATTTATGACAGCGTAACTTTTTCATTTCCATTCGGAATTCATCGATTCATTTTTTGTTTGAAAGCTGAAGTTTTCTACTATGTACACACCAATATTTAGTTCAATAAGAGATCGTTTGGCCACCTGTTTCATGTCCGAAAGTTGAACCGAGAGAAGATTTCAGATCTGGGTATTGTTTTGCCTATGCATTTTCATGTTCTTTTTCCTTCCGACTTTTGACTTTTACTTCATGTTTTTGTGATATTTCTAAAATATTTTGAGGCCATGATGTTTATCAATAGACTAGCCAAATTCTGAAGATTTTGAAATTCAAATTTTGGATTAAATTTGAATTTAATTTGAATTGAATTCGAATATCGGTTTGAGTGATTTTTTCGGTTTCTATTCATTTTCGAGCGCGGATTTTTTCAAACCTTTTTGAAATAATTTTTAAAATAAATGGGCATTTTAAATTATTATTATATGATATTATTGAAGTATTTTCAAATATAGAATCTATTTATTCTCGATAATAAGGGAATTTTCAAATATGGCTTTCAAAATTGATTTCGAAAATTGGTTTTAAAAGCTTGTTTTCTCAAGTAAATTATTTTATATATAAAATACACGTTTTTGCACTATTCGAGCGAATGAGAAGGAGAATTAAACGGTTTGGTAAAACACGTGGTATGGGACACCTGCGTTTATCTTATAGGTTAATTCTCGACTTGTCTGTTTGATCGTTTTGACCTTCGGGTCGAGTTTATCGATGAGTTGAGGTAAAAAAATTACTGCTTTGAGTGTGAAATTTACTAGCAGTTCGTAAACCGTTTAATGCGAACATGTGGTATGAGACACACGTTAACACTATTCGGGTTCCTATCCAAAAGTTTTTGACACATTTGTCTAAGAGACCTATTTGCCAATACTGGACCTTCGGGTCATTTGTCCTTCGGGACGTTTGTCTAAGGGACGTATTTGTCTACTAAGACGTATTTGTCCTTCAGAATGTTGTCCTTCCAGATGTTTGTCTAAGAGACATATTTATTTGTCCTTCGGGATGTTGTCCTTCAGGACGTTTGTCTAAGAGACGTGGCGCCTTATTTTGAGAGAACAGTACTTGGCGGGCTTCGGCCATAAGCATGTGCTATATCTTTGAGATGATTTCATTGATTTCTTTGTGATTTTCCAAGCGTATCGCCCTTTTTACATTATTGGCCATTTGAGCCGTTCAAGATATTATATATGGCAATTACATCTTTGGAAATTGAACTTCTTATCGAGTTCTATATTTGAGATTTGGGTTTGCCAACACTTGGCGTTATTTGAGAATTGCCTTTTGGCGTATTATTTGAGATTTGCCTATTGGCGTTATTATATGAGATTTTCCTTTTGGCGTTTATTTGGGATTATATTCTCCTATGTGGGAGATTTATATTTGATTGCCTTATGGCGTATTTTGAGATGGTGATTTCTTTAAGTGTGTGTTTGAGTTGCCAATATGGCGGGTTTGGGATTTACCCCTAAACCATATTCGATGTTTTGAGAAATGCCAAAGATATGAGGCGCACTTTTGTTGGAGATTTGTTTTAGAGTTTCATCTCTTTTGAGATTGTGCACATGCTTTGTGATACCTTATACCACATGAAGTAACTATCCTTATTTGACTATGCCACTTGAAGTAATCATATGTGTTGAATTGTATCCACTCTTTTGAGCAGTTTATCACCTTGCCTTATGCTCATATTATCACTTCCCTTATAAACTGATTTTCTTAGCTAAACCGACCCGTGTATTTTATACTCGGGTCAGACCGATGTGTTTCAGGTTAGGTACCCTTATGGACTTAGCCTATTCTGCTTCTGCATGGACTAATCTGCTATCCTTTTTTGTTGTAGTCTTTTTATCGTGACTCTTATATGTATATTGTTTTGACTCGTGTGTATATTATGGTCGTCATACAACTTATGATGTATTATTTGTATTGTATTGGGATGTATCTGTATATATGTGTGTGTGTCTATATATATATATTTGTTTGCTGTTCTGTGATGTGTTATGCATTTGAGTTGTTGTATTTTGTTCTGATAGATCCTATAGCCACCTGTAGTTTTTTATTAAGCATTTATTGGATATGTCGATCCACTTGAGATATCAAAAAAAATATAGAGCATTAATCGACGTATTCAATAGATATTTAAGACAAGACTATAGATAGTCGCTCCTAACCAGCCCTATTCTCTGCATAGTAGACAATATTATTCAGTAATACTCTTTGTTAATGTGGATCTCGGGGTGGGGCGTCATAGCTAACTAGTTATCAATATCGAGTGTTTACCTAGTAATTCAATTTCAAATTCAAATTTAACTTTCGATTACAAATTCCTAACAGTTCAATTCATATGTCAATTTAAATGTCAGTTAAATTACCAAACAACTGTCAATAAAAATAAATCACTTCATGATTTGATCTAACTTGTTAGAACCTTGAATTTTGATATTTTGATTGTGACATCTATATAAGTAAATATTACATGAACTAACCATATTTGCAGGAGAAGATACAGTTTTACTCGAGAAATAATCTAACAAGTTGCAGACCAGATTCCAAATAGAAGCTTTAGTAATATATTTAGTCCAAGGTCTGAGTCTAGTAGCGAATTCATATTAAAATCTCTTCGAAGTGGTATATGAACGCACACACAATTTAAAGTTTTTCAAGACATAGTTCATATTCTAAAGTTTTTAATTACATAGTTCATATGCTAAAATGCTTTCAAAACTTTGATATGCCACAAAAAACACTGAAAACAGCCGGTTGAATAACATGGTTTAGCCGACTGAATTCTGTGCATGTGCACAGTTTACTTTGAATATTCAGACGGCAGACCATGCATACTCAACCGGCTGAATTGGATCGTTTTTGCATTGTTTTCTTACTGGATCAAATTTTAATCCATTCAGCTGTTTGATTCGTTCTATTCAGATGGCTGAATCTTCATAACGGCTATATTTTGAAAAGACACTTCATTTCAGCGAATAGAAACAACTCCCAATTCAAGAGTTGCTCCCATATTCTTTCATGGCTACCTTTCACGAACAATTGCAACTCTTAATTACTATATATAGCCATGAAATCCATTGTTTTAATAACTAATTTCTAATTCTAATTCTTATTATCTAAACTATCTTTCCATTTGCATTTAATATTTCATTCTAATCACGTGTACATTCAAGCAAACTTCATTAGTGATTTAATAAACTTCCTATCTTCACGAATTACACGATATACCACAAAGGAGAAGATTATAGGAAGGGTGTACGTTATTGACTTATCAGTGCTATTCAAGAGCATACTCAGTAAGAAACAATTTTACTATTTGTATTGGATGTCATGTTCGATAGCTCAGGCGGTTGAAGTCATATTCTGTTGCTTAGACGGTTGAAGTCTTGTTCGGTTGCTCAGGCGGTGTAATACCTATTCCTCTGGGTTAAGTGAGGGTTGATAGTTGAATTCCAAAAGGAGTCTGGGACTAGTTGTAGAACCAGAAGTTCGAACCAGTATAAAAATCTCTGGTGTCATTTACTTTATATTTTACTTTTATATTTATATTCCGCACAGGTAAATAGTTTTAGTTAATATTCCATATTGCACGATCATTAGTCACTTTCACTTGGTTTCAGAGCAAGGTCATCATATAACCATCACATGGTTATTTGATATTCAGTTAATATGGAAAATAATACTAGCACAAGTTTTATTGAAGGTCAATCCACTGCACGACCACCACTATCTAACGGTTTGAATTACAATTATTGGTCAACCCACATGAGAATTTATATGCAAGCAAATGGATATTATACTTGGAATATCGCTTAGAATGAATACACTATACCTACTACACCATATGCACAATGGTCAAACACACAAAAGATAGACGCTACCTAAAATGCAAAGCCATGAATATGTTATTTTGTGCTTTAGATAAGAATGAATTTAGTAGAGTTAGCATGTGTACAACTGCTTATGAAATTTGGCGAAATCTCAAAGTTACACATGAAGGAACAAACAAAGTTAAACAAAGCAAGATTTCTATGCTTAAAAATCACTTTCAAAATTTCAGAATGAAACCGGATGAGACTATAAATGGAATGTATTCTAGATTCCAAGACATATATCATTCACTATTAGCATTAGGAGAAAAACACACTGATTTTGATATTGTTTCGAAAATCCTCAACTCTTTAACGGATGAATGGGGAACGGAAAGTTTTAGAAATTGAAGAAGCTAATGACATTTCAACTATAAAACCAGAGGAGTTAATAGGAAATCTCATGTCGTATGAAGTAAATTTGCAGGCAAAACGAAATCAAGCCCAAGATAGAAAGAACATAGCATTCCAAGCTGAACAAGAAGATTAAGATTCGGATAAAGATGACATGGCATTTATAGCAAAGAATTTCAGAAAGTTTTTAAAATTTAGAAAGAACTAGAAATTCGAAAACAACAGGAGAGACAACACCAACAAACCACCAACTTCAAACCTCGAGCGTTATGAAGTCACAAAAAGGGTCACATAAAGAAGGACTATCCTGATTGAAAGAAGAAAGATACAAGAATAAGAAGGACAAGTATAAGAAGAAGCAAGCATTCTTTGTTACATGAGAAGATTCAGAATCGTTTTCATCATCAGACAGTAACACTAACAGTGATTCTAACAAGCCAATGTCTGCTTTATGGCTTCGATTGACGATGTAAGTGATCTAACTTTTGATGATTTAATTGATATAAACTCAGAGCTATTGGATAAACTAAAAGATGTTAAAAGAAAATATAAAGATGCTTTAGAAAAACTAAACAGGAGTGAAATAGAAATTGATATGCTCAGAGATAAAAAGAAAATCTTAAAAGAAGACTTGTCAAAACACAAGAATCTTTGTCTAATGTATCTTCTCAACTTACTATGCTACCAAATGAGATTGAAGTTCAAAAAGAAAAGAATATGACATTAGCTACAAAAAATCATGATTTAAAATCAAATGTCAAAATTCTTGAATTAAACAATACTAGACTCAAAACCGAGTTAGAAAATATTACTAAAAATGTTTCTAACTTTAATAAAGGTAGAGATAATCTCTCTAAAATTATTAAAAACTCTCAAATTACTTTTAATAAGAAAAGGTTAGGACATACAAATTCCTCAAAATCTAGTTCAAAGAATAACATTTCACTAAGTAAAAATTTCAATATACATAAGAATTTTGTAAAAGAAAAACCAAACCAAAGGTTTCACTCAAAAGAAGGACATTTGCAATACAAATACTATAAAGATTTGGGTGCCAAAAACTAATAATAATTTGCTTAGAAATAAGTTTATTAAGTCTTTTATAAATTCCGTTTTTAAAAATGAAAATTTTACTTATAAAGGGAATTCTAAACCCTCCTAGGTTTGGTTTCCTAAGATCTAACTCTTAGGACCCTAATAAAAAGTGGGTGCCAACGTCATCTCTATATTTTTTGTAGGTACCAACTAAGAAAAGAGGAAAGTGGATACTTGATAGTGGTTGCTCAAAACATATGACAGTAAACAAAGATATGCTGACAAATATTATCTACTCAGATGGAGGATCTGTCACATTTGGAGATAATCCCAAAGGATATATCATCAGCAAAGGCGATGTGAGCAATGACTATACATCTAACTTACCTCTTATTACAAATGTTTTAGTAGTTAAGAATTTAAGAAATAATTTGCAAGCCTATATAAAAATATATCAGATGGACCAGCTGACTGAATGGAGGGAGGCAGCCGGTTGAAGTGGTCAGAAATGCAACCCGCAGGTATATAATTCAAATTTGGCACAATTCAGCCGGCTGACTGGGGGTACTCAGTCGACTGAATTATGAAAGTTTTTTTAAATGGATATGAATTTTTAGTCGGCTGAACTCCTATGCTCAGTCGGCTAAAAATGTTGTTTTTCTAAGGTACAGCTTATTTATAGTTCATTCGTAAATTGTTTAACTAACAAGCTATATATATATTTGTTTATCGAGATTTATTCTCATATCAATTATTTTTCCTTTTGTCGATGACAAAGGGGGAGAATATGATTGATAGGGTGAGTATTCATTCGGGGGAGTAAATTGCTTTTATATATTAACAAAGTTACATAGTTGTCATCATCAAAAGGGGAGAGAACGTTAGAACATTGAATTTTGATGTTTTGATTGTGACAACTATATAAGTAAATATTATATGAACTAACCATATTTGCAGGAGAAGATGCTGTTTTACTCGAGAAATAATCTGACAGATTGCAGACCAGATTCCAATAGAAGCTTCAGTAATATATTTAGTCTATGGTCTGAGTCTAGTTGTGAGTTCATGATAAAAATCTCTTCGAAGTGGTATATGCACGCACACACAATTTAAAGTTTTTCAAAACATAGTTCATATGCTAAAATTCATTCAAAACTTTGATATGCTACAAAAAAAACTGAAAACAGCCGGTTGAATAGCATGGTTCAGCCGACCGAATTCTGTGCATGTGCACAGTTTACTATGAATATTTAGACGGCTGGCCATGCATACTCAGCCGGCTGAATTGGGTCGTTTTTGCATTGTTCTTGCTGGATCAAATTTTAATCCATTCAGCTGGCTGATTCGTTCTATTCAGACAGCTGAATCTTCATATCGGCTATATTTTGAAAAGACACTTCATTTCGACAAATAGAAACAACTCCCAATTCAAGAGTTGCTTCCATATTCTTTCATGGCTACCTTTCACGAACAATTGCAACTCTTAATTACTATATATAGCCATGAAATCCATTGTTTTAATAATTAATTTCTAATTCTAATACTAATTCTTATTATCTAAACTATCTTGCCATTTGCATTCAAATTTCGTTCTAATCACGTGTACATTCAAGCAAACTTCATTGGTGATTTAATAAACTTCCTATCTTCATGAATTACACGATATACCACAAAGGAGAAGATTCTAGGAAGGGTGTACGTTATTGACTTATCAGTGCTATTCAAGAGCATACTCAGTCAGAAATAATTTTACTATTTGTATTAGAAGTCATGTTCGGTTGGTCAGGCGGTTGAAGTCCTATTCTATTGCTTACGGGTTGAAGACCTGTTCGGTTGCTCATGCGGTGTAATACTTGTTCCTCCGAGTTAAGTGAGGGTTGATAGTTGAATTCTAGAAGGATTTTGGGACTGGATGTAGAATGAGAAGTTCGAACCAGTATACAAATCTCCGGTGTCATTTACTTTTATATTTATATTCCGCACAATAAATAATTTTAGTTAATATTCCATATAGCACGATCATTAGTCACTTTTATAACTAACATCAGAATATTTTAGTATTTCTGAGCGGTTTAAAACACTCGCCTTTATTTAAAACTGAAAATTTTTCAGAGTCAAACAAATTCAAATCTAACTCCATGTCATAGACGACTTCGATACGAATTCAACGGAACTTGTCGTGCTCGAAACGGACCTCGTACGAGAAAGTTACGGATTAAATAATATTCGATATAATTAAAATATAATCAACATAATTAATTTAACAAATTAAAAGATTAAACCTTTCCTTCTTCCCTTCCACGCACGAAACCAAGCCGAGCTTGACTTCGTTCGTTCCTTTTTCTTTATCGCGCCTCGCTCGAACGCCCAGCCACCGCTCCGTACGGCGCTAACACCCACCGCCTTGCATTGTGCCATACTACATCCGCACGCGCGCATTCATGCAAATCGAGACAGCAAACCCAAAAACGCAGCACCGAACAGAGCACGATTTTGGCCACGCCGAGCGACGATTCGACGATCCGACCGTATGAAAGCTTCGTATGGTCATGCTCTACATTTCTCTGGTTGAAGTCGAAGGCTAATTTTGCCTCTAGATGGCTCCGGTCGACGATGGCTATTAGGTAGAGGGCTTTGATGGTGGCTGGAATTTATTTTAGGGTTAGGTTTGTAAATGAAGGAAAGTCAAGGCCCTATTTATAGAAAATTTCCACGGCATTATTCATCCGTGAAAATTTTTAACTCCAAACGAAGCATGTCACATGACGTTCTATATGTTATACCCCTATTCGAACACAATGGAATATGTATCGAGAGCCAATTCCATCATATTCAGAAGATAGCTTTTCAAAATCAAATTATATTAATTTAAAGTTCTGAAAATAAATTCTACGCGTTTCAAGCTCGCATGACCAAAAGATAAGTCTGATCGCTATAAAACTTGAAATCCTATAATAATTCACTATTATTGATCGGATGAAACTGGTTTTGTCAAAATCCGAGACAGCGCCCAAAAGCTATTTTTACACGTTAATTAAAACGAGTAATTTCCAAAATCAATTTAATCACTTTTAAATTCAATTTTAAAAGTTCGCTAACTCTTTTCAAATTTAAATAGAATTTAAATCGACTTTCGAAATTGTTTTCATTCATATTAAATTCAGGATTCAATCAATTAAACAATTTCAAATATTAAATTTAAACAACTTAATTATCAAATAAATCGCTATATTTAAAATATAAGTTATTTAACTTATGAAATTGAACCTTTTAAAACGAATTCAAATAATAAAACAACTACTTCCATTTTACAGTAATTCAACATCTTTATTATTGTATATAGAAAAGGTTATTCATTTCTTACCAAATAAATGTTTTCTTATTTATGAAATTTATACTTATCAAAATACAATTTCATATAAATAAACTTATGCTTTTACTTTTAATAAACATTCATTCGATTCTTTATCAACTTAACATTGATTATTTCAATTTCTGTTGACAATTACTTACAATTCAATATCATTTAATTTATGTAACGACCTGCCTTTTTGGACGTTTTAAGCAGACACACACGTCGGACTCAAACCATTCAAAAGAGCATATTGTTATGGGGTAAATAAGAAAAAGAGAAAGAAATAAAACAAATACAGAATCTCATAGCGGAATGACAAAATATAATAATCAAATAACAGTTCATGAAGCTGTTTTATAAATACATTTGATTATTCTTTACAACACAAATATCAGAGTTACATAAACAGGAATAAGTAAATAAATGAATGCAGCGGAACAACATGATGCAGTGGAATAATTATAAATAATAATAGTACAAGTCTTCATCTTCGTCCTCCAGAAATAAAGTCTTCAACCCTGAAATGCTCAGGCTGACCCGAGCGAATTGAAAAGACAAAACACTCGAGTCAGAACTAAAAAGATCTTATGTAAGTTAAATCAACGGTAATTAAATATGAGTGGAACGGCATCGTAGATGTTTACGGGGTTTGACATCTCCTATCCAGTGTCTAACGTGAGTGCAATAACTTAAGAGATGCTCAGGATTCACATCTCCTAAGGATCCGTTAAGCTATCTACAATGTAGTACAATACCCTATTATAATATGTCTACAGTAAAGTAAAAGTATTAAAATAGCGTTAAGGCGTTACCCATATCCCCCTTAACACATTTTATATATTCCCATAGTCTATACAGTGTGGGCTCCTCCGTGAGGTTTACCCAGAGGGCACCCCATAGGTATGGTACAAAACAAACTCGTAGAGGGCGCTCTAGGGCATGTGAACATGGCACTCGAGGCAATGCCAGGGTAGATTTACCAATTGCAGAACCGAGCTGGTGGTAACGCATAGCATATACTACCACCCACCTCGGAACACACTCCCAAATCAAAATCAAGAAGTGGCCACCAGATCATCACAAATGTCATAATATGGTATCGAAGAAGCATGTCCGATCAGAGGAATGACCTCACTTGGCCCAAGTATAGCTCCTGTTTTAGTCATATCTATGCTGACTCACGAGAGTCAGGGTCACATCATACCTTATACAGAAGTCGTTCGTCAAACCATCCTACTTCATTTCTGGAATATCCACCACGCACACGGTGGTTAAAGTGGTTTTCGGTATTGGCAGAGAGTCTGGCAATATCCGATCCTGGTCTCTTTAACAACCAATCGCTTATTACACACTGGATGGTTCTTTTACATTTCAAAAGTCAATTCACGATTTATATCAAAATATCATATTCTCAAAACCATATCACTTTCGAAATCATATTTACTTTGAAAATCATATTCACCCTTTAAATCATATCCTTTTCGAAATTATAGTTTCTTTCAAAAATCATATTTCCAATTAGGTTAAATCCTCACCTCAAAATCATCATATCCAATTAATTATAACATTTACATTCCAACTTAGGTTATAACATCATTTAACCGTATTTGTTTTTAAACCGATGAATTGGATACAAACACTTTCCCTCTACTTAGTTTGAATATTTAGAAAATAGTTTAAATAGTTATAAATAGTTAAATACTCTAAAATAGTTTAATTTAGATTAAAGATACTGTTAAATTGATTTAAGGTTGTTAAATAATTTTAAATAGATTAAATATAATTCTAATAGATTAAATAGCTTTAAAATAGATTAATTAAATTTAAAATAAGTTAAAATGGGTTAATTAGTTTAAAATAAATTAAATGGTTTAAAATAGGTTAAAATGATTCGATATAGTTAATATAGGTTAAAATAGTTTAATAGTTTGAAAATCTTAAAAATTAAAGTCTCTAAAATATATATTTTTAAACAGTTTATATTAAAATGTGAGTTTGAAATTGATATCAATTCAACTATTTTATTCTATTCCAACATATTTGAACCATTACAATTCCAAATCAACAAAACCCAATTTCGAATCTTCAATTCAAATTCTTTCCCATTCATGTTTGAAATATCAATTTAAATTATTCCAATTTCAATACATTTTAAAGATATATTTCAAACCAATTCAATAACCCAATTCTGACAAAATTCATTTATACCAAAAAAATTCAACTTTAAACTTTCAAGTAAATTTCTTAAAGCGGTTCCTTTAAACCAATTCACATTTCAACATAAAACTTGATTTTCCAATAATAATTCAATTTATATTAATCAAATTTTATTTCAAAATATCATTTAACTGGATTTGAAATAAAGGATTTAAAATCATATAATTTAACTAATCCGGTGTCCGTATATAATTCTCTACTCTAGGGTCAAGTGGTACTGTTATTTATCATTTCAATCCGCAATTTAAAATATTACGGTTATTGTCAAGACCCAAAAATCGACCTTCGAAAATCGGCACCCGTACTTCACATCGTACTCAAAATGCCGTAGATTCAAATGCCGAATCTGGTTCTCGGGAGCTTATAACACAGTTAAGTAAATAACACAGCGGAAGAAAAGAATAATACATTGATATACAATATCTGATACAACAGAGTGATACAATGAATATCAATATACATCAGAGATATGATACAACAAATAGCAGCGGAAAAGAAAAACGATAATATCAGCAGCGGAACAAATAACTCTAAGATAGTCTTCAAGAGAGAACTCCACCAGTAGCTCGAATTCCCAATAACGATACACCAAGAATAAGCAAGTGCAGTCCGATCCAAAGACTGAACTAGCTCCAGAAAATCTACTGAATCTGAATATCTGAAAAACCCAACTCTAAACTGCTCGTGTAGAAAATTTTGAGCATCCAGAGTTTAGGAAAGAAACAATAAACTCCGGATCAGTCATGGGACTGGTGTGAGCAACAAAAACAGTTTATCTTTAAAAACAAATAGCAGAGAATTTTAAAGTAAATTCGCAATGCTTTTGGAAAATGAAACTACCATAAGACCTCCCACCACACACACAATGCAAACGCAGAATTGGAGGAGATTTCTTCTTATGATAGTCAAAGATGCTTACTACGCAAAATCAAATCATTTTTGATATTATTATTAGTGCATAGTGTAGAAAACATTTCGAAAGTATAATATTAATCTTAGCCAGCATAGGCATTCCGCACTTATGCCTACTATAGCTACTATGTTCAGTAGCAGGTTACCGCCACATTCCATAGCAGGTAATACAACTAAAACCGTACAAGTCACGTATTGTTTCTTTGGATTTCCAACAAATGGTCAGGCTAAGGAACTTCCTTTTCCACGATGGGTACGTCCCTGGAATAGACGACCCGAGAACCTAACCGGATCTCTGCCAACACAAGGCCGGGTTACCTCTGCAAAAATAGGTAACTACTGACACGCGTATGCCATCCCTCGATCGTCACCGATCTTCCCGAGGATCCCCGATTTCCAACAACCACAAAGTAATAAACTTGCAGCAACCACAGAGGTTAAGTATCTGGGCTCCATACCATGATACCACCTTTATCCAGAAGGAATGACATACACTAAGGGGCGCTACTCCCTAGAACCTTGCCGCATTCTTCCTGTTTTGACCATTTCCGGGGTGTGAGGCTCGACGAAGTCTCATCCACAAAGCTACGCTTTCTACAAAGCCATGCTTCGGGTCAAACAAATGATCAACCTATGATCACAAAGATATAAGATCAAACAAATGATCATATCGCAAATGATCAAACACTGATCATCACACAGCAACACTCAGCATGTCACATTACCAAATTGGGAATATATCGCTGATAAATTTCAACTACATAACCTCTGAGCTCGTACGTCTCAGAGAAGGGTGTTAAGCTAAGAGAATAAATTCTCCGCCACCAACAGAGATGTATTTGAAAGAAATCGGCTCTATATCTCAAAGTGTAATGTCAGACATGTATCCATACAAGTCTGTTCCGGGTTCGAACAGAACCGAAGGCACTTCTCACGAAGCCCTTGCAATTCCGGATAACTTTCAATCACGTCCGGACTTCCCGTCACAAAAGAGTGATATAAATCTCTATACCGGCGCGACTCAGTGCAGAGACATTCGACAGGTTGTCCTTTCATTTTCGAAAAATATCCGGTCTTCAACACCGGTCTTCAAATGCTATCCATATACGACGTATCACTATTCGGAATGAGTTATACGACCCAAAGGTCCTTTCCCGGCTAACCCGAATAGTGAGCGCAATATTCAAAAACATACGGATATTGGGATTTCAATTAAGTCACAACTTAAACCCAAACTTTCTTTACAAATGGTTTATCAAATTACCATTTTAATCTTTTTAAACAAAAAAGATTCAATTCACAAAGTTCACTTAATTTCACAAAGATTCATTCACAGATTTTCCAAATCGATTCCCATTTCAGTTTAATTAACTCGTTAAATCTTTAAATCAAAGATTTAACTTATAGTTTTCAAAACAATTTCATTTCGAATCATCATTTTAAATCTATTGAAAATAACATATTTAATTCATAGCTTTCAAAAAGAATTCATTTATAACTTGGAAAAATCCATTTTTCAATTCACTTGAAATTCCTTTAATTTAAACTGGAATTTCTTTTCTTATCTAAGAGCTTTTATCATTTGAAAACAACAGTTTTCAATTTGGAAATCTGATTCATTCATACGAGTTGAAATCCTTGGTTTAAATTCAAATTCCCAAATTAATACTTTAAAATGGTTTAATTTATACAAACACATTTATATCATCTTTTATCCCTAGTTTCCAAATCATAGATTTAATTTCAAACTTGAATTCAAATTTAAATCAAATTATTTAAATTTTCAAAACTCGATTTAAGTTATTCAAAATGACTTTTATCTTTGAAATTTCATTTCAAAAGCTTTTTATTTTAAACCCAAATTTCCGATTTCAAAATCAATTGAAATTAAAATTTCAATTTCAAAAACATCAAATTTAAATCATCTGTGACTTAACCGATTTCCACGTGAAATCCATATTTGTGTGTGTAACAGTGTAGTCCAGGGGTTTTACACAATAGTGCAACACAATGAATCATCACAGATCAGAATACAGAAATATAGTTGATAAACGATATAAACTATATCGCTTATCGTTTAGGCACAAATCACAGATATATAAATATCACAGATAATAAATTACATCACAGATTAAAACACAAATCAGTGTATATCACAATCATCACATATCAGGAAATATCAAACAATTTAACATTCAATAGAATCTAAACATTCACAAGTGAATTTATTAACCAACTGATTAATTTAAATCAGATGTATCAATTTATTAATCCGGGTTAATTATCGTAATTTAATTACAAATTATTTGAAGTAAATCTTAGTTTCAAATTTATTAGTTAACCCTTAATTTTTAACTAATCAATTTTAAATCAATGAATCTTTAATTATTGAATTAATTTTAATTAATCACCGTTATTAATTGATCCTTTGATTTTTAACAATCAATTCATTCAAATTTCAAATCATTATTCAATAAATTACATTAAGAAATCATCTATTAATTTCTTCATTAATTTAAGCTTTTATCATTTTATAAACTAATTTTTTTAAACATCTTAAATTACACATTTAAAAACACTTTGCCATGAAGAGGATTTTAAATCAAAACCCTTTAAATTCAAATATTTAAATTTATTAAAAGTATTTAATTTTAAAAATTTTCTTTTATTTCAAAAATCTAAATTTTAAACAATTAATTAAACTCAGTTTAACAGTGATTTTAAATTTAAAATCCAACAGATTTAAAAACTGTCAAAATCTTTACTGTTACACTTGAAACCAAAGCAACCCGAGACCATCATCAGTTGCTTCGAGAAAAATGGAAAATTACCCGAGAAAATATGAAATTTACTCGAGGAAAACTCGAATTAACCTGGACACGGCTTAAAACTTAAAACAGTTCCTACCCGAGTCACCCTATTTTTACTTCGAAGCTTTTATAAAATCACCCGAGCCAAGCGAAGAGTTACTCGAGAAATTCTCGAGTCCATTCCCTGTCATCACCACGAAGGCACAGTCACCAGATCACTCAACCGTGCACGTGCACGCTTCCAATCACCACGTCCGGTCATCCATGACCATCACCACATATCGGCGACCACCTCGACAACCTATTCCAGCCCTCCGATCAACTTCTCTGACATTCGAACGAAATCGAGTTCGATTTCACCTGGAACCCAAAATTAGAAAACATCACCTCCTGTAAACTTCGCCGCTGCTCCTACCTCCGATCACCAGAGATCGCCGAACTCCGGCAAAAGCCTCGACTACCTTCCCTGTATCCAACTCCAGAAGCGCGAATCACTCGATCACTTCATGGCTTCGAACGAAATAAAAATCTCGAGTCACTCAAATTAGGTCACCAGAATTTAAACACTTCTCGCCGCCACCACGATGATTTTCCGACCATCCCACTATTTTTCCTTTAATCCCTGGTCATCCCTCTACCCTCTGACCAGAACTCGACCTCGTCAGTGCATTAGATTATCTACAGCAACCCATAATGCTAAAAATAGTTTAAGCCTATCTGCTCTTCACCCCTTGATCTAGAAATCTCAAAACTTGTCTTAAAAATCATTTTTTTGTATGTAGTTTCACCTAATATAACTGTATTCTTAAACAAGAAGTTTAATTTTTTTTAGTTTATTGAAGTTGGCTTTGTTCTTTTGTTTTCCAGAGACAAATATAGTTTTGTTTTGACTTGAGTACATTTTTAATATCTAGATTACCACCAAACAACAGTTTTGTTTACATTCTACAATCAAACAAGTAAAAGATTAAGTGATGATGTTTGTTTTACCATTCTACTCGAAAGAAACAACTACAGATAACAGAGAATCAAGAAGAGCAGCTATCCAGAGATTTACCCAATCATTTATAGCAAAACACATTGTCACAGAGAAAAAAAACAAGTTCCATGTTAACTTAAGTCATATCTTTAAATAGAATGTTACTCACCTATTTGTTTGAAACAGAGAGTACAAGCCTGGAAGTGCTCTGAGAAACTGGAAACTGGATTTGCTTTTAAACTTGCATGATCTTTGCATTGCTTGATGAATGTTTTTAAGTCTGAAGCTTTTTTTGTTTTGTTTTTTTTTCTCTTTTTCTTTTCTCAGTTTTGTATCAAGGGACGAAATGAAATGAAGAGGAGGTATGAAAGAATGAGTTTACAGATGATGTATGTTGTTGTTTGTACAATCAGAGTAAGGCTGAGATGTTTGTATTAAATGCATGAGTCCTTTATCACTTTTCTATGTTTTGTTTAGTAAAATAGGCATGGCTGGTATGTTGTTTTCGGTGGCTAAGGAGGTTTGCATTTATTGCTTTGTACAAAGCTATATATTTATTTTTTTCTTCTTTTGCCAGCCTATACATCTCGGCTGAAGACAATTTGGTGGCTTGCATTTATCACTAGGCTTGTATTTTTGTTTATTTCTATTTCCAGGCTTTAATTCTTGTTTTATAGGCTGAGGTGATTTCTATATTATTTTTTTCATTTGTTTATACTTTGTTTATTTGTATTTGTTTTGTTACTTATTTAACTTTCCCAGGTTGATGTACTTTATTTTTATTTCACCTGTTTTGATTACTTGGTTTGAATTTGTGTAATCTTTATTTATGAAGGTCATTTATAGTTATACTTGTAGTATATTTTATTTCTTTGATTTATGTTTTGTTTACATATATATATATATCTATCAAGAATTAAAAATGACAATTTCTATGTTTATTTGTTTTCTCTATTCTTCTTACTACTTTGAACTGTAAATAAATTTCTATTCTAAATTGTTGTTAGATTTTAACAAATATTCTACTTCTATTTTTATTAAAACTTACCTTATATTAATTTCAATTTCTAATTCAAATATTAATTATCATTATTTACTTAATATTTATTGTCTTATATTTATTTTATAAACTCAAACCATCTTTAACCATCAATTCAAATATATATATATATATTTATCATTTATCTCTAAACCATTTATTTAAGTTTTAAATTCAAATAGAAATATATATATATATATATCTACATATATATATTAAATTTGCTCGTATATACCTAAATATATATATATATACATTCAATATACACACATATACTCACATATACACTATTTACAATATTTTAATCTCAAATGGTTTATACAGAATATACTTGGATATCGGGGAAACTCGCAATAAATAAATCGATTAATTTCACTTTAAACCATTTGTTTTACTATTTTTATTCAGAATGAAATAAATTAACAATTTTAAATTCAAAAACTCAATTAATTATTAATTTAAATACTTATAAAATTTGGGGTCGTTACAAATTTCCCCCCTTAAAAGAATTTCGTCCTCGAAATTCGCAGGCACGAAACAAAGACAGAGATAGACAGATTCGATCTCCTATAATTACTCGAACACAAGATACGGATTCCGAATTCAAGTCGGAATATCTCAGAATACATACCAATTTATCCCTCTTCGGACTTCGGTATTCACAAGAAATTACAATAGAATTTCAAAATTTGGTTTCAAACAATATCGTTTTATCTATTCAATTCAAATTAGCTTCATATCCTGTTAATCAATTTAACTCAATTTATATTTTCCAATTCCAAATTTCATTAAGGTTTAAATCAAAAAGCTGATAAGAACTGATAAAGATACGAAGTAAGGATCTTCTACAACGATTCGTAGAGCCATCATCACACCGAAACTTCTCCTGGAGCTGTCACGAAGGAATCAAAAGAATTTGGAAACGAATCAAAGGAAATTGATAAGAAAGATTGTTTCCACTGTTACAGGGTATTGACCATTTATAGTCGTATTTCCCTATCCCCTATCTCGTCCTCTTCTTGCACTCATACTTACTATCAGTGGATAGTAAGAGAATTTACTGAGACGTTCAGACGGATATCTTAGGAATTACTCATTCTAGAGTTTACTTCACTCTATCTCTAATGAGCTACTTAACGTGTTATACTCCTGAGCTAAAGTTCAACCTAAGCTCTGATACCACTTGTCAAGACCCAAAAATCGACCTTCGAAAATCGGCACCCGTACTTCACATCGTACTCAAAATGCCGTAGATTCAAATGCCGAATCTGGTTCTCGGGAGCTTATAACACAGTTAAGTAAATAACACAGCGGAAGAAAAGAATAATACATTGATATACAATATCTGATACAACAGAGTGATACAATGAATATCAATATACATCAGAGATATGATACAACAAATAGCAGCGGAAAAGAAAAACGATAATATCAGCAGCGGAACAAATAACTCTAAGATAGTCTTCAAGAGAGAACTCCACCAGTAGCTCGAATTCCCAATAACGATACACCAAGAATAAGCAAGTGCAGTCCGATCCAAAGACTGAACTAGCTCCAGAAAATCTACTGAATCTGAATATCTGAAAAACCCAACTCTAAACTGCTCGTGTAGAAAATTTTGAGCATCCAGAGTTTAAGAAAGAAACAATAAACTCCGGATCAGTCATGGGACTGGTGTGAGCAACAAAAACAGTTTATCTTTAAAAACAAATAGCAGAGAATTTTAAAGTAAATTCGCAATGCTTTTGGAAAATGAAACTACCATAAGACCTCCCACCACACACACAATGCAAACGCAGAATTGGAGGAGATTTCTTCTTATGATAGTCAAAGATGCTTACTACGCAAAATCAAATCATTTTTGATATTATTATTAGTGCATAGTGTAGAAAACATTTCGAAAGTATAATATTAATCTTAGCCAGCATAGGCATTCCGCACTTATGCCTACTATAGCTACTATGTTCAGTAGCAGGTTACCGCCACATTCCATAGCAGGTAATACAACTAAAACCGTACAAGTCACGTATTGTTTCTTTGGATTTCCAACAAATGGTCAGGCTAAGGAACTTCCTTTTCCACGATGGGTACGTCCCTGGAATAGACGACCCGAGAACCTAACCGGATCTCTGCCAACACAAGGCCGGGTTACCTCTGCAAAAATAGGTAACTACTGACACGCGTATGCCATCCCTCGATCGTCACCGATCTTCCCGAGGATCCCCGATTTCCAACAACCACAAAGTAATAAACTTGCAGCAACCACAGAGGTTAAGTATCTGGGCTCCATACCATGATACCACCTTTATCCAGAAGGAATGACATACACTAAGGGGCGCTACTCCCTAGAACCTTGCCGCATTCTTCCTGTTTTGACCATTTCCGGGGTGTGAGGCTCGACGAAGTCTCGTCCACAAAGCTACGCTTTCTACAAAGCCATGCTTCGGGTCAAACAAATGATCAACCTATGATCACAAAGATATAAGATCAAACAAATGATCATATCGCAAATGATCAAACACTGATCATCACACAGCAACACTCAGCATGTCACATTACCAAATTGGGAATATATCGCTGATAAATTTCAACTACATAACCTCTGAGCTCGTACGTCTCAGAGAAGGGTGTTAAGCTAAGAGAATAAATTCTCCGCCACCAACAGAGATGTATTTGAAAGAAATCGGCTCTATATCTCAAAGTGTAATGTCAGACATGTATCCATACAAGTCTGTTCCGGGTTCGAACAGAACCGAAGGCACTTCTCACGAAGCCCTTGCAATTCCGGATAACTTTCAATCACGTCCGGACTTCCCGTCACAAAAGAGTGATATAAATCTCTATACCGGCGCGACTCAGTGCAGAGACATTCGACAGGTTGTCCTTTCATTTTCGAAAAATATCCGGTCTTCAACACCGGTCTTCAAATGCTATCCATATACGACGTATCACTATTCGGAATGAGTTATACGACCCAAAGGTCCTTTCCCGGCTAACCCGAATAGTGAGCGCAATATTCAAAAACATACGGATATTGGGATTTCAATTAAGTCACAACTTAAACCCAAACTTTCTTTACAAATGGTTTATCAAATTACCATTTTAATCTTTTTAAACAAAAAAGATTCAATTCACAAAGTTCACTTAATTTCACAAAGATTCATTCACAGATTTTCCAAATCGATTCCCATTTCAGTTTAATTAACTCGTTAAATCTTTAAATCAAAGATTTAACTTATAGTTTTCAAAACAATTTCATTTCGAATCATCATTTTAAATCTGTTGAAAATAACATATTTAATTCATAGCTTTCAAAAAGAATTCATTTATAACTTGGAAAAATCCATTTTTCAATTCACTTGAAATTCCTTTAATTTAAACTGGAATTTCTTTTCTTATCTAAGAGCTTTTATCATTTGAAAACAACAGTTTTCAATTTGGAAATCTGATTCATTCATACGAGTTGAAATCCTTGGTTTAAATTCAAATTCCCAAATTAATACTTTAAAATGGTTTAATTTATACAAACACATTTATATCATCTTTTATCCCTAGTTTCCAAATCATAGATTTAATTTCAAACTTGAATTCAAATTTAAATCAAATTATTTAAATTTTCAAAACTCGATTTAAGTTATTCAAAATGACTTTTATCTTTGAAATTTCATTTCAAAAGCTTTTTATTTTAAACCCAAATTTCCGATTTCAAAATCAATTGAAATTAAAATTTCAATTTCAAAAACATCAAATTTAAATCATCTGTGACTTAACCGATTTCCACGTGAAATCCATATTTGTGTGTGTAACAGTGTAGTCCAGGGGTTTTACACAATAGTGCAACACAATGAATCATCACAGATCAGAATACAGAAATATAGTTGATAAACGATATAAACTATATCGCTTATCGTTTAGGCACAAATCACAGATATATAAATATCACAGATAATAAATTACATCACAGATTAAAACACAAATCAGTGTATATCACAATCATCACATATCAGGAAATATCAAACAATTTAACATTCAATAGAATCTAAACATTCACAAGTGAATTTATTAACCAACTGATTAATTTAAATCAGATGTATCAATTTATTAATCCGGGTTAATTATCGTAATTTAATTACAAATTATTTGAAGTAAATCTTAGTTTCAAATTTATTAGTTAACCCTTAATTTTTAACTAATCAATTTTAAATCAATGAATCTTTAATTATTGAATTAATTTTAATTAATCACCGTTATTAATTGATCCTTTGATTTTTAACAATCAATTCATTCAAATTTCAAATCATTATTCAATAAATTACATTAAGAAATCATCTATTAATTTCTTCATTAATTTAAGCTTTTATCATTTTATAAACTAATTTTTTTAAACATCTTAAATTACACATTTAAAAACACTTTGCCATGAAGAGGATTTTAAATCAAAACCCTTTAAATTCAAATATTTAAATTTATTAAAAGTATTTAATTTTAAAAATTTTCTTTTATTTCAAAAATCTAAATTTTAAACAATTAATTAAACTCAGTTTAACAGTGATTTTAAATTTAAAATCCAACAGATTTAAAAACTGTCAAAATCTTTACTGTTACACTTGAAACCAAAGCAACCCGAGACCATCATCAGTTGCTTCGAGAAAAATGGAAAATTACCCGAGAAAATATGAAATTTACTCGAGGAAAACTCGAATTAACCTGGACACGGCTTAAAACTTAAAACAGTTCCTACCCGAGTCACCCTATTTTTACTTCGAAGCTTTTATAAAATCACCCGAGCCAAGCGAAGAGTTACTCGAGAAATTCTCGAGTCCATTCCCTGTCATCACCACGAAGGCACAGTCACCAGATCACTCAACCGTGCACGTGCACGCTTCCAATCACCACGTCCGGTCATCCATGACCATCACCACATATCGGCGACCACCTCGACAACCTATTCCAGCCCTCCGATCAACTTCTCTGACATTCGAACGAAATCGAGTTCGATTTCACCTGGAACCCAAAATTAGAAAACATCACCTCCTGTAAACTTCGCCGCTGCTCCTACCTCCGATCACCAGAGATCACCGAACTCCGGCAAAAGCCTCGACTACCTTCCCTGTATCCAACTCCAGAAGCGCGAATCACTCGATCACTTCATGGCTTCGAACGAAATAAAAATCTCGAGTCACTCAAATTAGGTCACCAGAATTTAAACACTTCTCGCCGCCACCACGATGATTTTCCGACCATCCCACTATTTTTCCTTTAATCCCTGGTCATCCCTCTACCCTCTGACCAGAACTCGACCTCGTCAGTGCATTAGATTATCTACAGCAACCCATAATGCTAAAAATAGTTTAAGCCTATCTGCTCTTCACCCCTTGATCTAGAAATCTCAAAACTTGTCTTAAAAATCATTTTTTTGTATGTAGTTTCACCTAATATAACTGTATTCTTAAACAAGAAGTTTAATTTTTTTTAGTTTATTGAAGTTGGCTTTGTTCTTTTGTTTTCCAGAGACAAATATAGTTTTGTTTTGACTTGAGTACATTTTTAATATCTAGATTACCACCAAACAACAGTTTTGTTTACATTCTACAATCAAACAAGTAAAAGATTAAGTGATGATGTTTGTTTTACCATTCTACTCAAAAGAAACAACTACAGATAACAGAGAATCAAGAAGAGCAGCTATCCAGAGATTTACCCAATCATTTATAGCAAAACACATTGTCACAGAGAAAAAAAACAAGTTCCATGTTAACTTAAGTCATATCTTTAAATAGAATGTTACTCACCTATTTGTTTGAAACAGAGAGTACAAGCCTGGAAGTGCTCTGAGAAACTGGAAACTGGATTTGCTTTTAAACTTGCATGATCTTTGCATTGCTTGATGAATGTTTTTAAGTCTGAAGCTTTTTTTGTTTTGTTTTTTTTTTCTCTTTTTCTTTTCTCAGTTTTGTATCAAGGGACGAAATGAAATGAAGAGGAGGTATGAAAGAATGAGTTTACAGATGATGTATGTTGTTGTTTGTACAATCAGAGTAAGGCTGAGATGTTTGTATTAAATGCATGAGTCCTTTATCACTTTTCTATGTTTTGTTTAGTAAAATAGGCATGGATGGTATGTTGTTTTCGGTGGCTAAGGAGGTTTGCATTTATTGCTTTGTACAAAGCTATATATTTATTTTTTTCTTCTTTTGCCAACCTATACATCTCGGCTGAAGACAATTTGGTGGCTTGCATTTATCACTAGGCTTGTATTTTTGTTTGTTTCTATTTCCAGGCTTTAATTCTTGTTTTATAGGCTGAGGTGATTTCTATATTATTTTTTTCATTTGTTTATACTTTGTTTATTTGTATTTGTTTTGTTACTTATTTAACTTTCCTAGGTTGATGTACTTTATTTTTATTTCACCTGTTTTGATTACTTGGTTTGAATTTGTGTAATCTTTATTTATGAAGGTCATTTATAGTTATACTTGTAGTATATTTTATTTCTTTGATTTATGTTTTGTTTACATATATATATCTATCAAGAATTAAAAATGGCAATTTCTATGTTTATTTGTTTTCTCTATTCTTCTTACTACTTTGAACTGTAAATAAATTTCTATTCTAAATTGTTGTTAGATTTTAACAAATATTCTACTTCTATTTTTATTAAAACTTACCTTATATTAATTTCAATTTCTAATTCAAATATTAATTATCATTATTTACTTAATATTTATTGTCTTATATTTATTTTATAAACTCAAACCATCTTTAACCATCAATTCAAATATATATATATATATTTATCATTTATCTCTAAACCATTTATTTAAGTTTTAAATTCAAATAGAAATAAATATATATATATATATATCTACATATATATATTAAATTTGCTCGTATATACCTAAATATATATATATATATATACATTCAATATACACACATATACTCACATATACACTATTTACAATATTTTAATCTCAAATGGTTTATACAGAATATACTTGGATATCGGGGAAACTCGCAATAAATAAATCGATTAATTTCACTTTAAACCATTTGTTTTACTATTTTTATTCAGAATGAAATAAATTAACAATTTTAAATTCAAAAACTCAATTAATTATTAATTTAAATACTTATAAAATTTGGGGTCGTTACAGTTATATATCATTTCAAACCGCAATCCCGAATTATATATTAAAATCCATAAAATCGCTCGAGTCTATCATTTCAACCCATAACGATTTTTCCCTAATCTATAGATCATTCAGGTATGTATCATTTCAACTCATAGGGAACTTGCAATATTACAACAATATAAAAATACAACATTCAGGCATCAAATATCAATAATCAAACATACATCACAACCTTCATCCAAATAAATCAATAAACATCAATAAATAACTGATTATCATTGCAGATAATTAACTGGCAATTGGAATTCGATAATAAATTAAATGGCAATTTAATTCAAAATAAATTCAAATTAACTGACATGACTATTAAGTATACAAAACAGCAATAAATAAATTCCTAATCACATCACAAATTCAATTTAACTAACATAAGAAATTTTAGAAGTTGTGAGTGGGTCAAATCACTCACCTTTGAATTTCAATCGATTTGAAATTCAAATAAAGGCCCAAATTTGAACAGTCTCAGAATTCGTCCAAACTAAGGCCAAAATTTCCGAAATTTCGATACGATCCTAACGAAATAAACCGCATCCAAATCTGAATTAGTACGCAAAAGTTATGCACGTTAGAACATAATACGATTTAAAATTGAAAATAAAAAAATAAAAAAAATAAAAAAAAGATCCACATGCCACGTCACGCATGTTACTCCATCCAGTTGAAACCCTAGCACTATCGACACTGAACTTCACACGTCCGCCACCTTCTTTCGCTCATCGCCGACGTAGCCACCACCGTACGCCGCGCCGAACGCCTCCCAAACAAGCGCCTCCACCCCGCTCTGACCTCCGGCCACAATCCCACGCAACACAGTCGCGATGAACACCCAACTGCTGCCATTTAAATCGAACCCTACTCAAATTTTTTTGCCACATCCAACCGTCACTTGGTCCAACAAACCCCACTAATGCACTGCGTGCGACGATCTCCACGCAACTGTACCATTGATTTGGCGATCAGTCGACGTTGATTGTAACGTGATGAACGACCGATATTAAATCGCCCGGTTCCAGCCATACAGCAACCCAAATCGAAAAACAAACTACAAATTTGACTTTTACTCGTCGAGAGCATCAAATCGATATAAAATTCGATAGGGTTTGAGGAGTTTTAATTTTTGATTCGAAATTGAATTGGGAATTTGGTTTTTGGTTTGTCTGCCATTGTAATGAGGAGTTGAGAATGGAATATACGTACAGACAAATGAAAATAAGAAGTGGTTATGGTTTATAACAGACTATTTATAAGCAGATCAGAAATAGAAATGAATGGATCAGATTCGATCTGGAGGTTGAACGATAAACGACCCAAAAAGCCCCTCTTGCCTCCGGAACGAAAATGGGTAATCCCATATATCAAAATAGATGTTTTCAATATTTTTAAACTCAATGGAACAGGTTTCAAGTCCTAATTCCATCGTATGATGAAGTTATGTTAAAATTAGCTTATTTCAAATTGATTTCAATTTAATTGATTTCTAGGTGTTTCGAGTCCGTACGATCAAACGACCAGTCCGATCGCTACGAAACTTGAAATCTTATAATAATTCACCGTTACAAATCTGATGAAATAGGTTTCGTTGAAATCTGAGTCGGTGGCCAAAATGGCTATTTTCACGTTAATTAAATAAATTAATAATTAATTAATTAAATCATTTTTTATTTCAATTTTAGTAGCTGACCATTTTACCAATTTTGATTTCATAAACATCTATAATAAATCAAAACAAGTTTACATATAATTCAGTGTTAAATATTTCACAAATTACAGTGTTCACAACTGTAATTAAGTCCAATTAATATAATTTAAATTCAATAATTTGATAAAATTTGTTTTCAATCTTTATATTAAATCAATTATTACTCTAACAGCATAGTTAATGTTTGTTCACATTTTATTATACTAATATTCTGCAATTTCCATTCTTTTATTTGTATTAACTACTACATTTCAATTGTATTGAATTTTGTCCACTTTACACATTAATTATAATTTAAAATCCCAATTACTTTATTTATCTTTGGTTCATTCTTTTATTTAGTCAATTATTACCTTATGAATAAAATTAACATTTATATTCCTTATATTACATTCAAAATTTTCATTTTTTATTGACTTAACTCATATTGGTGTAACATTTAATTACAATAAATCCATTCGTTATAATATAAATTCCAATAAATTGATCAACTTGGTTTCCATTCTTTTTATTTCAAATCATTAGTCATATTATGATTAAAATTTTCATTGGTTACATCTTATTGAATTAATATTCTACAATGATCAATTTAATCTACACTAACTGCACTAATTAAGGGAATAAATTGCAATTTATTTCAAATTAAATTTTACAGGCTAAATAAACAAGTAACATATAATAATTGCCACCATTAACTTTTAGTCACATTTGTATGTTTATTATTTTCAACAAAATGTTACAATTACTTACCTAACACTTATTTTATTCAATTACTAATAATTTATATTATTTCATTAATTGATTCAATATTTACACTTGTTTTCTTATATTAAATTTATAACCAAGTATAACATTAAATCATTTAAATTAATTGAACTTTCATTAAAATTATTAATAATTAACTTAAATTAACATTGTTACATTTCATTTTATTTATTATTTCATTATTAAGTTACAAATTTTTATTTCTTTCAATATTGAATTACCCAAAATCTTATTAAATTTACTAATTTAAATTATCGAAAATCACGGGTCGTTACAATTTACTTTCTAATATAAGTTATCATCTTTTATCTTATTGAATTTTGTTATTTAAAATTTTTATCTAAGTTCATATCCAATAAATTACATTAATAAATCATAAAAAAAATTAACCATTTTTATTCAATAATTATATTAAATATAATAATTTAAAATAGTTTAAAATACGGGTCATTACAATTTACTTACATTCTCTCAAGTTCATACGATGTTAAATATCAAAGCATTACTTGATATTTGTTCTTATATTTATATATATTGGAGTCATGTAAATACTGAAATATTTTCAAAAAATTAAGTCATCATCGGTTTCAATAATTGTTTATGAATTTATAAATCTATTATGCTAGATGTGCGTTTTCAAATTGCACAATGTCAAATATGTCCTTCATATTTTGAGACTGTTAGAAAATATGCTTAGTTAAAAAAATATAAATTTGTTAGAAAATATGCGTAACTTAATTAGTTGAAAGCTGATAATATAACATGGTGACGTGATTAAAATTTAAAATTACAAAATTGGGAATGAATATGAATCTCTTTTGGACCATTTTCTTAATGAGTTAAACACTAAAACATAGTTGGTGACTAATTTACACTAACAACTTGCGTGCAAAAAGTTCGTTAATTTATCTTTCAATATTTAACTTCAAGTAGTGTATGTGCGTATATATAATATATAGTAAAATAAATATGCTCACATATTCATTCATATATGTCCAACGGATGTGTCTATATACCGTTAAAGTTTATAAGTAAACTAAATTCAAATAGTAAAGATCATATCAAATCATATTGGCCATGCAACATATAAAAGGAATTAATATATTTTTCAACTAAATAATTGTCTAAAGCGCCATACCCTAACTACTTAAGCTAAAGGTCCTTGATTAAATAGCGAGTTATGATCAATAACAATTAATATGAATCTATACTAATTAGGGAATTAGCAACAATTAATTCTCTTTATTGAAATTATATTTAATGAATAAAATTGATTACGTATTAATTTTCTTTAATGCCAATCAATTAGAGAATTGATTGGTAATCAATTAATTCATCTTGATTAATTCCTTTTAACAACAACATTTCAAAAGCGTTGTAAGTTCCAACTCTACGGGAGAACATGTAATGTCATTGTTTTGTAACTTTAAAAAAATGCTTTTTAATTGCTAGAAATAATAAAGTAGAAACACATCATCCGTTTTACAACTATATTTCTTTCCTTTCACACTTTTGGAAAAAGAATAAATAAATAAGAAAAATATTTATAGATAACCTTTTCCAATAAACAAACACAATATTTCATTCCTTTCACAATTTTGGCAACATTATATTTTACGTATTTTTAAATGCCAGAAATAAAGTCATATATTTTATATACAACAAACGTGTTGATAATCATTATCTTACATGCATATATAACATATGAATTGGGTTAAAATTTTATTGGATTGTTGTTGTACAAACAAAAAAATTATGAGCATTAGTATCAATGTTGAGTTAGTGCTGCTAACAAAAATCATGCCAAATGTCTGAATTAAAATGTTTAGACCATGATATCATGTGATGAATAAAAACAGATGAAGGCTAATTGCTTTGAAAAATGCAAGGTGATGAGTTATTAAAAAAAAGTAGAATTAAAATGAAAATTATGTTTAAAAGTAGAGTTTGGTGTTATAGGATGCCAGTTTGTTATAGATGTTTCCATTGAGCTAATTATTTGAAATATTTTACATGAAAATAATGGAGATTGGTAATGGACATAACTGTTATTAAAGTTTTAACTTTTCTATTGATGGAAATTAACCTAATTTATCTTTGAGTAATTGATAGATTCCACGGATTTTGGTTCATAGTAAAATGAAATTAACTTTGGGAGCTTCTTGAATTTTATAAATCATTATTTTACGATATAAAATTCCTACATCAAGGTTTTCTTTTTCTTCTGGTGCATATGTAGGTGCCCATTTTATAAATACAAATGATGATCAATTTTAATTACTTTTCTTCATTGACTATGTTTTTTAGACCATTTGATCCGAATTTTATTTTTAGTGAAATGTCATGTAAAATATATTTATTGTATCCACAAGTATTTTGTTTAATGGTGGTATTAATTTACTTCGAATTATTCTTATTATTATATATTATTTTAGTTATTATATTTGCATAAATATTTGAAGTAAATGTGTCATGTCATATTATATATAAGTGTCATATCATATTACGTTACCTTTATTAGAAATATAATGTTTTAAATCTACCATAATATTTTCTCTAATTTAATTATTATGCGTAATGTCAAAAAATGTAATAATGCAAATGTTGAAATGTGATTTCATTGAACCTAATTGTAACATTATTTCACTTTGAAAATAATTTTTCTATTCCAGGCTTAGAATACTATTATCAAAACAAATTGTGTATATTTTTAAATTTATATATTAAACATAGGATAAAATTATGTTGATTTATATCACTTACATTTGAAAATTAATAAGTAGGCATGCTTAGTAATGTAATATTTGTGAAGTTATGAAAAACTGATTGTTGATGTCATCGTTCATTTTATAAAACTATTGCCATCTAAAGTATTAATTTTCTTTTTATATGCTTCGAGATTAGTTAAGAAAATTTATCAAAACATATTTGTCGGTAGTGTTCAAGAAAAGTCTAATGAAGAAAATTACAATCTATAAATATGTACATTCAACTTCATATAACTTAAAATTCCAGAAAAAGCTCCATCGAAACTATATTGTGAAACCCGTGTGCGTAGCACAAGTTCGCACTTGACTAAAGTGAAAACAAAACTGAGTCCCTTTTATTTTGTAAAATACAAATTATGGCTTGTGAGTCACTAAAAATGAGACTTGTATCCATATATTTGGGTTCGACAATAATATTATTCTGCTTTTGCCTTCATTTGTTGTACTAAAAATGTTTGCGTAGCTCAGTTTGTAACTTCTGATGAAAACATGGATGTCATTTATACTAAGTTTATGCTCAATGCTGGCTATTAATGAGGGATTTAATCTATCAATCTACTCATAAGCCATACTTTCTTATGGGGGAGTTTAACTTCCTGACATTTCGCACAAGGAATGTCATTTAACTATTAGCGTAGTTTGTCCCTATAACACCCCGTAAAATGAATTATAAATAAATGAAATAAAATTTAATTAAATATAATAAGGTAAAATATGGAAATTTTACAAAAGTTGGAATTTGACCACGGAAATATTCCATTGCGTTCGTGGAAATTTTTTGATCTGTTTACATCTATAATATGCTGAAAATGGAGCTAAAACGAAGAAGATATGAACGTTTGAAGGTTTCAGATTTAAATTAATTTAGTTTGAATTAAAATTAAAATGAGAATTTAAAGTTAGGGTTAAAATTTCAAAATTAGCTTAGGGGCTAAGTATTAATTAACGGTTAACGTTAAGAATAAATAGGGTAAGAAATTAATTAAAAATAAAAAACGCAATGGAAACGAATCATTATTGCCCAAAATAAGGCAGAGCGGTCGACCTACATGGGTCAATAGATCAACCGTACGTCTCCTGATGGTGGCGGCTAGGGTTTTGCGTTGTTTAACACTCCAGATTTGTTCGTTTCTCTTCTAATTTGATCATACGGTTATGGTGCGTTTCAACCCTTATAAATAGAATTCTACCCTCTTCATTTTTTATTCATATTATTTTGTAGAATACAACGAAACTCTGCCATCGTTATCTCTCTAAATAGATTCAAAAACTCTGTAGAGAATTCAGGTAAGAATTCAATTCCTTTTTTAATTACTTCTTCTTCTTCCTCCAATCTAATCTTCTTTTGTTCCTTTTCCAATTGTTATGAATCTAATAAAAATATATACATCTTCCCTATCATGTATATATCAAAAGAGAGATTCTAAAGGAGATTGGAAAGCATGCATATCCTAGGAAAGCGAAGCTAGGACTGTTCTGTGAGTGGAAACATTAGTATTTCTTTTTTAGTAAATTTTTGGTGTATCTTTATGGAGTTGAATATGCCTTGGCGATTTTGGGATTGCGATAATATGATAGATAAAATCACCAAAATTCATTTTTATTTCAAAATATCAATTCTATGTTGAGATTCTCAATTATTTACATTAATTTGATGGATTTTGTTTTTTTATGCAATTAATGTAAATAATTGAGAATCTCAACATAGAATTGACATTTCAAAATAAAAAGGAATTTTGGGAGATTTTATCTATCGTACTATTGCAATCCCAAAATCCCTAAGGCATATTCAAATCCATAGAGAAACACCAAACAATTACAGAAAAAGAAATACTAAGGTTTCCAATCACAAAACAGCCTTAGCTTCGCTTTTCTTGGATTTGCACGCCTTTCAATCTCCTCTAAAATCTCTCTCTTTCGATATATACACAATATGGAAGATGTATATATTTTATTAGATTCAGAACAATTGGAGAAAGAACAAAAGAAGAATAGGTTGGTGGAAGAAGAAGAAATAATTAGAAAAGGGATTAAATTCTTATCTGAATTCTCTACAATGTTTTTAAATCTAATTTGGATAGATAACGATGGAAGAGTTTCCTTGTATTCTCCAAAATAATATGAATAAAAAGTGGAGAGGGTAGGGTTCTATTTATAGGGTTGAAACACACCAGAACCAGAACCGTAGGATCAAATTGGAAGAGAAACAGACAAATCTGGAATGTTAAATAACGCAAATCCTAACCTCCATCATCAGTAGATGGTCGACCGCCTAATCTCGACTAGTCGATCGCTATTGTCGACCGGTTGACCCATGTAGGTCGACCGCTCCACCTTATTTTGGGCAATAATGATTCGTTTCCGCTGAATTTTGGTTTCGATCAATTTCTTACTGTATTTATTCTTAATGTTAACAGTTGATTAAAACGTTTACTTAGCCCTTAAGCTAATTTTGAAATTTAAACCCTAAATTTAAATGCTCATTCGAATTTGAATTCAAACTAAATTAATTTAAATCTCAAAACTTCAAATGTTCATATCTTCTTCGTTTGAACTCCATTTTCAGTATATTATAATGGAAATAGATTAGAATTTTACCACGAACGCAATGGAATTACTTCCGTCATCAAATTCCAACTTTTATAAATTTCCTTGTTCTACCTTATTATATTTAATTAAATTTTATTTCATTTATTTATGGTTCTCTTTACAAGGTGTTACATTCTCCCCTCTTAAAAAGGATTTCGTCTAGAAATCTTTCAAGAGGCAAATAATCTAACATGCAATAACATCCATGTTATACAACCATTATCTACACAACCATATATTCAACCAATAGTGCAGTGTGATTATGTACTGCAGACATGCTAAAGTGAGCTCAATCCTAGCATGAAGGTGTAATCATGTTATGCAAGTATGTATGCAAACACCCTAAACATGCATAAAATTTCTATGTGAGTGCAAAGTGATTGTGAAAAGTGTAACAACCATCTCCTACCATCCAAACTAGCAACCACGATTGATGCAGGCCAAGTACTAGGTCGTGACCGACCTAGCAAACTCGTAGGTCGTAACATGTTGATGGGTCGAATCCGACCTAAAGCTAAGGAGTCAATATTTCGTGAAGAAAGGTGGAAAGTTGAAGTCATAGGTCGCGACCGACCTAACGAAGCCTATAAGTCGCTCCAACGACTTAGTGAAGATCAACGACCTAGTGGAAAAGCGCTCAGACGACCTAACACGTTTTTAGGTCGTGTACGACCTAACGAATTGGAAGATAGGTCGCTAGTACGACTTACCGAGTTAAAAGTGCTCCGGGTTAAAATGAAACGACCTATACTAAGTCGCAGGAAAATGTCTCGACCTAAGTTAGGTCGCAGGAACTTAGGTCGCATAAAGATGGTTCAGATGCCAGGGTTCTTAGGTCGCGAGGTTTTAAGTCGTACAGGCTTAGGTCGCGGAGTTATGTTATCTTTAAGTCGCAAAGCTCTGGATGCCATTGATTCTTCTACCGAGTTAGTCTCTATCTTTGATTTCTTTGAGTCGCTGATCTGAGATGCGCATCTTTTTAGTCGTTGAAGACTTGTTGCCGTAGATCTTGTTTGCCGACTTAATCTCAGCTGTTGATTTCTTAAGTCGTTACTTGTTTGTTTTTTAGGTCGTTACCGACCTAAGTTAAGTCGCTGAAGACTGAGGCCTTAGATGTCTATGCCGCTTTAATCTGAACCGTAGAAAGATAAGTCGTCTGGTTCTTATGTCGTAACTCGCATGTTTTAGGTCGTCTGCTTTGGAGGCGCTACTGGTTGAGTCGTGTAACCTGTTTGTAAGTCGATGGAATAATGTAGCTAGGTCGTTACCGACCTAAGTGGAGTCGTGTACCTTGTAATACTATTAAGTCGTAGGTCGCAACTTTTAAGGTCGTAAGTCGGAGATTGTTAGGTCGGTGCCGACTTAGGAGTTGTTGTAATTTTGTGTTTTCTTTGTGTGAGTTGTAAAACGCCTATAAATAGGCCGTGTGAATCATTTGTAAAGGTTGTTGAATATTGAATAAAATTCTCTTTTGTTAGCTTTGTGCTTTCAATTTCAATTGGTAGTCGAGTGTATCTCCTATCTCCACTTACGTCATTCGAGTGCGCTCGAATCATCGTTTGTTGAAGCCGATTCACGGTATCTTGTGCGCAAGATCAACGTCGAAGAATCGTAGATCTCTTTCCCGGTATCTTCGGATCAACGAGTCAGAGATAGCTAGAATTTGGTATCTTCGGATCAACGAATTTGGGCATCGCAGTATTCATCAATCCACCGATTACTACATTCATCGTATTATCTTGTTTTGTAATATCCGCTGCGTCAGTTTGGTATCGGAGCCTGTTCTAACCAATCATAGTTAGATCGAGACTTGGAGCCTAATCATTTTGAAGTTTGAAGTTGTTTGGCCGAGAAGCTTGAAGAGTGAGCCGTGAGCAAGTAGAAGTGTTCGACTTGCATTGAAGTTGTTTGATCGGATTTGAATTGGAGGCCGAAACTTTGTCCATCGTGTTCATCGCGATTTGCTACAAAGTGGAAGTTTTCGATCCGTTTCATTTTGGATCAAAGTCCGAATTGTGTTTGAATTTTGAAGTGCTAAAGAATTTGTGAAGTTTTCAAGTATGCCGCCAAGAAGAGCTAATCGCCACCAAAACGTAGAAGCTTTGTATCGAAGAGAAGAGGCTGATGAGATGGAGCAAAGAATCAATGAAAACTTTAGTGAAAAGCTTAACGAAGGAATTGGCCGGTTAGAGAAGCTTATGACGGAGATGAATCAAAATCGGAGAAGGGTTTCTCCAGAATCTAACCATGGGGGAAGTAGAGTCTTACCGCATTCTAATCGAGACAGAAGTGTTGAAAATGATCAAGGGCGTGGGAGGAACGTGAATGATCGTGAACGGAGGAATGTAGATAGAAGGGATGATGGTGGTAGGCGAGAAGGTAGTAGAGATGTGGATGGACGAGATAGACAACGATATACATCTGATTTTGAAGTGGATTATGATGGTGGTAGTGTTCGAGGACAAGGACGAGGACAAGGAAGAAATTACTCTGAGTATGATCACAAGTGGGAATCGGGGATGAAGGCTGAAATTCCTGAATTCAAAGGTGGTATGCAAGCAGAGGAGTTTCTAGATTGGGTGGCTAATGTCGAGGAGATTTTTGACTTCAAAGAAGTTCCAGAACATCGTAGAGTGAAGTTGGTTGCTACAAGGCTGAGGGGTAGAGCTTTGGCATGGTGGCAACAAACCAAGCTTACACGTGAACGAATGGGGAAGTCAAAGGTTGAATCTTGGGAGAAGATGAAGAAATTGATGAAAGCAACGTTCTTACCTTACAATTATCAGTCATTGATGTATCAACGTTTGCAGAATTTGAGGCAGGGCACTAAAACAGTTAATGATTACGCAGATGAGTTTTACCAGCTTATTGCCAGGAATGATATTATGGAGACGGAAGAGCATTTGACATCTTGATTTATTGGGGGATTGAGAATGCAGATCCAGGATATGGTTAATATGTTCGATCCAAGATCTGTGGCAGAGGCACATCAGAAAGCGTTGGCTTGGGAGAAACAGGGACGACGAGGAAGTGGTGTGTTTACTAATTCTAACAATCAAGCGAAGGGTGTTGGTGGAAGTTCTAATGTTTCTAAACCTATCAGTGGACCGGTGGTGAAGGAGGCTGAGAAGGCGAAAGTTAACAATGGTTTCAAATGTTACAATTGTCAGGAATTGGGTCATAAAAGCAGAGAGTGTCCAAAGCCAAAGAAGAGAACCATGATTGCAGAAGTTGAGGATGAGGATGGTGATGGGGATTGTTCTAGTCCAGTTGAGGAGGATGAGCAGGATGTTGCGTCAGGAGATGAAGGTTGTAATCTAATGCTGAGGAGATCATGTTTGACACCGAAGCAGGAGGAAGCTAGTTGGTTGAGGAGTAACATCTTTCAGTCGACATTTACTATTCTGGGGAAGGTGTGTAAGTTTGTGATTGACGCAGGAAGCTGTGATAATATTATTTCAACTGAGGCTGTGACAAAGTTGAAATTGAAGACAGAGAAACATCCGAGTCCATACAAGTTAGCATGGTTGAGAAAAGGAGGAGAAGTGAAAGTGGATAGACGAGTTCGAGTTCCATTATCTATCGGGAAGAAATACAAAGACGAGATCTGGTGTGATGTAGTAGAGATGGATGTTTGCCACTTATTATTGGGAAGACCATGGCAGTATGATCGAGCAGTACAACATGACGGTCGGACCAATAGTTACAGTTTTATGTTTGAAGGCACGAAGATTATCCTAGTTCCAAAGAAGAGACCACAAGGAGAAAGTAAGTCAGAAGAAATTGAAGAGCTGAAAAATTTATTATCTTTGAAGGAGTTTGTTAAGGAGGTTGAGAAAGAGCCTGAGGTATTCATGTTGATTGGACGAGAGAGCAGTGAAGAGGTTGAAATTCCAAAAGAAGTTAAACCAGTATTGAAAGAATTTGACGATGTCTTTCCAGAGGAGTTACCAACGGAGTTACCACCGTTGAGGGATATTCAACATCAAATCGATCTTGTTCCAGGAGCAGTGTTGCCACACAGACCACATTATCGAATGAGTCCGAAGGAACATGAAGAGTTGCGGAGGCAGGTAGAGGAATTGCTTGAACAGGGGCGTGTGCAGGAGAGTTTAAGTCCTTGTGCTGTACCAGCTTTATTGGTACCCAAAAAGGATGGAACGTGGAGGATGTGCACAGATAGTAGAGCATTGAATAAGATCACAGTCAGATACAGATTTCCGATGCCAAGGCTGGATGATTTATTGGATCAAATTAGTGGGTCCGTAATCTTTTCTAAGATTGACTTGAAGAGCGGTTATCATCAGATTCGCATTAGACCAGGGGACGAATGGAAGACAACATTCAAGACGAGGGAAGGCTTGTATGAATGGCTGGTAATGCCGTTTGGTCTATCGAATGCACCGAGTACATTCATGAGGGTGATGAACCAAATTTTCAGACCGTACATTGGAAAATTTGTGGTGGTTTACTTCGATGACATTCTAATCTACAGTGCTAGTAAAGAAGAGCATGTTCAACATTTGAAGAAAGTGTTAATTATTCTTCGTGAAGAACAATTCTATGCTGCTACAAAGAAGTGTGTCTTTATGGCGAGGAGTGTTCTATTTTTGGGATATGTTGTGTCGGAAAAAGGAATACAGGTTGACCAAAGTAAAGTTGAAGCAATTAGAGATTGGCCGCAACCCAAGACGATAACGGAAGTTCGTAGTTTTCACGGGTTGGCTTCATTTTATCGAAGGTTTATTCCACACTTTAGTAGTGTGATGGCACCTGTGACTGATTGTATGAAGGGTAAACAATTTACATGGACGACGGAAGCAGGAGTTGCTTTTGAACGAATCAAGGAGTTGCTGACATCTGCACCAATTCTAGTATTACCTGATTTTCAGCTAGTGTTTGAACTACACACTGATGCATCCAAGGTTGGGATTGGAGGCGTGTTGAGTCAGAAGGGGCGTCCGATTGCTTACTTCAGTGAGAAGTTGTCAGGAGCGAAGATGCGATACAGTACATATGATGTGGAGTTTTATGCTGTTGTGCAAGCTATTAAACACTGGAGACATTATCTATTTCAGAAAGAGTTTGTTCTGTATACTGATCATGAAGCATTGAAGCATTTGCAAGGGCAAGATAAGATTTCAGCGAGACATGCATCGTGGATTGCATATCTGCAACAGTTTACTTTCGTTGTGAAGCACAAATCAGGAGTGACGAATCGAGTGGCTGATGCTTTAAGTAGAAGGAGTCATTTGTTGACAACGATGAAAGTTGAAGTGACTGGCTTTGAAATGTTGCCGGAACTATTTGTCAAAGATCCTTACTTTGCAAAACTTGTGGATAAAGTCAAGGAGGGAAAGACTGATGAGTTTATGATGGTTAATGGCTTTCTTTTTAAAGGAAATCGATTGTGCATACCAGAGGGTAGTCTGAGAATGAAGATTATCAAAGAGTTACACGACGAGGGACATGTTGGGAGAGACCGTACCTTACAGTTGATTTCACAGTCCTACTTTTGGCCATCGTTGAAGAAAGAAGTAGAGAGGTTTGTGGAGCGTTGTCATATTTGTCAGGTTTCGAAAGGAACTGCGACTAATGCCGGTTTATATATGCCGTTACCCGTGCCTGTAAAACCATGGGTGGATATCAGTATGGACTTTGTGTTGGGGTTGCCGAGAACGCAGCGTGGTAATGATTCCGTTTATGTGGTGGTTGACAGATTTTCGAAAATGGCACATTTTATTGCTTGTAAGAAGACGGCGGATGCTGTTCATGTTGCTCAGTTGTTTTTCAAGGAGATCTATCGACTTCATGGATTACTAGAATCTATTGTGTCGGATAGAGATACTCGATTTCTGAGTCACTTTTGGTTAAGTTTGTGGAAGATGGTGGGAACGAAGTTGAACTTTAGCAGCGCTTATCATCCGCAGACAGATGGACAGACTGAGGTGGTAAACAGATCATTGGGAAACTTGCTGAGGTGTCTTGTACAAGATAATCTGAAGAGTTGGGATGTGAAGTTATGCCAGGCAGAGTTTGCCCATAATCATGCTGTGAATCGAAGTACTGGGTTCAGTCCATTTCATATAGTATATTCAAGTTTACCGAAGGGACCATTGGATCTAACTGTAGTGCCACAATCAAAGAAGACAGTTAAGAAAGCTGCTGATTTTGTTGAGGGGTTGGCGGAATGTCATAAAATCGTTCAGGAACGATTGGGGGAAGCAAATGAGAAGTATAAACGATCTGCAGATTTGAAACGACGAAATGTTGAGTTTAATGAAGGAGATATGGTTTATGCAGTGTTAACAAAAGATCGTTTTCCAGTAGGCGCTTATAACAAGTTGAAAGCCAGGAAAATTGGTCCGGTGGAAGTTGTGAAACGAATCAATGAAAATGCTTATAAATTGAAGCTGCCAGATGATGTGTATACGTCTGATGTGTTCAATGTTAAACATCTCGTACCATATCATGGGGATGAACGAGCTGATGTGGAAGAATTTACAAATTCGAGGACGAATTTCTCTCAACCAGGGGAGGATGATGCAGGCCAAGTACTAGGTCGTGACCGACCTAGCAAACACGTAGGTCGTAACATGTTGATGGGTCGAATCCGACCTAAAGCTAAGGAGTCAATATTTCGTGAAGAAAGGTGGAAAGTTGAAGTCATAGGTCGCGACCGACCTAACGAAGCCTATAAGTCGCTCCAACGACTTAGTGAAGATCAACGACCTAGTGGAAAAGCGCTCAGACGACCTAACACGTTTTTAGGTCGTGTACGACCTAACGAATTGGAAGATAGGTCGCTAGTACGACTTACCGAGTTAAAAGTGCTCCGGGTTAAAATGAAACGACCTATACTAAGTCGCAGGAAAATGTCTCGACCTAAGTTAGGTCGCAGGAACTTAGGTCGCATAAAGATGGTTCAGATGCCAGGGTTCTTAGGTCGCGAGGTTTTAAGTCGTACAGGCTTAGGTCGCGGAGTTATGTTATCTTTAAGTCGCAAAGCTCTGGATGCCATTGATTCTTCTGCCGAGTTAGTCTCTACCTTTGATTTCTTTGAGTCGCTGATCTGAGATGCGCATCTTTTAAGTCGCTGAAGACTTGTTGCCGTAGATCTTGTTTGCCGACTTAATCTCAGATGTTGATTTCTTAAGTCGTTACTTGTTTGTTTTTTAGGTCGTTATCGACCTAAGTTAAGTCGCTGAAGACTGAGGCCTTAGATGTCTATGCCGCTTTAATCTGAACCGTAGAAAGATAAGTCGTCTGGTTCTTATGTCGTAACTCGCATGTTTTAGGTCGTCTGCTTTGGAGGCGCTACTGGTTGAGTCGTGTAACCTGTTTGTAAGTCGATGGAATAATGTAGCTAGGTCGTTACCGACCTAAGTGGAGTCGTGTACCTTGTAGTACTGTTAAGTCGTAGGTCGCAACTTTTAAGGTCGTAAGTCGGAGATTGTTAGGTCGGTGCCGACTTAGGAGTTGTAATTTTGTGTTTTCTTTGCGTGAGTTGTAAAACGCCTATAAATAGGCCGTGTGAATCATTTGTAAAGGTTGTTGAATATTGAATAAAATTCTCTTTTGTTAGCTTTGTGCTTTCAATTTCAATTGGTAGTCGAGTGTATCTCCTATCTCCACTTACGTCATTCGAGTGCGCTCGAATCATCGTTTGTTGAAGCCGATTCACGGTATCTTGTGCGCAAGATCAACGTCGAAGAATCGTAGATCTCTTTCCCGGTATCTTCGGATCAACGAGTCAGAGATAGCTAGAATTCGGTATCTTCGGATCAACGAATTTGGGCATCGCAGTATTCATCAATCCACCGATTACTACATTCATCGTATTATCTTGTTTTGTAATATCCGCTGCGTCAACGATGCAGCCAAAATCCTAAAATTTGGAGAGAGAAATTACCAGTGAAAAGCTCTGGGTGAGTGTTCTCTATCTTCTCATCGGTCTCCCATATGCCTTCCGTTGGATTTTCCCCCCCATTGTACTCGGACCAGTCTAATTCTTTTCTTGCGGAGTTTTCTAGTTCTGTGCTCCACAATGTGTGTGGTGGCATGGGGCACTGTAGGATCCATCTCAAAATCCCCCAATTGATCGGGCTCTACACTAATAGCGGTGTCTTGAAGACATTTCCTAAAGTGAAAAATGTGGAAAACATTGTGAACTCCTGCCAACTTGTCAGAAAGCTCCATACGGTATGCCAATTTTCCTATCGTTTCCAAAATTTGGAATGGCCCGACAAACCTAGGCGCCAATTTTCCAAACTTGCTAAATCTTACAACCTTCCTAAGAGAGGAGATTTTAACAAATACCATATCTCCATCTTCAAACTCAAGGTCTTTCCTTCTTTTATCCGCATAAGATTTCTGACGATCTTGTGCTGCCTTTATCCTTTGCCTGGTCAACTCTACTTTTTTCGTGGTATCACAGATCAAATCGGGTTGGAGTAATACTTTGTCGGTGATTTCCCGCCAATAACTAGGCAATTTGCATGGCCGCCCATAAAGTGCTTCAAAAGGGGCCATATGAATCATTGTCTGATAGCTATTATTATATGCAACTCAACCAAAGATAGATACTGCTTCCAATGTCCTCCGAAGTCCAAGACATATGTCTCAATGAGTCCTCCAAAATCCTATTCACCCTCTCGTTTGTCTGTCAGTCTGTGGGTGATATGCAGTGCTAAGATTCAAAAAAGTTCCCAAAGCTGTCTGTAAGCTCCTCAAAAACTCACTAGTGAACAAAAGGGTCCCTATCACTGACTGTGCTCATAGGAATTCTATGCAAATGAACTACCTTCTTAATATAAATCTTTGTGAAAGAGGCGGTAGTCCTATTTCTCCTAGTTGGAACAAAACGAGCACTCTTAGTGAGTCTATCCACAACAACCCAAATAGCTCCATTGCCCTTCTGACTTCTAGGCAATCATTCCACAAAATCCATTGAAATATGTTTCCATTTCCAAGTTGGAATTTCCAAAGGTAATAATAATCCACCAGGCTTCCCTTGCTCAGCTTTTACTCTTTGACATGTAAAATACTTAGCAACAAACTCAGCTACGCTCTTCTTCATTCCATTCCAAAAGAAGATCCTCTTCATTTCTTTATACATTGTATCTCCTCCAGGATGGATGGTCATCATAGAGTGGTGATATTCTATAAGCACTTCTCTCAACAAATCATCAATTATTGGAACACAAATGTGTCCGTCTCTTCTCAATCATCCCTTCTCATCAATTAAATACCTCCTAGTATGGGGAAAATTCTCTCCATTCCTCAATTTCTTCAAAATCTCTACTAGCCTCTCATCCTTCACTTGCTCATGTCCTATACAATCCATCAAGGTTGGTCTAATCTCCATAACTGCTAGAAAACCTTGGAAGGGTTACGTTGACGGTTGGAAGTTAAAATTCGATAAAAAATCCAACTATCTCCGTTCATATATAACACCTAGGGTAGCATGCCTCCAATTAAGGGCATCGACGACTACGTTCCCTTTTCCAGGGGTCTACAGGATATTAAAGTCAAACGATGCTATATACTACATCCATCTCTGCTGTCGAAGATTCAAATCTTTCTGTAAAAGTAGGTATTTGAGTGATTTATGATGAGTGAATAACTCAAACTTTTTGTAACGACCTGGAATTTTACTACTTTAATTTGTGAATATTTAATTAATTTTAAATATTCAAATAATAGATTTTATAATTAAAATAAAACTCTTTTAAATAATGAATAATTATGGTGAAATATTTTTTCAAATTTGTTTACAAAAATATATAGTTCAAAGAAAAATCGAAAATGTGATCGGACGTCATTTTCCGAATTTTCGACTTTTCGTCGACTAAAAGTTGTTGGAAACATTGTTAACTATAATTTATAATATAACACATACATTGATATTTGAGTTAGGATAGATATTGCTATATGTTTACTTAAATATATATATATATATATATGTATATATATATATATTTAAGTAATGTGACATTTTATGAAAATAAGAATTAATATTTAATAATGTTAAAAAGAGAAGATGCCTTAGGAAACATAAGTTAACATAAAGTACATGTGCATTTATATCATGTTGGAGCTCCGAGAATGAAGAGGGAAAAGAAGGTGGTGTGAGTACATTAGGAAAAGGAGCATGGTAATGTGGCAAAGGAGGTGGTGAGTAAAAAACCAAGGGCGTTAAGGTAATTTACTTTGTTTCTTGCTTATAAATACCCCTTTCATTTCTTCAATTTTCCTTCTCTTCATTCTACCATATCTTTCTCATATATTAATCAAATGGGGGTTTTATTTTTTCAAACCGTATTAAATTCTAGTGGCTACAACTTTCATGTGTACCACTTTTTAAAATTTTGAGCATAGCTATGTCTAAATCTCATTTCTTTTAGGCTCATTTTCGAACCCATATTTTCAAGTCCGAAAATACCTCTTCTTCTTTTGGCCATATCTTCCTCAACATTGATCCAAATTGAGTGATTATTTTATTGAAATTGTAGAGGAAAGAATTTCCAAGAACTTTTCCTTTGACAAATTTTCCAAATTCTATGAGTAACTTATCCAAAAATCAGTTGACGGATGACCCATTTTCATATTGGATTTTTGTGAGTTCGATGATAATCCAAAGTCCCTCCACCTTTTAAGGCCGAGCTCCACCACCTTTGGACCATGTGCGCCATACCTTGGCCGAACCATAAGGCTACCAAATCTTCATTTTCAAAGCATATAGCATGGAGATAGGTCATAAATAAGTTCTAGTGGAAGTTCAGAGTGGTTTGGTAGCTTTTGGGTGAGTATAGCTCACGAATTCATTTAAAAGTTCTTACTTTAAATATAATGCTTACTTTAATAAAGAAATCATTATTGATAGTTTGTATATTGATGTTGATTAAAATGTTTACATATATGTTTGATGTGATGTTTGGTTCAACTTAGAGATCAAAGTCGAAATGAGTGTATGGATGTAAAGTTATGTTATTTGCTTGGTTATGTAAACCATGACATGTAAATGTGTTGTGTTTGCATCGTATATGCTAAAGTTTAGCACTTGAGTATGAGGTTATGTAGAATATGCCAGTATATGATTTTTGTTTGATGATAATAAACATATATATATATATATATTCATTTAAATGTATTTGTTATTATACTATTTTATTTTTCACATAATTAAATAAATATTTGTTGAATAAAATAAATAACTCAGAATTCAAATTCAAACAAATATTTTATTCGAACAAATATTTTATTACAAATTCAAATAGTACAAATTTGATGAATTCTCACTACATTTACACATTGTCAAGTACAATACAATTTTGATTACATCACAATTTTTCAATTTACATATTACTCCTAACTACATATTCACTCAACACTTGTGTTTTTATCTTCAACTCTGTTCCAGCTTGAATCCAGCATCTGGATTACCTGAAAATAAACACTGAGGCAGTAAAACTGAAAAAGAAATATTTGTGCAGTGTATAAAGAAATGTGTGATTTTGAAAATGTTATTTGCCTCAGTTATTTGGGTTGTTTGTCATCATATTTATTTTGAATTCATCTTACATGAACAACTTGTGACATGCACAGTGTATCACTTTATATGCCACAAGGCCGTACACACCGATACACACTTGATAAAATTGCAGGGACATGTGAGCACAAGGTCAAACCCAACCAAATGGTGGATACAACTCAGGTGCAATAAAAAAACAAAAATAGAATGGTCAAGTACAAGTTTCAATGACTGGAACAAGCTCGAACACACTTAAACCAGAAATCTATGCATATGAAATAAAGACTCAACACAAGTGAACCCAGTCCAACAAACCAGTTCATCCAGATCAGTCCACATGAAACCAATTACATGGAGATGACCAGCATTCAAAATGACAACAATGACTCAAACTCAAAAAACATTAATACATATACAAGTGCATCTAACCAGACCAGGTAGGATACAAGTGGAACCACACTGTAGTCTCAACTGACCAGAACCGAGGCACACAATGGTATGAGACTACAAGACCATAACCAATGCATTCAGACTTAAATGAGACAAACTGGAAATGCTCAGGAAAGAGGAGAAGGCAACTGGACATGTATGCAACCATACATGAACAACAATAAATCAGAACTCCATGAACCAGACTACAATTACTTATGCAACGGAGCTCGAGTCTCACCAAAATAACATGTCCAGATAAATGCAACAAGCCACAAGATCACATGTCAACCAGAATTCAACTCAAAGCAAAGAGACCAGAGCAATGCATCACTGAGACCAGGCAGTGAACAAAACAAAGCAGCTATGCACATGTATACACACTAATAAAAAGTCAGACTTCAACATACAACATATATAACAAGTGCACAAGTGTAGCCTCAACAGTTCAGTACACATGAAGAACTGCTCCAGACTTCATGAGCAACTATAAAAAGACCAAACGCAACATTTGTTTAGATATAGAATGCAATAAAGCAGTGGACTCAAAGGCAACCCAGTTTAACAAATGCAAAGCACTTGAGTAAAAAGTGCATATGCAAAAATGTATCAGACCAGAACAAAGAAACACAACCAGAGAGCATGCATATGAGATTCAAGTACAAATCAGTAATGACTCAAATCAGACCAAAGGCAATTAAGTGCATAAGCACACAAAACACACAACACACATATATACATGCGTGAATACACATGTATACATATATGCAGTGCACCAGACATACTCCAATGGAACGAAGCCAGTGAAATCAAGTCAGAGATCACAGCAGACATTCAATCACAATTCAACAGTTCGAACAAAAATTAAGTGAAATCAATCAGATGAACAAATGTTGTAGTTCGACAATTATCAAGGTACCGGTTTCAAACCAAGTCAAGTTTAAATGCCAAAGTCAAAACCAGGTGATAACAAGTTCGAATTGAATAAGTGGAAGTCAATTTTCATTTCAAAATATTATCACAATATCAAATGGCCGAAGTCATAAGTGAAAAGAACGAAACCGACTCAAAGAAATTCACGGAGCAAGTTCAAATTCATGACGCAACGTATTAACATGAACAAGTCAAAATCATCGCAGACGTTCAAGCAAAAATCAAATGGCTAAGCATATAAATTGACGAATTAAAACCAAAATATACGAACGAAAACTAAGGGATTCGTTCCCAATATAACCTGGTTACATCATCGGCAAATAGAGCATTCGAGTTCGAGACAAAAATCGATAGTATACTTGTAAATCGAATACAAATTTGTAACTCGAATCAAAGTCGAGAATTAAAAGGGGAAAAATTCACGTACCAACTCAGAGCATCAATTTGATCTCGACTTAATTGAAGCAGCCGTGAACAAGTTAATCAGTCAAAGAAGCATTCGAAGCATCAGCAATCAATTCGAACAAAGCAGTGGCTTCATCACAGAACCCTAGCTTTTTGAAAAGGAACGAAGGAATGAAAAAGATCGGCCAAAGTTTTAACATAGAAGAAAATAGGAAGCCATCCTTATTATTTTAATTGGGCCGGTCTTCATTCTTGGCTTGGGCTAAAATTTTATATAGGGTTTTGTGTTTTGTTTTATTTGTATTTTTCTTTTAAAATCTGTGTAAATTCTAGTCGTGTGACTAAGGACGAACTACGGTGGTGTAGTTCAAGAATTCGTAACTCAGTGGATGAGTTGTGGTGAGCGTAAGGTTAGGTTAATCATTAGCGGGTGTTGCAAGTTTACGTGTATAAGCATTTGACTACTTAATTTCTAGTAGAAACCTTGGGGGCAGCACGTAGGCAGGGTTTTGCCGAAGCTGGGTAAATCTGTGTTGTTCTATTTCTGCTTTTATTATTCTGTTATTATCTGTGCTGTAATTATTTTATATATTTCCGCATTGATTTTATTATTATTATTAGTATCACCCTATTCATCCCCCTCTCTAGGGTGAAATAGATCCTACAGGTTATATGTAAAATGAAAAGTTAGTATATGGAATCGTAGTTGCATCATCGAAATCCTTTGATTTTCAAAAACTTGTTTTCCTTACTTACTTTTAGAATGTCTTCATTCAGTTTCAAAAACTTTACTTTGTTTTTCTAAAAACCTTTATTCTAAGTTATAAAAGTAAGTTAGCATAAAAATATAGAGTTTTGGAAATGATTTAAAACATAAATCAAGTTTTGAAATTATGGGTCATATAGCGATAGTCGTTATAAATGCAGTTCGTAAAACGAACTCTTTTTGCAAATTAAAAGTGTTTTTACCTTAAGTATATTTTTAAAAAGTGTTTTCAAAACATATTATAAGTAAAAAAAAGTATTTATTTATTTATTTGACGACTATTTAATTAATTAATTTAATAAGGTAATTAGTACTTAATCTTTGGTTAATAAGGTAAATAGTACTTAATCATTAATTATATAAGTTATTTTTAATTAATTATTTAAGAATTAACTATTTTTTTTATTAAAGATTAATTTTTAAGTAAATTATTTATTTAAGAAAGGGTTTAATTAAAAATTAATTACTAATCAAGTTATATTTAAATTAAGGTTTAATTAAAACTTAATTGTGATTTAAATATTTTAAATAAAGGTTTAATTTATTATTTAAGATTAAGATAAATTAATTAATTGAGATTAAATAATATTTAATTATTATTTAAAAGTTTAAATTATTATTTATTTATTAATCAAAGATTAGTTAGGGTTTAATTATTTATTTAATAGTTAATTATTGTTTAATTATTAATTAAAGGTTTAATTATTATTAAGTAAAAAGTTTAATGTTATGTAATTATTAAATAAAGTTTTAGAAGTGCAATTTTGTTTTCAAGAAGCAACTTTATTTTAACGGAATATTTTAATCCAAGATTTCTTTGTCATCTACCCTTAAGTAGACCCAATTGAAAATGAAACCCAATGGCATCTGTTTAGCAAAATAAAATACTGTTCTGCTAATTAAGTTATATTAAACATTTGTTTGGTAGAATAAATCACAGTTCTACCATAATTTCCCATGTAGATTATGTGGACATACTATATAAGCAGCACCAAAACTCATTCTACTGGTATATTAACTTAGACATGTGTTTAGGAAAATAAGTCCCCGTCTGCTATTATAATAACTTGGACATTTTGCTATATGTTTATTGATTGTTGGTTGTTGATCTCCTTTTAATATCTTCTTGTTATGTAAATACTCATGTTATAACTTGAAAAGTAAACTCAGTTAAATGTGAACCATTGTGGCACTGAGCTTCTTTCTAATTTTTGTGGTTAATCATACTTTTAATAATTATTTCAACTTAAGTAATGATTTTAGTAAAGATGTTTAAAATAATGTTTTGTTTATCAAATGGACTTTATTATATTAGTTTATTAAAGGAGTTTTGTTTTAAATAAGGAATATTTATAAGAAAGTTTTACAAATGATTTTGAATATTTATAAAGGAAGTTTTATAAATAATTTTGGAGATTAACAAAGAGATATATAAATGGTTTTGATATTTATAAAAGAGTTTTTTAAATTTAACTTAGTGATTTATAAAGAGTTTTATAAATGGGGTTGGAATTTAAGTAAAGGAGATTCATAAATAAAAGACATTTATTAAGGGGATTTATAGAAGGAAATTTATAAAAGAATTTGAGATTGGATTTCCTTTAACTTGGCTTCTTAATTCTGGTGGTATGGACATTCGTTCCACACTTAACACCAAAGGAATATTGTTTGAGGTTATCTTTATTTCCAATTTAAATAACATTTTGTTTTGATGCTTTGATATGATTGGAAATGAGAAATCTTTCGTAAATGTTTTGTGAATATACTTATGTTAGTGCGATAAGTATATGAATGTTTTTGATAAACACTTTTGAAAAGAGATTTAATAAATGAAAGAATTGTTTTGAGGCTTAGTGGTTGCTATAGGTAATTAAATCTTTGAATTTATTGTTGTTTATTTATTTGATAGTTAAATAACCGACAATCAAATAACTAAAATACAACTTCGGAAATATCTAGGAGAAACACGTGAGTTATATGGCACAGTCATCTTCGCTGATGCTTACTGTGTGTATAAATCTCATTTTGTTCTCCTAGGACAAATGATAGGGAGATCCATCCACTTAAATGGTTAGGGGGTGACCACTGCTCCTATGTATTGTCTAATCATTTTCAAAAGAACCAGGGTTGAGTTTACTTGAACTATCGAATGTTGTTTCGAAGAGACCAGGATCAGATAAGTATAAATTATCCAAAAATCACTTTGATCCAATTCAAGTGTTTCAAACTGAGGATATCTTTAAAAAGATTGAAGACGGAGCTTTTGAAGTGCAAGGGTTACTTGCTAGTAATCCTGAGGGTGATTCCAAAATGGATGTTGTAGAGGTAGTGCCTTCGGTTTTGTTCAAAACTAATACCAACTTGTATGGATGAATGCTAGCATTGCATTTCTGGTTGGAGGTCGGTGTTAGCATTCCAAGATGGTTTGCTATATGAAAGGTAGTCGCAGCCTCAAGCCTCATCAACCGGGAAAATGACTAAAGCAAAAACGTGCAGTAGGGCTACGTAGGTCGCTCCCATTAGGGTATGATCATTCCAAGGTCTAGTGTCGATATTTATGTATGCTTTGGGGCCTATTATGGTTGTTTTTCAACCATGGGGTGATCATATTCGGTGCTATCCAGTAAAGGGTAGGGTAGGTCCTGAGTAGTAGAGGTGCAACATGTTGTAGCCTCCCGTACATTTTATCTAGAGGTGTACGGATTCGGTGAGTAGACCCTTACCCTTTCATAGTTGGAATCCATTCTCCAATAAGTGCCTTCATACTTGATTGTATACCTATTATGCTAGAATTTAATAATGTAACAATTTCGGCTATGATTAATATGTATTTGTATCCTAGACATTATTATAATATCACTACATTTTTTATAGAAAATGTTTTGGTTATCATACGGAAAAACCCGTCCGTGTTTATGTCTGGCGTGGTCTTACAAGATACTTTTTATTTTAAAGGATTTTACAAGTTATAATAAATAAAATTCTTTGTGATTTGAGTTTCTCACACTGGTCTTACTAGACTGATCCGGGCGTTATTTTCTTATAATGCTCGGGTCAGCCCAAACATATTTTCCAGATTTAGCTGGATTCTTCGGAGCTTTTAGGTCTGGATTCTCCAAGACGTATTCACGTATCTTATATTCTTCCACTGTTCTATTTTATTTTGTTCTTGTCTGTATTTACCAGCAATCGTAAGGACAAGCTGTTATAACTGTCCAGGCTGATAATAAGTTAATGTACTCTGATATTGTGTATAATAAAGATGATTTATTTTTGTAACGACTTGTTTATATCATATATTATTTGTCACGTTTTGTGAGATTCTGTTCTATCTTTTTTCTCTTCACCCCAAATGACATGTCTTTTGGACACTTAAATGATCGGCACACGAATACGGTGGATGTATTAAGTGTCGTCTTTAGGTATAAGAAAGGCATATCATTACAACGTGATAATAGAGCTTAGGTTTAGCTAACACCTATGCCTTGGTGGGGTAAGCTCATTTGAGATAGGGTAAGTGAGACCCTATAATGAGTTTGAGTGTATTACATATATGAACGCTTATTTGTTATTTATATAAAAATGTTTAATATTTTATTGATTGATCTATTTAATGGTTTATAGATTATGGTCGATACGAATAGCTAATGTTATTGATAGGAATCTCTAAATACTTGAACAAGGCCAAACCGATAGAATATTGTTTTAAAAGTGGTAAATGAAATAATTTTACCTAGGAATATATTTTATATACAAAGGAATGATTTTCAAATATGTATAGTTATCTATAATTGTTGTTAGGAGTTGATAATATTTAATTATTATCCTTTATGGTTTGTTTAGTTATGCTCGTCCAGTTTGAACATTAACTATTGTTGAGTGGTTCATTTGAAATTTTCCTAAGTAAAGTATAGGTTGGGTATATAGGAAATTTGTGGGAACATTAAAATGAACACCTTATGAATTAAGTTTCACAATTTGACTATAAGCCGTTTGTTGATAATGTTGGGTTAAAATTAGATTTTAATAAAAGGATGTTTATTAAAGATAAAGGAAACACATATTAAAAATGTATATTTGAGGAAAGATTTTATATACAATGATTTATAATTAGAATTATAGAATATATTTTGAAGATAAGATGGAATTTCAATGAATTTAAATCCCTGTGACTTTGATAGAGTTTTCGAATGATTCTTGGAAAAGTAGTAATAATTTTACATAAAAAATACTTTGAGGTATAAATATTCTAAAAAAAGGAATTTGAGAGTAAGATTTTTCTTTGCACAGTTCGGAAAATGAGTCTCGATTCTATTTTGTGATCTGAATAATCTTCTAAGGGACGATCGGATGTTTGCCTAGGTGAACATTGTAGTGCACTTAGTAAATTATTCTCTTTGTCATTGTACGATAAAAACAAGTTCAAATCCGAATGAATCCAAAGAAAGTGGATGATAAATATTTTGTTAAAATCTATTTAGTCGAAAATATATACATAGTATTGTTTCAAAAAAGGATTTGAAAGAAGAAGTATTCATATAATAACTAGTTCGAGTGACTCGAAAATGATTAAAAATGGAAATGGATGTGTTCGGATGGTAAACACTTCTCTTGAGTATTACCCTTCTTGGTAAGGGGATTTATGATACTATTCGGTAGTACCCAGTTAGTTCCATGATATCATTTTGGAGTTACTCGGGCTATATGTATGCTTTCTAAGAGTTAAATATAAAGTATTATTTCAAAAAAGATTTTTGAAATAAAACCTGGGTATTTGGCTCGTAAGTTTCAAAAATAATAAGGTATCTTGATTTAAAATGGGTTGATTAATGAAGTTAAAATTAATTTAATTTAATAAGAAGGTTTAATAAACTTGATTTTATTCAAAAGTGTCTTTTGATTTTAACACCTAGGTGATTAAAAATTATTTGATGTTATTGGACCGGCTAATAAACGTTTTTACCTTAGGTGTCTAAGAAAAAGTAGACTTTAAGACAGAGTTTGGGTACTAGCATCCTACTCTTTTTAGTTACTTACCAAACTGATTGGGTAATGAGGTTGGATTGGTCGACTCAGTTTTGAGACCCAAATTATTTGGTGCCTACAATCTGAATAGTTAAAAACCAAATAGAATTAAAATCACATGTTTTGTATATACTCTTAGCATGTAGGAGAGTATTACACAAGTTAATAAATTAAAATGATTTTATGAAAAGGTTTCATAAATAAGTTGTAATGTTTAAACTGTTTGAACCTAAGTTGGAAAAGTTATGAAATGTTTTCATATATAATTTTTTGGGAGAGTTAACAGCAATTGGGTAAATAAAGGACCTTTAGATGAGTACGTAGGTTGTACGTAGATCATTTCCCCTTTTTATATAGTTCTCGATTCTAGATTCGAGTACATGACTTGAGGTGTTTTACACCATTTCAAAGAAGGATTTATTACTCGATTTTTGACGGAGAACACTTGATGAGGGTTCTTAATTCGGAACCAAAAGTTGTTTATCATAGCATATGGCTACGCAAGGAGAATGTAGATTTTTAATTAAGAAGCCTGATCAGAGTCCGCACCAGGGAATCGGGTGAGCGATACTAGTTCAGAAGCAAAGCTACGTATTCGAATGAGAGATCGAATCAGATTTTGCATAGGAATGATTTTATACATCATACGAACTCATCAATGGGGTTAAGTATTTCTGGGTTTAGGGATGTCCCCCAAATTTCGGGTTCGAAACTCTTTTAAGAGGGGAAAGTGTAACGACCAGAAATTTTACTGCTTTGATTTGCGAATATTTAATTATATTCAGATAATATATTTTATAATTAAAATAAAAATATTTAAATAATGAATAACGATGGTGAAATAGTTTATCAAATTTTTTTACAAAAATACATAGTTCGAAGAAAATCGAAAATGTGATCGGAATTCGTTTTTCGAATTTTTGACTTTTCGTCAGCTAAAAGTTGTCGGAAATGTTGTGAACTTTATTGTATAATATAACACATACATTTATATTTGAATTAGGCTAGATATTGGCGTATGTATGCTTAAATGTATGTATTTAAGTAATGTGACATTTATGAAATTAAATATTAATATTTAAAAATGTTAAAAAGAGAAGATGCCTTAGGAAACATAAGTTAACACAACGTACATGTGCATTTATATTATGTTGGAGCTTGGAAAATGAGAGGGGACAAGAAGGTGGCATGAGTACATGGGGGAAGAGGAGCATGGTGATGTTGCAAGAGGAGGTGTAGGTTAAAGGACCAAGGGTGTTATGGTAATTTACTTTGTTTCTTGCTTATAAATACCCCTTTCATTTCTTCAAATTTGCCTTCCATTCATTCTAACATATCTTTCTCATATCTTAATCAAATGAATGTTTTATTTATTTAAAACCGTATTAATTTCTAGTGGCTACAACTTTCATGTGTACCACTTCTTCAAATTTTGAGCATAGCCACGTCCAAACCTCATTTTTTTAGAATCATTTTCAGACCCGGATTTTCAGGTCCGAAAATACCTCCTTTTCTTTTGACCATATCTACCTTAAAACTAATCCAAATTGAGTGATTTGTTTTTTAAAATTGTAGAGGAAAGAATTTCCAAGAACGTTCTCTTTGACAACTTTCCCAAATTCAGTTAGAAGATGACCTATTTTCGGATAGGATTTTTGTGAATTCGATGATAATCCAAAGTCCCTCCACCTTTTAAGGCCGAGCTCCACCACCTTTGGACCATGTGCACCATACCTTGGTCGAACCATAAGGCCACTAAATCTTCATTTTCAAAGCATATAGCATGGAGCTAGGTCATAGACAAGTTCTAGTTGAAGTTCGGAGTTGTATGTAGCTTTTGGGTGAGTATAGCTCACGAATTCATTTAAAAGTTCTAACTTTAAATATGATGCTTACTTTGATAATGAAATCATTGTTGATGGTTTGTATATTGATGTTGATCAAAATGTTTACATATATGTTTGATATGATGTTAGGTTCGACTTAGAGATCAAATTTGAAATGAGTGTATGGATGTAAAGTTATGTTCTTTGTTTGGTTATGTAAACCATGACATGTATATGTGTTGTGTTTGTATCGTATATGCTAAAAGTTAGCACTTGAGTATGAGGCTATATGTAAAATAAAAAGTTAGTATCTGAAATCGTAGTTGCGACATCGAAATCTTTTGATTTTCAAAAACTTGTTTTCCTTACTTTTAGAATGTTTTCATTTAGTTTCAAAAACTTTACTTTTTTTCTAAATTTTTTTATTTTAAGTTATAAAAGTAAGCTAACAAAAAAAGATTGAGTTTTGGAAATGATTTAGTACATAAACAAAGTTTTGAAATTATGGGTCATATAGCGATAGTCGCTATAAATGCAGTTCGTAAGACGAACTCTTTTTGCAAATTAAAAGTTTTTTCACTTAAGTATATTTTTGAAAAGAATTTTCAAAACATACTATAATTAATAAAAAGTAATTATTAATTATATATTTATTTATTTGATGATTAATTAATTAATTAATTTAATAAGGTAATTAGTACTTAACCATTAGTCAATAAGGTAATTAGTACTTAAATATTAATTAAGCAAGTTAATTTTAATTAGCTAATTAATAAAAGGTTAATTACATTTTTAATTAATTATTTAAGGTTTAATCATTATTTAGTTATTTATTAAATATTAATTTTTAATTAAAATATTTATTTAAGAAAGGGTTTAGTTATTAAATAATTACTAATCAAGTTAAATTTAAGTTAAGATTTAATTAAAACTTTATTGTGATTTAATTATTTTAAATAAAGGATTAATTTATTATTTAAGTTTAAATTAAGAATAAATTAATAAATTAGGATTAAATAATATTTAATTATTATTTAAAAGTTTAAATTATTATTTAATTATTAATCAAAGACTAATTAGGGTTTAATTATTTATGTAATAGTTAATTATTGCTTAATTATTAATTAAAGGTTTAATTATTTCTAAATAAAAAGTTTAAATGTTATTTAATTATTAAATAAAGTTTTAGAAGTTTAGATCACCTTATTTTTAAAGATTGATTTTGTTTTCAAGAAGCAACTTTCTTTTAGTGGAAGATTTTAATCCAAGGTATTTCTTTGTCGTCTATCCTTAAGTAGACCCAATTGAATACGAAACCCAATGACATTTATTTAGCAGAATAAAATATCATTCTGCTAATTAAGTTATATTGGAGATTTGTTTGGTAGAATAAATCACAGTTCTGCTATAATTTCCCAAGTAGATTATGCGAACATACTATTTAAGTAGAATAATAATCCATTCTGCAATTATATTAACTTAGACATATGCTTAGTAGGACAAATCCCCGTCTGCTATTATAATAACTTGGAAATTTCCCTATATGTTGATTGATTGTTGGTTGTTGATCCCATTTTCATCTTCTTGTTATGTAAATACCCATGTTAGAATTTGAAAAGTAAACTAGGTTAAATGAGAACCGTTATGGTCACTAAGCTTCTTTCTCATTTTTAAGGTCAATCATACTTTTAACAATGGTTTCAAGTTAAGTAATGATTTAGTAAAGGTGTTTTTAGTAATCATTTTGTTTATCAAAAGGACATTATTAAATGAGTTTATTAGAGGAGTTTTGTTTTAAATAAGGAATATTTATAAGAAAGTGTTATAAATGATTTTGGATATTTATAAAGAAAGTTTTATAAATAATTTTGGAGATTTATAAAGAGATATATAAATGGTTTTGATATTTATAAAAGAGTTTTGTAAATTTTACTTGGTGATTTATAAAGAGTTTTGTAAATGGGTTTGGAATTTAAGTAAAGGAGATCCATAAATAAAAGACATTTATTAAGGGGATTTATATAAGCAAATTTGTAAAAGAATCTGAGATTGGATTTCCTTTAACCGACCTTCTTAATTCCGGTGGTACTAACACCGAAGGAATATTGTTTAAGGTTATCTTTATCTCTGATTTAAATAACATTTAGTTTTGATCCTTTGATATGATTGGAAATGAGAAATGTTCATAAATGTTTTGTGCATATACTTATGTCAGTGCGATAAGTATACGAATGCTTTTGATAAACATTTTTGAAAAGAGATTTAATAAATGAAAGAATTATTTTGAGGCTAAGTGGTTGCTATGGGTAATTAAATCTCTGAATTTTGTTGTTTATTGTTTATTTGATAGTTAAATAACCGATTACTAAATCCGGACTAAAATATAACTCCAAAAATATCTAGGAGAAACACGTGAGTTATATTGCACAGTTATCTTCGATGATGCTGTACCATGCGTATAAATCTCGTTTTGTTCTCCTAGGACAAATGATAGGGAGATCCGTCCACTTAAACGATTAGGAGGTGATCGCTGCTTCTATGTATTGTCTGATTATTTCTAAAAGAACCAGGGTTGAGTTTACCGAAACTATCGAATGTTGTTTCGAAGAGATCAAGATCAGATAAGTATAAATTATTCGAATGCTAGCAACCTCTCGTCTCCTATTTAATAATATCCAGTATAAAAGGGGAAAGAAGAGGAGAGGTCGGTTAGACAGGCCAAAAGAGGTATCCAGTATAAATTGTTCAATTCAGCAGCTTGATATGAACATATTCCAACTCAAGCATTTCGAACTGAAGATATCTTGAAAATGATTGAATACGGAGCTTTTGAAGTGCAAGGGTTACTTGCTGCTAATCCAGAGGGTGATTCCAAAATGGATGTACTAGAGGTAGTGCCTTCGGTTTCGTGTAGACCCAAACCTCTCCAATTGAACAATATCCACTCCAATTTCTAGCCGACCTCTCCTCTCCTTTACCCTTCCATATCAAGCTCAAATCAAATTAATTTCCATGTTAATTAATAGTTTGTGGTTCACGGTTCAGAGACTTGCAACCTACATAATTAGAATATGTTCAGGAATCAGACCTCATTGTTTCAAGGTGTGCTTGTAGGCTTTGGCTATAAGGTATATTTCTAGTAAGTTTGTAAATATTAATTTACATATATATATATAATGTTTATTTCATATATTATATTATTAGTTATATGAGATTTAACATGTTAATATATTGTCATAATATTGATTGGTTGTATGTATATGTGTGTATATATATGTTAAAAAACTTAATTTTTTTATGTTACCACATCTATATGCAGCACGGCTCAATACTTTTAAAAAATTATTATTTAAATAATTTAATATATAATACATGTATATATACATATATATATAGCTTATAATTTTAAATACTACTTTATACTTATGAAAAATATGGAAATAAATTTTGTACATAATGTTTAATATGTATAATAATTTCAGTAGGAGTAAAATAAATTTTATACATTTACTTATTATTTTAAATAATATTTAAATTAATTAATCATATAAATAATTATATAAATACATACAGGCGTTATAAGTTATGTTTTAAGTTTTGTAAAATTAGGATAAAACATTTTATACTCTTAGCAATAACAAAACCATTTTTTTATTTTTAAATATTCAAAATTCAAACCAAAAACTAAAAATTTGGATATTTAAATTGTTTTTAATTATAAAATTATGTAATAAATTTTCAAATTATAAAATTTCATCTAAAAAAGTTACTGGAAATTTAAATTTTAAAATTAGTTTTAAATAAAAAAATATTAATTTTTAAATATTTTCCTGCGTTTTATGTAATATATATATATTAAAATTAAAAATGAAAAAAAGATCTGAGAATGCACATGAATAGGTGTTTATATATTTAATATAAATTATTTTATGATTTATTTGTATTAACATATATTTATTTACTATTATACATTCATATATATATATATATAAGTATTTAACATAAATATATATATATATATGTATATGTTAAAAAAATTATATTTATACATTTACTGTATTCGGCCTTATAAAATATTTTATATTCAATGTATTTTATAATTGATTTAAACATATTATATAATTATAAATATACACATATTTATATACATATTGTTAATATTTCATATTATGTTTATATATATACACAAAATTATATATATAATCATAGTTTATACACACACGTAGATATATATTATAATATTTTATGTATTAAAAGTAAAAGTATAAACATAGACATACATTCAGATAATATATTTGCATATTGGATGAGCTAACATGTCCGTTACGATGTAAATCCCAACATCTATACACGGACATGTTATATCTTGCACGGATTGATATGTTACACATGCACACACATATATATGTATATGATGCATGTATATATAATATAACATAAATTAAATAAAACTAAATCATTTCGTAAATCTAAATAAAATAAAAGATTTTATTTAAATAAAATTTAGAAACGTTCTAAATAAACTAGACTTTTTAGGCCCAATAAAGATCCAATATGGTAAAAAATTAAAACTCACCCGTAACTTCGTTATGGACTGGCTCAGTTCCAACAATGGTATCAGAGCCAAATAGCCTATACGGTCTAAATTAGTCATATTAGGGCTAACTAATTAAAGCCTACGCACATAGTAGGGTGTCTAGAAAAGTATTGTCTAAGGTTGGGTTTGGGTAATCAAGTACTCTGCCCAGATGGTTGCTAATCAGACCCAAATGATGAGGTAAGCCTAAAACGTTATCCCTAATAGTAAAAGGCTCAATTTGAATTGGGCCTTGGACTAATTTCAAAATTATTTTGAAATTAAAAATAAAAGTTTTAAATTTAAAAGTTAAATTTAAAATAAGAAAATATTATGAATGTTATAATATAAATTTTCAAATTATTAAAAGTTAAATTTAAAATAAAATACATATTATAAAGGTTATAATAGAACATTTTCAAAATGTTTGAAAATGTTCTAATATTACTTTCAAAAATGTTATTTATTAACAAGATCAACAAAATAAATGAATTAATTAAATATATGTACATGTCTAATATTTATAATAATACATGTTATATTGTCTTGAATTGTTTAAGACAATATGAGTATATATCTATGTTTAAAAGAATATTTTGAAATTAATAAAATTTAAATAAATTATTTAATTAAATAAATTAATTAAAAGTGAACTAATAAATTAAATTACATTTGTGTAAGATATATGTGTATTACTATAAAGGTTATAGTGTATATATTCAATTTAAGTATATTTAATTGAATAATATAATAATTAATTAAAGTCTTAATAAATTAAATAAGATTAAATTAATATAATATTATACATAAGACTTTTATATAAGTAATACGAAATATAAAAATTATATTATACTAGAAATTATATAATATGAAAGGTGGAACATTAAAGAAACCCTAAATAGGCATAAGGAATAAATACATATGTATATGTATGCATACCGTGATTTCTAATGTGTCTGACAATTGAATCACGAGGGTATTTCTTATGAAAAACATTATCCCATAAGCCGATGTCACTTGATATAATATATTGAAGATTTTGAATCATTAATATAAAGTTGTCATATATCATTTATATACTAATATATTACTTGCATACCCTTTAGTTCTTGAGTTATCCTCAAGCTAGAGGTTTTACGTGTATTACTAATATTATATTGAATAGACGAGGTAAGATAATTGTACCTATTTGTTGAGCTTTCCTCAAGGTATGTGGATTATACTTAGGTCGTCGTGAAATGATAGGTCCGAGTAAATAGTCCCACTTTACTTGTTGAGCTTTCCTTATGGTACATGTGGGATTAGGATAAGGAACCACGAGTTAGAGGTTTTATGTGATACAATTGATAAGAATCCCAAGGCATACGAGTCCTAACACCCAATAGTGAAGTCGAAAGACTTCTATGTTTTGACTTAGGGTATAGTGAAACATAAAAGAATAGTGGGAGCTTTATTAGAAAATAGGAATGATAACATTCAACATTTCTAATATTGTAAGAACATATACTATATAATGTCATAATGATCTACATTGATAAATTTAATATGATTGATAAAAATTTTATCAATTAAGATTTACAAATGAACTGATTGATAATTGACAAACAGAAATATAACATATACTTACTAATAAATGCTTATTGCATATTAACATTTCAACACCCATGCAATCGTCTGATACTACAACTACTAAATATGTTCGTAATTTGGTCGCTTACATATTTATTTGGTTGAGACCGTGTATTGCATTTTATGAGTTCCGAACTCAAAAGCAATACAATACTATGGATATTTGATCCATATACAATCGCATATAAATGTTATATGGTGTTTGCACCAAAAATGGGCACAAACACTCAAGAATAGAATAGTAGAGATTAAATGATGAGTAAATGAAAATAGAGCGAAGAAATAAATTAACTCACAAATTTTTATAGTGGTTCAGCAATCTTAGCCTACGCTCAATTCATATTTTTATTGATCTTGCGCTTGATTATGATTACAAGAATGTTTGGATCAGATGGAATCCATTAGTACAAGAGTGAAGAATAAAAATGGAAGAGCCTCGGTAGCCGAAAGAAGGATCCTCTTTACGGAGAATGGGCACTGTATTTATAGGGGAAGATGTGCATGAATCGGGCTGAAAAGTCACTAGAAGAATCTCTAGATTCGTAGGATCCCACACGAACAATCGCGGGTCCCATCTCGATTGGTACCGATCATTCATTTATGGGCCAATGGATGTGCGATTGTTTCTGTGAGCTCCCTCATGCCTCTAGTCCATGCTCCCAAAGTTTGTTGTCATTCCAGCTTCGTGTTATTGAGATATTGACCGATCTTCATTGAGTTGAATTGTTTGGCTGAAACGATTCTATCAATCATGAACGATGTATGCCGATCATTCATTTTTGCTCAGCTAGGCATGCAATCGATTTTTGGGGTCTCGTTTCTTCAATACATTTATGTTCCTCAAGTTTCATGTGAAATGGATTTGTAGATTCTGAGATACAAATCGATCATCATTGAGTTAAGCTGTGGATTCGATATGACACGATCCATAGTAATGAATATGGACCGTCCCTGATCCATCTTCATGGTGTAGTGAGTTTTCATACTTTAAGTGTTCTATTGAGTTCGCCTTCAGGTTCTGATTTTCCACTGCTTCATATTATCATCTGTGGCTGATTTCTGGGCTTTATGATCGTTAATCTGATGCATCGGTTTAAATGACCATTGAGTCTATCTCGTTTGATCAGTCCGGTTATAGCCAGACAAAAAGGCTGGATAACATTTGCCCCCCAAAGTATGTCTTGTTTAGAAAATGACATGCTTTGAATCGAGGCAAGTTGGAGCCGCTAGAAAAAGATCCATTCCATTTTCTGAACAGTCGCTCTCCTTCCGTTGAATTGTCTTTTTTGAAGAGTCACGTCTCTCTCCGTTTACTATGGCACTTTGTCGATACCCAATCGTATATATTCCAGATTGTAGTTTGTCAAATTTTATCTATGCCCAGTTCCATCGAGCTAGTAGGCTTCGGTTATCTGATCTGCTTCTTTCTCTTGTAACTCTAGGTGAGAATTCAATTTCTGTCGATTCCAAGAAATCGAATTTTTAGGATGCATACATACACAGTCATGTACATGTTCTTGTCTCTGGCTCCCGGATGCGTTCATACGCCCACGGGTCATCGCCAATTTGGTGGAATGCAATTCAATCATTTGCATTTTTTGTCAACTGATCACCTTTCTGTTTATAAATGTAGCTTGCGACATATGAGGGGTGGTTACGATCAGTTTCTTTCATGGTTAGGTTTGGATATTGATGGCAAGAGGAATGGTGTTTCTTCAAAAATGATTTTAGGTATAAAACTTCTCTCGATGCTCGTTTGATGTCATCGTGGGCGATACGCTGAAGCAGGGAAATAGAGAAACCATTTATGTTCATGATTCCTTCCTAGATGATGCAGCGGGAAGCTTTGCGAAGGATCTGTCGTTTCTCGTTCTTTCATTTAGGAAAGATTCCGCGTTGTAGGTAGTATTTGATAGGAGTCATTCATGACTCCTTTTCTGGCTCCATCTCCAAGATCCAGTTGATCTCCATCTGGTCAATGCTTGGAGCGTTAAGTACTTCAATTGGGAATAAGCCCATTTGCTACGTATTCCCTGAATTGGCCAGCTTGGCTAATGAGTTGGCTCTCTCATTTTTCTCTCAAGGGATTTGGGTAATGATGTAATACTCAAAGTTGACCAGTAGCTCCTGGGGCCTGACCGAGGTAGGGAGTAAGTCGTTGCCCCTTAGCGTAATAATCTCCCTTGACCAGACTTACTACTAGCTGGGAATTGGAAAAGATTTGTAAAGATTTTACTCCCAGTCCTCTAGCAAGTTTGACCCCGACAATCAAGGCTTAGTATTTAACTTCATTATTCATTGCAGGGAAGTCAAGTTTCAGGGCATATTAGATTGATCGTTCCTCAGGATTCACTAACACAAATTCGGCGCTAGAACATCGATCGTTGGATGCTCCGTTCGTGTACGTTTTACATCGAACGATCGATATTGCACTGCTTTGTAGGGATTCGTATTCTACAATGAATTCGGCTATGAAGCTCGCAAATTCATGTCCCTTGATAGCACTTTGAGGGAGATAAGTGATGTCAAATTGGTTCAATTCTATACTCCACTTGAGTAGTCTTCCAGACATCTCAGGTCATTGTAGGACCTGTCATAATGGTTGGTTGGCATAGACGTTAATGGGTTGAACCTAGAAGTAAAGGTAGAGCTTTTGTGATGCAATCAAAAGGCAGTACATAAGCTTTTCCACCTTTGAGTAGTTTCTCTCAATAGCTACCAACTGCTTTCTTGCATAATATACCAGTCTCTGGATCAGATTCTATTCGTGTAATAGTGTAGTGCTTATGGCGTGTACTGACACAGCTAACTAGATGTATAAATCTTCGTAATCTAGTGGCTTAGATAGGATATGAGGTCTCTCTAAATGATTAACCCGAGCTTGAAACGTGTCAATGCAATCCTGCGTCCATTCAAACTTTCTCTTTCGTCTCCTGATTAAGTCGAAGAAGAGAATACACTTGTCGGTGGCCTTGAAAATGAATCAGCTTAGGGAAGCGACCTTCCCATTTAGGCTCTATACTTGCTTGATTGTATTCTATACCTAGATGTCTTTGATTCCCTAAATATTCTTGAGATTGGTTTCAATTCCACGAGAATTGACGATGAAACCCAAGAATTTCCCTGACACAACGCCGAAAGAGCATTTCAAGGGATTGAGTTTTATTTCGTATTTTTGGAGAAACTGAACATGTCCACCAAGTCATCGATGTGGTCGTTTGATCGCCGTGATCTCACGTGCATATCATCCACATATACTTCCATTGATTGCCCGATCCGATCTTTTGAAGCATAACACTATAATCTTAGATCGGTAATGAAATTGGTGTACCCTAGGTTGGGGATGTGTATTGGGAACTGATTGTATCTGGAGAAAATGTGCATGAATGAAAACAGTTCATGTTCAACTGTTAGGTCTACCAGCTGGTTGATCCTTGGAAGTGGAAAACTGTCTTTCGGATTCGCCCTGTTCAGGTCTAACCAATCTCTGAATTTAAACGTAACTATTTCGGGTAACAATCGACGTGAAACCCGATTTGGACGGTCAATGATGACGGTCACTCCAGTCGAATTTCTAGACCTTGTCATGAGATGTTGAGTCTGATAGTGGTGGGTTTTAGATGCTTTTAGCGATTATCTACAATGGTTGAAGATTAGGCTTGAAGAAATGTTGAATCAAATGCCGAGTAGAGTTTAGCCTTATGTTGCATGCAACTAAATAGTTGGCATTTTCTTTGAGTTTGAATCTACTTGTGTATTCGAGTAACGCGCTTTCCATTCATTGTACTCGCGGTCTGTTGCTCATCGCCAGGATCAGAATGATGGTCAGTTGCCCATGAGCCTGGGCATCATTTCGATGATTCTATCTTTAGCATCCTTTCGTTCGTAGCTTTGAGTCCTTGTAAACACCAGGCTTGAGTCATTGTATTGAGCTGTCGTAGTTAGCTTTTGGATGATCACACTTCTACCCCCAGTTTCAAGTTGATAGATGTACTGCATGGATGGTCAAGTCTCATCCGAAATCGTGTTTTTACTTCCGCCTAAGCTTCAAAGACTTTGGGTTGATTTATGAATGGTCGGTTCACATTCATCTTGTTTCTCGCTCGTGCCCCCATAAGTTTATGGCAGATGTTAATAAGTGGATAGGAAAATCATGTCCTCTTTAGCTTTATACTCTTCCTATCGAACCGTGGTATCGAGTTAGTTGATGGAAGGTCGTATCACGCCTATTCTTGATTGTATTTTGGTTTTTCTTCTCCAGGGTAAGACCTCGATGCTCCGTTGAATTTCAAGCATAATTTAAGTACTAGACAGTCAATCACGTCCACTTTTGGTGCAAATGTCACCATACTCTGGGCGAGGACCTGAAGAATAGATGGTTAAGTCACATCCAATCTGTATTGATACTCTAACTGTCGAACCAAGAGCAAAGATCCGTGAGCACATGGTCAAGTCATGTCCATTCCAAACTTTTCTTCTAGTCAAATCATGGTCAGAGCTAGTGAGTGAATCGCCGTGTTGCATTCAATCAGAGCTGGAAGATCAGTCACATCCATTTCGATTTGTGTTCTCTCGTCGGATTAAGGGACAAAGTTAGCTCAAGAGCAGTCAATTCATGCCCATCTAGTTTCATACTCCTTCTTACGAATCGAAGTAGAGTGACGAAGAATGAATGGTTATGTCACACTCATTCATGGTTTATTCTCCTATCCACACTGTGGTGTCCGAAGTTATTCGATGGATGTTCGGTTCACCTCTATTTAAGTTTAGTGTGGATCGATATTGACTGTCGATCTAGTGGCATGATATAGAGAGTCCATATCGATATTGCCTATCGATCCACAAGTATGATATAATCAATCACCCATAACTTCGGACGCTATTCTGAGTGGTTTTGTATTAAGACCTCCTTGCGGTTGTTGCCTTAAGTCATAAAGAACACTAAGCCCATCTCCATTGGGTTAGTGGAATTAATTCGTGGATGGTCGAATTCCATCCATAATTAGTTTATACTCTTCCTGTCGATTTTAGGTCAAAGTTATTGAATGAATGGTCTAATCACATTCATTTATTTGCTTTTACTTTTAGCCACACTCTGGGAGCTAGAGTTATCGATGGACGGTCAAACCGCGTTCAGTTTTTTGACATGGGCTCCCTTTGTCGGACCGAGAGTGAGAGACAGTGAGCAGACGGTCGAACCGCATCCACTTGGTACCGGATGGTAGGGTCACATCCAATTTTATTGCTTATGATGTAGTTCGCACTTAAGGAATAGATTTTATTGACGGGCAATCGAACAGTGGACGTTTAGGGTTTATACTCCAGTACACGCTCTAGGAGCTAGAGTTAGTCGATGGGCGGTCGAACCAGATCCATCTTTGTTGTGTTTATACTCTGGTATGTGCTTTGGGGACCAGAGTTGGTCGATGGTTGGTCAGTCACACCCATATGGCGTTTATACTTCGGTCCACGCTCTAGGGTCCATAGTTGGTCGATGGATGGTCGAACCGCATCCATGTTTTTCTTATGTTTATACTCCGGTCCGTGCTCCAGGGACCAGAGTTGGTCGATGGACGGTCGAGCCACATCCATCCTTTTTCATTTGGATTTTGGGCTTGCCGATGTCCGGGTAAGGCTTGGATAGTTCATCGTACTTCGGGTATGAATAAGGTCGTGGAAGGACGGATCACACCCTCCTCGGATTGGATAGTCGGGTCATGCCTGGTTTAAGCTTGTGCTCTCAAACTACCCCTGCATCCGGGGCAGGAGTTGACTCATGAATGGTCGTACTGCATCCACTTTCATTTAGATCTTATTTCTGTCGAGCCTTGGGAGTAAGGTAATTGTACTAACGAACTTCAAGCTCGAGTAGGGAGCAGATGGTCGAACCACATCCATTCTTTGTGTGTTTATACTCTGGTCCATGCTGGGGGACCATAGTTAGCCGATGAGTGGTTAGTCATACCTGTTTTTTATTTATACTCCACCTGTCAAGTCGAGGTAAGAGTTGTCGAACGAACGGTCGAGTCACGTTCATTCGTGGAATGAGATTTTGCCTTCAGTGACGATGACAAAAGTTGGCGAGTGGACGGTTGATCCACGCCCACTTGGCGATTGTAGCTCTTCTTGTCAAGTCGAGGAAGGGAGTAAGCGATAGATGGTTGGATCAGATCCATGCCTATGTTGGACGGTCAGGTCTTTTCCAATTTTCTTAGTACTCCTCCCAGCAAGTCAAAGGAGAGAGTTGTCGGGTGGACGGTCAAGTCGAATCCACCTCAATCTGCAGTCGTATCCTCATGTCGGGGGCGGTGGTTGATGAGTAGACAGTCATTCATGCATACTTTAAGTCGAGCTTCCAAACTGCTCCCTATGTCCAGGGTAGGAGTCGATGTGTGGACAGTCAAATCACATCCACTTTAGTTGGATCCTGCTATCGCTGAGCTTCGAGAGAAGCATAAGTATTTTGGAGAACTTCGAGAACGAGCAAGAGAGTGGACGGTCAGGTCACATCCACTCCAAGCCTTTCTTTGGTCTCCAAGTTAAGTGCGGAGCTTAAGGAGTAGGCAGTCAGCCATGTCCACTTTGTATTGGGTTTAACCTTATCGGGCTCTGCGTAAGGCACGAATGTTCTGTCAAAATTGAAGCACAGAGTAGGAAGTGGATGGTCGAGTCACACCCACTTTCCATTTCGAGTCCTTGCCCCCAAGTCAGGGGCATATGGTAGCTGATGAACAATTGGATCATGCTCATCTTGATGAAACTTTAAAGGTTCGATCATGGTCCGTGGAGATTGATTGGCGCCCAACTCAAGTACTTGGTCACCTACATCATTTGGAAGCAGTTTAGTTTAAGTTGGTTGTAGTTCACAACATGATTAAAACTGAAATAAATCTTATTGATAAGTGAAGCAGCGTCGTATGCTCACTATTCCATTTCGCCCTAGCCTTCCTCAACCGGAAGTTGACTGCAGGTGGTCCAATTGATGATCAAAGTTCTTTATTGATAGGGTTCGAATGTTCACTGCCCACTCTTCTACGGCGCTTGCACATATTGTCAAAGCTTTCCTTTTTGGATCAGCTTTTCGATCACATGTTGGAGGTGTCTGCGATCGCCGGTGTTATGACCGTGTGTATTTTGAAATATACAATATTTCTCGGACTTCTTCGTGGTTTCGGTAGACTTTCTCTGGGTTGGTTTCCCATACTGCTCCGAGTCATGAGTCTTCGAGTAGATGTTTTCAATTGAATTGTTCAAGGGAGTATATGAGTCGAGTTTCGGGATTCTTGGTCATCTTCTAGAATTCGAATCCTCATCTAGGATCTCAATGCTGCCCTCGCTTTGAATTCCTTCAGCCAACGGGCCTGCACTATTCTTTTTCCTAGTCTGCTCTGCCTCCTCATTTCTTAGGTTCTGGTTTACTTTGTAACAAAAACGATCCAAGGTCGTTAGAGGCTCTCCAGCTAACCAGTTGCCAAAATCTATCTCAAGGTCGATTCCTTTTATTAGCGCCATCAATATGGTATTTTTGCTGAGATAGCTCATTTCAGCGACAGCGGTGTAGAATTTATGCAAGAAGTCTTTGAGCGGCTCGCTTGGGGCTTGCAATAAGCTGGATAATGACATCGCATCCTTAGGGCGATTCACATGCATTTTCAATTGCTCGACAAACTTCTTAGCCAGATGATTGAATGAGGAGATGGACCTGGGCGGTAATCCCATAAAACGCATGATCATTAGGCCATCCAAGAATATTGGAAAGCATCTGTATTCGATGGGATCGATCGCTCTGGCGGAATTCATATGCCACTCGAGTTTCATGAGATGTTGTCCAGGGTCAGTTTTCCTTGAGTAAGCCGATATGATTGGCATGTTGAATCTCCTCGAATATTCTACACTCTAAACGGGTTCAATGAATAATTTTTGACTGGTGAGATGTTCCAATCGTCATTAGTCTGGTCCGTTTTCAAGTTACAGCTATTTCTAATGTGTGTGAATGATGTATACATGATTTTCCAATGGTTAAGATTGCCGATCGAATGGAAAATCGGTTAGGATGGGGTCATGGATCGATGATGACCACCAAACTTTCATCCGGATGGGATGCGATCCATATAAGGCGGTAAGGAAGGCCTCTTGAGGTTACGCACCTAGTTTAAGTCATCTGGAGTCTGTATGCTCGAGTTATGAGCAAACGAAGAAGGCCGGTGTTAGCGGATTGGTGATGATTTACTTAGAGTCCGACCCGAGAAAATATGCTATTTGCTTGGAGTCAATAACTGGTTTGCTTGGAGTCGCTGAATTCGAAGTGCTGGGTCGGTGAAGAACGTTGCTTGGAGTCATTTGCATGTTTGCTTGGGGAAAATCTTAGTTTTACCCGGTCTGGCTTCGGGCCAAAATTTCCTGGGTTTGCTTCGAGTCATATGAGTGATCACTTCAGCTCTGACTTTGGGTCGGCCCTGAAGTAAGTTTTTGACAAACGCTTCGATGATTTTTTATGGTTTTTGACAACTACCACTTGTGACTCAACGATGGAGGTTCAATAATGGTAAGTGATTTCTTTCATAATGGATAGTTATACTTTGAGATGGCAGAATAGTTCGTGTCATATCACCTTTGTTCTCCAGCCTTTGGAAGTTCTGTTTGAGTAGCAACTCCTTTTCCATTCATGGGCAGCAATTCAGTAGTTGTCGCTTGATCCTCTGTGCCCCGGTCATTCACAGGACGTCAGGGGAGTATATAGAATGCAACATCTTTTAGTTGAGTTTCGAGTAAAAAATGCGAGGGCATTACACTATGGCACGGATTCAGGAGCAAATTTGGATCATACCCTATCCATATTTTTTCTTAAAATTTGGATCGTACCTGATCCATTTTTTGGAATACTTAAACCAAATTTCAGGCTTAAATGGATTGGTAGTGGATAGAACGATCGGTTGTAAACCATCAAGTTGAAAATGATCAGGTTAATAAATGATCGGGTGGAAACGATCATGTGGAAATTACGTTGAAACGATTGTGGAAAAACGATCATATGGAACAATCATATAGAAACGATTATATGAATGATCGTGTGAAATGATTGTATTGAACGACCGCATAAAGAACAATCGTGGAGAGAAACGATCGTACAAGATGATGCGACATATGGATTTGTAGGAAATTATCGTTTATTGAGGATGTATGGAGTAGCGATCGATCGTATGCTTCTATATGGATCGTTTACAATATGTGCGATGAAGGTAGCAATGGCCTTCTCCTTTCTAGGAGGCATTGTAGTTAATTTCCTTGTAGGCTTTTTCCAAGTTTGAATAGAATAGAAAACTTTGTGAAGATGAATCTGGATCTCTTCCTCAGATTTTTTCAATCCAACAGTAGAATGTGGATCCAATGATGCTAAGAATCGTTTTCTCAGTGAAAGAACCAAAATTTTTGCACCCAAAATGGGTATAATCACTCAAGAATAGAATAATACAGATTAAATGATGAGTAAATGAAAATAGAGCAAAGAAATAAATGAACACACGGATTTTTATTGTGGTTCGACAATCCTTGCCTACGTTCACTTCATATTATTATTGATCTTGCACTTGATTATGATTACAAGAATGTTTGGATCAGTTAGGATCCATTAGTACAAGAGTGAAGAATAAAAATAGAAGAGCCTCATCAGCCAAAAGAAGGATCCTCTTTATGGATAATGGCCATTGTATTTATAGGGGAAGATGTGCATGGATCAGGCTTAAAATTTGCCAGATGAATCTATAGATCCATAGAGGCCCACATAAATGATCGCGGGTCCCATCTCGATCGTTGGAATGATCGATACCGATCACATATTTTTTCTCCAATGCATGTGTGATCATTTCTATGGGCTCACCCATGCCTCTAGTCCATGTTCCCAAAGTTTGGTGTCATTTCGACTTCGTGTTAGTGAGATATTGACCATCTTCATTGAGTTGAATCGTTTTGGCTGAAATGATCCGATCGATCATGAACGATGTATGCCGATCGTTCATTTTTGCTCATCTAGGCATGCAATCGATTTTGGGGGCTCCTTTCTTTAATATATTGATTATCCCAAGTTTCATGTGTAATGGATTTATGGATTCTGAGATATCGATCGATCATCGTTTAGTTAAGCTGTGGAATCGATACGATACAATCCATAGTAATGAATATGGATTGGCCCTGATCCATCTCCATGGTGTAGTGAGTTTTCATACTTTGAGTGTTCTATTGAGTTTGCCTTCAGCTTTCGCTTTGCCACTACTTTATATTATCATCTATGGCTGATTTCTGGGCTTCATGATCGTTAATCTGATGCATTAGTCTAGATGACCATTGAGTCTATCTCGTTTGATCAGTCCAGGTATAGTCGGGCCAAAAGGTTGGATAACATATGGTTAATGGTCACACTTTGTAATGTATAATGTTTCGATGAAACTATTTCACCCGAATTAAGCAAATAAACCATAGCGTGAGATTGGGTAATTAATTTGATTGATTACAATACAAGATCATATGGTATTAAATGTAACACAAGACCAAAACTAAAATAAAGATCTAAGAACTCGATTGCTGAAATGTCAATTTGATCATTTTATGTAAGGTGTATCATATTTGATGTCCTTAAATGTTAAGGATATCAAATGCATTTTTGTAAAGAGTCCATTATGATATTCTAGTTAGGGATTTTTTTTGAATAGTTTGACCATTTAGAAAGAATAACGAATATACAAGAGTAGATGTGATTTAAGGTACAGTTGGGATGAAAAGAGTGAATAGTCACATTTGGTTCATAAAGTAACATCAGAAACGAGAATTTTAATAATAATAGTTGATACTTAACTTGGAATAAGAAATACGACTTCTATTCCAAAATGTATTTTCATATAGAAAATTGTAGTCTATGAGATTTATTTCTTTGCGTTCAAGATATTTGATCAAAGAACTCTCCACTATAAACTAGTTTAAGTATATGAAATAATAATCTATATTCAGTGAATGATGGATCTCCAAATTCAGCATGTTATTATGATAATAGAGGAAATTGTGGGAGAGTACTATGCAATACTATTGATTGCATCAAGTTATGAAAATTATTGTCGTAAAACATTCCGCACATTATTTATGAAATGATCACTATTATTCGAGGCCGACTGAAAAATTGACATAGTTCTATTTTATTATGGATATTCTTTATAAAATAAAACTATAACATGGTATTTGTTTTCATAAAAAAAGTGATGCACTGGATATCTAAAATTATTTACAATTATTTTGGAGTTATAGACTAAGCCATACTTTTGATAAATAATTTTCATTATATGGTTATGAATAATATGATACTAGTTAATTATGTCTCAGACAATTAAGGGGATGCATCCATTTAATGGGAGCGTCATAAAAGTTGATGAAGTCTTCGAATTGATATATATTAATGTATGCAATTTCGAGTCTATTAATACTAAAAAGGATTCACATACTTCATTATATTTACCAATGAGTAACCACAGACATGGACATGTGTATTTGTTACATATATATCTATGGAAACTCATAGAGTATAAAACGAAAGTTAATAAAATAACATGAAATAAAATAAAATGATTAGATTTGTTCGAATAATTGAGTATATTAGAAAGAGTTATAAACATACCTAAAAATGAATGAAGGTTCCACCTCAAAGGTCACTCCTCCCTATGATACATAATAATGTATCGATAAGAAGTAATCAAACTTCGTTAAACGAAGTACAATTAATTGTGAGTAAAGTTGAGCTAACTTCTTTCTATAAAGTCGTTCACTTAAGAGTAATACACGAGTTTAAAATTAATGTCTAAAGAATTGTTACAAAATCATACAAGACAAGGGTTTATAGGAAACTGCAACATATCCTTGATCGGGAATTTGGCAAGTTGTGCGAGTCGAAAGACTATACATAATAATGGTTTGTGAGGGATTTTTTATGAATCACCCCGAAAGGAGTTTGGGAACGACTATCATTGGATGACCAATTTTTGTTTTGAACATAAGTTTTGTTAATTAAAAACCAAATCAGTTTTATATATGAGGCAATTCACAACATGTTTATGAAATGCCATTCCGTTGAACTGAGAAACAACCATTTTTTCAAGAAATACCAACTTCATAGTGAAGGAATTTCTTTAAGAAATTATTGGTATAAAATGAATTTGTATAAGATCCAATCCTGAAACTTATTATAAGGGATGAAATGAAATTGACCGAACTTAAATGAAAAAAACATATTTGAATGTAAAATGAGTATTCTTGTACATTAAAGAGAAATTATGATTTCTTATCAATGTCAAGAATAAGTAATTCTCGGTTGTTTAATTAAACCGTTAAGAGTAATGACTCTACAATATGGTATGATGCGTAAATCTAAAATAGATTCCAAGTACATTATCCAAATATGATTTTGATAATCGTATCCAAAGGGATATGCTCTATTGGCCGCAAATGTCTTTAAGAGAAAGGCAAATGCAGTTGGAATAGTAAGCCACATTGATAATAATAATACTGTGAATTTCAATTGTTGAAACTAACATATATAACATATTTACCATTTGATGTGCTTAGGATGGTTTGGATTTTTACTCAAAAAATTATCGCATGGTATGACTTTATGCTTTGGTACATATATGTTGAAACAAAAAATTCTAAGTAACAATTTAGATTAAACTATTTACACATAATAACCAAAGTGTCATGAAATTAGTGGGTGCGATTTTGAGTTTGTGAGTTTTTGGTTATGATCCAAGAAAAGATACAAAAGTATCATTCTGAAAAGCATCAAAATCGAGCAAGTGTTTTGACAGAAATATCAAATAGTTTAATTATCAATCATAATGCAGATGAAATATGTGTTCATAAGAAAGAACGTTAAAAGGAACATAGATATTTCTAAACCATAAGTAAACAACACATTGTTGATCATTAACGATGTACTTATGTTAAAATCAGTTTTAGTTGTTTTTATACTTGACGTTGGGTTTGTAAATTATGTCTTATATGGTAAGTATGAAGGATATTGGGAATGTCCCAAACGATATGCAAGGACACCTTATTAAGATGTTTAATACGGAACATGTAAGATGGATTCCTTATTCATTTGCAATAGAAATCATCGTGCATGTTATGTTGTCTACGACATTGTAATTTGTTTATGTATTTGATACATGAAGCAAATATCAAATCCAAATTGACATCACTAAATGTTTGTTCGAGATGTTCTCATGTATTTATTAAATACTAGAGAATTGTTTACCGAAACAACAAACTCCTTATGAAGGAGTGTTCGGACTCAAACTTTCATAAGTGATATTAAGTGAAATATGTCAATAATAAATTCAAGTTAAGAATTTTTATGTTGGAAATGTTCCAAATGGAAAACTGTGGTAGATTCAATGAAAAGGCTAAGTATATCACCTTGTATAGCGTCATAATAAAAGCATTGTATATAAATATAAATAAATATTAAGAGTCTCATAACATTGTTATATGACGACAATGTCATGATATAGTTTATAACCGAACTTAGAGCTTATTGGAAGTCGAGAGACATACTTTAAATTGTTCTACATAATAAAGGTAGTTTATCAACGTCGGAGAGAGCTGATTGACAAAGTAGATAACTGAAACATAATAGCATACCTGCTTATTGAGGGACTGACCCGATTGGTTTTGAGAAAACCGATTGGAAAAGTTGGAATAAGATTTCATAATTGACCCCAAGTGCAAGTGGAAGATTGATAGAGTAATGGGTATGCCCTAGGGGCAATTATATAATTTGTTACATATATCTAACTCGATAACCAATCTTGTTCAAAATAAAAGGTGTTTTCTTTCCATTATAAACTTGATATAATATGTTATATTAATTAATTAATTTAATTAAAAGTATATTTAATAGAAAACCCATAAATGGTTTGTTTTATGATGGTAGTTACAAAGTGTTGTAACCGTGAGTAATTTATCACAATGAAAATAAATAAACCATTTTAAATATTCCTAGCCAAGATGTGTCAAGGCTAGATATCGATACATCCGTTGAGATTAGAGTACGTAACGCTCTCCAAATGTTGGGCAATGTATTACTCATAATTATTGGGGGCACCTAGGGATTGCGTACTGATAGTTATTATATAACTATGGAACATCGAATCACTCGATTGTTTTTCGTTGGTTAATATAACTAAGGTCAAACACAAAAATAACATATGTGGTTGATTTACATAGTTCTCTTGACTTGAGAATACCGTCGATCTTCAATATGTAAGCCTCGCTTTGATTATAGTAAAATCAAGGCATGGCAACCATTGAGTGACTTTAGTTGGGTCAGTGGTAGTATTTGAAGTGAAGCACTATTCCAGAGAGGATTTGTCTCCTTGGTTATATGAGGTTAGTATCACGGTCAACTGAAGTCAACTCAAAGTCAAAGTCTCTGGCCATAGTATTTGGTTAATAATAGTTGTAATTACTGAACCGGGGACTTTGTGTTTGGACTATAGACTTAAATGTTGACGATATTGGAATTTTGACAATTACAAAATTCTATAATTCCGAAGTAATATAGTTTTGACGAAGAGAATTAGTGTAAATAATAGTTACAACTGGGTAATGCTTAACAAAGTAAAATTAGATTTACCAAACTAAGTGATAAATTTGACCAAAATGTCACATGACCTGCTAACTGACGTGTGAACGTTATAATCAAATAGTTTGAAATTAATCACTAATCAAATTTTCACCTAACGGTGCACACTATCGAAACGATGAATATTCCTCTGACCAAACGATTTAACTAATTTGTAATTGTTATAAATTAATTGATATTTATAAAATATTAATTATAAAATTGATTTTGATTTGATGAACAAATATTATTAAATATATTTATAATAGTTATAGATATATTAATCGATGTATGATATCGATAAGTGTTAAATTGGATTTGATTGCAAAATAATGTTTGTTCAGGCTTTAAATTGGTTTAAAGCCCATGAATAGGGCTGGTAGGATCAACTCAAATCAAGAGGATATGTGCGGCCTAATGAGAGTCAGAGAGATTTGAAATGGAGGGCATAGATAGAAGAAGAGTGGGTAAAGATCTTGGTCCTAACTTTTCTCCTTCTCTTCCTCCATAAAAAGATCTTTACCCTCACCTTCTGGACATCTTTTGGAAGCCTCCATATCCACTCCAATTTCCGGCCGACCTCTTTCCTCCTTTTCCCGTTGATATAAAGCTCAAATCAAATTAGTTTCAATGTTAATTGATAGCTAATGGTCAATAGTTCAAAGACTAACAACTTACTGATTTGGAATCTGTTCGAGAACCAGACCTCCTTGTTTTAAGATGTGCTTACAGGCTTTGGCTATAAAGTATATTTCTAATAAGTATATAAATATTAATTTACATATATATAATGTTTATTTCATATTTCATGTTGTTAGTTAGGTGACGATTCCAACATGTTAATATATTATCACAAAATTGATTGGTTGTATGTATGTGTGTCTCCATATATTTTAGAAAAATTAATTTTTTTATGTTATCGCATCTATATGCAGCATGGCTCAATACTTTAAAAAAAATATTATTTATACAATTTAATATATAATATATATGTGTGTGTGTGTGTGTGTGTGTGTGTATAGCTTATAATTTTAAATACTACTCTATGCTTATATAAAATATGGAAATAAAATATTGTACACAATTTTTAATATGTACAATAATTTCGCCGGGAGGAAAATACTTTTTATATATTATTTTAAATAATATTTAAATAAGTTAATTATATAAATAATTATATATACATACATACATATATGCATTATAAATTATGTTTTAAATGTTTTAAAATTAGGATAAAACATATTATAGCTTTGGATTAAATAATAAAAACCATTTTTTATTTTTAGATATTTAAAATTCAAATCGAAAACTAATAGTTTGGATTTTTAAATTGTATTGAATTATAAAATTATATAATAAAATTTCAAGTTATAAAATTTCATTTAAAAACTTTTCTGGAAATTTATTTTTAAATTCTGTTTCGAATAAAAATATTTTTATTACTTTTTAAATATTTTCATATGTTTTATAATATATATATATATCTATATATTTTAAATTTTAAAGTTTTAAAAAAAATCTAAGCCATGAGTATGAATAGGTGTTTATATATTTAATATACATTATTTTATGATTTATTTATATATTTATTTATTTTCATACATATATATATATATAAGTATTTAATATAAATAGATTTATAAATATGTTAAAAAAATATTTGTACATCTAATGTATTCGGCCTTATATAAAAAGTTTTTTTATATTTATTATATTCTATAATTGATTTAAACATACTAATATAATTATAAATATATACATATTGTTAATATTTCATTCTTATGTTTACGTATATAATCATAGTTTATATGTATACGCATAAATATATATATTATAATATTTTATATATTAAAAGTAAAAGTATATACATAAACTTACATTTTGACAATATATTTGCATATTAGATGAGCTAACGTGTCTGTTGGGACGTAAATCTTAGCATCTATACAAGTGCATATTATACCTTGCATGAATTGATATGTTATACATGCACACACATATATATGTGTGTGTATGATAGATGTATATAAATAATATAACATAAATTAAATAATACTATATCATTTCATAAATTTAAATAAAATAAAAGATTCATTTAAATAAAATTTAGAATTGTTCTAAATAAACCAGACTTCATAGGTCCAATAAAGATCCAATATGGTAAAAAAATTGAAATTCATCCATAACTTCCACTACGGGCTATCCCAGTTCCAACGGTCATATGTTAATAAAAGATGTACATGGTTGAAGTTCGTAGTTGATGACATGGTGCTTGTGAAAGTATTACTATTTAGGCATGTTATATGACTTTGTTGCTCAGGATAGCTACCGCCTCACTTTATAGGGTCTTTACTTCTGATATTAAAGAGAGTAGGAAAGTTAGCAATTTATTTGATAAAAAGGTTTTATATAATAGTAATTATAATTGGGTTTGTGATGTGGTGGTAACATGACCATTTATTGAATGGAGCAGCATGGATTCGAATCTGGGCAAGCTGCATTTCTTTTTTGCAATTGTTAGTTTATTGGGCTAGGGCAATGAAGTTGCTTGGGCCGGCCCGGTGTATGATTGCTTTGAATTGCTTAAATCGATTATTCAATCGTATGTACATGGTTTATATGACTGTGATATGACAGAAACTAGGATTAGATTACCTATGAAATGTTTGTATGATATTTGTTACACTAATTGCCTTATGCTTATATTTTGAGATGAAACTTTGATATGATATGATGTGTGCTTGTATTCATATAGAATTATATGCTTATTATATTTAGGATATTTTGCATATATGCCTATACGTCATACTCTTTGCATGTATGTAGGAGGCCAATAGTTGCATTTTTGCCTTTTATATCATGGCATACTCATTTCCATACTCATATCTATGTTTTTTTTTGCCTGTATATCTCAATGTTTGTATGTTAGGGTATATTTTGTTGTCTGGATGTATATATAGATGTATGTTAAAAATATAACTACGTAATTTACGTTTAGATGCTAGAGAATGAGTTACATTTTTTTATCCTTTGAATTTTGGGGATGAAATTCTTTTAAGAGGGGAGAAGGTGACACCTCGTAAATTTTAATTAAAACATAAAATACTTATTAAAGTATAAAATAGGAATTTTACTAAAAAGTACCAAATATAAATGTTTGTAACGAAATAATGAAACTTGCACTGTTGCGTAGAGCATATGTTTCTGGTCAGGTTTCATTACAAATATGTTAAAAACGGATGTGTGGAGTGTAAGTTACAAACAAAAGAATAATTTAAATTGAAATCGGATGATTAGGGTAAATAACCCATTAGTGCCTACTAATGTATTTATAAACCTTCCCAACCCAGAAAAATGTATGCTCATTTCATTTCTTCATCTCCTTCTCCTCCTTTAAACAAACTCTAGATTTAAAATATTAGATCCAAAATAAAATCAATAATTCTTCACCAAAATTAATAAATAAATAGTCTAAATAGAAAAGAAAGAAGTATTGAAAAGAAAGAAGTAAACATCTCGGCATTTTACGAGGTTTGCAAGCTATGGTAAAATTCAAAGAGAAAGAGGAAAAGCAGATTTTTAAGCTATTTGGGTTAAACTACGAGTGAGGTTCTATTTTCCATGTAATATGATCATGTTCATGATATTAGTTCATTATTGATTGTCTAAAATAAATAACGATGGAATTTTTTATGGAACCCATAGATCTATATGTAATTGTAATATAAATATTTTAAATTAGATTTTGGATTTACAATTTGCCGTTTGATTCAAAATTGGAACCTTTATTGATAAAATGAGTAGTTTGATGATAAACCGGTAATGAAATGATTTAGCAATGGTTTAGGATAATTGAATTGATTGATAATTGGAGATGATGAAATAGCTGAAAAACAATAAAAGTAATGAATGGGTTATATACAAAGAAAATAGTGATGGTAAACGTCCATTAAAAATGTAGTATGACCCTTGTATAAAATCGTTAAGAGTGAAATTACTAGGTTATTGGTTATGCTAAAAATACATTAAAGACTTGGAGAAAATGCAACAACAGAAGAATGATCGACTGACCAAATTCCATCGGTTGACTGAACTTTTGTAGAAGGAACTCGAAAGAAAACAGTGGAAAATAGGGTCAAAACAGTCAGTTGAATAAGGTTCATCGACCGACTGAACAAACAAACAATCAAATGTTGCCTTTTAATTAGTCGACTGGTCTGTTGATATAGAAAAAACTATAATAGGTGAACAGTCGACTGATTGAACTTGGACAGTCGATCAAACACTTATAGCTATCGCAAATTGAACCTACACCGGTTAGGACCAATACGAACGATTGTTAATACTTTTTCTTGAGTAGTTAACAATGTTAAAACATTGTATAATGCTTATATGATAAATGTGGAACGATACCCCAAAGGAGATGATGTTAGGAACACTTGAGTTGGTATGCATAGGCTAATAATAAATTATAGATAAACATGATGACATATAAGATGGATGGTCATAGCCTTGTTGAAAGATAGATTGTTGGGTGCATACGACAAAATGATTGTTGCCTTGACAATAGATCTTTATGTATACAACATGTGGTCGTTGCCATATTATTTGGATTGTGTGGGGTATATGAGGATGGTCGCTGTCTTGACATCATGTGACTTAAACGATGCAAGGTCATTGCCTTATGTGATTGGAAGATGTAAACGTTCAATGATGCTGGTGTATAAGGCATACGATCGTTGCCAATGGAATATACATAGAATATTAATTGTATACGTAGTTCTCCCTATTAATTATATTTGCTATGGATGTATGATGATATTATCTAATGATTATATATTGATATGATGTGAAGATGAACTAGAACATTTAAACATGTAACTCTGAAATGATATGAGTATTATTACCCTTCGGTGATGTTTTATTATTATGATGATGTTATATGCTTAGAGATATTTTCTCACTCACCGGGCTTATGTCTGACCCCCTTTAATTTTCATTCTTTTTATATATGATAGGTTGACAGGGGTTAGTAAATACTGGATGCAGGATGGATCAAATGGAGACGATGGAGTTCCTTAGATATTTATCTATTTGCTATTTGACACTTATGTTAGGTAAAACCATGAATTCTGAGGTACTATTTGAATGTATGTAACAACACCTACAGTTATTTGAGGTTTAACTAAAATATTTATTTTATAAGTTCTATTATATGATATTTCTTCCATCCCGAGTTCAGAAAGTGTAGACAGCCTCGTGTACTGTTTATTTCACGTTTTACACTTATGATCAACATTTTACGATCTTTGGGATTTGTGCATTATTTGGACGTAGAGTTAAAAGATCATGAAAGACAGCTTGTTGCATAAGTATTAATGAATGAAGATGATTCTTTATCAATGTTATTAATTTATAAAAATCAATTTAATGTATGTTGATTCCTAAAGTGGCACAACACCCAAATATGACCTGATGTAGGATTAGATCTACTGGAAAAGTGCAAAAAGTGTATAAAAGTAAAGAGACACAAGATTTTCATAGTGGTTCGGCAATCTCTAGCCTACGTCCACTTTATATTTTATTGATTATGGATCTGATAAAGAATTAGAGAGAGACTAGTGTCACTAGTACAAAGGGTTGATAGGTTCTTAAGCCTAGAACTACTAAAAGTATTTGCCTATGTGACTATTGTATGGAGACATAGGAGATGAAGAAGATCCAAAGTCTGAAGCCAATAAAAAAGATCACCGTTTGATTGCTATAGGGCTGGTATTTATAGAGAAACTGATCTACAGGTCTACAGGATCAAGTTTTACAAGGTTTAGATGCAAGCCCACAGGTGGAGGAGAGAGCAGGCCGGCCTATTGCCAACATGGACCTCTTTGTACTGAGGGTTTCCCTCGGTACTGAGAGGCATGTGTTGCCGAAAAACCTATCTTCCTCTCTTGCTTTGCTCTCCTACCTCTGATTCGATGTATTTCAAATTCTTTTCCATTGAGGTTGAGTTGTTCTTGACGATGATTTCCTTGATAAAGCTTGTATTATTCTGCTTTCTTCTCATCAATCCTTGGTGTTGCTCATCTATTCTCTGAGAAAAACACTTGGCGGCGACTCTTGAAGTAGTATGTGAAGCACAAGGGGTTTGTGGGGTCCAAAGGGCAATAAAAACTCTCGGTACCAAGAGGTCCTCTCAATACCGAGAGGTATTGTTTTCTCTAATGGACTTACAACTTCTTGAATCCCCTCTTCTAGCTCTTCCACTTCCAGTTGAATTTGGCCTGGTTAAAAATATGATTAACACTTTCCCCTCAGAGTATGCTTTCATTTAGAACAAAGCGTACTCTAGCTCAAGACAAGTTCTGACTTGCTATTTGGTGATTCCAGTTAATCATTCAAGTACTTCTTCGAAGCATTGCTTTCATATGGTAGGTTCTTCTTCAACTGTTTTACATAGCAGGTATATCATTTTCCATGTTAAGGTCAAGATCTATGCTCTGGAGATCGTTCCATGCCTTAGTTGAGCATGCTCTTTCTTCTACCGAGCTTTTGCTAAATTTTTAGGTTGAAAAATCGTCTCGGTGTCGACTATTTCCTTTCGGTACCGACACTTTCAATCCCACTGAAAGCTACAAATTGGGGACTTAGAAAATTTTACATCTCAATTTTACTTTTGCCTTTACCTTGTGTTGAGAGCTTCTACCTACCAATTCCTTCAACTTCTTCATGACCGATCCCTCATTGCCTTCGATTGCTCACCGTCCCCGACTCCATTGCCGTCGACTATCTTCCACCAGATCTACAACATAAACCATCACTGTCTTCCTTACAAAATCCATGCCTAGCCATAGCTTTCGGCCCTGATAGATCTTGGGCATTCGTCATTGATCATATTCATTTTTCGATTGCATCTCCTTGCACGAGATTCAAACCATCTGAGGTGGGCGACTCTTTTTTGGCATGCGATGGTGATGGCAGTGATGAGGTCGATTGCTTTTTCTTTGGGGAGAAGGTCGAAGTTAGGGTTCAGACTCGATCTAGGCTGAACTTGAGTTTGGCCTAGGTCGTGCACATGTTGTTCTGGAGATAAGTCTGGCTTTCTATCTTCGACTAATTCCTATCTGAGCATGGCTAATTTTGCATCGTCGTTCGAATTCCAGTAGGATGGTTCAATTCAAGAACGGTCGTATTGGGCGATTCCATGCTGCACTTTTCCTATTGCTGCACGTCAAGTGTTCCTATAAAGAAAAGCTTCCACGTCGCTCCGAATGGCTGTTCCATTGTCGATTATCCATTGATAACTAGTAAGATCCGATGCACAATTCAAATCGTGCGGCATGGCTTGTTTTTCTAACATGAGCAAGCTATCTACACAGGATGGTCTAACCGCATTGAATGTCAATTTTTCCTATTTAGAATGACTCGTCGATTGTCGTGCTTCAAGTCCGATGAGGGTACGTCAACTCATCCTGAAGCTGGGTCCTCCACGATGCAAATTTCTACTTCTGTACTTACTGTCTCCAGGCAGACGATAACCACGAACGTCAGAGAATAGTTGTTCCAATCTAAGAGTGGCCACCTTCGGTGAACTAATATATTGGCCTTTGAGTTATGGATGATCCTTATGAACAAATGCCAGCCATCCTTACTCTAAGGATGCTTTAGAATATATGCCGACAGCATGGGATTCCTGTAGTTAAGAATAAGATCTTATTGCTTAGAAGTTTGGCGGTTCTTTTGGTTGTATAGTTTATATTTTTCTTTTTGTTGCAAATAGGCCATGTTTGTGCCGGATCAGCCCCCAATGTATCATGTATATAAAAGCTGAAGTAATTAAAAGATCACTTTCTTTGTTCAATTTACTTTTCCACACTTTTATTGTTGTACATGTTTTTATAGCCGCCTATCTATATAATATAACTGTTGGTACTGCAATTTTCCATATTATATATTCATGTGCCTATGCAATGTGCCTATTTACTGCAACTCTATGCATGTAAATAATATTTATGTAATTGCTACGGTTATATTCCATGATTTTAGCCCTGTTTATCGTTGCAAAGTTGTTCCATTTGGAGAAACAGAACATGAGTGGACCAACTCTATGATTATCCCTGTTTTGAATAGATCGAAATATCCTTACCATTTTCCGCTGCAAATAGTGCAAGTTTCATGCTGCCCCTTTTCGTTGGGGAGCATCAATTGCATTAATTACCTTTTTTTTACGTATTTCTATCACGGACTTAATCTTGTTCACAAAATTGGTTTTTCCAAATGCTAGTCTCCGGGCATTAGTAGAAGTTGAGCATTATGGGCCAAATTATCCAATTGTCCTTAGTCCAATTGCACTTTCCTAATCCCGATCCTGGATTGATGGATTTCGATAACACCTGTCCAAGGTTTTTTATGACTATCCTTTTGGCGAAGCTTGTCCCGTTAGGCCACTAGCACGGTCGTGGAAAACCAGTTTATACGCCAGATCCTATCTCTGGGAATTGGCGGTTTAATTACTTGATTTTGACCATTCCTTCTCGCCACTGCCATACTTCGGGCAATAGCCGACACCTGCAAGAAGGGGTTGAATTCTCCGATCGACCTTTGCATGGTCAGTCCTTATTGACGTTGCCTATCTCTAGGTAATGACAAATTCCTTAATAATTATACCTTCTTGATGTTGCCTATCTCTGGGCAATGACATATTCTCATTCGTGTTTTGATCAAATTTCTTTCGACCAACCACTAACCCTACATAATCCAGTTTTGTGCTGCTTCCTGTTGCTATGGGGTAGCAGTTAGAATGTTTACTTTCCTGTCTATACAGCTTCATTGTGTGCTCGTCCCTATTCATGGACTCATCATTTCCAGTGCCATAATCCAAGCATTGATGGGATAGAAATATCATGGGGCAAATTATCCGATTTCCCCAAGTCTATATGTGCTTTTCCTATCCTTATCTTGGATTGGGAGAGTCTAATAATACTTGCTTTCGAGCCTTCATGATCATCCTCACTTATCCTCAACCGAGCATGTTCCGCTTGGTAGTTAGCGTGGTCGTTGAAATCCAGCCAGAGACCAATTTCAAACCCCGAAAACTAATGCATGAATTATCCAATTCCGAGTATCCTTCCCCGAAGCTACCTGTTTTCGGGCCACAGCCAAATTCCTAATGATCGTGGCCGAAGATCTAGCCGTGTACCAGTTTCTATCTTGGAAAACTAGCACATTGATGATTTGATTCCAAGAATTTCATCTTGACATTGCCTGTCTCTGGGCAATGGCAAATCCCTGCAAGTCGGGATCGAATTATCTGATCGATCATCGGTTATTTCCTGGCGAGCTATCTCGACTTATCCGATTGGCTCTAAAAATCACTACATGCCGACGTTGCCAATCTCTTGGCAATGGCAAATTCCTATGAGTCAAGATTGAATTATCCAATCGATCCCGAAAGGTTGGGTCGAGTTATCCGACCTACCTGAAGCCGTTGTCCTTCCTAACGTTGCTAATCTCCAAGCTATGACAAACTCCTAAAGGTGGGGGTCGAATTATCCAATCGACCCTTTAGGTTGTCATTCTTCCTGATGTTGCTAATCTTCGGGTGTTCCAGATTCTTAAAAATTACATATTCACCTTCTTGACGTTGTCATGGCCAATCTTCGGGCAGCATCAGATTCCTAAAGGTTAGAGTTTTCCTTCCTGGTGTTGCCTATCTCCAGGCAACACCAGATTCATGAAGGATAGGATTGTCAAACTTTCTCATTGTCTCTAATCTTCGAGCAACGGCGAATTCCTAAAGGCTGGGGTTTTCCTCTCTGGCGTTGCCTATCTCCAAAAACACCAGATTCTTGAAGGATGGAGGTTTCGCCTTCCTGATGTCGTCAATCTCCGGGCAATGCTAGATTCCTAAACGATAGAATTGTCAAACCTTCTCATCATTGCCAATCTCCTAGCAATAGCAAATTCTTGAAGGTTAGGGCTTTCCTTCATGGCATCGCATATCTCTGGGCAACACAAGATTCCTAAAGAATTGTCCAACCTTCTCGCCATCATCAATCTTTGGGCAATGGCGAATTTCTAAAGGTCAGGGTTGAATTATCCGTTCGACCCCCTCTTAGGTCCTAGAGTACTAGGGTGAATTATCGGATCGGCCCCTAGGGACACACTCCTCGTCCATTATCCGACGGTAGAGGAGTATGCTCCTGGTCGTACTGCTAGTCACAGCATACGAGGGTTTCACCTGCGAGTACGTGGTTCCATTGGTTCAAGAAGCTGACTTTATTCGTGAGTGCGAGAAGTGCCAAGCCCCGCC